>OY390741.1:6016301-7216301 GCA_959613385.1 Geotrupes spiniger
ATGATTTCATTAAATTTAAATTATGGAAGAAACATAGACAGGAAATTAATTAGATATTATAATTAAATACATAAAACTGACATATTTTAATATTTTCATTAGATGCATAATCCTATCATCTACACCACTGGCATAAAGCGCGTCACAATCACAGTTATCGAATTCTGAGAAGTCACGGTAGAGCTTGGAAATGTGCATTGATAGCCTCTGCCCCAGTCCAATTAGTCTCTACAAGCCGAGCTCGGTGTGCACGGCATTGTTATGACATTTGGAACTATTAAAAGCTAAACGTGGATTGCTGATATTTATTAAGTCAACTTTGCTCATAGCGTTCCAGTTTACTTTACTCATAATTCATTTTTATCCGCCGGGCAGTGTTACCAAATTCAATTTAATTTTAACTACACTCTTGTTTGAAGTATACGTACAACGGCACAACACATTCGTAATTTATTTAAATTCGTCTGTAAGTATAACATGTGCAGAAATAATGCCCTACCAAGTTAGATCTCGTGATGATTTTAAAATTTATTTAGTACCAGCGGCGTGACAATTGTAAATGTTCATAAAATAATAACACCACCACTTGGAACGATTGTCGCATATGATTGTACTCTCAAAGTAGTTCTAACGATAGTTTATTTAAACGCAATTTGTCGTGATTTAAGTTTAATTTAAAATATTGATATATACCGCCTATCAAGATTCGTACTGCTCAATAGCTCACCTGTAAAATGGAACGTTTCATACCCTTGTTGAAATAACTTTTTTGTCATTTTTTATTTTTTCCTTTTTTCTCGTTTTCACTAACTCCTCCCATACTTCTTACCGCAACCTTGGGCTTTTATTTCCGTCCACCCTTGATCAACACGTGATTTGTTGTATCTTTATATATTTCGCGATATGTGTCCTATCCAACTCCACTTCATCAGTTCAATTTGGACAAACGGTTGAGGCCACTGCAAGTCACCAACAGGGTCGTCGGGTAATTTGATGAATAACTAAATATGACTGGACGTCCAAATCAAGAGCATGGGAACAAACTCAAATCAGCAGTTAAAACTGATGTTTAGCAACAGAGCGAGTGATGAAAAAAGGTTTGCTGCGCACAGAGACACACGAAACACAAACTGGATATGCGTAATTAGTCTTTTTGAAAGAATTTCTTCAGGATCTTGCTGTATTTCTTCTTATTTCTTTACATTTCGCTGGCTATGCTGCCAGCTTCTTCAGACGTTCTCTAAAGATTGATGTTGTTTTGGTCATTACATACCTCCATCAGTGACCTGTGTCGTTATGGTCGACTATTATTGGTGATTATAACGTGACCGTTGTTGCAGGACTAGTCTCATATTGTTCTTCTTATTTTATTTCACTGCTGATCTCCTTATGTTGCTTAGTCAATATCCATCCTCTTCAGATGGTCTAGAAACTTTTGTGGTCCTTTTCTTCGATGAACGTGTCCTCCACGCTTCCTATTGCTGGATTATATGGCTTCGTCTTCAATTGTTTCCATAAACAAGTTAGCGATCACTGGTGAGAAAACAACGGAGCATCCAGTAGCAGCTACGTTGTTTTCTTCATATAAGTCTTCATTTCGTAGGAATGGTAGTCAGACACAGTCTTGCTAGTTCCACTGAATCCTAAGATATCACCAGCATTCATCAATGATGATGATGTGTTTGAAATTCATCACGAAGCTTCCCGTTCCAATGTACTGTATAGCTATGTATTTCCCACCTCGTACGTTTGTGTTAACAATCGATCGAAGTGGGTTTCCATTATTTATCGATGGTAGTTCATAAAGCCAAGGTGAGCGAGTTTCTGATGTTCTTGCTGCGTATAGTAAACTCTTGAATAGCTATCCTGGTCAGCAGCTCGATCCTTGCTGTTTGGTTCTTTTTTAGCTTCGCTTAGTGTTCTGGATGCAGTAGACGATGTAAACCCAACATTACATGTGCTGGGTTTACTAGCCCCAATGCCGTTTCTATAATCAAATGTTAGGGGTTGGAATATTAAACATTAAAAAAATCTTCCTTTATTAAATATAAGAAGGTACACAGGAGTTAAGTTCAAAAAATAATTACCATAAAAATGATTTTACGAAACCTCACACACCCAACCCATCAAATGGAAGGTTAAGCTCTAACATTAACGCTTTAGAAGCCACTAAATGAATTTAGCCCAGCTAATCCTTGCCTCACTGCACAATGCAATGTATATGTGGTTGCTGTTAATCTACATTTTAACTAAATAAAACAAGTTGACATTAGGCAACTAAGCAAATATGTATCTTTAATCAAAAAAGTCGAGTGAAATATAAGCCGAGGAAAATTACCACTGTAAGATTTTATACTCGTTATTGGTGAAAAATGGCCTCTAAAACAACTAGTAACGCTAACAAGAATATTAGAATAACTTGATTAAGTTGCATATTTTCTTAATATCAAATTTTATGTTAATTTATGTGTGGAGTATTTATCCTTGTATACGTTAATTGATACTGTTGTAGAAATGATTAATTAATACCCTGCAAGATGGCATGGCTCTTAATATATCTTCCAATACTGCCACACTCCTTAGTTTGTCTGCATCTTTTTTGAATAATCGGTAACTTGTAAAATTTATGATATAATACATTATAAAATGATATTAATCAATTTTAAGTATCGTGCAACGAATTTCAACACCAGCGGAACTGCTTGAAAATAATTTTCAAATATTTTCAATTATCTCATTACACGTTTGGGTTAATTAACTCGATTGTTTAGATTATTTTATTTACTAAATTGGTTTAACGGACGAGCAAGCCTTAGGAGACCACCCAAATCGTCGAGCGTTACAAGGGATGATGGGGGTGGTGGGCGCTCTCCAATTTCATTCTTACACCACATGTTGAGGGTCAAATTTCATAGACCGTATTAATTGAATCGTTAATAAAAATTTAAATTTTAATTTCAATAAAACGTTAATTTCTAAATGAGGAATAATGGCGAGGAAAAATTTGTTATCATATACGAAGGCGCGTATATTTGCTGTATAAGATGATTAATGAAAGGGAAATCTAGAGAACTTATTCTGTCATACGCTTGGTGATTATCTTTCACATGACAGCCGACTTACCAACTTTAGACAAAGTAGTTTACTTAAAACTTAATAATCAATACGTCCGGAAAGTAAATTAAAGCTGCTTATAAAATTGTCAGTTTCAATTATATTGTTCATAAATGTAATGTTTATTAATAAGCGTTTACTTGCTTTACAATACAGTGCGATATTCTTAATTTGAAACGCGCTGACTAAGTTATGTGCCAAAAAATGCAGGCGCGTAATTACAGTTGCATAACACAAAATTCGTTTAATGGTGGCGCTACACAGTGAAGAAATAGAAGAATAATTGGTGATGTCCAGGGATGCATCTCGTAACAAATGAAATTGTGACCGCCGTAGTAAAATGCAATAAATCGTGCTTGTTACCAATAGATTTCAACATATTTGTATAATGTGTATGACACGAATTGAAGATAAATAGTTTGTGCATCCACATGATTTGATTGGTTGTAATACTGGAATCAGAGGCGTGCGTGTGCCCTTTATGAACAACATATTTTACTGAAATCAATGTCGAAGTGAAGTTTAATTAGGATTTGAATAAATTAAAAGTTAAATGCTAGAGTACTGTAAATATAATCGCATTTAATTAACTTCACAATATGAAATTAACAACACTATCTCATCAGTACATTTCCGCTATATATATATATGAAGGGAAGATTCTTGGGCATACACCCGCATTGAAACACGCAACCGCCGACACGAGTTTCTGACTTATTAGTCGTCATCAGGACGGTATAGCCAAATTAAAAGGTGGACAAAATTTGGAGATAAAACAATCGGAGTCAACAACAAGCGGCCGACCTCCACATGTGTGAGAACTGTCAAAATACCCACACATTGTGTGGGAACATTCAACATAACCACGCGGGAGGACAAAGCCACCTGCGTCAACAACCGAGCCCAGGATATAATAATGAAAAAAGGTTTTTACGGCGGGAACAAAGATATATGAAAGGAAAGTTCTTGGGCATACACCCGCATTGAAACACGCAACCGCCGACACGTGTTTCTGACTTATACATTTTTAATTTAATATATCTATATTAAAAATGTGTCTTGTCAAATTTGACAGCAAAATGTAAAATTTACACGAAAGAACATTAATTAAAACAGGTCCATAAAGACTAACTGGTGGATCGCTAGACAATATTGTTTCGGGGTTATTACCCTTCGTCAGTAGCGATTACCAAGAACCTTAGTTGTTGAAATACCTTTACATGTAGTGGCCATCAAAACTTCTTGGCGCGAGCCAATCACTCCTAACGAACCACTGACAACAGAACATTGACGAGACGATACCTTGTCTAACACCTTGCGGAGACTAAACAAGAGACGACTGTCAAACGTCCAGTGTCAACATATAAAAGGATTGCTGCAATTAAGTTCAAAAACAATTCAAATTAAAAATGTGTCTTGTCAAATCTGACAGCAAAATGTAAAATTTACACGAAAGATGGTCTAATCTTACACCTCAATGGTGCAGTGAACATTAACTAAAACAGGTCCATAAAGACTAAGACGAAGGGTAATAACCCAGAAACAATATTGTCTAGCGATCCACCAGTTAGTCTTTATGGACCTGTTTTAATTAATGTTCACTGCACCATTGAGGTGTAAGATTAGACCATCTTTCGTGTAAATTTTACATTTTGCTGTCAGATTTGACAAGACACATTTTTAATTTGAATTGTTTTTGAACTTAATTGCAGCAATCCTTTTATATGTTGACACTGGACGTTTGACAGTCGCCTCTTGTTTAGTCTCCGCAAGGTGTTAGACAATGTATCGTCTCGTCAGTGTTCTGTTGTCAGTGGTTCGTTAGGAGTGATTGGCTCGCGCCAAGAAGTTTTGATGGCCACTACATGTAAAGGTATTTCAACAACTAAGGTTCTTGGTAATCGCTACTGACGAAGGGTAATAACCCAGAAACAATATTGTCTAGCGATCCACCAGTTAGTCTTTATGGACCTGTTTTAATTAATGTTCACTGCACCATATATATATATATATATATATATATATATATATATATATATATATATATATATATATAAATTCCGAAGAGTAGTTGCCGTTGATATATTATATCATAACAAAACAAACATCAAATCTGTTTTTTTGGGGGATTGCGGCAATTAAACGACGAAGTATCGTATGTTCTTTATTTATTTATGAACCAATATTTCGCACCCTATACGGATGCTTCATCAGGATTACTAAATAGAATTTAATTAATGAAAATAATATAATTTAAGATAATTTAAATGTCATTTATTCATTTTTACTGACCATCAACAAATAAAATTTTGGCCGGTTTAATAAAAATAATGACACATCTATTTAGTATCGGTTCCTCAATTATCAATTCTTGCGTACGATTGCTTTTATTCAAATTATGTTGCCTTAAATATTTGTTCGTTAGTGTATAATTGTCAAAATTGAGTTTTTGGTTGGTAATAAATAAAAATATCTTTTTCATGCCAAGTTTCACCTTGATGTGTGTGTCAATCGTGAATAATGTAAAATGTGTACACGTGCTCCGTTGTCTTCGTTGAAGTTTTATACTATCAATTAATTAATTTTAATGTGTATCCTGCTTGTTTATACTGTTTGGTGGTTGTTCAACTTTATGTTCAATTTTTTGTAAGTATTATTATTATTGCAACAACATAACTTTCATTAATTAAATTCTATTTAGTAATCCTGATGAAGCATCCGTATAGGGTGCGAAATATTGGTTCATAAATAAATAAAGAACATACGATACTTCGTCGTTTAATTGCCGCAATCCCCCAAAAAAACAGATTTGATGTTTGTTTTGTTATGATATTATATATATATATATATATATATATATATATATATATATATATATATTTGTGAGAACGTAACGATCGTACAATTAGATAATTTAAAAGTTCTTGGGGATGACGATCAACAGGCTTCTACTTATTAAGAGAAACTCATTTGTTTTTATTCAATATTTCGCATTATTATTTATTGCTTCTTCAGGAATAACTAAAAAATGACATCTGACATACATATAACAATTATAAAAGATACTTACAACTAGAGGAATAAAACAAGGTTGAAAACAAATTATAAAGATAAGGTGCTAAGGCTCTGAATATTAATGGGATAAATATAAATTTTGATGGTGAATGACAATTTTCAAAAATGTCGACGTAAACGATATCTAAATATGAAAAGTGAAACCCTAGAAACGAGTACAACGTAATAGATTGTATAGATTGTGATAAATGTTATATTGGCCAGACTAGTCAGTGGTTAAACATTCGTTTAATACAACATACTAGTGACGTTAGGATAGCGAAGTTAAATTGTGCTTTATCTCAACATTGTTTTAATTTGAAGCATCAATTTGACTTTACTAGTACTACTGTTTTGGCCGAAGAGAAAAATTATAATAGCAGGATGTTTTTAGAGATGGTTCATATCAATAAAAATATAAATTCTATAAATTCTCGTTCAGATATTCAGAAACTTAGTACCATTTATTCTTACATTTTGAGTTTGTAGTTATTTGTAGTCTATTTAGTTGGTTTTCTTATCGTTTTTGATTGAGTTATGAATTTAATTTATTTAGTGAGTTCGTTATACAACATGTACAGTAACATTTTTACGTTGTACTCGTTTCACTTTTCATATTTAGATATCTTTATCTTTATCTTAGATATCTTTACACCATACATACCATGACAAAAGCAGTCGTAGAATAAATGGCAGCAAAAATAAGCAAAAGGAAAGATGAAAAGAACAAGAAGAATAAAGAAAAACAAAACACAATATTAAAAGGTTCAAGAATTTACGTAAAATAAAAACTAATAGATGGGGAAAACTGAGTAAATGAAAATACGTATTATATGTATTTAGAACTTGCCACTGTTATGTTTCATACATTCCTCCTTCATCGCTGTTATTTTCCTTACGTTTTCTAACCCGTATCCGTTCTTTCCCATACTTCTTCTCCAGTCTATTCCTATCTTCTTTTAATCGTATTCTTTGGTATTCTTCACAATCTTCCCATCAACGTTCCCATTCATCCCATTCGTTTCCACAGAACTATCACCTCTTATATTTCTCTTCCAATATTTGTTGGCTTTCTCTTCACTTTCACACCTGAACCTTGCTAACATTTTTTCTTCTTGGCTTCCTCACGTCTGCTTTAAGTCTTTTGCATTTTACGTTGTACCTCGCATTGCTGAATTAACTTTCCATTGCTTCGTGCGTGCTTCTATCTCTCTACCTGTTTATCCTCACTTATCTCCCATTCCGCCTCTCCCACGGATAACCCTATCTTTTAATACATTGTTAGCTTACTTTCTTCCCATTTACATATGCCACTTACCTTGCTCATTTTCTTTAACTCCTCGAATATCATTTTCACTAGGCTCTTTTCTGTCGCCCCGCTCGCTGCAATTTCGTATCTCGCCGCTCTTTTTCCCGCCTCTACACCCATCCTTTCGCTCCTTGTCTCCTGTCTTTCTATTTAATCTGGCTTTGACCAGGTTGAGTGCCCTTTTTAGCTGTCCTTGATGTATCCTTTCTATCCTTTTCTGTTCTTTCCATCCCCACACTTCCACTCCATACATCAGGAATCTAGATACATATATCACCATTGCTTACAATTTCCCTTTCCTCTTTTTACCCAGGCTCCTCCTCAATCAGTCCTCCGCTGTCTTCGCTTTTCTGCCCATATGTTTTATGTGCCTCATGCTATTGTTCTCCCTTACTACATACCTTCACCCGTTCTACTATTTCCCCTTTACATTTCACCTATATTTCCGTCCTCTCCCCCCCCTCCTTTTCTAAGCACCATCAATTTTATTTTATTTGTATTGAGAGCCAACTCCCTTTTGTCCAGGAATCATTCTAGCCTTTGCTCATTTCTTGGGGCCCATTCTCTGTCTCTGCTAGAATTGTACCCTACCATTTCCTTAGTGTTTCCTCCAATTCCGCAATGTATATTAATGGACAACCGTGTCTAACCCGTCTAAAACTCTCTGACGTCTGGTTTCCCATCATCACCCTGCACCACTTGTCTTCGTATATCTAGTTATATATCAACTGTTAGTAAAAAAAATACTATTTGATGCTACAAATGCAAAGAATTAAAAAGTAGCAATTTAATTAATGTTGTGTTTAACTGTTGAACCTTGTAGACTGTACCTGTTGGGCAAGTTTTACCTTTAATATTAAATTTAAATAAATATAAAATATGCCAAGCAGGTTGGTATAATTCTACATTTTTATCTGGCTTCCAAACCCACAATTACATTATATTTCTTTGCTATCGGCTATTTAAAATATCTATCGATGTTTATATTTGATTTTTCCAAAATCAACCAATTATTAAGTTTGCTGCTACCGGTTGTCGTATGTAAACTTTTTCGGTCATAATAATTATTTAAAATGTCTGGTAATATTGCTACGGCGGAGAAGTACTCTCGAAAATTGTCCAAACACAAACGTTAACTGTATTCCGAAGTTCCATTAACTAGCATTCCCGTTCGAAAATAGGCTTCAATCATGTAAATTTTGTGCTATGTGGTGAGAGCCATAATTCCAAAACTGCGTAGGGTTAGAAAACGTCAGTCCAATTACTTGACATATTTTGACACTCAAAAAATGATTGACATAAATGTACGATGGGAGCTGCGACTTTTAAGTTTACTTGAACCGATTGCCACAGTTTACTTATATTGCTCACACGTAGTAAAATCTCATACCACATTGTATTGCCACTATAAACTCAAATGTTAACATTTCGTTTAATACTGCTTGACAGTCACTAAGGGTTTCCGAATTATCAGTTATATTTTTCAGCTGATTCACGCATTCGATAACGTCATCAAAAAATTTTAAAAATATCCAAAAAATTAATTCCTAACTATGGCACCCGCACGGTGTGAAGAATCCTCTAGGATTAATATTAAGTATTTTTGTTCTGATACTTGTATTAATATCGAGCATATTAGCGCCGTTGTCATATCCTTGTCCTATATAGTTTTGGATATCTAGACCATGTTTCTGCAGTTCCTTTGAAATTGATTGTGTTAAATATTCCCCCGTTGTTTCTGCAACGTCGATAAACCCATCAAAATGTTCCTTAATGTCTCCAGTTGAGGGATTGCAAAATCTTAATATTATTGACATTTGTTCTACACGGCCCTTGTACAATCGAGCAAATCGAGCAAAAAGGCATAATATTCAGCTAGTTTCACTTTACGTATAATTTCATCAATAACTGATTGGGACATTAATTCATTCGTTTTGAATGTCGTCGCTCAGATAATGTTGAGAAAGTTGTTTTTCATTAATACGTTGCAAGTGCTCTTTAAGTCTTAGATCACATTTGGATAGCAATTTAAAAAGGCCTAAAAATTTCCACTGTTTCTCGATGAGCTCTAAATGCGAGATTGTGTGAAGCTAAGTAGTTGATTATATAAATCAATCTTTCAAACAGGTTATACCAATATTTCTGGGACTCCCCGATTAATCTTTCGTTTTGCTTGTCTATTGTCTATTGTATTATAAAATTCTATCCAGTTTATCATGCAGATTGACTTTATTGATGTTTCTGCAATATCCTACCTAGATCTTTCCAGTCACAACAACCTTCTTTAACCATCTATGTTTGCGAGTGCGAAAAAAGTCTACATGGAACACAATAAACTTTATCTTGAAATATGGAGTAAGTTAACCATTTACGATGTTGCTTTTCGCCATTGTTCAATTTTCTATAAAAATGAAAATTAGTAAAATGTCTTTTACTTGCGCCTTTGGGCAACTTTCATCAGATTGCTCTAAATTTTGTCAGGGGACGGTTTTGAATTATGTAATGACGCTGCGAATCTATTAGTACCCATTTCCCCGGATCTAATTCTATCAATGATTTTCTTATAGTGATATGATCAGTTTGCTCTTGAGTTTTTGAGTCACAAATGTTTTGATATTTTAACTCTTTATTGGGCTCAGAATGATACAACTACAACTGATGCTGTATCAGAAAACCTAACAGATTCATTCGGCCCTGAAGTTGGTTTTGTTCAGAAACTAAAGAAGCTCGTCTAAGGTTTTCATCAGTGGCTCCAGGAGCTAAAACACTTAAAGAAGGTTTCTTAAGGAATTTCAACATACAACTCAAACCGCAGTTTTACATAACCATTTCCACCTTTCTTTTTCTTTTTGATGCACCGGATTCCCATTCCATCCCTATATGGTGATCTAAAGAACAGTTGTTGTTGAGGTAGTTTATACATACAGCTCTGTAGAGTGTAGAATGTGCAGGTGAGATCATCACACATGGCAGGATATTATTTCTTCTATTCAATCACTAAATTAGAAGCCAGTTTGGGGAGAAGGTAATAGACAGGAAAATCTTGACTATTATATTATATACTGAAAGTTTCGTCCACATCGGTGATGGTGGCCTGGGTGAGTTGGCATGGAATGATGCAGCTTAACATTTTGACATTGACATATTTTTACTTTTCAAAGTTAATATGTTGTCCAAACACATGTGGTAGGTTGTAAATACTTTTAGGCATTAACACCGGCATAATATTCTTTCAAGGGAATATTTCTAACCAAATATTTTGGATTTTGGATCCTTTCACACATTTTCAATTGCATCGTTTTACAAACATCGCATTCTAATCATTTCAAATCAAAATTTCCTGTTCTATTATTGAAGTTTTGATATAGGATCTAAAAGTGTGAAATATATAAATTTGCTTTAAAATATATAGCTAATATGTTGTTGAATTTCTATTTATCGGGTTCTAATTTATCAATCGAAGTTTCCATGTCTAAATCATTATACAGCCACAATGTTCAAATTTCAATATTGCTGTTGTGTAATTTTTCATGCATTTTAGTCGTCAGAACTTACCAGGTATTGACCAGACGAAATTTTCAATTGATGGAATCGTTTAGGTCATGGATGTTGAAGTCTTTAATTATGAATTGTGTGTCTTCTGATTTTCCAAAATTTCAATTTTGCAGAGCTCTTATTGAGTTTTCCCTATCCAAGAATGTTTGTTTCTACGTTTACTGCTGTCGTGCTCAACTCAACATAACTTTAATTACTGTCCCTTTTTCTTCGTTCATGAGTTTCATTTTCGCTATTTGATGTCTAAATTATATAATTATTTTTATATTAGATTGCATAAAATTGTTAACGCTCATTCATTTATTTCATATTTAGTAACATTTCTTGCAGTTTTATTTCCGTGTACTTCAAAAATTTTAATACGAGTTTGATACCCTTTTTTCTTTGGTGAAAATTTAAAATACTTAGTAATATATTTCCTTTACACTTTTACCCTTTTTTCTTTGGTGAAAATTTAAAATACTTAGTAATATATTTCCTTTACACTTTAAACGGTGGTGTATTTAAGTACACTCGGTTTGTAATATCCATTATAATGCATTGGCTTTCAGATACCGAAATGTCTTCCTCGGTGTACTACGACGTGGGTTTTCGGCGGCCGTTACGTCTAACGTCTATTCAGAACAGCTTGTCGAATATGATTGCGGAAAGTGACCAATCATCAACAAAGGTTTTGGGCATAGTTCGACGACTAGGGTACCGAAGCAACGGATGTACGTGTCAAGAACTTACGTGTGGATGCTGTGCAGGTTTCGACATTCAACAGTTCAATTTTAACAGGGAAGGTAATATAAAATATTTAGCTACACATTTAATAGATTAAACTCGAATCAATTCATAAATTTTAATTCATATATTTTAATAGCAAACAAGATTTATTTATACTCAGCGGCGAATGCATTGCAGAAAGCCTACGCTCCTGGAAAGACGACCGCATTGTTAATTCATAATTTAACTCGAGCTTAAATGCACAAGCTCGAGTTAAATTCACATTTCAACGTTTATCTATACGGCCATATTTAAAAGGTAGATGATTTTTATCCCTCTTTTCAGGCTGCATGAATTTCACCTACGATCCTTTAGAATTCGCTGTAACTATGAATATGCTCTTCAATGGTAACTCGATATATTCAAACACGTTCTCTGGTGAGTCATTAAAATTTCTTTTATGCAAACTGGTCGCAAAAAGGCTTTTTTTATGTAATAAATTATGTAATATTTGTCGTTTCTAGCAAAGAATCCACCACCATTATGTGTGCCGGTGCCGGTTCCGTATATTCCACAAGTGGATTTTTGCGCAAAATTATTTGATATACACACGCCAGGCCAAAATTTACATATGTGTTTGGATTTCGAAACTCGGATACAAAGAGCGACTGTTTTTGTATTGCATTTCGACTGCATGAGAATGGGGAGGGATGGAGTGTCCATTGTGAAACCTGGACAAAGTCCCGTAAACCCTCAAACCACGGATTCGTCAGTCGATTCACACATTTACGACGAAGTGACAGAAATAAAATATAGGAAAGGATCCGTGAAAACTTAAAAACGTTAAAAACGTAAAAATGTATCATTGTTATATTATTATTAATCATTTGTTTATTTTTTTATTATTATTATGATTACTGAATAAAATTAATTGATTTAAACGGACATTCATTGCAATTAATTTTAAGTATCATTTTAAATGTAAATATATAAAGCGATTTAGGAAATTAAAGGATTATTAGTTAATATTTGAAAGTAGAAACTTCATTGGGATTCACACCGATAACTGGTGCACATGAAAAATGGCATCCAATCGCATTCACTCATGCCAGTCACATATTCCTGTTATGATCCTTTCAACGCCCGATCTAGGTACGTTTTAGTAATAGTCAGGTGAAATTGTGTGCCGGTTCAGTTGATTGACCAAAAAGACATATTTAAGTTTAAAGCTTTTAGTCAGTAATTATTTTAGCTTTTTATTTCGGTCAAAGCTCAAATACATGAAATGTATGTTACATATAAAATTTTATTTAATGTTAATATAACATGTTTCCTTTTTGTTCATATTCTTTCTTGTTTCGATTTGTGTTGTGCCTTTTCGTATTTTGTTTTTGCTCATTGGGTTTCACGTTTGTTTACTTTGACTGGTTTGTTTTATCTTCTATACTTCAATGTTAGTCATTCGTTGTGCTGAGAAGCAATGTGTAGTTTTTATTGTTTGGCTCCTTTTTTTTAGATTTTTAATCTAATTAATTGTTTAATAATCAATAATATATCATATTTTCATCATTGTTTTCAAATAAGCATGAGATAGTTTGATACTTTTTCATTGTTTGGCCTTTTTTTAGTTTAACTTAAAAAAAATAAATAATTAACAACATATATTAAATTTTTAATCTGGTTTAGTATAGTGAAATAGTTAATCGCCTTTTCTATTCTTTATTATTAATGTGTCATATTTCCTTTTGTTTTGGAAATATGTCCTTTATAGTTTTCAGTGTTTTAATATTTCTTTGACTCAAACGCAATACTTAACAAACATTAATTCTTTAATATCATCTAAAAAATTACTGAAACGTCAAATTAAAAAGGATTACCTGATAATGATAAACCGCAGGTAATAGTGATAATTTAATTTGATTGCATAAAATCATTTGGTTATATGTATTGTTGTTAAATTTTCTCAACTTTGTTAGTTAAAATGAAATTTATTAGCTATTTGGCAATTCTAATCGTTTCGTTTACCAGCTCGCATCACATTTGACGTTTAAAAGAATTTTTAAGTTAATCTTCAAATTCGACGTTACAATGAACGATGCAAGCGACAGTTGAACGTTTTTTAAAGCTCTTTTGAAGCTCTTAAAGTACAAATAGCGGACCAATCAACAGGAAAGTATATACAAAAAATCTGCAATGGTCCGCACTGAACTTTCTTATACTTAAATCGTACTACATTTTTCAAAAAAAAAATTTCAGATGACAGTTGTTTAAAATTACAATACCTACTTTTATAAGAATATTTTTTTCGATAACTCGTACCGCTTTCAATATAAGGAAAACGGTGATAAGAGTATCACATAAGAGTATCACTTCCGGTTGAGATATTGCTTCCAAAATAGGACGTTCTCCTCGATGCTATGTATAAATCTTAAGTTTAATGTTTCGCAGCTTTCATCGTTTGGGCGGTAGAGTGCGCACATACACACAGCCACACAGACACACACAGAGACACACAACAACACAGCCGCACAGGCACAGACGTCATTCCGAAAATAGTTATAATCGATTCAGTGGACCTCAAAACGCGTATATCCGTTTCACGAGTTCGAAAATTTTCATGATTCCTATACCTACTTATACATAAAGTATAAGAAAGTAAAAATTGTTTTTTGATATAATTATAGTAGTGTTTGTTTCAGAATGAAACATCGTACCTCGTACGTGATACGAGGTACGATAAAATTGCACGTAAATAAAGTTGTAGACAATTGAATTATCTAAAATAAAGTCGCGCGCAGCATATGTCTATCTGTAATAGTTTAGAAATGGGGATCGTTCAAATTCGAATTACTCATTTAGATTACTTAGTTTAAGAAAGAGTTATAGTGAACTCGTTTCTAATAGTTAAAAATCTGCAGTTGTCTGCACCGAACTTTCTTATACTTACTTATACCCCATTTTTTTAAATTTCTGTATCTAACCCTTATACGAACAATTTTTGCGATAACGCGTACCGTTTTTGAGATGTACAAAACGTTGATTTGAGTTAACCATCAGTTTGAGATATTGCTTTCAAAATATGGCGCTTCAACGGTATATACTAATCTAAAGCTTAAAGTGTCATAGTGGTATCTTCAATAGTTAGGTGCTGGAGCGCGCACAGCCACAGGTATTTTTAGCCGCGCGATGGCAATAGTAAAAATCTGCAGTGGTCCGCACTGAAATTTCTTATACTTAGTTATACTACATTTTTCGAAAAAACTTTTCAAATGAAAGTTGTTTTAAATGACAATATCTGTAACTTTTGTAAGAATATTTTTTTCGATGACATGTATCGTTTTCGAGATATGGAAACAGTAAACCATCACTTCCGGTTGCGAGATTGCGGTCAAAATAAGACGTTTTCCTCCCTGCTACATATAAATGTTAAGTGAAAGTTTCAGAGCTCCAGCTTTAATCGTTTGGGCTGTAGAGCGCGCACACACACACAGACACACAGTCACACAGACACACAGTCACACAGACACACAGTCACACAGACACACAGACTCACAGACACATAGACGTCATTCCAAAAATAGTCACAATCGATTCAGGGGACCTCAAAACGCGTATATCCTTTAAAATCTCGAGGTCGAAAATTTTCATGATTTCTATACTTATACATAAAGTATAAGAAAGTAAAAATCTGCAGTGGTCCGCACTGAACTTTCTTATACTTAGTTATATTACATTATTCGAAAAAACTTTTCAAATGAAAGTTGTTCATAATTTCAATATCTTTAACCTATATAAGATTTTTTTATATAAGATTTATTTTCGAGATAACGAAAACGGTGTTAAGAGTAAACGATCACTTCCGGTTGAGGTATTGCTTTCAAAATAGGACGTTCTCCTCTTTGCTATATACAAATCGTAAGTTTCGTGGCTCTAGCTTTCATTGTTTGGGCGGTAGAGCGCGCACAGACACACAGTGTGTTTGAGTAGATATTAAGTGTTAATTGACTAATAAAGATGGGGAAACAATTGGATTTACTTGGCAGTGACGATATTACAATTCTGTAAGTATCATCATAACCGAAATTCAAAATCAGGCGTTCACACAGCTAAAAATTAGTAAAACCGTTATTACTTGTATTTGCAGGTGTATGCGAAAGTTTTACAATCAACTGTCAACTTGTACCATGAGGAAATTGTGTCAGTGTACCGTCTAAACTTATAACTGCTTCGCACCTTTTCTGGAAATAATTTTCAGCGAACGTATCAAGTGATGACAGCTGTTTCGCCCTTCAGGACTCATTGGATCGCCACCCATTAATCCCCTGAGTTGGACGTAGCCATACAAACATGAATTTTCTGCAACACATAGCAGCTCGAGTGTGAGGTCATCCAGATGGCGTTTAGAATCATCAATAAGAATAAAAATATTTTCCGATTTTGAAGCGTCTGGTCAATTTTCTTGAATACAAGTTTTAGTTCACAATAGTGTCTATTCTGTAAGCGAATCGTTAAATTTTAACGGGTGTTAAATTTTAGCGGTAGGTTAATATAATACTGGCATTCTGTAACATGGCTGCCACATTAAATTTTTAACGCTACCTTTAAATCGAACCGCTAATTCGTAATTTTTAGCGGCTACTCTCCTAGTACATGTTAAAATTGACAGTATGGCTTTCGATGGATTAATACACCTAATAATAGCTGACCAAGCTGAAAGTGGACGACAACAGTAAGTATATACATACATAAGTATATACATACATATTTTAGAAGACAGGTTAGAATACTTCAAAGAGAATTAAGGGATGCAAGCAATCGTTTCACACTTCCCGATGCTATACTTTTTTAATTATTCCGATTAGACTGTGTGCTCAGCGATTAATTATCACTCTTTCCCCGTTGATGCAACAATCAAATGATAACAATTCACAATATAACATAGAAAATAACAAAAAAAATAATTAAACGATCGATTTTTTTTGCAAGAGCGGCAAAATAAATTCAATATTCGAGGTTTTCTAGCCGGGCCATGTCGGACAAATGGTACATTACGCCTAAAATTGTCGCATTCGACCGACTTGAACCGAAGATTTGCGATCATTTTAACACCAGCGTTAAAAATTTTCATTTAAAGGTAGCGTTAATTCCGATATACAGAATAAAGATACTGGTTAAAAACAGAAATTTTAACGCCCGCTAAAATTTAACGTATCGCTTACAGAATAGGCACTAATAACATGCAGTTCGACGATATATATGCTGCGACGTACTTTACACCTAGCTCTAATTTTAATGAATTCAGTGCATTACAGAATTCAGAATTACAGAAATCTTACCTTATGCAAAGTTGCCAAGCCAATTAGGTGGAAAATTAGGTACTATTATAGAAAGTGTATGAATACGCATTGTAAACGAAATGCGTGCCTTATACTTTATGGATAAGTAAGTATAGGAATCATGAAAATTTTCGAACTCGAGATTTTAACGGATATACATGTTTTGAGGTGCCCTGAATCGTTTCTGACTATTTTCGGAATGATCTCTCTCTCTCTCTCTCTCTCTCTCTCTCTCTCTCTCTCTCTCTCTCTCTCTCTCTCTCTCTCTCTCTCTCTCTCTCTCTCTCTGTGTGTGTGTGTGTGTGTGTGTGTGTGTGTGTGTGTGTGTGTGTGTGTCTGTGTGTCATTGAAATTTTAAATAACTTTCATTTGAAAAGTTTTTTGATGTAGTATAAGTAAGTATAAGAAAGTTCAGTGCGGACCACTATAGATTTTTATACATTGTACTTTTTTTTTAAATGTTGATATGACGAAAATCCGAAATATCATCGCAATAGCAATATAAGCAAGTGGGAACACATTAAATCTTTATCTTATTTACTAATCTCAATTGGTGGTCGCCGGTAAAAATAATTTCTTTAATCTAGAATAGCATTTTATTATAAAAATAATTCACGGCGACGGGACATGGAATATTTTGTGTCACGCTATTATTTATATATTTATTAAATGTTAACTTGCATGAAACCATTACGTGACATGAAAGTTGCTAATTGGTTGCTCATTTGTAAACGGGAATGATTTGTAAACAGCTTTGACGGATAATTAATTCAACTTTCATTTCCTAACGGATGATCATAATTTACAGGAATCGTGGATGAAATGTCTTCTGTCATTCAAGATGGTAATTGCGGTGAAACATGGATCGTGATGAAGAGCCAGCGGAAATGTGCTGGGCCAAGTCAGAGAAGTGCGGCTATACGGTTGGTAGTCCTTCTCGTAATAGACTGGGCGGGCATGTGTGTATAAATTCACGTGTGTCTTCCCAAAGGTACAGTAGAAAATCGTGTAATTCCTCAGCGGTGGAGATGACGTGGTTGAGACATGTGTTATCTAAAGCTCACACGCCTGCCACCATAATCTGAATACAGATCCTCGACACAATACCGCCAAAGCTCTATAAATAAAGTTGCCTAAATAGAACAGATTTGACGAACGACACGCCCGGAACCCTAAAGCTTCCGAACTTGCAAGTACACTCGTAGGAGCAATAAAATTTTGATGTGGGTTAACATTAAACCTGACTATCTTGGAAAATATAAAACTTGGTTTTGTACTGATTTACTAAAACAAATATACAAATTTTTTGCTAAATAAAACTTTTTATAGTATAGACATATTGCACGCAGAAATCACCAAAGAAAATATATGTATATTTACAAAATCAATAATCTTCTAAGAGTGTGCATTTATTCCGCAAGTTTATTGTAAAATATTTTTTAAACAAGAAAATTTTTATTTGAAATAATATAATAATACAATAAAAACCACTATATAAGAATGAGTAATCGAATTGCACAGAAGTTGTATATTCAAATATGTATTTTTTTTTGTGCGTTTACAATACAAAGCAATATATAATAATAATTGATGCGTAAATGACGTAAACCATCTAATCATTTATTAGTGATTGCCAGACAATCAAATACCCAACATAACGTATGTGTTTTGATTATATATGTCAAAACAATCTGTTTCTGATTCGAGGAACCCGTGTTCTGCACGTATTACCATTTCGCATAACACATATTTGCAAGCAATGCGAACAAAAGTATAATTTCGTTACGTACGTTTTATACATTACCAAATATTCGAGTTTTTACTATCGAAACGCGCAGTGAAGTTTAAGCGCGTCCAGCCAGCGAAAAAATAACGCGGATTACTTATTGCCCGGATTGTGAATTAAAACTGAATATTTCACAAGAACTTGTTTATGCGCCGTTAAAAATTGACTCGTAGCCAAATACAAAATAATTTGTTGACATTCCCAGCTAACGTACGTAAATTGGTGGAACAAATTACCCACTAGTAACTAAGGTGTTCGTAACCATAACAATCGGCTTAAAGCGAAATAAACGCGCCTCGAGCTATTCAACTCTTTCTTTATCGCCACAAACGCGATTCAGTATAACTTCTTGAGCACGAAAAAATTAAAATACTTACTTTTTGATCGTGTTTTTACGATGTTTCTAAGAATTGTTTTCCGCACAATGAAAAGTTGAATGCAAATGTAAACTTTCGCATAATTGACCCATTTCGTCTCGCCTTTCTGAATATTTAAATCGCATAAGGAAACTGAAATAAATTCATTTAGTATTAACAAGTGTTACGCGAAATAAATAGTGTATAATACATTTAAATTACACAAAATTCCCCTATTGAAAATAATTACAATTTCACAGGAAACGTATTTTAACGAAAATAAACCTTTTAAAGTACTGGTACAACAATGAGAATGAGTACGGAATTAATTCCAACTTTCAAAGGATTATTGCCGAACTGCAACATCCAAAAATATTTTTAATGTGGAATTAGTGTTGTAAAATAAATATGTGGTTTATTACTTATATTAAATTATACATATAAATTGAATATGTTCATTATCCAAGGTACATTATGTACATTTTTATTTTATTTTGTTTTGTTTTTTGTTATTTGTTCAATTTTTTATTTGTTTGTTTTCATTGTGTTATTCTATTACACTTTTGCTTTTTCAATTTGTTAGTTGATACAGAAAAAATACGAAGATGAGCAAGGGCATCAATTTAGTTGCTACGATGAGAATTATACAGTCCACTGGATATAATTGGGAAGAGAGAACATAAGACCATACAAATTTTGCTTTAAAAAAATAAAAAACACTTAAATAACAACTTATAAAGCTATGATACGAATATATTTTCTGAGTTCAATGAATGCGTCAAAAGGAAGTCATAAATAATTGATTCCTTTGTATTGTGGCGGAAGTAAATCGAAAATTACTACTGAAATCGCTAATTGGACATAGTGCTGGAAAAAGAGGGTATGAGTGAGTAAATCAAATTTATCATTTGAATGCAATATTATAAAACAATAAACGCGTGAAAAAAATTACAAATCATGGATTCATTTGTATTGTGACAGAAATAAATCGTAAATTACCACTTAAAATGTCCATTGGACATAGAGCTATGAAGAGAGGGCATGAGTAACCATTCGAAGCAAAATGAAAACGAACAGAAATTTAATTGCTACGGTAAGAATTACAAACATACTAACTTTTCTTTCGAAAAAACACTTAAAGAACTTGTATATTTATAATTTGTTTGTATTTTCTGAGAAGAGACATAAAAGTTCAATGAACGCGTCAAAACGAACTCATAAATCATTAATTCCTTTGTAATGTGACAAAGTAAATCGAAAATTACTACTTAAAGCGCTAATTGGACATAGGGCTGGGAAAAGAGGGTATAAGTGAGTTCGAAACAAGATGGACATGAACACCAATTTAGTTGCTACAATAAGAATGATATAGTCATCAGTCTTTATTTGGAAAAATACAAAACAATTTATAAATTTATGATTTGAATGCAATTTCTGAGAAGAGATATAAAATTTCAATGAACGCGTCAAAAAAAAACTCACAAATCATGGATTCCTTATAATTGTGACAGAAGTAAATAGTAAATTACCAATTAAAACGTCCATTGGACATATAGCTAGGAAGAGAGGGCATGAGTAAGCATTCGAATCTAAATGAAAATGAACAGAAAATTAATTGCTACGGTAAGAATTACAAATTTACTCCCTTTTCTTTCGAAAAAACACTTATTAAAGAACTTGTATATTTATAATTTGATTGTATTTTCTGAGAAGAGACATAAAAGTTCAATGAACGCGACAAAAAATGAACGCGAGATAAAATTTCAATCAACGCGTGAAAAAAAATCACAAATCATGGATTGACAGAAGTAAATAGTAAATTACCACTTAAAATGTCCATTGGACATATAGCTAGGAAGAGAGGGCATGAGTAAGCATTCGAATCTAAATGAAAATGAACAGAAATGTAATTGCTACGATAAGAATTACAAACTTACCAAATTTTTCTTTCGAAAAAATACTTAAAGAATACTTGTATTTTCTGAGAAGAGACATAAAAGTTCAATGAACGCGTCAAAACGAACTCACAAATCATCGATTCCTTTCTATTGTGACGAAAGTGAATCGAAAATTACTACTGAAATCGTGAATTGGACATGGTGCTGGGAAAAGAGGGTATGAATATTCGAAAACAATTTATAAATTTATGGTTTGAATGCAATTTCTGAGAAGAGACATAAAATTCCAATGAACAATGTCAAAAAACTTCACAAATCATGAATACCTTTGTATTGTGACAGAAGTAAATCGTAACTTACCACCTGAAACGTCAATTGGACTAGGAGAGGACTAGAGAGCTAGACAGCTAGGAAGAGAGGGCATGAGTAGGTATTCGAAGCAAAATTGAAATTAACATCAATTTAGTTGCTACGATAAAAATTACAGTTACCAACTTTTCTTTCAAAAAACACTTAAATAAATTGTACATTTATAATTTGATTTTACTTTCTGAGATGAGACATAAAAGCTCAATGAACGCGTCAAAACGAACTCATAAATCATTGATTCCTTTGTATTGTGACGAAAATAAAGCGAACAGTGCTTTGCCTCTGGTAGCTATCCGCGTATCGGTCATGATATCAGCTTTGCCATTTGTTGGATATCTTCGCATGCTAATGTGTACCTGGAATATTAAGTACTTGTCGTACTAGGCATTAAACCTGCAGAGTTGCAGGTGAACCAGTGGTGTTCAGACCCCAAGCCGTGCCCAGGAATGGTACGTGGGCTTTGACTGGCAGGCAACTTTGGATATTAGCATACATTACCTTCCTGTCATACGGTTCCAGAATCACTGTATACTCCGGACAGGTCAGGGCTCCCCAATATCCATGCCTGTTATCGGAAGCACAAGACTCATAGCTCGCTACTCGATTCTGACTAAATCCTTACGCCATGCGAGGGGACCCTCAATACTCGACTTGCAACAGTCACCACCCAGGAGAATCAACCACACAGGTGACGGCGTCACAACATTTCATGTAACAATAAAACAGGTACCACATAATACATAAATAATATACAGACAGACAACTATGTCTTACCAATTGCACTGCTATCGAACACATGCATTGTTTTAACACAACTCTCAAAACTATACATTACATTACATGTTCACATCTTTATAATACACCCTTTTGCAGGCCACTGCAAGTCATAACAGATATTCGTTCCGGTGCGGACTACCAAGTCCCAACTGTGTCCTTTCTTAAGTTCCCTCGTCATTTAAAGGACACCCCCTACATAACCACTAACTGATTGGTCACACAAATCTGTGCACATTCGTATGCATTTTAGGGAATCTAAATAATTGGAATTTTTGCAGAAATATGTATTTCTGCAAAAATAGCTGAACTACACTCGTCAAACTAAATTTGAATTATTTATATTAATACGACGTTTCGCTTCTTCCAATTATTGTATTATTATTATTATTACGGACGAAGCTTTTAATTAAATACATTTCCATTAAGTTTGTCTCGATTAGCATGAGATGTTTCATTTTTACTATTGATCTGTAAATCATAGTCTGGTTTATTTATGATACCGTGCAACGTCAAGATAAATTAATGGGTCTTAAGAGAACTTTGGTGGTGTACGATTTATTCGATAATTGTATACAATTATGTAATTCTTCACATGTGTTGATACGGTTCAAAAGTTCATATATCACCAGGTTTAATATGCGGTGAAATATGTGCATGAATATGGAAATGCGTTTTTAATCTTCTTCGTGTCTTGCACTTATTGATGAGGAAAAGAAATTTGGAAATTCGTTTGAATTGAAAATTGAAATTGTTCCTACCCTTACTCCCCTTGCTCATATTAATTTGCTTTATTTGCATTTTTAGTTTTATTCGTTTCATTGCGTTTCCATTTTCTGTAGTTATCATTTTATTGATTTGTCTTTTCCTTCAAACTATTTAAACATTTAAACATTTTCGCTATTATCATTATGTTTTTTGGTTATTGGCTCTTCGCGTCTTCATACAGTTTCAATATTTGATAAATTTGAAAAAATAATCAACGTTCAACAAGCAACCAACAATAAGATTTTCATAATAATAATAATATATATTTATTGCTCAACAATAAAACCAATAGCAGGACTATATAATAACGCATGTAACAAGCGTGTTTCCCGTGTTACTATATGAATAGAGTCATGGACAATGACAGAAGCATTGACCAAAAAGATCGAATCATTCGAGATGTGGCTCTACAGAAGGATGTTAAGGGTATCATGGGCAGATCATGCAACAAACATTTGAATCTTAAGAAGAATCTCAAAGGAAAGGAAATCATGAATATAATTAAAACAAGAAAACTACAATATCTAGGCCATATTATGAGAAATGAAAATAGATAATCTCTTTGGCTAACCAAATTGTAAATACCTTTCCGCAATTCTTACTTGTAGGAGGTAAGCTTGACAGACTTTTAATATCCATTTCCCCCAAATCCTTCAGACCTATTAGCCAGATGTCCTTCATACTGAAGACCATAGATAAGGTGGCAAATAACTAAATAATTAAGTACATGTGCCAACAAAACCCAAACCAGCCCAATCCAACTCAATCCAATCACATCGACGTAATTTTGCAATTCAACTCCAAATATGTGGATTTTGCTTCAATCGGTTTTTTGGTTCAACTTTAAATTTCTGTATCTTACATCCATGTTTCTGAGTAATTTGCATGCATTAAATACAAATTGCGGAAAGGTATTTACAATTTGGTTGGCCAAAGAGATTATCTATTTTCATTTCTCATAATATGGCCTAGATATTGTAGTTTTCTTGTTTTATATTATATTGATAAATAAGCCCAAGGACTTGATGTACGTTTATAGCTATTACCGACCCAAACCATTCCAGGCCAACAAATATCATTCCAAAGTCTAATTGCTTCAATCTGTTTTTTTGTCGCTAAATATATCGAAATTTCCAAAATCCTACATCCACATTTGTTATAACTATTACAAAAATACTATATCCAATTTTCACGTATAGTAAGTATATTTTGATAATGTCCAAGTTCAAGGATTTGAGATAACTTGATCTAAATTTAAGGCCCAACATAAGCCACTTCAACGAAAGCCATTTGCCTAATTCATTTGTGTAATTTTCAATTCAAGTCTAAGCTTTGCTTGTATCGTTTTTTTTTAAATAAGTCCAAATTACTTAAATCATATTTACGTTTGCGTCCAATATTTACGTTTGAGTCCAAGAACCATGAAGCTCATACAAATTGTTATAAGTTTAATGACTTCATGACCATGTAATTTCTTAAGAAATTTCACAGCAGGCCAATTATGAATTCTGATGTAAATATTAAAATAATACTGAGCCCAAAACGGTTTATCTTTTTCCAGTTTTAAGTGATCTATTGTAAAATAACGAAATCGATCATCAACGTGGCCATGAATCTGTTCAAGCTCATCAACGTAATTTTTCAAAATTGTAGTCAAAATTTGTGGATTTAAATAATTATGTTTTATATAAAAAGTCTGAATATTTATAATTTTACATAGAGGTTTGTTGAAAATAACACAAAAAACTTCACATTGGTTAAGTCCAAACTATACACGTATGTCAAATGTATGGGCTATTATCCAATTCGACATCAATTATTGATCCTAACCCAATATTGAAATTAAATACGAAAATGTGATTTACTTGCAGACAAAGTGAAGCAAAATGATTTGAAGGCCAAATGTCTGGACTTACTTTCAGTGTATAAGTAAGTACATTGTACATCACTTTCGATTTGCAGCAAAAACGCAATCAAGTTACAGTGTCGAACTGAAAATTTCTTTCCCAAAATATGAATTATTGGACTTTCATCGCATCCTTTCTTTATTTCTTGTTCTATCCATGTATTACTTTTCCAATTGGTGAATTGCAATCGTTTTTCTTACATAAATAAATCCAATTTCTCTGACATATTTTATCCACGTGCCCAAAATGTTACAGCAAAGTCTATGGACATAATTTGCACGCAGGGATGTTTTGGATAAATACGTCCAAGTTAACTTGTACTAGATTAAAATTTATATAAGTTTTTCCCAATGTCATCAGTGTAATTTTCAATTTAAGTACAAATTTATGGACTTTACTCAATTTATCTTTTAGTAGATAAAGTATAAATATTTGAAATCTTA
Organism: Geotrupes spiniger; assembly: GCA_959613385.1. NCBI lineage: Eukaryota > Metazoa > Arthropoda > Insecta > Coleoptera > Geotrupidae > Geotrupes > Geotrupes spiniger. The sequence continues at coordinate 6,041,679 of OY390741.1, forward strand.
CATCCACGTTTGCCAAAAATAATACAAGCTATAATTATTAACGTCCAAATGTGTGGACTTTTTCTAACTCAAGATATATGAGTATACGAGAAAGTTACGGTGGAATTACTTGCAAACAAAACACATATGTTTCGAGGCCAGATTTCTGTACTTTCCTACAATTCCTTGTTGTTTATCTTTCAAATTCATCCTCACAGGCACGTCTTATAAATCTCCATTTACGGAGTAAGTTTTGAGCGAAATTAACGTTTTTTTAAAGATAAAATTATTTTGATCGAAAAAGACTATGTAATTCAAAAGTCGCTCAAGCCTATCGACATAATTTTTCAATTGAAGTCCAGATTTGTGGGTTCCGCCTCAATTGGTGTTGGGTATATAAGTATGGATATTTAAAATATAGTCCTCATTTGATAAAATATGATAATTAAATCTTTTGGACAATAAGTCCAAGCCCAAGCTTTCTTGTATGTGAATTTAAGGCTCAACCCTACCCAACCCAACCCAACCCAAGCGCGTCAACGTGGATTAGAATTAATGAAAGTCCAAATGTGTAGACTTTGTCTAATTCTACATCAATTATTGTTCTTAACCCAACATACAAATTAAAAGGACTCGAGTCTGTCAAAATTTTAATTTGCGTTTTAGACAGTGGACATAAAACGGCATAAAACTGCAGTTTAATTTTTTAATTTCTATTAAGTTATTTTTATTCGTTTTTTTATTCCTGTCCTCTAGTGTGTTATTAAATAAATAAATAAATAATTTTACGAAAGCAAGTTTTTAATCATGTCTACTTAATGTAAAAATGAAATAGTCGACTCCTTAAAGCAGATTATTTGTTTAGTCCCAAAAGTGTATAAAACGCCAACGTTTATGCAATCAAAATTTATACGATTATTGACTAAAGACCAAGAAATGCAGGTTGCACAGTATTAAGACGCGCATCCTTCTCATTCCGTACTAAACGTTCAAAATCCTCACAGGATTCGAGCTTTCAGGTGAGCAATTGTGATAACAATAAAACTACGGCGTTTTAAACTACGTGGAGATTAGTTAAAAAAATATATTCGATGTGAATATATTTTTGCGACCAGTCACGATTAGTTTGAACTCTAAATGGGGGAAATAAATATGGACATGCAAAGTATAACTAAGGTAAATATTTGCGCTAAATGGAGGGTGTTAATTAATATAAAAGTGCTGGAAATAGTACAACGGCTGCTTAGCATTTCCTGGAGCATGTTAGGCGTAGGTCGCGCTTGCGCTCGTTTTTCCCAGCCTCCCTCGAAGTGTGCCTCTACTGAGAGATACCAGTCGATGCGTCGCGGTCGTTTGCAAAGTTGGTAACGTACCGAAGGTATCGCGATCACCGTATAATATTACGTAGGCGCTGTGCATTTTTGATTGAAACGTCAAACGCGTTATACTTATCGTGTGAAAAAATAAACCTCTCAATAACACCAGTGCTTATTTTTAATTACCGCGCGTAACATTTAATTATATGTGAACTAGACGAAAAGTGCTTGTATAAAGTTTATTGCAGGTGAAAAAGTTTTTGTTTGTGTCAGTTTTGAAAGCCACAATTCATCGAACATTAAATTGTAAGTATCAACTAATTAATAATAATTTATCGCGCCTGCACTCGCGCTAAGTCGAATTATAAGTCATAACAAACGGGATATATCACGTAAATTGATTTAATTAAGATGATAGTATTAAACCACGTGTCCATTCAATTTAACCACTACAATTTCGAATATGTAGAACGGTGCACATCTTCTGCATAAATGAATATGTATTCCGCACGGTCCAGATTGATATTTAAAATTCCAAAAACGTACGTAATTAGCCAAGAGTAGAACCACGGATAAATACATTTGCCTGTGGGAAAACTAATCGGAAAAACGTTTAAATGAACGTTTTCGCAACTTATAAAGGACAATTTTTCGATGTTAATAACGCACATTCGCACAATTAGTTTCGTTATCTCGCAGATTTTTTACTGCCATGTTATCATAATTGGATTGCACCTTTTTGTGTGTTGTATTTTTTTTGCAAATAACAAAAAATGTTTCGCAATCACATCTTCGGAACGGATCGCATTTAATATTTTTGTTTCCGAAAATGTTTTAAACTTTAACGATGTTATTAAATTTACTTTGTATTCGCGATGTCCTCATCTATTTAATTGCCCGATTCACGTTCACGTTTTTATTAAAATGAACGACGCATTCAATATATGGATAGTGTCGCGTGCAGAAATGATATCTACAATAATATTGTAAATATATCAACTATACCCTTTAATAATTCCAAGTCGTTAGGAGATAATGAAATAATAAATAAAAATTATGTATTTACGTGTAGTAAAACGATTTGGAAATCGGCTTCACTCCGTTGAAAGGAACACGAAATGACGTGCAATTTTAGATTTGTGACACTTTTTGAAATAATGTAACGCGTTTTTGTTATTTCATGAATTTATTTTAACAACGATATTTAGTTTAGTGTATCATGCGTTTTACGTAGTTATATTTTCATACATAATGCAATACCAATGAAATGACTTTCTTAAATAATGTTTAAAAACAATAATCACAATAATAAATTTTATTAATTAATAAATAAATAAATAATATCCCATTTTCGAAAGTACTCAATAAGATTATCCAAAGCAGAGTATACAATGTATGGTGTTTATTATATGCACATCTTTAAGGGTCTCATGCACAGATAAGTTTGTTTCTGAGGGGATAATATGTACAGAGACTTTCCAGAAAAGTGCACAAAAAAATTGTAGTTGTTGCCAGGCCTACTGAAGTCACGTCATCGTATATACTCAAATTATTAAACTAGTTTTAAATGTTTCATATAAGTAGAGCACAGTTATTTTTCTTTTAATATCGTCATAATTATAAAAAGTGTACCTAAAAATTCAATTATAATTTGTAGTGTAAATTATCAAGAATTGCATATTGGATATTGAGTATTTTCAAAATATATGTAAACGTATTTAAAATAATTGCCAATTAAAAATTAATTGGTTAAATAAAACATGATATTTAACAACTAATTCGATTTTAATTTAAACAAATTAAATTGGCCATGACTATATAAATTTGAAATCTGAATCTGGGGATCGACCATTAATAAACTATATGGGAGCGTTTACAACGGTTAGTTGTTAATTCTTCCAGGTGGAGCCACTGTACAGTGATTGATTTATAAGAAATTGTAGTTCATTTTTTTAAATAATCATTTATTTATCGCCAAACAGTTATTTAGAGAAATAAATTGATGGAATGAAAATTAAAAAATCCCTTGCACGAGGAATAAGGTAGCTTTAAAAAGGCTTCTTTTAACCACGTTTTTTCTTGCTTTAATTTTTTTCGATAATATTATTTATTGCTATTCATATCTATTAATACTTATCGTTATTAAATTTTCTCGTCGAAATATTGAATAATAAAGCAACAACCAGCCACGAACCCGGTAAAGTTTTCGACATAAGTCTCTTAAATTATTTTTTGACTAGTAATACAAAATTTTAGGATGCATAACTAGAACAATTATTATTATTTTTAGTAATTTGTTGTCTATTGAAATTTCGCCTTAACCAACACTATTAGGTATTATTATTTGAATATTAAAAATATTAATCATAAATTAATTAATTGATCGTAAAATAAGTAAATTAATTACATATAAGATGGGTTCACAACTAAAGTGATGTAAGTAAATTTTTTACATTTTTGATTAATTAAACTTGAAGTTTAATACATTTTCTTAAATTACAGTTTAGATAAACGTTTTTGTTTTACAAATGCGATATTTTTTATTTATTTTGTTTTGTTTTGCCCTGCAACTTATCTTTATAATTCCTTCCTTTCCACCAATTTAAAAAAATGTTTACTATTTCTACAATATCGAGCCTTAATTGTTTTGTTTCTTAATTTCCCTTATTAATTCTTTAAGACTCTCAGATGCCCACCTTCTTTAATCCTTAAAATATATTCCGTCTTATCTACATTCTTTAGTTTCTTGCAAAGTCAGCCTCTTCCTTAAGGCCGTTGTTAACAATATTTCACCCATCACTATGGATGTCTTCTTTTCTTCTGGGCTTTTATTATTCCCTATGTAGGTCTCTACAATCTCTGCATTGTTGGTGGCTTATCTTGTCCTTCCTGCAACTTTCGGTTATCATCTTTCTCCATCCCATTTCAATTAATATTCAGCAATTTTTCAATATATTCAGCCTAACTATCCAGTTACGTACTCGTATTTCACACCAGACTTTTATGTTTATAGTAAAGCAGCCCCATAGAAGCCGATGTAGCTCCGTTCTCTTTTGATCCCCTAGTAGAAGTTATGCCTTTCATTATTATTGCAATGTTCTCCAACTTCTTCCATGTGTTTCGCATGGCATACTATTTTCTTCTATTGTTGCCCTTCTCGGTATTTATCCACATTGATGTACCCGTGTTTAGGTAAACCATTGTCGCCTGCATTCTGTCTCACAAGACCTTTTCACACTAATTTTTAAACCACATTTTCTATTTTCTTTTACATAATTTCCCAAAACTTTTACTGGCACATTCTTGACTCTACTTACAATTTCATTCCATACCTTATTTATGCCCCCTTCTCGATTTTTAATAAAATTTTCTTGCGTTACCTCAATTATATGATGCACTTTTTCATCCGGTGACGTCCAGGTCCTATGAATTTATTCGCGTTTGTAGTATGTTCTTTTTACTACGAACTCCAAAATGCGAACTCCAGTAGTTTTATGCTATTTTCATTTATATTCTGATGTAGGCTTCTGCTACTTGCCTATAACCGTCCTATATTCATCTCCCCTGCCAATGTTAGCATTGACGCCTCCTCGTACTAACTTAATAAAGCTTAATGTTAATTTTTTTATTCTTCTTCTAATTTACATAGCACTTGATCTTCTGTTCCAATTCCTTCTCCTCTATGTGCGCATGTGGGCACTATATTTTCCCATATCCAGTATATCCTTTTGGTTAATTTTTTGTGTTGTACCCATTTCGATTTTGTATCTTTGTAATTCAGGCATATTAGATCTATAGGCTCCCTCCAGAATCGTTCCTCTGACATTCCACATCACGACTGAATATTTGTATATTTTTGTCGTTATTCTTCTTGTGCCAGGTCGTCTTTAAAATCTTGTCAACTTCTTTCTAGCGGACCAATTTCTTTTGTTGGGTTAACGGCCACGGCCAATTGTCCACAATTATCATCTTGTATATCATCTTAACCGTTTTCTTGGTCCCATATTATGCTTTGTATTTTACGTGACTCTTTAGTTAGATCTACCTCTACATAAATATTACTACCTTTCAATTTACTTTTGTTCGTCATCACTATCTGTTCTCCTAGAAATTTGGGAATTCCAATAGATTTCACCTCCTGAATACCCAATTTTAGTACTAATTATCTTTAAAAACCATATGGACTGCCTCTTCCTCTCATCCTAGAAGCTGCCTGATCAATCCTAAACATATGTTCTTCCAGTGTTTATATCCTTACATCTTGTTTCGGCCCCTTATTTCGCATTCTCTTCGGTATTAGTAACAATATCATTTGGTTAGGATGATAAGTATTAGTAAACTCATCCTGGATAGCAGTAATTAGTGTTTTGTAACCTACCTTAACCATGTTCCCTTTGCCTTTCTCTTCTTTAGCTTGGTTCCTTATTATTCTTTGTATCCTGCGTTCTTTTTTATTTAGATTACCCTCTATATAGATACCTGTACCTTACAATTTACTTTTATTTGTCATTATCTTCCTTCCTCGAAATTTGTAATTCCACCACATTAGTAACTTTTTGCTGAGTTTTTATAGCGCGTACTTCCTTCATCTCAATTTTTAGTCCTAATTTGCGTTAGAAAAACATTTGGGCGTCCTCCTAGAAGGTCGTTCTCTTTACCACTACGGTATATTTCCTTGCTGCGTGATCTATCCTATCTACATGTCCATCCTACATTTCTGACCTTGCAGTGAGTTGTTTCCTTTCGTCCTTCCATAGCTCTTTATTTTATCCTATTACGGGCCTCAATTGCTCATTCTCTTCCGTATTCCTCCTCATATCCGTTTTTATGTCCTCCACTGAACTCGATGCTTAGAAATTTGTGTGAAAATAACTGTATGACTTCGAACTAATGAAAATGTCGCTGTATCACTTTTTCTAGGAAGTTCAAGCTAATAACTTCCAATTATGATATGGGTGATAAAATCACTAGGGCAATAATTATTATATACCTACTCACAACTATCTTTGGGTATAACATGATTTATATTAAAAAAATAATTGTACATTGAATGTGTTTCCAAATTGTATAAATAAATTGTGATTTTGATTTATGACTCGGTTTCAAAACAAATTTCCTGTAACTAAAAGAAAATATTTTAATATTTTATTTGCACCAATAACGTTTTTGTCTGGATTTATAAAAATAGCTGGTTCGAAGCGAAACCTTCAAATCCTTTTGCATAGTTTATGAAGTCGCTACACTTGACAAATGCGGAAATCAATATCGTTCATATTAAACGGTTTTCGGCAATAGTTGAAAACAATTGTAATCGCTTGCGTTTGATCAATTTGCTTCATATGTTTTTTTGGTATAAAAATGTTGCTTAATGAAATTATAATAAGAAATACGAGTAACATCGATGCAATAAAAACTGAAAATAACTGAAGCAAGGAAACGAAATGTACAAAAATTTGAGTATACACAAAATCTTAATTGTACTGGTTCCGGCGCTGATCACACTCCTTTACAGCTGTACTTGAGTAACATATGATCAGATAGTTATTTAATTGATTCTAGTTCAAAATTTCATTTCAAAACACCAATATAATTACTATTTAAAATATGAAAATCCAAAACAATACATTATGGGAAATTATAATAAAATTACAAGGGATTATTTTTTTTATTTAACGTATAAATTTACGTATTTATACGTTGGGCTTCAGTATTTAATTACGTTGTTTACTTTATGGCCAGATAATTAATTTCTGATTAATATTTTCAATATTTAAATAATTTTATTACGAAAAATAATCGTAATAAAACATCTACTCTTTAGTAAAACAAATATATCTTTACACTGTGCTCGTTATAAATATTAACCTCGAAATTTTCGCAAATCATTTTACCTTTGCCGTCTATATCATATTAGACTGTCACAATAAACATCGTTTCGTTTGTTCGCCTGAAAGTCCTTGCTCGATGGGCCATGTATAGAAATAAATGCTTCCATACTTGCGAGAGGTTCGAGGATGTTCTTGATATCCTCTTCATGTGGGGTAATATTTTATTTCTTTTTTAGTTTTTAGCCTTTTAATTTCCTTTCATTCTTTTTTTGTATTTTTCCCATTTATCCTTAAATAACTTTTAAGATTTTTCGGTTTGTTTCAAAATACAATTCCATTCAAAGAAATGGAAAACAAAGTTCTTCGTATTGCACATTTTTTTATTTTTATTTGATTTTCTTTTTATATCCGTCGACACAGTAATGTAATACATGTACACATGTTATACCCCACAAATTTGCAAATTTCATGGACGTTCAAAATGTTATATTCTAAAAGTTAACTTTGTTTTGGGTTTCGTTTTTCAATTTTTTAATGTTGCTTGAGGCATATATGTTATTATTTGTTTGTTCTTTTATAGAGTTCCATTATACATAGTTTTGTAATTTTATTGTCGAAATGAGTATCCAACCCAATGCTCTGCTACTTTTTTGTTTCTCTTCTAGAGTCTATTTTTTTAAACGTTTTGTAGTCTACATTTATTTTCACTTTTAATTAATTTCAATTTTTTTTCATTTTCTCTTTTACAAGTAAGTTTTTCCATTGTCTTTGAACGTTCTTCAATATTTTGATTTTTTTTATCGCCTTGGATATAATTTGTTGATTTGTCTTTATTTTCTTTATTTATTTGCAAATTTCAGAAGCATTTAAAATGTCGTCCAACTTAACCCCCTGTTCAATTTATTTCTATTCTAGATTTTTACTTTTTTTAATTTCTTTTCATTCTATGCTAGTTAGTTCTATGCTAGTTAGTTCTTATTATTGTTTTTTATTTACTCATTTTTAACATTCTTGATTTCTTGTTTCATATGCTTCGTTTTTTCCCTTGTTATATTAATTTGTTTACTTTGCCTTTTTTAACAATTTTTTGTTTTATTGCATATTGTGTTTATATTGATTTGGGCCAGGTATAGAAATAAATGCTTTCATACTTTCGAGAGGTTCGGGGATGTTCTGATCTCCTCTTCATGTGGGGTAATATGTTATTTCCTTTCTAGTTATTAGCCTTTTTATTTCGTTTCATTCTTTTTTTTTGTATTTTTTTCCATTTACCTTAAATCAGCTTTAAGATTTTTCGGTTTTGTTTCAAAAAACAATTGCATTCAAAGAAATGGAAAACAAAGTTCTTCGTATTGGACATGTTGATTTTTATTTGATTTTCTTTTTTATATCCATCGACACAGTAATGTAATACACATGTACACATGTTATACTCCACATATTTGCAAATTTCAAGTTCAAAATGTTATATTCTTGAAGTTCATTTCGTTCTTAATTTTGTTTTGGGTTTCGTTTTTTTCATGTTTTAATGTTGCTTGTGGCAGATATGTTATTATTTGGTTTTTTGACACAGTTTCATTATACTTAGTTTTGTAATTTTGTTGTTGAAATGAGTATCCATCCCAACGACGTGCTACTTTTTTATTTCTAGTCTAGAGTCTAATGTTTTAATGTTTTGTAGTCTACATTTATTTTCACCTTTAATTTATTTTTATTTTTTATTTTACTTTTACAAGTAATTTTTTTCATTTTCTTTCTGTTGTATGTTTCTTCAATATTTTGATTTTTTTTATCGCCTTTGATATATTTTGTTGATTTGTCTTTATTTTCTTTATTTATTTGCATATTTCAGAAGCATTTAAAATGTCGTCCAACTTAACCCCCAGTTCAATTTATTTCTATTATAGATTTTTTTTTTAATTTCTTTACATTCTATGCTAGTTCTTATTATTGTTTTTTATTTACTTTTGACTCAGTTTTAACATTCTTGATTTCTTGATGCATATGCTTCGTTTTTCTTCTTATTATATTATTTATTTGTTTACTTTGCCTTTTTTAATAATTTTTAGTTTTATTGTATATTGTTTTTATATTGGTTTTTAAGGATTTGCAAATTTTAGAGACGTTAAAAACTTTGCTCAACCCAATCCAGTTGATCAGTTTTTTAATTGATTTTTGTGTTTTAACTTCTTATCATTGTTTTTTGTTTATATTCGTTTCCATTTAATTTAGTTTCTTTATTTAATTTGAAATCAGTTTTGAAATTTTACATTTTCTGTTTCACGTGCCGTTGTTTTCTTTTAATGTTCGTTGACAAATTTTATTTCTTTTCTTTTTCTGGTCGCTGTTTCCTTTGGCTATACTTAGTTATTATTTCTATTCATGTTTTTGAAAGATTCGTATGTTGAGTGACAGCAAATGTAACCAGCCAATTTTTAATCTTTTGTTTCGCGATTTTTATTTAATCATTTTCTTCTCATTCTGTTTTTGTATTTGTTTTGGTGTTTCACCTTAATTTGTTATTATTATTGAAATCCAGTTTAATAAAAGAAGTTAAATCAAATAATTTTTTTTGGCACAGTCCTCCCTAGATAAAAAGCATAACTATGCCTGTTTATGTTTAAGTACGTTTTAACATATTTGATTTTCATGCTTCGCTTTTTATCCTCTTCCTTTAATGTTCTTTGCACATTGGGTTTTATTAGTTTTTTACATATTTTTGTCGATCGTCTTTGGCACAGTTTCTTATAACATTTTTTCTTATTGGTTCCACGAATTTATAAAACCCCGTTGATACTAAAAAATGAAGTAACATCTCTTTTGGGTTTTAGCTTTTATATTGTTATTTTTGCAGCCGTTATTATATATTATTTTATTTATTTTTTTAATTGAATTTTTTTTATAACTTTTTATAATTGTTGGTTTCTGTTACTCATTTTGACTTTCTTATACGATCTCGAAATTTTAACGGATATACACGTTTTGAGGTCCCCTGAATCGTACGAGTTATTGAAAAAAATATTGTAATAGTTGTAATTCTTGTAAATAATTGTTAACAACTTTCATTTGAAAAGTTTTTTCGAAAAATGTTGTTGTTGTCGAAAGTTCAGTGCGGACCACTGCAGATTTTTCCTTTTATTATAAATATCATAATTTTACTTTGTAAATTTCCAAAGTTCACAAACGTTGAAAACTTTGGTCAACGCGACCCAGTTTAATTTATGTTTTAAATTGATTTTTGTGTTTCAAATTCTTTTCGTTTATTTGCGCCCTTTGACATTTAATTTTACGTTTGTTTTTTATTTACTTTTAAATCATAATCATTTGTTATTTTGTCGATTTTCTTTTAATCTTCGTTGAAATATTGGTTTATTTGTTTTCTTTTTTTCTTGTCGTCCTATCTTTGGCTATACTTAGTCATTACTATTTCTGTTCATATTTTTGTAAGTTTGTATATGTCTTTCTTTTCATTCTGTTCTGTGTATTTGTTTTCATTATTGAAAATCAGATTGAGTAAAAATATAAAATAAATAAAAATTATTTTGTTGGTACATTTGTGGTCATAAAAAATGACATCACTATGATTAGTCATTAGGTACTGTTTTTTTTATTTAAACATGTTTTAACATTTTTGATTTTTATATTCGTGTTTTCTTATCTTCGTTTAAATGTTGACTTGGCGATTATTTTATTGCAACCTTTGATTATTAATATAAATTAAGAAATCGAAATAAACGCCTTTTTTTTGACGAAGTTTCTGAAAATAGTTTTTAATAAAATTTAGTTTGTGTCGCATAACGCGTTCTTTGATTTCGGTTGGCTTCTTTGAAATTACGAGGGTTGTCCTTTTCGATTTAACACCATAAAGGCGCGTCTAAATTACGAGCGCTCGTTCTCGGGTTTGGAAACGTCACTCGTGTATCTAGACGGGAATGCGAACCCCGATGCACGAAGCACAATCACTGGCTCGATCGATCAAAGAAACACTTGCAACGCTGGTCGGATTTTGGTGCGTAGGGTCAACTTCGTATAATAAATGAAATAATGTGGACGGCTTGGTACGAATCGAAAGCCTACACGGGCACGCATAGTCTGGACGCAGCGTAACCATCGAAGAAGATTTTGTGCCATTCATACCGCTCATTTAATCTCCCAGATTATCTACTAATTAAATTTGGTATTTTCAAAAAAAAATGAATCCAACGTATCGTTGCAAACAAAAACGAAATTAAATAACTATGCAAATTTTAGTAATTTGCAATCATTTGGCTTTTATCTCGTATGAAACAATTATATGCAAATTTAGATAAAATAATTGTCGTTTGATGATTAAAACTACTGTGCGATTTAACTACAACTTTTTATTTAACTTGACAATTTATAAATGATTAATTCCGGCTAATTAAAAATTACTGTTTGATTATAAACGCTTGGTACTATTTTGTATTGTAATCAATAAATTGATGAATTATTGGTAGACTCTGGAGCGAATTTATTAATTATCGCGGACTGAAAATTAGTTTTTCTCTAATGCTTCGACTTAATGCGGGAGTGCATTCCATCGTTAGTCTCGATTCTGGCAAGTTACCCACTGTGCGCTCATATTATTTTAGGTGAACCGAGGAACGTAAAAAAGCTAATGGCAGTCACGTATATGTCTGTTGGAAACATCAATACTCTTTTACGTATTTAAATTTTATTTATTTATTTTCATGTTGAAATATAGTAATACAAAGTTTAAACTGATATTTCAGCACACTTACTACTAACAATAAATATGATACGTTGGATAATAAATGAACAAAACAACGTTATCTATATAATTACATTAGAGCGTCACAACTGGTGCAGTTGCAATAATTGTCAATTTTAGATAATTATACATCGGGTAATTTTTTTAGAAATCACACACACACACACACATATATATATATATATACACACATATATATATATATATATATATATATAAATAAATGGTCTGGAGAATACGTGATTATAAACGAAACAACATTCCAATAATCGATTAAATTAAATACGTAATTACATTTCACAGTTTGAAGATATGGTTCATACGCGCTGGTTGTAAAAAGTAACTGTATTAGATATGTAACAGCTGCTATTATTGTTTAATTATGGTAATTGCATGTTATGACATATAGGTAAGATATATATTCAATTTATGTAGATTACGTTGCGATCATATTTGCTCTCGTACAAAACGTCTGCATTGTGCCGAGAATGTCAAGGATTTGGATAATTAACTAATACAAATAATATCGGTCGAATTATCCGAAGTGGAAATTCAAACAAATAAAATTTGCGACCAGTATAAGCAATGTAATTATGTCGTTCGAAAGGTTCTCGTTTAAAGGTTTTTAAATGGAATCCCCTTGAAACGTTAGACCTCTTTACAATTGGTGTTCTGTTACAATCAACCCTTATTAGGGAACCATTTTCTAAGCGATTTCATCATACTGATTAGGGCGCTTGGTGCTAGATTAATTATATCTATCAACAGTGCTAGTGGTTCAATTTATATGTTAAACTACATCTTATGTTTATAATTTATTAGCTAGTTAATTCAAGTTTCAGCAAACTGTTAATCACGGGTTGAAATAAATATTTTTCTGACTGAATTAATTATTGAAAGATTACGACGATAAACATTTATTCTAAACGTGAATATCTAACTTTAATATAGTAATTATGTGGATGCTTTAAATTAAACCCGACACGTTAGGTGTAAAATTTTATGACAAGGGTCACACGGATGAAGAATTCCGGTTAAATTTCCAGTCAAATAAAGAATAAATACGTGCAAAGGATTAGCTGTATTATAATTTTCAGTGGCACAAAATATGTATGAATTATATAATTTATTATTACGTCTGGAAAATGAAATAAAGATATTTATAGATAGAAAGTTTTGAACTTATAGGTTAAATTTAGAGATGGATATGAAATAAAGAATACTTGTCTTGTATTACCAAAAATTGATTTTGTAATCTTGATGTTTCTAAATGTCTAGGTTATTATTTTTCACATTTCACATTTCACAATAAACATAGCAGGAATAGGTTTTATTGGTTAGGTTTTGCTACCCGTTAGTACTGAAATCGCACAAGCAAAGAAAACTTGCGTTTTTTCATGTTCATTGGTCAAAAGCGATCACGTGAGTTCTTGTTTGCATCAATACAATAATAAAATTGTCAATCATTGGAAAATCAGTTGTTTGTTTACTTATATTAATTAAATTCCTTTTTTTATCGTTTAAAATAAAAATAAAGGTTGATTTCGACATATATTTATTTAAATTTTATTAAATAGAAATAACACCTTAAATTTGCTCCACTTGTATTTAATTTTTCCGCGATTTACTCATTGACGTAATTTATTAACGACCTAAACATAAATTATTTAACCTAAACAACATTGACAATTGAGAATTATTGATGTAGAATATGTAGGACTCTGGAAATATTCACAATTATGGTCATAACCATCTTAATTTTGCTTGTCAAGGGAAACCTCGTCAATGTGTTCTACGAAATACTTTGAATATATAACCACAAAAGTGTAGCAAAATAAAGCAGTGTAAATTCTGACAGGTGTACGTCACACAATTTAATGACAACGTCAAAACGAGAAATGTTACGTTATGTTATGTTGTTACGGCATAATAAAACGCAAATCCTAGCCATAATTTAATTTGATTGACTTAAACTGAGAAAGATTCAATAATAAAATTATCAAATATTGGAAAATCAGTTGTATATTTAGTTATATTAATTGAATTCCTGTTTTTATCGTTTGAAATAAAAATAAAGGTTGATTTCGACATATATTTATTATTATTGAATTTTATTAAATATAAATAACAACGGTGGACACTTTAAATTTGCTCCACTTGTATTTATTTTTATAATTTATTAACTACCTAAAACATAAATTATTTTTCCCAAACAAAATTATCTCATAAATCACGTGTCGTCTCAGTTGTCACTCAACCTGTCTAACATGTGCTACCAAATGACCATTGAGGATTATTTACGTAGAATATGTGGGAAATATTCTCAATTATGGTCATAATCATCTTAATTTTGCTCGTTAAGGGAAATCTCGTCAATTTGTTCTAGGAAATAATTTAAATACAGTGTGTTTCACTTAAGAGTGTAACACCCTCATATCTTTTGTATTGTTAGTCCAATTTTAGTAATTTTTTTTTCCCAAACGTAGAACACTCATTGCTCTATTTACCCCCAAAAAAACAATTGTCTTATTTAAATGCAAAGCAACCTGGGATGGCAAAATAAACGGCAAAAATCAAGAAATCACTTTAGGGATTTTTTATCGAAAAATTTTACTAGTAATAATTGATCAGAATTGCCCAAAAACCCTAAATCCAAAATTTCATGAAAATTAAAAATGTTAAAATTTTCCGTAAAAGTCCGTAAATACTTATTATTAGCTGCGCCGAAGAAAGTATGCTGTGAAAATTTTGTTTGAAATAAAACCTGAACTGTTAAAGTTGTTTAAAGTTGTAGTTGTTTAGGCGCAGCCACCTCTGCGAATAGTATTAACCGATTGGGAATTGCTTTTGAAGAAAATTTTAACATTTTTAATTTTCATGAAATTTTGGATTTAGTGTTTTTGGGCAATTCTGAACAATTATTACTAGTAAAATTTTTCGATAAAAAATCCCTAAAGTGATTTCTTGATTTTTTCCATTTATTTTGCCATCGCAGGTTGCTTTGCATTTAAAGAAGATAATTAGTTTTTTGGGATTAAATAGAGCAATAAGTATTCTACGTTTGGAAAAAAAAAATACTAAAATCGGACTAAAAATAAAAAAGATATGAGGGTGTTACACTCTTAAGTGAAACACTCTGTATATAACCACAAAAGTGTAACATAATAAAACAGTGTAAATTCTGACAGGTGTACGTCACACAATTTAATGACAACGTCAAAACGAGAAATGATTACTTGTTCCGGCATAATAAAACGCAAATCCTAGCTATAATTTAATTTGATTACTTCCTTAATCTGAAAAAGATTGAATTGTTTGTTTAGTTATATTAATCGAATTCCTGTTTTTATCGTTTAAAATAAAAATAAATGTTGATTTCGACATATATTTATTTGAATTTTATTAAATAGAAATAACAATGGTGGACACCTTAAATTTGCTCCACTTGCATGTAGTTTTCCGCGATTTACTCAATGACGTAATTTATCAACCAGCTAAAGCACAATTATTTTTCCTAAACAAAATTGTCTCAAAACTCAGGTAGTTTGTAATTAATCCATTTGTCATTTTACATAAATTTGTTGATATTGTTGCAAGTGAATAATTCACAAATTGTTTCTTCATTATGTTTTCAATTCTTAATTATTAATTAATTAATTTATTATATTGCGAAGAAAATTGTGTTTTTTATCATCCAAACTGAGCATATTCACACCAATCGTCTTGGCAATGTTCTCTCACAAAGAGACAAATTCAAACTTCTAGGACTTTGATAGGCCGTTACATGATAACTGTGCTGAACTTTGATATGAATTTAATATTTCATTACTAGACAACAATATTCCGAATACGATAAGTTAATCAATCCTATGTGTAAAACTGGTTGCGAAAAAAAACCTTTATTTAGCATTTCCCGCTTTAAAATACATGACTTTCAACCATCCCGCTACTCCCATTTACCGTATTTACAGTTTTCATTAGAACTCCACCCCTAGTTCTCTCTCCTCCACTCCATCTCCTCCTCATTCTCTCCCTTATTTGTACCTTTTGTCCGCTCCCTCCATGTCTCTGTTAAACATGTGTAATCGAACTTTCTCATATATTCCCTCAGGTCTCTGTTAATACCCCCGTCTTCTTTCTCCCATATCTTCCACCCCGCTACATTCCAGAAACATATCGCCAACGTCTTTTCCTCTTCCCTTCGCCTGCCCTCCATATCTTTCTCTCCCCTTGCTCATCCTTCTTTCCCTCCCCACTTGTCCCCCGACTCCCTTAGTTTCTTGTTATTAGCATCTTCGTTTCTCCCTCCCCCTCCAGCCATGTGTTATCCACCTTCAACTTCGTATATCTCATCCTGACTCTTTTCCTTCGCCGCGTATTTCCAAATCTCTCTTTGGATTTCCCTTTCCATTCCCGTTAAATCATTGTCTACGTATATTCTCTTGCGAATTCCCCTAATTTTGCTTTTCTCTTTCTCTTTCTTCCTCTTTTTCCCCACATTTTGAGCGCCTTCTCTATTTCCACATCTGGCTTTAGCTCTTCCCCTAACCATTTTGTCACCTGCTTCCTTTCCCTCCCTCTTTCCACTTCTAGTGCCCGAATTACTATATTCTTCCTTGTGTCTTTTCTATCCATTACTTCGACTTTCCCAACCCAATCAAATCCAACCCAACCAAGACCATTCCTGTTCCACCTTTGTTCTACACTCCTTATCTCCCTGTTTTTCCTATCTCATGCCTACTATCTGTCTCCGCTGTCTCTTTTCTTGACTCCTTTACCTCCCTCACCGTTGCGAAAGTATAAAACAACACAAATCCGTTTTAGTAAAATCTGGGCGTTGCATTACATTCTGAGAATTTTCAGTGGTTTCATTGCATTAAAATCCTAAAAATGCTAAAAATACGGATAATGTTTGCCAAAAAAATAATTATGATATTTGTCTATTTGTAAAAAAATTAACTTTTTACAAAAAAATGCGACGCTAGCACGTTTGACATATTTATCGCTTGATTCATTCGATTAAGATATGTTAGTTCATCCCCAGGCATTTCCCTTGGCTTTGGTCTTGAGATCAATTTCCGATCTGCTGAAAATGGCATATCAATTGAAAATACCTTTGTCGTGTGACGTGGCATTAAATAAACAGTCCAATATTACAACTGTTGTATTAATTCATGTAAATAATACCACCTACACACAGTCGACTGAACATAAGCCGCAAGCAATTAAAACGATTGGCCGAAACTTTCGGAAAGTGCAAGCATTTGAATATTTCCATTTTACGCTCAACATACATTCTAATTTCCTTGCCCTAACTGCACAACAAAACTATAATTTTCAATTATTTTAAGGCGGCCAAAAACTAACAAAATAAATAACTTTCTAATATTATTATAAAGTAATTTCTTTTCACGCTTTAATATTCTGCTCGTAGTTATAATAACGTGGACGACTAATTCCGTTTCGTTATCTTTAAAAAATGTTATTAAAGAAATAAAAGAAAAGAAATATTGCATAATTGCCACGAAGAAATTATCTTATTTATGTAACATCATTAATAATTTTTTTATTTTATATTTTTTTATGATTAATGGCTTGAACAGTAGTAAATCACGTTTTACAAAAAAAATAGCAATAGTTTTTAATAATTGTTATACATCAAAATATCCACAATAAACATACTTTCCTATGAAAGTCATTGTTACCTAAAGTCATATTCCGCAAGACATACGAGAATATCGTACGTGTATTTCATTAAATAAGAAACGTATACAATTTATTTATTTGTACGGCTTTGTAATTTCCTCATATGTTTTTGAATTTCATATTTGTAGAAAAGGCACATAAGCGATAAAAATCCGTCGTTTATTATAGTTATTTGAACGTAACAAACCAACGAATTACAGTAACTTTCTTTAGTTGTAGTTTCATCTATTTTAAAAGTTTGAAGTTTACTAACGAACACTTCCTTTTATGCCATCACATTTTATCTTTTCTATTTACCCCAAGGAGGAGCGTTCCTTATATTTTATCGTAAAAACTTGTTTATTCCATTGATATATTTAAATCTAAATGTACTTTGCCGTCTGCTTAACTTCCAGTGATTATCGTTTATTTTGTCAATGATGGAATTATAAATTACTTTTTAACGGATAAAAGAAGTCAATAGGCAGCTATCCAAAAGGGAAATTTACTGCGTGAATTACGTTAAAACTTCGCGGGGCTTTTTTATTTAATTTTAAGAGAATAGTCACGCAAGAAATCATTATTCCAATTTGAATGTTACTTGAATTAGTATAATCATGGTAATCAAAATTTCGTTCACAAGAAACAAGTTCGTCACAAAACCTGGAACTCGAAATTATTCAAATAACTGACAAAGCAAATTAAAGAAACTTAAGGTACAGTCGGAATTGGAAAGATTGAGCTAAATTGCAACGTTAATTATCTGACTCGTTTTAACGTTTTATCATTTCAATAACTTACAACAATTTTTACGTTTATTGATTAGTTACACACTTTTAAATAAAAAATTACTTTTGTGTGTCAATAGAAAACCGAGGAAATAATTATTTAATTAATATTTCTAAGATGAAACGGCCTTTTTGTGAATTTGTTAATAAATTAAGCATACAATTTCGATTTAATGAGACCGAGTAAAAGGGTATTCATGATGCAAATGTCTGGCGAAGTTTTAATGAAATCTGATACAGGTTTATTAAGAAATTAATATTTTGCAACACATTTATTAAAACTCCTTCGAAGGTAAATGAGCGAAGGTTTACGCCTATTTAAACATATACTTTTATTAAAAAGTAAGGCACTAGCATCATAGTGTTAGTTAACTTTTTTTTGATACAATTATGTATGTATTCCCTGTTTCCGCTGCTTTCTACATATTCACATTATAGAAACAAGTAAAACTCGTTATTTACAATTAGCAAATTTGATATACATATATTAATATTTAAAATAATAATAATAGGGGATTTAAACGCTAAGGTGGGAAGATACGACATGTACAAAAAGCACCAGACTAGCAATCAGAATGGAAAAATGGTTTTCGAACTGGCTATGCAATATAATGAACATAATGAGTACAAATTTTGATCACAAGGATATCCACAAAACTACCTGGATCTCTCCTAATGGAAAAATAAAATAGATCACGTTTTAATTGACAACAAACAGAAGAACTCTTTGGTCTTGGCCAGAATGAAGCAGGAACGGCCAAGAAATAATATTCAGAACAAGGTTAGCAAATTCAAAAAATATAATTGTTCACTGTTGAAAAATGAAAATATAAGAAGTAAGGTGAATTTAAGGAAAAATTCAAAAAAGAACCAGAAACAAAAGAATGCGAAGGCAAATGGCAGCAGATTCAAACAGCAGTAATAGACGTAGATGAAGAATGGCTTAAATGGCGAAAAGAAAAAATAAGAAACATGAAGAATGGTTCGATACGGAATGCGAAGAGGTGTCAGCAAAAAGAAATAAAGTGAGAATAGAAATGTTAAATAACGATACCCTAAAAACTAAATTGAGCATAGTCAATTAAGAAAGGAGGCGAAGCACACATACAGGAAGAAGAAAAGGGAGAGTTGGGAAACAAAACTGTAATAGATAGAGGATCAAATGATAGTAAACAATACCCGAAGCTTCTATCAGAGAAAGTAAAATCCAAACGAAAGGGCTCATATACCCCAATAAACACCAGATAATCGCTTATGCTGATGATGTTGTAATACTGACCAGAACGAAGAAAGCATTAAACAGAACGTTTCAGGAAACCGAAAGGAACTGAAATATGGAATTATTCTCGTTAATAAGAATAAGACTAAATACATGGTTATGAATACAAATGAAAAGGTTTTGGACGAGTACATAACACTAAGAGGAGATAACAATAAGGAATACAGTTTCGTGAACGTAAAATTGTTTGAGTATTTGGGAGTAACTGTAAGCAATAAAAGTGAAGAGGGCAGTGAAATGGAAAAGAGAATAACTAAAGGTGACAGAGCAATGGGAAGTTTATGCAAAATAATGAAGCAAAGCTAATAAGTAGGAAAACAAAGGTAAGAATATATAGAACAATAATCAGACCCTCGGTATTATACGGATGTGAGTTATGGATACTCAATAAGAACAATGCCACTAAACTAGAGATCTGGGGAAGAAATATCTTGAGGAAAATATTAAGAGGGATAAAACAACATGATGGACAATGGAGGAGAAGAAAAACGAAGAACTTACTAACATTTATGGGTATAACAATATTGCGCAGGTTGCGAGAGCTCGGAGAATCAGTTGGTTAGGACATGTAGCTCGAATGCCTCCTCAAAGTATCACGAGAAGAGCCCTTTTAGAAGGTTCCGGAGGGAAGCGAAGTAGAGGAAGACCGAGACTGCAAGCGGTAAAAGAAGACCTCATGGTTGTTGAGAGTTCAAAACTGGGAAAGACAAGCAACGGATAGGAAAAAATGGTGAGGGTATACAGAAAAAATCGAAGCCATGATACTGTGAGGCTTGTAGTACTGTTATATATACATATAAAATAAAATTAAAAATGTGTCTTGTCAAATCTGACAGCAAAATGTAAAATTTACACGAAAGATGGTCGAATCTTACACCTCAATGGTGCAGTGAACATTAATTAAATGAAGACTAACTGGTGGATCGCTAGACAATATTGTTTCTGGGATATTACCCTTCGTCAGTAGCGATTACCAAGAACCTTAGTTGTTGAAATACCTTTACATGTAGTGGCCATCAAAACGCGAGCCAATCACTCCTAACGAACCACTGGCAACAGAACACTATATATATATATATATATATACACGAAAGATGGTCGAATCTTACACCTCAATGGTGTAGTGAACATTAATTAAAACAGGTCCATGAAGACTAACTGGTGGATCGCTAGACAATATTGTTTCTGGGTTATTACCCTTCGTCAGTAGCGATTACCAAGAACCTTAGTTGTTAAAATACCTTTACATGTAGTGGCCATCAAAACTTCTTGGCGCGAGCCAATCACTCCTAACAAACCACCGACAACAGAACACTGACAAGACGATACCTTGTCTAACACCTTGCGGCGACTAAACAAGAGACGACTGTCAAATATCCAGTGTCAACATATAAAAGGATTGCTGCAATTAAGTTCAAAAACAATTCAAATTGAAAATGCGTCTTGTCAAATATGACAGAAAAATGTAAAATTTACATGAAAGATGGTCGAATCTTACACCTCAATGGTGTAGTGAACATTAATTAAAACAGGTCCATGAAGACTAACTGGTGGATCGCTAGACAATATTGTTTCTGGGTTATTACCCTTCGTCAGTAGCGATTACCAAGAACCTTAGTTGTTAAAATACCTTTACATGTAGTGGCCATCAAAACTTCTTGGCGCGAGCCAATCACTCCTAACAAACCACCGACAACAGAACACTGACAAGACGATACCTTGTCTAACACCTTGCGGAGACTAAACAAGAGACGACTGTCAAATATTCAGTATCAACATATAAAACGATTGCTGCAATTAAGTTCAAAAACAATTCAAATTGAAAATGCGTCTTGTCAAATACGACAGACAAATGTAAAATTTACATGAAAGATGGTCGAATCTTACACCTCAATGGTGTAGTGAACATTAATTAAAACAGGTCCATGAAGACTAACTGGTGGATCGCTAGACAAGATAATATTCTTTCTGGGTTATTACCCTTCGTCAGTAGCGATTACCAAGAACCTTAGTTGTTAAAATACCTTTACATGTAGTGGCCATCAAAACTTCTTGGCGCGAGCCAATCACTCCTGACAAACCACCGATAACAGAACACTGACAAGACGATACCTTGTCTAACACCTTGCATTTACATTTTTCTGTCATATTTGACAAGACGCATTTTCAATTTGAATTGTTTTTGAACTTAATTGCAGCAATCCTTTTATATGTTGACACTGGATATTTGACAGTTGTCTCTTGTTTAGTCTCCGCAAGGTGTTAGACAAGGTATCGTCTTGTCAGTGTTCTGTTGTCGGTGGTTTGTTAGGAGTGATTGGCTCGCGCCAAGAAGTTTTGATGGCCACTACATGTAAAGGTATTTTAACAACTAAGGTTCTTGGTAATCGCTACTGACGAAGGGTAATAACCCAGAAACAATATTGTCTAGCGACCCACCAGTCAGTCTTCATGGACCTGTTTTAATTAATGTTCACTACACCATTGAGGTGTAAGATTCGACCATCTTTCATGTAAATTTTACATTTTTCTGTCATATTTGACAAGACGCATTTTCAATTTGAATTGTTTTTGAACTTAATTGCAGCAATCCTTTTATATGTTGACACTGGATATTTGACAGTCGTCTCTTGTTTAGTCTCCGCAAGGTGTTAGACAAGGTATCGTCTTGTCAGTGTTCTGTTGTCGGTGGTTTGTTAGGAGTGATTGGCTCGCGCCAAGAAGTTTTGATGGCCACTACATGTAAAGGTATTTTAACAACTAAGGTTCTTGGTAATCGCTACTGACGAAGGGTAATAACCCAGAAACTATATTGTCTAGCGATCCACCAGTTAGTCTTCATGGACCTGTTTTAATTAATGTTCACTACACCATTGAGGTGTAAGATTCGACCATCTTTCATGTAAATTTTACATTTTTCTGTCATATTTGACAAGACGCATTTTCAATATATATATATATATATATATATATATATATATATATATATATATATATATATATATATATATATATATGTTGGTGCGTAAGTTCTCGCGGCTGAAATCTGTGCTTCTTGGTTGATGATGTGATGAACTAGTGAAGCATTGCGTCAAGAATACGTATTTCATTTTTGAAAACCAACGCTACAGACAAACCAGTGGAGCACCCATGGGATCACCACTATCACCTGTGATAGCCAACCTATTCATGGAGGAACTAGAGACTACAGCAATAGAGACGGCCGAGATAAAACCAAAGGTGTGGCTGAGATACGTGGATGATACTTTCGTTGTATGGACACATGGAAGAGAAGAACTCGACAGGTTTCTGGAGCACCTCAACAAGCAACACACAGCTATAAACTTCACCATGGAAGTGGAAGTAGACAATCAGCTACCGTTCCTGGACGTACTGGTAATGAAAAGAGACGACAAGAGTCTCGGCCATACAGTATACAGGAAGAAGACGCACACCAACAGGTACCTAAACGCTCAGTCACACCACCACCCGGCACAACTGCACTCGGTAGCGAGAACATTAATAACCAGATCAGAAAGGATAGCCGATGGTAGAAGCAAGAACAAAGAAATGGACAACATACACACAGCACTGGCGCACAACGGATTTTCAAAACGGGAAATTCTCAGAGCATCCAGACCCCGCAGACGAACCCAGGAAGAAGAAAAAGAAGAAGAAAAACCAGCAGCCATAGCTTTTCTACCGTATGTCAGAGGGACCACGGACAAGATAAGCAGGATCCTTAGTACACAGAACATCGACACAACTTTCAGACCATACAGGAAGATCGAAACGATGCTGAGGAATCCAAAAACGAAAATTCCATTAGAAACGCAGGGAGTGTACGAAATACCATGTGGAAACTGCGAGAAGACATACATCGGCCAATCCAATAGGCGCATCGAAGTCCGTAAACAAGAGCACATTCGCGCCGTAAAACAAAGAGATTCGTCATCGTCATTGGCTAGCCATTTCTTAGACACAGGACACAGAAACGACTTCGACAATACAAGGACAATAGCTAGCATTGAACAGTTCACCAGTAGAATAATACGGGAGGCAATAGAAATAGAGAAACGGAAAGAAATCCTCAACACACGAGATGATGCCCAACGATTGCCTGCAACATGGAGACCAGTATTACAACAATACAGTTCAAGCAGTGTTCAAAGGACAGCGCCACAGGAATTACCACAGGAACCGCTACAGGTCATCACACACCATGGTCCATTAACCAGGAGCCGAAGTAAGAAGCAGTCGAGCGTAGTCAACCCCAACGACAAACCGGAATATAAGGATCAACGAGTAACTCCGAACGATGGGACTCTGCCGAAACGTCGAAGCGACCCTTCGGGGAAGATTTGTACAACGCGGTTCACAACCCGAGAATCAAGAAGCACATATATATATATATATATATATATATATATATATATATATATATATATATTAATATAGCCGATGGATGAAGGTGGTGATGCATCGAGGAAGTCTCTGAAGTGTCGATAGCAAATTTTCATATAGTCATATTTTCCCTATACCATGTGAGACCAGATACTATAATAGATAATAGATAATATAATAGATCCTCTACTAACCTCCGACCTAGACCAATGGATCAGTAACACTATGTATAATAAACATGATGATAAAGGTCGTAGATAAGTTCCAAGAAAGGGTGTTTTTTAAAATTTGGCGTCAAAGCTGGCCGTGAATGTTAACTGTGAACGAACCATTATTTTTAATTTGACATCTTAACCTATGTCTAACCGGTCTAACATCACTTTTAATTTAATTAATCGACAGTTCAATACGTTAATGCGATTAATAGCATTTGTAGTGTTATAAGAAACGAAAAAAAAAACTTTAATAAGGAAATAAGGTTTGTAACAAATAATCAAAAGTGCTCCGACTTCGAGGCATTTGTTGACTCTTCGAACAACTGCGTTACTGACATTCGCTAACATTTGAGGATTATTATTAATTTCATCAATTTTGGCAACTATTGCCTCAGATAACTCGTCGAAGTGCGATTGCGAAGCGATGCTGAAAATAGAATTCTTTAATTAGGACCACAAAAACACGTCACACTGAGTGAGGTCACAGGACCTATGTCTGTATTTCGGCTGATAACTCCTTACGACAAAACCATTTTAAATTCAAAAATAAATAAATTGTCAAAAGTTGTTACTTAAGTGACGTTTGAGTGTACGTACAAAATTGTGGTTCGTTTAAACATTCATGGCCTACTTCGACGCCAAATTTAAAAAATCCACGGTGGCCCGCACGAAACTTTCTTATACTTTATTTCTGAAAGAACTTTTCAAACAAATGTTTTTTTTTAAATTCCAGTATATAACTTTTATACGAACAATTTTTGGTATAACGCGAATCTTTTTCGAGATATAGAAAACGTTGATTTGATTACACCATCAGTTTGAGATATTGCTTTCAAAATGTGACGTTTTTTTTCCACGCTATATACTAATCCTAAGCTTACAGTGGCATAGTGTGACCTTCAATAGTTAGACACTGAAGCGCGCACAGTCACACGTATTTTTAGCCGCCCGATCGCTATAGTATAAAATCCGCGGTGGTCCGCACGAATCTTACTTATACTTAGTTATACTACATTTTTCGAAAAAACTTTTCAAATGAAAGTTGTTTATAATTTCAATGTCTTTAACTTATATAAGAACATTTTTTTGATAGCTCGCACCGTTTTCGAGATAATGAAAATGGTGATAAGAGTAAACGATCACTTCCGGTTGAGCTATTGCGTTCAAAATAGGACGTTTTCCTCCTTGCTACATACAAATGTTAAGTTTAAAGTTTCAGAGCTCTAGCTTTAATCATTTGGGCCGTAGAGCGCGCACAGGCACACAGACACACAGAGAGACCAAAAATAGTCAGGATCGATTCAGGGGACCACAAAACGCGTATATCCGTTAAAATCTCGAGGTCGAAATTTTTCATGATTCCTATACTTACACATAAAGTATAAGTAAGTAAAAATCTGCAGTGGTCCACACTGAACTTTCTTATACATTTTTCGAAAAAACTTTTCAAATAAAAGTTGTTTAAAATTTCAATATCTTTAACTTATATAAGAATATTTTTTTTGATAAATCGTACCGTTTTACGTTACGGAAAAAGGTGATAAGAGTAAACCTTCACTTCCGGTTGAGCTATTGTTTTCAAAATGGGACGTTTTCTTTTCAGCTATATGCAAATCTTAAGTTTAAAGTTTGACAGCTCTAGCTATAATCGTTTGGACGCTAGAGCACACACACACTGACACACACACGCACACACACACACACACACACACACACACACTGACACACACACACACACAGAGAGAGAGAGAGACGTCATTCCGAAAATAGTCAGAAACGATTCAGGGGACCTCAAAACGTGTATATCCGTTGAAATCTCGAGTTCAAAAAATTTCATGGTTACTATACTTACTTATACATAATGTATAAGAAAGTAAAAACACCCATTATAAAGAAGCCTTTAAAAATCTGTTGGCTCTGAAATGTACAACACGCATTCTTGAATAAAATATTAAGGTTATTTTTAAGAAACTTGTATTTTATCAGTGGCTTAATTGAAATAGGGAATTAAATTTAAAATTTCTGCAAAACAGTATTCGGGTTTTCAACGATTAGAAAAAAGAAAAAAAAAACATCAATTTTTCAAGCTGACGTTTCGCTCTTGACTTATTTAGGCAAGCATTTTCAAAGCCTAAAAGGTTTACAATACTATAAAATTTGTTTGAAATAAATTACAAAAATTCTACCAACATGAATTTTTAGATTTGTGAAATAAAAATTGATGAATAAAATACTCATACTATCTACATTTATAAGGATAACACAGGATAAAACTAATTTAAATTTGACAAATTACCTACTGAATGTACCGAATGAGATGCGGCTGAAAATTGTAATGCATTTAAAGGAAACATTAGAATTTATACGCACAAGAACGAACGTTCAAAAAGGCGAAAATGATCCTCAATGACCACCTGCGAAACTTATAATAAAAATTCACTAGTGTTGTACAAATTACGAGGAGAAGTCATAAAGTCTGAGATTTGAATTAATTTGAATTTGTTTACAGGAAACATTAGAATTTATACGCACAAGAAACGAACGTTCAAAAAGGCGAAAATGATCCTCAATGACCACCTGCGAAACCTACAGTAATAAAAATCCACGAGTGTTGAACAAATTATGAGGAGAAGTCATAAAGTCTGAGATTTGACTTAATCGTATGAATAAAAATGTTAGAAAACAGTCAAGAATAAAAAAATGGTCCTCCAACAGACCGATCACAAAGGCTAGAGTCGTAGAAAAATGGGACAACAGGAGTAAAGGAGATTAGGGAGGATTGTGG
Source organism: Geotrupes spiniger (assembly GCA_959613385.1). Lineage (NCBI taxonomy): Eukaryota > Metazoa > Arthropoda > Insecta > Coleoptera > Geotrupidae > Geotrupes > Geotrupes spiniger. Next base: position 6,068,711 of record OY390741.1, read on the forward strand.
TAAAAGAAAAGAGTCGTCGACGAGGTCACCTCCTGTTCAAAAACCACGGTACCAAAGGCAAAACTGACTTCAAGTTAAGTTGAATTTAAATTTGCCAGAAATCCTGCGTAGATAGTGTCTTTCTGTCTTTGTCTTTTTTTAAATTAATCGCATGTGGCGAGTTGGCACCTTTCCATAAAAGTTCTTCGTTGAAGATGATATTGAAGATGATATTGAACCCTTAGATCTTGGTTTCGTTATCATTCATGTGATGCTCGTTGCAGGTAGACTGAGTTGCAAGGGCATGATATTTAGGTTTTAGTCAAGTTGGCCTACGTACACTTGGTTACATTCGTCGCAAGTGATTTGATATATGACGTTATTTTATAAAAGGATATGGGTTTTGTCCTTAGTAACCGAACAGGTTTAGCAATCTTGTCGGTGACTACAATACCAATACTAATACAAGTACCATGTGACATTTATATGTAAGAAACTGACCGCTAGATAACGCTAGCATGAATACTGGCCCTTATGACGTATCAGTCAGTCAATAAACATTTCTCAAACCAACTACACGCGTTGTCAATTATCCACATAACATGTCGATATCAAATATAAAGTTCGATGTTAGTAAAACACGTTACATACCATGGAACGATTTTTTTTTATGGATGGGAATAATTGATGTATGTATAGGAAACTTTTATAAATCTTTATGGTCTATTGAGGAATTTCGGGTTGTTGGCTGGAAGGAAGGCTTGAATAAAGCAATTTGCCATGAAGTAAAGGAGGGTAGTTATTTTCGACTAAAAATTTACGTAGTAGCTGTAAACTTGATTTATGAAATTCAAATGACCAATATGGGTGATTCTATGTTTAAGGCCAAAAGTAACGTTTAGTTTGTGCTGTAGAAATTGAAATGGATATATATCCCAGAACTCGTGAGTTTCTGGTACCAGTTGAGCTTGATGATACTATCATCAGTTCTAATGACTAAAGTCTCCTTGGAATCTTTAGGGATACTGCAGATGATATCACCAACATACTGATATATAAATGGAAATTGAAATATTAGGTCTATGACTAAATCTTTGATAAGGATGTTCATAACTATTTCGGCATTGATTGGGGAAATACATGATCCTTGTAAAACAAAGGGTCTGACGGGGACTTCAGCTTTATGAATTTTAGACCATACTTTTTGGGAGCAAGCCCATTATGAATTATTAATTTGTTATAGCTGTGTTCATCTATTTTAATTAACGTAATGAGTCATTATTATATTTTTCAATTGATGAAGTAGGATCCTTTGTTATGGGTTTGTAAGTTCAACGTTCCTGGAGCAACTCATTGACTTTATTAACATACTCATCTTTATTGATGGCGATGTTGACAATGCCTTTATCGGGTCTAACAATTAAGATGTTAGGGATATTATTGAGGAATTTGTTACAAAGCCTTTGAGTTGTGCCAAGATTCTCTAACTTATCGGCCTCCTTATGTACAAAATCATCGAGATAGTATGTAATTTCAAATCTCTTTTATTAAGTTCAACATCGCTGAGGAGATGTTCAACCTCTGCTAAGAGCTTTTACATTGAAATGTCATTAGGTTGAACAGGTAACGCAAATTTGGGGCATAAAGCAAGGAAATCCTTGATCTCGAGGGGTATTTCTTTATCAGTGAAATGTTTAAACCATTTTTTAAACATTTTATTGTTATTTTGTTAGATTTAGTTAAAAAATTTAGCCAGAAACACTACATATATATATATATATATATATATATATATATATATATATATATTATATATATATAACTTAACAGTTAAAAGTTTTTAAACCTAGATACATTTTTTGCTATAAGAAATTTAAAAATTCTTTTAGTATTTCTTATTAACGAGTGTGTCCGAGTTTCTTTTAAAACTCTTTAGTTCTTAAAGCTTAAAACGTAAATTGCGCTGAAGAATGTTGAACTTTTTTCATTATATATTTAACACATAGAAACCCAACGACTTCATCCATCTATTACTTGCGATGCATTTTCGTTCAGGTCTTTATTAAATATTAGTCGAGAACGTTCAGGGATGATGAAATAGTCTAAACAAAGTGAGTTCGTTCCATTTGAGCTTTTTGTATTTTCGAGTGCGCATCAATATTGCCCTAACCTCTTTACCTCAACGGCTCGCCGATTACACCACCAACTTGAATTTAACTTAAAATCAAATATATCTATTCGCATTCGATTGCTTGAATTCCACTTTGTTCGCAGTATTTATTTCTTACTGAGAAATTGATCGAAATGCTTTAATTAAATCGCCGAGAATTATCGGCCGCGGTTAAGTCCTAAATGAGATTCATCTTGAATCCGTACTTATATAATTAATATTTCAATAATTCGCTATAGTTATTGTATGAACTTGGATAATAACGTTTAATTTATGCGTTTCTTGAATGTTCTCGAACGGTGGAAAATGATGTGATAATTGGTAAAGTTTAAGGAGATCGTAGCATATGCGCTGAAAGAGTCAGTCATTAGCTTTAATACTGTTTTAATTGCATTAACACGTTTTGTAGCTTATAATTTACGTTAAGTTAAGTACGTGACGCCTTTGTGTATTTTTTACCTAATGGTTTATTCTGTGACAAATGAAGGTAATGAGCTTTAACATGAAAATTGAATGAAAAATTCAGTCAAAGTAAATTTTTATTTTGAATTATATACACTATTGTAAATTTTAAAGTGGGGTAGAGTTAACAGGCGCCAGCGCAGCTCAGGAAGAAAATGGAGTTTGAAAATTGGCTCCTGTATATATGCTTTGTATTTTCATGCAATTTATTTAAATACATGCACTCTTTGTGTTACTTGAAAAGCCGTACTATTATTAGATTATTATTTTTTTAGTAGTTTTGCATTAGGAAAAGCGCTCATCGTTCTAACGTCATTAATTCTGAGACCCTGTTGCATATTAAACTAATATTAAAGTAATTTTAAATTTAATTGTAAATGGCGGGGAATGGCAATGAAATGGAAATGGCCCTGGAATTACCAAAATGAACAGAAAGACAAGAAATCTTCATCGTCCAAAATTGACGAAAAGCAGTGAGTTTATGAGAAGGTAAAATAATCGAAAAAGAAATTATAAGAAAAGAAAAAAAATATGATGGCAACACGGAACGTTCGAGACACATAATGCAGCGGATATTTTAATAGCACGACAAAAGTATATAAAATATATGTAGCAGCTAGCCATGAATGAAAGCAATTGGGAATTAATTTGTTTTTTGATACAAAGATACAGTTTATGAAAAACTTGCAGACTTGTATGCGAAGAATAAATATTGTATTAGGAGATGCAAAGGTTGGAAAGGAAGAAATGCGCGAAACACCAACTGGAAGGCATAGTAAACATGAGACTGGCTAAGAGTTATAAACTTCGCAAAGGAAAATAATATGGTTTTGAGCAGTACACAACAAATAATGCAATCAGGGAAAAACTTGACAATCTGTCATTAGCTCAACCATTAAAAACAGAAATGGATATAGACACAACGGTGGAAAATCTAATAACGAACTTTCAATAAACAGCGTGCTTTGCTACCCCAAATTTTTAAACACCTACAGGAAATACTGAGATGTTACCCTCAGACAAACAAAAGAATCACAGAAGACATCTGCGGAAACAATTGCAGCAAGTCATAACAGCAATAAACAAAGGAAAATTAAACAAAGCAAGTATGCTTCGGTGCTAACCAAGGCACCGAAGCACCGGTCTACGACCATTTGTACAAATTTCTTTATATCGCTTATTAAATCTTGCCTTCCTCATTCTCCCTTCTCTTCCTTAGGTGTCTACCTGTTTCCATCTTTCCAATATATCTCTCTCCAACTCCTCCCCTTCTCCCCTTAACCTTAGTGCTTCCTGCCACGCGAACCCTGCCTTTTCGTAAAGGTTCTTCCTACGCTCGTTCCATTTTGATAGTTCTGTTTTTCTTTTTTCTCTCGTCACCATCTTCCTTAACACCATTTTCCCAATCCCCCCCCCTCCATCCACTTCCCCAGCTCATATCTAACTACCCTTCTGCCAGCCTCTCAGCAGAGCAGAGAACAAGAGAAAATTAAACAGAGCAACTAAAGAACTAAAGTAATTGATGCGAGAAGAACAGAACCAAGGTATTGAAGAATACTTAGAAAGTTTCACATCAACAGAAGCTACGGATTACTGGCTCTGGTAAGCCATAAGGACGTTAAAAAACCTCAATAACACAATCCTCAAATCAAGAATGAGGACAACATGGAAGACGTCGAAACGACGAAGCAAAGGCAGAGGCCCTCTCGATATATGTAGAAAATGTATTCAAACTATTCCCCCATTCCAAACGGAATTGCCTCTATGCAAGTTCAAAATTAAAGAAATAAAATCAGTTGTAAATAAACTTAAAAGAGGCACCAGGATTTGATCTCATTTCTGGCAAAATATTATTGCAAAATATGTTTGAAAATATGCTAAACTTGTTAACCTTCATATTCAATACAATTCTGAGATTAAACTATTTCCCCAGCACATGGAAAGTTGCCCAAATATTCCTCAAACATGGGAAAAAGCCAGATGATGTCGCCTCCAACAGGCCCATAAGCTTGATAGCGATGCTTTCCAAACTTTTTGAGACGCTATATGTCAAAAAACTCAACACGATAATAGAAAAAAACGAAAATATCCCTAGATCATCAGTTTGGATTCCGTTACAAATACGGCAAAAAAGCCTTTTAAAAACTATAGCATAACGCCTTGCAAGTCAAACTAATCCTCACTATCAACTGTACAAATCTTATTTGACAATATCTGTTTGTGAAACTGAGCAGTGAATGTAACAATTTACACATGAACAGTCAGGGGTCCCTCAAGGCAGTTTGCTTGAACCAGTGATATACCTGCTGTATATATCAGACCTTCCAATAACAAGAACCACAACAGTCTTCATATGCTGATGACACTGCTGTTATAGCATCCCATATTGATTCAGTATCTGCCTCAAGGAATCTTCAAAACAACAAAATCCAAAACTGGTTGAAATCATGGTGAATCAAGGCCAATGAAACAAAGTCCACTCATGTGAACCTGAACCTGAAAACCTGTTTGGACATATGATATCCAACTGTTGGGTACTGAAAGTAATTTAAATATAGCGAACCTTCAGCGGTCCCAACATAAAGACCTGAGAGCTAACATTGACGCGCCTTACTACGTGTCTAACGAAATTATTCAACACGACATCCCTCTGGAGTTCATCAAAGAAGTGATCCATCGGTATAGTGAACGGATGTCAACGAGTTAAATGTGTCTGATACCAATAAACTACGTAGGCTGAAACATGGTGTGAAAAAGAACGAATAAAGAACTATGCAAAACCCCGAATATCAGAAGTATTGTGAAAACTAGGCTAGATAAATGAATAGAGCAAGAATGCGAAAGGTGCTATATTGAAACTCAATTAGTAAAACGAGAACGTTATGAACCATGGATTTCACAAATGAAAGAGAAGACCTCAAACAGAAGAGAATGGAGGAAATAGTTGAAAAATACAGCCCATGGCCTACAAGGCCAGTTCAGCTATTTTATCATATGATGTTCATTTATTTGCAAACGAGTTACAATTAGCCCCAACTTGTATCATAACTGATGTTAAATTTACCCCATTTAGGGAAAATGTAACAAATCTCAAGGGGTACGTACCTTCCGACCAAACTACGTTGAATGATTTAGTTACAATTAATGATTTATATAAAAATAGGTATCCTGCAAGTTTGTATCACTTATCTTCAATGTATATAATGCGATATAATCAATAGAAATATATTACCAGCCGAAAGTTAATTTCCTAAATTATTTCGTGTATCCTTATTAGAGGAAATTGTTGTGTAAATAATCGCCGTTAGTAACTTGGGGCTGAATACATTCCAGTCGTAATATTTCGTTGGTCCTTTCATAAATCTATTAATTACTTTACATCGTAATTGGATTTTGTAACAAAATCTTAACGACCTGATAAATGTATTAAAACGTTTAATACACTTGAATGCTCGTTTTGAAAATATTCAACCCTTTGATGTTTGTAATTCTAGCAGCATCGAAGGTAAATAAAGCGAATGCTAATTATAAGCGTTTACTGTAAACGTTACATTTCCCGTTTGATATACATCAGTATCATATTAAAGCTATCGCCCCGTAAAGTTATTGTTATAAAATATTCAGAATATTGTTAAGAAATTATCGAAAAAAATCATTATGTATAATTTATCATTCATTTAATATACTCGTGCACGTCGTACATATTTTATGAACACCAAACTAAATCGAACTTGTAGTGTTTCAGCTCAAATAAAATGGCAGCATTTATCATTTAATATGTATGCGTTTTAAACTTTATTAATAAGTGGTTAATAATTGGTTTCTTGGAATTGTTTTACTATTGTGAATCTCAACGACCTTTGCCTTAAATGTAAAGCGTTTGTATTGTACTGGTATAGTTTGCTACATTTTTATACATTAGATTGACATCTTTGTTTTAGTCCAATATTATTGCTGGTTTACTTTTGACATCGTATCGGGTGTGCCACTGGGTGCCATTGCCCAGTGGCACTTTGAAATTTCGACTGATTCCTCCCCGGGTGCATGATTTTTTATATACCTTCATGCGCGTCCCATTGAAATAATCTATCCTCTGGCTAAGGACTGTCCGGGAGTAGGCTGAGTCGCCAGACGCTCTGGTGTCCGATGCAGATGGTTAGTGTAAATGACTATTCGTTGATAACAGGATATGTGTGCGTTTATTAGCACTGATTACATATTTGCTTGGTGGACAAAGTTTACATTCGCGTCAACAGTTCTCACTGATCTAGGGACGCTATCGGAAATATGCCAGTCAGTGAGTGCAGCGAGTTTGGTTGGTGGGTCGGTACTTCAGATCTATGTGTCGCTAAACGTAACTGGAATTAAGCCTCCCTCTTGAATCCTGCATGCGGTTTTATATATATATTAAAAATGTGTCTTGTCAAATCTGACATTGAAATGTAAAATTTACACGAAAGATGGTCTAATCTTACACCTCAATGGTGTAGTGAACATTAATTAAAACAGGTCCATGAAGACTAACTGTTGGATCGCTGGATATTTTATGAACACCAAAGTAAATCGATATATATATATATATATATATATATATATATATATATATATATATATATTCAAATTTACACGAAAGATGGTCTAATCTTACACCTCAATGGTGTAGTGAACATTAATTAAAACAGGTCCATGAAGACTAACTGTTGGATCGCTGGATATTTTATGAACACCAAAGTAAATCGATATATATATATATATATATATAACTTGTGAGGACGTAACGATCGTACAATTATATAATTTAAAAATTCTTGGGGATGACGATCAACAGGCTTCTACTTATTAAAAGAAACTCATTTGTTTTTATTCAATATTTCGCAATATTATTTATTGCTTCTTCAGGAATAACTAAAAAATGACATCTGACGTACATATAACAATTATAAAAGATACTTACAACTAGAGGAATAAAACAAGGTCGAAAACAAATTATAAAGATAAGGTGCTAAGGCTCCCAATATTAATGGAGATAAATATAAATTTTGATGATGAATGACAATTTTCAAAAATGTCGACGTAAACGATATCTAAATATGAAAAGTGAAACCCTAGAAACGAGTACAACGTAAAAATGTTACTGTACATGTTGTATAACGAACTCACTAAATAAATTAAATTCATAACTCAATCAAAAACGATAAGAAAACCAACTAAATAGACTACAAATAACTATAAACTCAAAATGTAAGAATAAATGGTACTAAGTTTCTGAATATCTGAACGAGAATTTATAGAATTTATATTTTTATTGATATGAACCATCTCTAAAAACATCCTGCTATTATAATTTTTCTCTTCGGCCAAAACAGTAGTACTAGTAAAGTCAAATTGATGCTTCAAATTAAAACAATGTTGAGATAAAGCACAATTTAACTTCGCTATCCTAACGTCACTCTTGTGTTGTATTAAACGAGTGTTTAACCACTGACTAGTCTGGCCAATATAACATTTATCACAATCTATACATGGAATTTTATATATAACATTAGACTTTTGGAGAAGAGGAATTTTATCTTTCAGTTTTGAAAATAATCTATCTAAAGACATGATGTTGTATTGACCTATTTTGATATTATCATTTTTACAAATAGTGATAATTCTATTTGTTAAATCTTTTATGTACGGTAATTTCTTATAAATGACTACATTTTCTGTAGAGATAGGAACAGCTTGTGAATAAGAATTATAAATTAATTTGTTAGCCAATGATTTAGGGTAACCGTTATTGATAAAGATATCAGAGAGAATTTTTAAATTTTTATTAAGAAATATGGGATCACTAATTCTAACCACTCTATTCTTCATCGCCTTAACAATATTAACTTTCTGATGAATAGAATGGTTAGAATAAAAATTTATATATCTTCCCGAAGAAGTAGGCTTTTGATACCAATAATAATAATAATTCTAATTTATAATTCTTATTCACAAGCTGTTCCTATCTCTACAGAAAATGTAGTCATTTATAAGAAATTACCGTACATAAAAGATTTAACAAATAGAATTATCACTATTTGTAAAAATGATAATATCAAAATAGGTCAATACAACATCATGTCTTTAGATAGATTATTTTCAAAACTGAAAGATAAAATTCCTCTTCTCCAAAAGTCTAATGTTATATATAAAATTCCATGTATAGATTGTGATAAATGTTATATTGGCCAGACTAGTCAGTGGTTAAACACTCGTTTAATACAACACAAGAGTGACGTTAGGATAGCGAAGTTAAATTGTGCTTTATCTCAACATTGTTTTAATTTGAAGCATCAATTTGACTTTACTAGTACTACTGTTTTGGCCGAAGAGAAAAATTATAATAGCAGGATGTTTTTAGAGATGGTTCATATCAATAAAAATATAAATTCTATAAATTCTCGTTCAGATATTCAGAAACTTAGTACCATTTATTCTTACATTTTGAGTTTATAGTTATTTGTAGTCTATTTAGTTGGTTTTCTTATCGTTTTTGATTGAGTTATGAATTTAATTTATTTAGTGAGTTCGTTATACAACATGTACAGTAACATTTTTACGTTGTACTCGTTTCTAGGGTTTCACTTTTCATATTTAGATATCGTTTACGTCGACATTTTTGAAAATTGTCATTCATCATCAAAATTTATATTTATCTCCATTAATATTGGGAGCCTTAGCACCTTATCTTTATAATTTGTTTTCGACCTTGTTTTATTCCTCTAGTTGTAAGTATCTTTTATAATTGTTATATGTACGTCAGATGTCATTTTTTAGTTATTCCTGAAGAAGCAATAAATAATATTGCGAAATATTGAATAAAAACAAATGAGTTTCTTTTAATAAGTAGAAGCCTGTTGATCGTCATCCCCAAGAATTTTTAAATTATATATATATATATATATATATATATATATTAGGGCGGGTTAATTTTTTTTTTGATGGAGCGTATAGCAAAAACGTAATCTATAGGTGATTCTGAGAAATTTTGCTCAAGAGACCATAGCTCTAAGTCGGATTTGGAGCCCCCCAAAATTTCAAAATATATATACATAGAATAATTTAATTAAATTCGTCATAAAATCGGATAGCATTATAGTAGATTTCTCAATCTGGGCTTGTTTGAAAGGTATTTTTATCACCTTTCAGAATCTGTATTGATACCAATATTTTTTTTTATTTTTAGTAGAGATATTAAGAATTTTTTGTCGAAAAATAGCCTAAAATGAACTTTTAACTAATAAATTCTGAATTTTCTTAGATTTTTTTCGAGATTATGAAAGTTCAGATAATTTCCAACAACTTTTATTACGATCATTTTTTTTGTTTTCGAACTCCTTTTTGTAGGAAAATCGATTTGAAAAAATCAACATTTTCAAGGTTTCAACAAAAAAACACTATTTTTACATTTTTTATTCAATTTATTTTTAAATATTATTCTCGACCTACAATTTAATGTTTTAACGTAGTAATATTATTTTTTAAGGTACTTTCCATTCGATGAGTTTTCTTACGACTTTCTAATGTCACTGCCATAACTCCTTCACGATTCTTTTCTATAACTCGTTTTGAAACATTCGTTAATAATTGTACATGTCTTTCTGTTCCTTGTATGTGCATTGGAATTTGTGGATCAGCCAGTGGTGGTTCAACGAAATCTAAGTATTCTACCAAGTGATCATATGGAATCTGTCGAGTAAATGCTGGTTCAAATAATATATTATTATTGTTATTCATATCAACCATATTGACATAATCAGTAGCATTGAAATTTAAGATATATTTTTTGTAAACTCTGAGTTTAGTTGGATCGTACAATTTTTCTCGATAGTGTAAAATCTTTTTGATAGCTCTATCCCGTACTGCTTTTCGATCATCAAATAACATTGTTAATAAGATATTTCCTGGATGTGCGTAATATGAGTTGTTTTGAATTACACCATCTACAATATTACGAAAGTTTGGTTGTAAGTATCGTGTCCAACGTATAAATTTTAATAAAAGTGCACTGCCGTACACAACAGAGTTATAAAACTTCACATTGAAGCACATTGGCACATAAACTGTAATAATATAAACTGCCAAAGTTTTTAAATTGGTCGATGGTGTATTAGTTGTTACATATAATCGTAGTAATCTACTTGCTTTGGTTAACCAACCAGAATGTGCAATTGGTCCTGGTTTAATGTTAGCTAAAAATAAAAAAATATATTGGTATTGTGATAACCGAGTTTTTATTTAAGTATTTTGGCAAACTGCGTGCGCATTGCTCGATGAACGATTATGGAAGAAGGAAAAGCAAGCTTGGCAACGTTTAGTGTTGGTAAACGTCATTATTTTGTAACGTCATTATTCAGTGTTACAAAGTTGTTCAATTGAACAATGCTGCCATTGACGACTTATTCTACAGGTATCAATAAATACCTTTCAAACAAGCCCAGATTGAGAAATCTACTATAATTCTATCCGATTTTATGACGAATTTTATTAAATTGTTCTATGTATATATGGAAAAATTTTCTATTTTGAAATTTTGGGGGGCTCCAAATCCGACTTAGAGCTATGGTCTCTTGAGCAAAACTTCTCAGAATCACCTATAGATTACGTTTTTGCTATACGCTTCATAAAAAAAAATCGTTCCATACAATTTGACCCGCCCTAATATATATATATAAAATGGTACTTATCTCGTGTAACGAGCAGTTATTCAACGACTGACTGCTGATAAGTACCATTTTAAGTGATTTACAGCCGAGAATTTGTACAATAATTATATATATATATATATATATATATATATATATATATATATATATCAATTGGCCTCGATAATATGTTCTGGTTAATTTCCGTTTGCAGATTGCAAATTACTAATCTGTGGGTGTGTGGTAATTCGGTCGCTGTTACAATTGTGTAATTAGTTTGTATAATGTAATTACACAGTATTACCACACCATGATTTTTCCACCATGGCAATCAACTATATTTCCTGTCATTACGGTTTACACATTTTTCACTAGGCTTTACTGTAGCAATAAAATGGACATTAGAGTCATATAAGCCCTTTTCATTGTACTTTTCTCAACGGACACAATTTTACATATTAAAGAAAATAACAAATTATTTCCATTGTTCTATTCTTGTTTCTGTATTGAAAGAGTATACTGAGGGTGCTTAATTACACGTTAATTCATACGATGTTTTTTATTCGTTTGTTACGTCTTTTCGTTGATGGAAATCTACCAAGATATTGTATATAATGCGAGTGGGATTTACTGTCAACCATCTTACCGCCGAACATATTCTAATCGGATGCATTCTTTTGAACCATTTGAATACATTTTCGCATTAAAATATGATATTTAACATAATTTTGTTGCATTTGGATGAATAATAAATATTTCTATCAAAATGTTCCCAATATGACAATAACAAATTATTGCATTTATCATTAAGGCAACCAATCAGGTTCTCCGTTTCACCTTATATTTAATACAAATATTTTTTTAAGCCGCGACAATGTTGTGACAATATTGATAAACATAATGTTACGATTGACACGGATGGTGTGACCATAAAATACTACCCTCAGTGCCAAAGTAATAGGTGGCTTATATTAAAGAAACGGCTTGACGAAAAAAATTAAATTAATATTTTTACAACCAGCAATCATTTCGTAACATACTGAAATTTTTCTGTCAATACGTTTAAAAGCAATCATTAAAGAAGTGAAAAAAAGTACCCGAGTACTATTTACCCTGTAAAAGTAGAGGGTTATAGCTACTGTACTTAACCGTATTTTAAAGGAGAATTTGTAGGAAAATTGTAAACCAAAAGTTGTTCAGCATAATTTGTGTCGTCGAGTTGGTTGCTACCTGGGTTTGTATCACAGTTCATCATATCTAGAGGTCCAAGTCAAATGACACATTACCTTTCATTTGACAACCATCTACGACTACTTCCACCTAAAACGATATTTTTGAAGTATACTCAAAATGTTCTTTCACTTGACATCCAATGTGACATATCTACAACTTCACCCTAAATCGGAAATGGGCGTGAATTATGAAAAGACCTTTCATTTGCCATCTAGCATGCTATATCAACAACTTCAGCCTAAATTGAAAATTTCGTTTTTAATTCTTCTTGTAACGACCTTTCATTTGACATCAAACATCGTCTATGTACGACTATTGGATTGGGTTGAGTTAAGTCGATTAAGCGGATGGGTTTTTCGTCGAGAGCGTTTTGAACTTTTACGTATACTTTATATTCTTGGTTTGGGTTTCATGATTTTGATCTTTTTAGACTTTTAGGTTATAGTTCTATTAATCTCGGGGTTGGGTTGGGTTGGGTTGGGTTGGGTTCTTGGCCAATCAGTCTTCTTGGTTTCTTTTGCTTGCGTTGTATATCTGCATTTCTTCGTTCTGTCTTCTTCGCTTTGCTTACATCAATTTAGTACTTCAATCAAATGGCTGCCTGCTTAACGAATTATCTTGGCTTGAGTTGTGTGGCGTTTAAAAAATTATTGTAAACTACAAGTTTTCCAGTATAATTTGCTTGGGTTGGCTTCATCGACTAACCTAGGTTTCTATAACTCCAGGAAGTCGTTCTACCATGGATTCTCCGCGAATCAGTCTTCTTGGTCTCTTTTGCTTGCGTTGTATACCTGAATTTCTTCGTTCTGTCTTCTTCATTTTGCTTGCATCAATTTAAAATGTTCTCTTCATTATAGTACTTCAATCGAATGGCTGCCTACTTAACGAATTATCTTGGCTTGAGTTGTGTGGAGTTTAAAAATTTACTGTAAACTACAAGTTTTCCAGTATAATTTGCTTGGGTTGGGTTCATCGACCAACCTAGGTTTGTATAACTCCAGGAAGTCGTTCTACCATGGATTCCTCGCGAAAGACCTTTCATTTGACATCTACGTCTACGTCCGGTTAAACCGAAAATTGTCGACATTTTTGAACTCTACTTAAAAGGTTTTTCACTTGACCCCAATATGACATATCTACAACTTCAGCCTAAATCGTAAATGGACGTAAATTATGAACACTACTCGAAAAGACCTTTCATTTGACTCCCAACATCCTACATCAACAAAATTTCAACCTAAATCGGAAACAGTTGTCATTCTACGTGTAACGTTCATTTGACATCTAACATCGTATATCTATTACTATTTCTTCCTAAACCGAAAATGTCTGACAATTTTGAACTCTGCTCAAATAGATCTTTCACTTGGCCCTGAACATCATGTACATACATGCAGCTTCGCCTAAAACAAGAAGTGGTTAGCGTTTTTGAATTTCTACGCACAAACATATATCACATATCTACAAATATCGTCGTCGAAATTGGGAATAATAAATATTATTGAAGGCTAGACGCAACGATTTTTTGTTTGACCCTCCAACATAATATATCTACAACCATTTCTGGCCAAGGTAGAAATTGCTGATATTTTTCAAAAAGAACTTCTAGAACCCAATATCATATATTTAAAGCAACGGGAGTGCAATTTAAATTGACACGGTACCTACCGTACTAACATCTGCTTTGAACCATTTTTTAAACTACGCAGAAGTTCCATACATCAAAAAAAAAGTTCTTTGTCTTGCAACCACTGTTGAAACTTTTTAAACTCTTCTTTCAGATACTCGTACTTCTCAGCCATGGCTGAGTTTTTGCGATTCAATACCATGAAGCACAAACATACATTTGAACTCTATATACTTCCTTGTGGAACGCCCCACTTTACCAGTTTTTCTTTCCCACCTGTGTCTCCTATTTTTAATGCAAATATCTGGTCTTTTAGATAGTTTCATACCACATTCCATTATTTCAAATAGTTTTCTTGGTTTATTACATGAAAGACCTTGGAGAAGTGCACAAACATATTGTTGTTTTTCTTTTTTGGTTCCTTTTGTTTTCCTCAAATTCTTTCGGCAACTTTTTGGGAATTGAGACTGGGATTTTTTCTTGCTTTGAAATAGTTTTTAGCGACAGTTATAAACATGCCCTTCATATGTGTAGTGAAGCCCTCTGAATTTCCATTCATTTTCTCTTGCCTTAGATTTTGCTTCCCAGAGCAAAGTTTTGTTATAGGAGGACAATTTATCAACTACATATTTTTTTCCACTTCCTCCGGATTAACTATTTCACTATTTAATACCGCCACCGTTCTTTTCTTCATTACTTCATCTTTGGTCTTCTTTCATTTCATCATCAAGACCATTTTGACTTGTTCTTTCATATCTTTTCTGCTGCAATCGCGAGGTAGCATCAATGTCTGCTTCGTTTATGTCTGTTCCCATTTTCCTTTTACTCTGCATAGTATTGCCTTTGCATCCTTTTATTCTATTTCTTTCACTCAATGCATTTCAGTTTTTCGTAGATTCTGCCTTATAATTAGTGGATTTTTTTGTCCTTTCCCGTACATGACGCCACCAATTGTGCGATTTGTTAGGTTCTAATAATAATAGTGCAAGGAAATATATATTAAAGCAAAAACTTTTATTTTAATACTATTCTATACAAATAAAACAATGTTAATAAAATGCTCATAGTCGGATACGTGTGGTGGGTGCGATCAGTTGTGTATACGAAATTGAAAATACTATTTATCGAAAACACGATTCGATAGATTAAAAGCGTAATTTACTAAGCGCTAAAAATGGAATTAAACTTTTAAATTCCAGAAAGATTTACTTTAAATTGAAAGTAAATGAAAAACAACATCGCAAAAAGTTAATGATTAACTCGCAGTAAAAAGCATGCCAACTACATTTAACGGAAAAAAAGGAACTAGAACTTTGAGAACAATTAGTAGAGAACGTGTAATTAGGTTTTAGTTAATTAGTTTTTAATCTTTAATGGGGATAAAATATTTAGTTGTTCGTTCGTTTTTGCCCCACTATTTTAATTTTCTTAGTCGAACGTTGCATTTATTTGTTTTATATATTTTTGTGTACGTGGCGTGCACTTTTGCCGGCTTTTGTGAAGTAAAAATGTAAAGAATTAATTATGGATTTAATTAATAAGTAAATTTAATGGAATTATTTCAGTTTTGTTTCATTATCAATTAAATGTAGATGTGCAATGCATTTTTGTGAAAAATAATGTTTCTATTAAAATAGGAAATAAGAACGCATGCTTGAATTACGAAAACAATTGCAAAATGAGCAAAAATCACATGCTGACTGCGTTACTGCAGCCTCTAGACGTTTGCACTACTTATAGCGTACGTGCATCACGTGACCTAACTGCAACGAACTTCAAATTTGTATGTAAAATTGCCGCATAGTAATTTTACCAGTAGTCCAAAAGTGGTAATCAAAAATATAACGAAATACTGAAAATTAATTGTAATTTGCATTTACATTGAAATTAAAGTTAGATAAAATCTTCATCTGAAAGTTTTTCATTAGCAGCGGTTCCACAATAAAGTTACGTTACTTTTCTGTGCTTCCAAATCTACTTAATAATAGTTTGTAGTTAATAATAGTTTAGAAGCCGTGCTTGATATAATGTTTTATAATAACAATTTCTATTTCGTGAAAGTTTTTAGATGTTACCTGAAAAGTACCTTAACGCTAAAAGGAATTTCGCTCCTTCAAAGTTTAGCTCCAGTAGTGATTCGCGAAGTTGAATATCCGATAACTTCATGATAGATAGCATCGAGAGTTTGAGTTTTAAAAGCTCCGTATTTTAACTCATTTGACATATTTATTTTTATGAAAATTTGATGTTTGAGCTACATTATTTGAACCCATGTAATTTACGAACAAACAAGTTAAAATATAATTCTTTTCAAATGTAATAAGTGCTAAAAACTAAAAGATTATATGGCTCCTTGGAACTAAAATCAAAATATTGCATGGTAACATTAACATAAAATAATTAAATTTAAATTATGATCACGTTTTCAATATCTTGATCAAAAACTGAATTAACTGTAAGCATGTATGTACACAAGGCGAAAAGTGCGTACACAGATTTTCATGATATTCCTCCAGGCAGTATATAGTTATACGTAGTAACGAACTTCAAAGTACACGATGCTACAAAGCCATATGCAACTTGAGAACACAGCCATTCACATTTGAATAAACGTTTGCATAAAACTACTGAATTATTTCAACTTAGGACAGAACACTTACAACAAAGGGAATGTGAAATTTATATGCTTTGGGTAATTTCATAAACAGGCACAAATAAAACCATTCCATTAAATTTATTCACAAAGACATTAATTATTTTAATGTAATGTGTAGTCAATTATTATTGTACAAATCATGTTGAAATTTAATACATTTGCATATTTATCATTTGAAGTTAATGGTAAATAAATTACTATGTAAATTCAGTAAACAATTTTGCAGAAAATCAATATTTGTCCATCGTGTTTTTGGACCATTCGCAAAACGAATTACAGTAGACACCGATCTAGTGAATACCGTTTATAGTGAACTATCCGCTCCAGCGAACAGGCAAAATTTTCTATTAGGCCTCGAAATAGTGAACAAGCTTTGTCCGATTTAGTGAAACCGTTGTACTCTCACAAGTCCCCAATGCATATTCATAGGGGAATCCCGTAATGGTGTGGTTCCGGCGTTCTCGTTAAATGAATGTCCTTTTGGTTTATCTTCTAATTTTTTAAATCACGTTAAAAATATTTCAGACGATTTTTTCTTAGGATTTCTTTTATAGCATTATTCCATAAATTAACGTTTTTTAAAACTAAACGTATATGAGTATTGTAGACACATAAAACAAAAAAATATATACTTGTCTTTGCCATAATTATTTCACTATTACGGTTGCTTACTTTAATTATTTACATAATCAACTAAACGATGTAAGTAAATATTTAGAATCCTTGCATAAGGTTTACTTTATTACTACCTATAACGAGCATATGCATCTAGATAAGTTCATAACTTTAATTGCGCAGGGAAAAGGGGATATCTCTACTGTGGGAATTGTAAATACTCTCAGAAACAAAGTTTAAACACAGTCATAATCACCCGAGAATATTCATATATATATATATATATATATATATATATATATATATATATATATATGTGTGTGTGTGTGTGTGTGTGTGTGTGTGTGTGTGTGTGTGTGTGTGTGTGTGTGTGAAACGAAACCTTATTTTTTAAACCAAATTCAGCACAAGGGACAGACAAAATTGGTTCTAATGCAATTGGTAATTGAACTTTGACATGTGAAGGAGATTGCATCATCATAAACTTCCACAGAAAACAATGGATTTATTTACTTTAAGCACTGGATTATTTTATTTTTTGACACTTTATACGCATTATTTGCTTTGACGTTTAAAATTGCTTTTAGATTAATTCACCTAATTTCACTAACTTCGACATTTTAATTGAAATTTGTGGTTAGTAGAACGATACGCACCGTGCGAGGCAAAATTAATGACACTGATACGTGCGTCGATTTCTAAATAACGTTATTTTACGCCAGTTGATAAGTAACCAACAAGCTATTTTCTAACTGTCACCCTCTGACACTTGATTCTTTAGATACAGCTTGCTTAATTATTATGCAAAGTATTAATATTGGAAATCACGTTTGCTTCATTTTACTCCCCTAATTGTTCATACTATTACTTTTTTTGAAATCCTGCATTTCGCTTTATTTTCATGTACCCAAAATTCTTAATTAATTTAATCTAAGTATATTAATGTATAAGCAATTATTAAAATCAAAAAGTGTTTAAAGAGGTACGTTCTTTATCTGCGAAACTATATTTAATTGTGACGTTGACGCTAAACCGCTTTTAGACTAATTCGCTTACTTTTAAACTTCAAAACTTTAATTTAAGATTTGTGGTTATGTAGAACAATACGCAGTGCGTGAGACAAAATTAACCACTGACAATGTTTGCGTTGATTTACCAAGAAAACTAATAATAATAATAAACTTTATTTTCATCAAACTTGCAGTACAAGTATTAAAAATCAGTGGACACAATAATCACAAAAAATACACATAGAAAATCATTATAAAATAAAAAAAGGTATAAAAACAATTTATAACAATAGGAGAAATACCAGGTTAGAATAATAAAAAATATCCCTCGACTGAATAAAAACTGTTCCTCAACAGTAATGATTTGACTTTACTTCTAAATTGGCCGAAATTTGACAACTCCTTTATTGTAACTGGGAGTTTGTTATATAATTTTATTGGCATGACCATAGGCCCATTTGCCGAGCATAACAATTTATGCTCAGGGATGGCTACATTGTAGTTTGGACTCAGAGCATAATTTTTGATTTCACTTCTGTAATTCACAAATGTTACTCTGACTTTGGATGAGATACAGAGTTATGGATATATAACGAGGGTACAGTTAGAATCCCTAACTCAGTAAACAAGTTCCGACATGAATATTGAGGCGCTTTTGAGGTCATGGTGCGACTGATTTTTTTTGTAGTATTAATACTTCAGAAACACGACTACAATTATCCCAACATATAATATTATAACTAAGAACTGATTGTACATAAGCATAACAATACATCTTCAAAAGGTGTTGATTTACATGCTTGTGAAGTTGCCATATGACGAAGATTTTTTTTTAACAAAATATCTATATGATTGGTCCAGGTCAGACGTGAATCTAAAGTAACTCCTAGGAATTACGACATCGGATTGTTTGACAGTGTCATTGTTCAACTTTACCAAAAGGCTAATAGCAGGCTCCTTAGTAGAAAATAAAAGTTTTGCTATTATTCAGGGCCAAACTGTTTACTGAGCAGTATTCCTGCATGGAATATATTAGCGAAGTCGCTTGTCTACTTAAGTTAGTAGAAAATAAAAGTTTTGCTATTATTGAGAGCCAAACTGTTTACTGAGCAGTATTCCTGCATGGAAGATATTAGCGAAGATATTAGCTACGGGCAGATACCGATGCTGAGGTGTCATCAGCAAAAAGGACCTTGAGGTCGCTTTCCAAGAAAAGGACAATGTCATTTATATATATTAAACAGCAGGTGGACCAGCACGCTACCCTGGAGTACTCCCACAGACACCAATCCAAGTTTGGCTTTATGCACTTCACCGTTGTTGATTAGAATAACTTCCTGACTTCTGCCACGAAGGTATGATTTTATCCATTCAAGTGCTGAACCACGAACACCATAAGCATATAATTTATCCGAAACTGGGTCAAGGTTAACAATATCAAAAGTATGTTTAAGGTCGAAAAATATACCTGTAATTTTCGTACGTTTCTCGAAATTTTTAGTCTGACGATATAAGCCTTTTCAAACAGTTTAGAAAACACTGATATCAAGGCAATTCCTCTATAGTTTGAGATTAAAGACCTGTCATCCTTTTTATGGATAGGAATAATTTGTGATTTCTTCAGGGCAGTAGGGAAAATATCCTCTTGAAAAGATAAATTTATCAGGGATCCAAAATATAGGTGGAAACTTTAACAAGTAGTCAACAAGGAACACCATCGTCATCAGGTGAATCCTTGGAAGCCACAGAATGTATAATTCGACGTAGTTCATCCCCGCTAAGGGGCAGTAAGAATAGTGAATGATTGTTTAAGTTTATATCAGGTTTAGGTTTTCCTGTTGTTGGTAGACTATTGATTAACTTATTAATTGAATTTATAAAAAAGTCATGGAATTCCTGATCATAATTACAGATAACAGCACCACTGCAATTTGAGAAAGAACGCGGTAGCGCTTTAGCTTTACATACATACTATTGATTGTTTATTATACGCCAAGCTGTTGTTGACTTAATACAAGATGAAGCCATTCTATCATCAAAGTGGTTTTTAGCCATTTCTTGTTTCACTTTCATTTTCATCAAAGTTAAAACTTGAACTTGAGCAATATCAATCTTCTCAGTGTTCTCTTGCGCAGCACTATCTTGAACAGCAGTCAAGATTTTATTTGCTGTCTCGATTTTATTGTTTAACGAGTGGTCAATATAACCCTCTGCAACAGCTGTTGATCTTCAACCTCCATGGCGCTTTAAATTAAAGCTGCAATGTTCGCGAGTCAACCAAAATCGTCGCTGAGAACCTTATTAAACAATAGCCGGTGTAATTAGCAGGGTCAGGCAACTTTAAAAAATTTGCTACTACACTAGGAAGGAAGAACAACATTCTTTAATAACTTGTATCGTATTAGCAATTCATGATCGCCAGTTTGTTTGGATGATCTATGCTGACCTCTAAGGAGAACACCCTCATTAATAATTGCGTTCTAGGTTTAGATTCATTGTGAATTTTACAAAGTGTACCTTTCAACTCACCCAAACTGCCGAGCATTTTTTGGTTTCAAATCTACTCCATCTTCACTTCGGTGTTCATTACTCACTCTTTCAACGGTTGTTCTGGAGACTCTAACAGCTTTAGCCGTTCTTTCTCCGAGTTTCTTTACTTCAATAGTTATTGTTATTTTTTTGGTCTTGAGAAAATTGTCTGCCATTTGTAATTAGTTGATTGACTTTTATAGCACAATTCTGCGGCATTTTTGTATAAATACAAATAATTATTTTAAATGGACGAATTTGTGACTATAAAATGACGGGTTTTTATATGATTATCATTATTACCTCAATAGGTATTTATTATCGTCTATGCGGTTGTGAAATTAATTTTTTTTACTTTAGTATTATTCTTCATTATTCCATAATCCGATAATGAAATGATTGATGGCTGTAAAAATATTAATTTCATTTTTTTTTCATTGAGGCGTTTCTTTGAACCCCCTCGAACACAGCAGCCTATTACTTTGGCACCAATAGTAGCTAATAGCTCGTAGCGGGTCAGATCGGAATTAAAATAATTGTTGAATTTAATTTTTAATTTATTTAATTAAAACTTAAACAGCAAGGTAAAATAAAATTTTCTAGCTATTTTGGTTTGAGTGAGGAGTATGTAACTCCACATTTCACATTTTATTTTCTCCAATTCTTAATTAATCTCGTCTAAATATATTCAAATATGTAGGGAATATTAAGTTTTACTTCCTACTATTTCAGTTTGGAGCAGTTTTGTCCCAAAGTAAACTACCTGTGTATTACACTTCTAAAGCGTTAATATAAACTCATGTACATTATTCAGAGATGGAGAAAGGCTTGTTGTAGTTTTCGGTCTCTCGTATTTAGCTCGTAAAACATTCAGTAGTCAATGAGATTTTGACATCAAACTATTCCGTTGCACCTTCAGGATAATTATGGCAACAGTCAAAATAATTACTCTTTGATTTCAGTGATGTATGTAATCAAGGTGTAGATAGGTTAATTTTCAATTTCGTTTTCCTCCAATATTTGGACTATTATATTATTATAAGATATAAAATAATATAATATATAAAAACGTATTTATTAATAAAAATTGATAACACGAACACTGGAATTAACCATCGTCAATGTATTGATTTCTGCGAATAGTGTTTTCGTATGTGACAATCATAACAGTAAATATAATTTCGTATGAATGCAATAATTATTTTAAAAATATTATGCTTTATAACGTTGTAAACGTGAAAATAAAATGATGCCGAAGAAGGTAAAATAAATAGAATTTACGAGAGAAATAACATTATGGCGTGACATATCTGGAACAAGAAATTTATGTAGTACGTTCAGCACATAAACAAATTACTTAACTTGTCAGTTATGGATGCGTGTATTAGTTGTTCGGTTCGAAAATAAAAATTAGTTATGGGCGTAGATTTTACGAAACATATATTTCTGTTGTGTACATCCGATTTGGAAATGTACTGATAAGGCCGGACGCTTTGCACATCCTCCATGAGATGATTCAATGGACGGACACTGTACGGAAGTATCCGGTCGAGGGTGAGGGGTTATGCTAAACTAAACTGTTTATTCAATGGAACTTATTAGCGACCGCTCAGATTATGGAAACCAAATATCAGACGTGATTTGTATTAAAATCACAAACATAAATCAACATGTTCTTAAAAAATCTTTAACTAAGAACAAATTTTACTTAAATTTTCATTATTTTTTTCAAGTTACATATCTTAATTAAACAATAAAAACTATTAGCGGTTCAATTTAATTTATAAAATCTTCTTGTATCTACTAATTCGACAAAACACATGGGAGTTTATTCTCCCCAAATTCAACTTGTTCCAGATTTTAGTCATCAACCCGTACACCCACAAGCAACGTACATTTCATCGCTATCGCCAGTCTAAAGTTTTGAATTTTAAATGTTGTCGATTGCTCCCTTGTGTACGAACTTGAGGGTATTCTTAGCCAAACTCTATTCGCAGCCAAATCGCAAGTGGAAAACGTTTCACATTAAAATTAATATTTATTTTTCATATCGTTCAGTACTGCCACCGTAATTAATTGATTATAATTGGCATACCGTATAGTTTCGTTTACAAAATGTACATTTCTGCCTTTCCACCGTTTGCAGATGTTTTCTCGGCGAATGGAAATGCGCAAACGTGATCGGTAAAGTTCTCAAGTAAATATGTACACTTGCGTTTAAGGGGGAGTGAAAAATAAGTTCTACGAAAGCGCTTATCCTTTCGCAGACGTTTTAAACGATTAAAGTATATATACAATTTAAAATTTATCATCTGTGTTTCAGAACGTCGAGACAGTAGATGTCACATATACCAATTAATTTTATTTGCTACATTCTTCAATTTAGAAAAATACATATATATGTTAGTATTGTTACCTTATGGATGCTGTATTCTCGTGGTCTATTTATGCGAGTTGTTTGTTTAAATGTTTGTACACTTACATATACGTGTTCACTAACTTAATTTAGTTTGGTCACTTATATTTAAAAACATGTTAAAATGTCTGTTAAAATTTTCAACGCCCGACGCACTCCGTTTCGTTCCATGTTCACGGGCTAACTCAATCTTACTTCAAATATTTAGTTTTATTTTTTGTTTTTCGCTTGCGTTCTTTGGATGATTTTTATTGGTAAAAAAAAGGTTTCCATTTGTGTTGATAATATTTCATTAATTATTGTATTATTTTGCTTGGCTTTATATATTTCCATATTTTCTGTGATGTTAAGTTTCCTTCCTTTGTTTTCTATTTTTACTATTTGCATTATATTTTCCATCTTGCCCGTAGAGTGGGCATTGTTGATAACGTGATTGGCGAAATTTGAGTCTTGTTTCATTTGCTTGAACGATCTCATAAGTTCCTTTTATCGTTGTGTTAATGTTCTTCCTGTTTGTCCAATGTACTCCATGTTGCAATCCGGGCATGTAATTTTGTAAACTCCACTCTGACTATATTTGTCCATAATTTCGATGTTTTTCTGTTTGATGTTTTTATGTATTGTGTTGTTTGTACGGTATGCAATTCGAAGGCCTTGTTTTTTAAAATATTTTGTTATGTTATTTATATTTCTGCCATGGTGTGTGAAAGTTACGAATTTATTGCTTTTGTTTTCAGTTTGGTGGTAGTTTTTTTGTGGTTTTTTCATGTTTTTATCTTTTATTAATTTGCCTACGATGTTCGGGTTATATCCGTTTTCAGATGCAATCTGTTTTATTATTTCTATTTCTCTTTTTCTGCTTTCGTATGTTAGATGCCGACTCTACGGGCAAGATGGAAAATGTAATGCAAATAGTAAAAATAGAAAACAAAGGGAGGAACTTAACATCATAGAAAATATGGAAATATATAAAGCTAAGCAAAATAACACAATAATTAATGAAATATTATCAACACAAATGGAAGCCATATTTTTACCAATAAAAATCATCCAAAGAACGCAAGCAAAAAACAAAAAATAAAAGTAAATATTTGAAGTACGATTGAGTTAGCCCATGAACATTAAACGAAACGCAGTGCGTCGGGCGTTGAAAATTTTATCAGACATTTTAACATGTTTTTAAATATAAGTGACCAAACTAAATTAAGTTAGTGAACATGTATATGTAAGTGTACAAACATTTAAACAAACAACTCGCATAAATAGACCACGAGAATACAGCATCCATAAGGTAACAATACTAACATATCTATGTATAAAACAATGGAAGCCGGATACCAAAAACATTTTATTAGAAAAATACTCTAGTTCTAGTTTCACGTTAAATCTAAAATAAGCATGTCGTCGTCTTATGCAATTATACAACAATATCTGAATCATAGCACAATAACGAAGAGGACATTTAAAATTAGATATCAATTCGCCAACGGAATTCAGTAACAGAGCTGAATCGCGATTGAACATTAGCAAAATAATTCAACGTCACCAACACTAAATCAATAGGAATTTCATCGCACCTTCGTAGCATCTTCGAATTGGCCAATTCGTCCGTCCGGTGACAGAAAAGTACGTAGGTCTAAACGATCCTGAAAGCAATGACATTAAGAGAATTGCCTTTATATTTGGGAACGGAATGGATTATATGAATCTCAATAAACATAATCGATGTTGCCCCTGGATAGTTTTATGACAGCGCAACAAATAAAAATACTACGAATCTTAATGAAATAATATATCGGTTATGAAAATATGACATGGAACAATCAACGTTATAAATCGAGGTACAAATTACGTGAATATATTATTTATATTGTGTTACGATGTTAAAGTTAAATGAACGTGGATATATATACATATATATATATATATATATATATATATATATATATATATATATATATATATATATATATATATATATATATTGTTCAAGCTGACGTTTCACTTCTTTATTGAAGCATTTTCATGTGTCTAAAAATTGTAAAGCATGTAAAGAAAACATGTTAGAATTTTAAGCACACAAAAAACTAACGTTCAGAAAGTCGAAAATGATGCTTAATGACTCACTGCGAAACTAGCATTGAACAAATTACGAGGGGAAGTTATAAAGTCTGAGATTTGAATTAATTTCAAGTCGTATGAATTAAAATTTTAGAAAACAGTAAAACATAAAAGCAAAAAAGGGGGTCTTCTACAGATCGATCACGAAGGATAGAATCGTCGAAAAAAATGGGGAAAGAGTTGTAAAGGAAATTAGGGAGGGTTATGGTAAAAGAAAAGAGTACCAAGGCAAGCGCAAACATGACTTCAAGTTAAACTGAATTTAAATGTGAAAATTTTGCGAGAAGTCCTGTGTAGATAGTGATAAAATTTTCTTCGTCTTTTTCTAAATTCATCGCATGTGGGGAGTTGACTATGTAACACATTTCCATAAAAATTCTTTGTTGAAGATCTTGTTTTCTTTGTAATTCATGTGATGGCTATTGCCGGTGGAATGAGTCGCAAGGTCACAATATTTTGGTTTTAGTAAAGTGTCAAATTTATATACGCTGTTTAAGACGTTGTGTGGTTTGGCCTATATACACTTGGTTGCATTCATTGCAAGTGATTTGATATATGACGTTACTTTGTAAAAAGATAGGGGTATTGTCCTTAGTAACAGAAAAGACTTAGGTTTAGTAATCTTGTCGGCGACTAGAGAACTAGTACCATGGAACAACATTTTGAAGGAAGGGGATAGTTGATGTATGTATAGGAAACTTTTGTAATTTTTTTCGGTCTGTTGAGGGATTTTGGGTTGTTGTCTAGTTTTTTCGATTAAAATATAGTAGCTGTAAAATGATTTACGAAATTCCGGATGAGCAATGTGTGCAATAATAATATATGCCAAAAATAACATTTAGTTTGTGTTGAAAAGGGCTGTACTTGTGGGTTTCTGGTAGCACTTGAGTTTGATGATACCATCATCAGTTCTCATGACTAAAGTGTAAAGAAAATGTAATTTTTTGTTCATCTTCCATTCCGATGGTGAGTGGAAGCGGTCATGGAAGGAATTAAACACTTGCAAGACAGTTTTTGGAATCTCCAGGGATATTGAGATGATATCATCAACATACTGATATATAAAGGGGAATTGAAATGGTAGGCGTGTGACTGAATCTTTCATAATTATTTTGGCAATGATTCGCGAAAGAGGTAGGGGTACGAAAATTTGAAAAAAATATTGTTTATTGAAAGAGAAGTATGTTGTGTCGAAAATAAAATTTAAAATAGTCACGATAGTTAGGTGAGGCAAATACATGTGTGGTTCAATCATATCCCAGTTTTCAGTGATAATATTGCATACTAAATCCATAGGGTTGTTAGTAAAAACTGACACCACGTCCAGTGAAGCGATCACGTAACCTTCAGGTATTTGAAAATTGTTAATGAACTAGGAAAAAGATAAATGATATTTAATGCCAAAGGTATTAATATTCTTGAAAAGTTATAGAGAAGATATCTACAATGAATTTTGATAAGTATTTTGTTGGTCCTTGTAAACAATAGATCTGAGGGGGACAATTGTTTAATCTGTCTAGGATCACCGGTTCTTTAGAAAACACAGGCAGGAACGATTAGATGGGTCAACTTTCTTGTGTGGTGGTATGACTTTAGCCACCTTCACCGCGCCAAGCATTTGTTCAATATATATACTAATGGCCTCACTAGCCGTTGACTTCACCTGATTGATATACATTTCTACTTCAAGGTGGTCAGGGGGACCAGAAACATAGACATTGAGCCTGACGGAATTGCTTTAATGAAACGCTTTACCTATGGATGGTCTATAGGTAAAGCGGCGACTATACGAGATGCCAAATTAGATAGGAAAGAATCAAAAACTTCCGGTTGTAAGCAGTTTTCGAAATGTGCTTTTGTTCGTCTTGTTTCTCATATATAGATGGATTTATTACAAACAACAGTTACAAGTCGAAAAATGCAGCTGCATCTCAGATACCAGTTTTAGTGGGAAAGTATTATAGCATTTCATCTTGAAATCTTCGTCAACGTCAACCAAAATATGAAAAATTCTTAAGTGGAATATGGCACAACCTTAAGGTTTTGCACGCTTTCAGGAATGGCATTAACATATAATACCAAATGGCATTCACATATGTAACCCACGAGAGGTTATAAAGTACTGTTATTGCTTCAAGTTTCCTGTGATTCTAGAACTTACTGTTACCATCTTGAATGCATAAACCTTGAACAAATAGGACCACAATGGTACTGTTTTTATATAGTTTATAATTTTTTATTGCTGCAGTTTTAGAAACAGTTGTCTGCAGCTCGTATGCCCCCTCAGTCCTTGCCCACGTGATCTTCACCTTCTTCAACAAAACAACTATTTTCTCCATATGTGACTAGTTTCCCCAAAGCGATCTACAATACTTCAGTACTGAGTGAAGTAGAGCAAAGTAAGTAGTATCTTAAGACTTTCCAATAATAACAGCTACCCAACGTATACCATAAACGGTTCGAGAAAATTTTCTCGCCAGGACATACTGCACTTGGGCAGATCACAGAAGTACATAGGGCAAGCATCTCCATTCTCATCTCCATCTCCATCTCCAAAAGCGTAAAACTCAAAGTCGAGGAGGCAATGCATTAAAAGTAGAGATGCCATTTAGGAACACTAATTGACGTGGGGAAAGTTATTTATTCTACCCAAGATCAAAAATTCTGCCACTGTTTTTTTCAGTAAATCTTTTGGGTGGTGTCGCTCGATAAGTAAATCGCCAACTATTTGTGGTGCTAGGTTAGCTAGGAATCTATCAAAAACATTAGGTTACAATGAGTTTCCAAACAAGTGTTTTTGATCCTCTTCGTTCTTCCTTGATTACTTTCAAAGTTATTTATTTGTGGAGAAAATACCTTCGGCATTATAAAATTGTTTCTTGTACTCATCCATTTGATGATTGCGGAATTTCTTTTATCACATTCGCTATGGCCATAAATTCAAGGGTGCTGATTTTATTTATTATTCGTTGAATATTAAGATGTACAACTGTAGCTGCTAGCATTTACGAATCAACATAATAAAAAAACTTTTAATTGAGTTTACGTTGCTATAAAAGTATACTTGCGTCTCTTATATAAAAAGTACCACTATAACTTTAATGTGAGGAAACTAACGAATAAAAATATATGGTATAATGTATATAGATAAACGAATAAGGCTGGTAATATATTCATTTCACGTATTGTGATACATACGGCACCTACAAATCATAAACCGATGCAGGCGATTCAGAATAAATACAACAGATTAGCCTATGGATTATGGACAATACACATGCATACAATTGCAATATTTCTATTTTTTATGTTTATTTGATTCTATTTCATATATTTTTGTTTAAATACTTTTATGTGACGTCATGTTGGCCTCATTTTTCATTCATTATACGTGTGTAAAACTCGTCCCTAAAATGTGAAAAGTAATAGTAATGTGTAACCACGCGATTACATCAACGTTAAACTAACTAAAGCAATAAAATAAAATAATAAAATTTTGATAACACCAAAAGTACTAGAACGGTTTAAAACCCATAAAAGGAAGCGTGAAATTTAAATGGCGTTCTAGATTTAAATTCCATAAAAGCGAAATGTGGAAGATGTTGTTCGAGATTTGAATTTCAAAATTATAAAATAAAGGAAACGCAATACGTGCTAACTTACTTACGCCAGACCAGTCCGGTTAAATAATGATCCTTAACGTCTCGACACTTGACAAAAACTGTTCCAACAAGTCAAGTTCGGTTAAAAATGAAATGTTTTTTTTTATTGGCGTTTGTTAGGTGGCCGATTCAACATCAAAGTTATTACCGAAGAAACACAAAGCCGCCGAATTACAGCAACCGTTTATCACTCAAGTGAAATTGAAACAGAAAAGGCTTTTAAAGCTGCTAACAACTCGAGTAGGCATTTCTTGATAAACTTACACTAAGGTTATCGATTCGGTTTGTTAAATTGTTCTTTTCGTATATCTATCAACTTCAATTTATCGCAGGAAATAAACACTTAAAGCAAAATATCCTGCGTTTGAAAAACGTTGAGAACATTTTCATGTTTCACCTCGGATTTTATTTAAATGAACACGATCGTATACAATGTTATTTAAATTTGAATAAATACGTCAATGTTGAGTAATCGATTCGCTTACAAAAACAAAATTACTATACAAAAGAAAATTAAAAAAAATAAGCAAAAGATTATTTTAAAGTAACTTCTGATACTTTGTGATTTCTAATTGTTCTTCACAATTTCAACAAGTTCCGACGGCAAAAGATCGGAATCAAAATAATAACATGACCGCATGCAGAAAGAACACAGCATATGTGCTCAATGAAAGAGTGGACAATTATGATAAGTACAAACGTGAGGAGAGCAACACAATCCTGAGAGAGATAAAGGGAGAAAAGGAAGAAGGGGAAGAGGACGTAAAATGCATTAACCAGGCAGAAATCCAGGAAGAAAAAAAAAGAAAAAATTACAGGCCAATAACTATATTCGTACACAAAATATAAACAACAAATATACATATATATATATATATATATATATATATATATATATATATATATATATATATACGAAAGATGGTCTAATCTTACACCTCAATGGTGTAGTGAACATTAATTAAAACAGGTCCATGAAGACTAACTGGTGGATCGCTAGACAATATTGTTTCTGGGTTATTACCCTTCGTCAGTAGCGATTACCAAACGTCCAGTGTCAACATATAAAAGGATTGCTGCAATTAAGTTCAAAAACAATTCAAATTAAAAATGTATCTTGTCAAATCTGACAGCAAAATGTAAAATTTACACGAAAGATGGTCTAATTGTAAATTTTACATTTTGCTGTCAGATTTGACAAGATACATTTTTAATTTGAATTGTTTTTGAACTTAATTGCAGCAATCCTTTTATATGTTGACACTGGACGTTTGACAGTCGTCTCTTGTTTAGTCTCCGCAAGGTGTTAGACAAGGTATCGTCTCGTCAGTGTTCTGCTGTCAGTGGTTCGTTAGGAGTGATTGGCTCGCGCCAAGAAGTTTTGATGGCCACTACATGTAAAGGTATTTCAACAACTAAGGTTCTTGGTAATCGCTACTGACGAAGGGTAATAACCCAGAAACAATATTGTCTAGCGATCCACCAGTTAGTCTTCATGGATCTGTTTTAATTAATGTTCACTACACCATTGAGGTGTAAGATTAGACCATCTTTCGTGTAAATTTTACATTTTGCTGTCAGATTTGACAAGATACATTTTTAATATATATATATATATATTGTACAAATTCTCGACTGTAAATCACTTAAAATGGTACTTATCTTGTATCATGAGCAGTCAGTCGTTGAATAAAACACTTTTAGCAATATTAAAGTTTATTGCGACACCTTTTTTTGCAATAAGGTGTTTCGGAAACCCTTGTCAAGCAATAAACATTAATATGACAAATGACATTAAATAAAACCTATCGCGGTAACAAGGCCGACTTTTGGTGTTTACTTTTGTATAGTCATTTTTTATGGCATTGGCATGTATTAACTTGGAATTTATACGTTATCCTTTTAGAGCGGCCCTGCGTTTGAGTTGATTATTGGCACATTAATTTAAGTTTTGATTTGTATATTTTTTTTTAAGAGGTCTGACCAATGTTGAATTCATTTTAATCATTTTTAAAAATTTGCTTTGTTTTAATGTTAATTTTTTTTTAATGAATTAAACATTGGTCATTCTAGTAGATTTTTATTATTAGTTCTCTTAGCTAGCCTTTTCACAATGGGAGTTTTGTGGCTTTAATATTAATTTCTAATATTAATTTTGATTTATTAATATTGAATTAATATTGTCACAAAATTCCAAGTGTGCAATATTTCATTCATTACAATACAATTTATTGATCATTATTATTACAATTGCGGGTTAATTTATTTTTATCTTATCATATATATATTTTTTTTTTATCGTTGTGATTTTAAATTGTATTGTAGTGAATTAAATGTTGGTCGAATACCCTAACTAGGTTTTTACAAGGTTTTCCCTAGTTCTTGCAGTAAATACTGGGGTAATAGAAAGTCGGCCTTGTTACCGCGATAGGTTTTATTTAATGTCATTTGTCATATTAATGTTTATTGCTTGAGAAGGGTTTCCGAAACACCTTATTGCAAAAAAAGGTGTCGCAATAAACTTTAATATTGCTAAAAGTGTTTTATTCAACGACTGACTGCTCATGATACAAGATAAGTACCATTTTATATATATATATATATAGGGTGCTGCATTTTCGGACGCAACATAGGAAATCCCATGTTAATTTCGAGGCATTCAAATATTGGCTTCCCTAATTATTTTGCAGCAAAATTCCATTTAAGTTTTTTAAAGAGCCCTACATCATGGTCCAATTGGCGTAAATTGGGCATTTTTGCTATGCTCAGTTCGCAAATACATTAAAAAATGTATCGGCTAAATTTTTAAATTACAAATCAAAACATCAATTCGGCCTTGGTCACGAACTGTCAAAGTTGACAGACAGTTCTCTGATAAACTTAACTGACAACGGCCGAATTAAAAATGAGTTATACAACACCAGAAAAAATGGTAAAGTTATATTATGCAGCAAAGAGTTTCCAGAATGTCTGCGATAGCTTTTCGGTTGAATATCCAGATCGACCAATACCGCACAGATCCACTATTCAACGTCTAGTAACAAGGTTTGAGAAACAAGGAACAGCTTTGAATAATTGCAAATGCAATAGGGAAACCCAACCCAACCCAAAGCATAGTCTTATTTCTAATTGCTGTTGCTAATGTTAGATACTTGAATAAATTTCTATTATGTTTGTATCCGATGTATAAATTTATTAAATTTGGCCGTTGTCTGTTACGATAATGAGATATCTGTCAACTTTGACAGTCCTGACCAAGGCTGAATTGATGTTTTGATTTAAAATTTCAAAATTTCGCCGATACATTTTTTAATGTATTTGCAAACTGAGCATATCAAAAATGCCCAATTTGCGCCAATTGGACCATGATCTAGTGCTCTTTAAAAAACTTAAATGGAATTTTGCTGTAAAATAATTAGGGGAGCCAATATTTGAATACCTCGAAATTAACATGGGATTTCCTATGTTGCGTCCGCCAATGCAGCACCCTGTATATATATATATATATAACGTATATATATATATATATATATATATATATATATATAACGTAACAATATATATATATTGTTACGTTAGTATTGATTTTATAAATGCGGTTTTATTTTAAATGAAAATAAAATCAAATGAATTGTGAAAGTAGTTTAAAAGGCAATTAAAAATACACAGGTATACAAAAATGGCTTATTTATTAAACACAAATTACACATATACAAATAAAAACTCAAATTTACACAATTCAAAATCAAACAACGAACATAGGCTCAAATTATCTCAGGTTAAATTTTAATAAATAAACATATGATATTTATCGTACACGCAGAGCATATAAACAAATAGACATTCGTTGTATTTTTTGGCATATGTATAATATTAACAATATAGAAGAAACTTACTGAACGTTATTTATGCACGAGTAACTGAAGAAGATTCTGTCGACTGTTGACGATTGTGTCGATTTTTCGACTGTTTTCTAGCCATCGAGCTTACGCTTATTTATGTCAAGTACGCCCACATAGATTCCCTCGAACACCTGCAAGCATTCGCCCTCGCAGAGCATCTTCTATTTGCGTGGATATCACGTGATCGCACGTGATTTCGTCGGTACCGAGCGCTATAAATCAATTAGACTTGTCAGTCGTTCGCTCGTAAAAAACCCACGTCGAGTCCTCCGATAGATCCGAATGACCATAAATCGGCTGGGCTGCAAGTTCTTTAACATAATTACACATATGCGATCGCTTCTTTTTTGTTGACTTAGCTGCAAATCGTACAATCTTTTCTTTTCTCGCGCCAATCGTTCACGTGCAAATGCGAATTAAATTATCTCGTTACATTTATATTGTAAATTCTATATTTACGGGTTAATATTCTACTCTTAATTCTAATATCTTAAACATATTTAAACTAACTCTATCTTAATTATTTACATGACGAGACATCTAATATTCAACGTTTTAGAAACAAAATAATTTAAAATCTTTACATTCTGATATGTACACTTTAAAACAGGACCGTCTCTAGGACTTTCGTTTTCAATTTCTAAATTTTATGGTTAAATTTTGAATCTATTTCTCACCATTTTTACTGTAAAATGTAACCATTTCAGCAGTAGTATCTAATTTAGTAATGGAAGACTTAGAGCTAAGGTGTTTAAATAAACTAAACTTTGATATTCAATTTTATAAACGTTATGTTGATGACTGTTTAGCTTGTATTCCAATTACTAAATCAGATACTATAACACACATTTTCAATTCCTACCATCCACGATTACAATTTACACTAGAAACAGAGACAAATAACACCATAATTTTTTTAAATATACAAATTACACACACTAACACTCAAATTTTTACAAATTGGTATATTAAGGAAACTAATTGCAATAGATACATAAACTTCAGTTCAAATACACCTTTAATATATAAAAGAAGTGTTGTTAATAGCCTTGTTGATCAAGGAATTAAATTATTACATCCGAAATTTTGAAAACCAAATTTAGACACAATTAAATCTTTTTTAATTACAAATAACTTTCCAAATTCATTTTTCGAAAAGTTAATTAGGCGTAGAATTCACAATTTATATAACAATAATGCAGATCTAATATCTACTAATAACGATATTAGATATGCATCACTTCCGTATATTAAGGGTTTATCGGAACGCATTAAACATGTTCTAAAGCCATACGATATTATAATTGCACACACAAACTATAACACAGTTAAAAACATTTTTACACAACTTAAACCACAAATACCAAAGCAAAACCAAACACGCACTATATACAAAATTAACTATTCTAATTGTCCAGCAACTTATGTTGGTCAAACATTACAATACTTACACAGACGCATATACACACATAAATACAGTACAACATCTAACAAAACCATTGACACTGCTTTATCCAAGCATGCAAAAGCGTTTGGTTTTGGAGATGTTACATATACAAAAAGACACTAACGCTATAAACTCTAAAACTGACACTCCCAATCTAAGCAAAATTTATAATAATTTATTACTATGATCCTGCATCTTTCTAGATTGATTTTTTTCTTTTTCTTTTATTTGTTAATTTAATTTTAGTTTCATTTTGCTTTTTTGACCAATGTTGAAACTAACTTTTTCACATAGCTTTAGTTTGAATATTGATCAAATTAGTAATTAATATTTAAGAGATGTGGCCTTTAATGAACTCATTGTAGAGCTGATCTTTAAGGTTGATGTGTGGTTCTCTTTTGGTGCATGCTGGTGTTTACTTTTGCATAGTCATTTTTTATGGCATTGGGAGGTAAACACATTGGCATGTATTAACTTGGAATTTATACATTATCTTTTTAGAGCGGTCCTGCGTTTGAGTTGATTATTGGTCACATTAATTTAAGTTTTAATTTGTATTTTTTAAGAGGTCTGACCAATGTTGAATTCATTTTAATCAATTTTAGAGGTTTGCTTTATTTTAATGTAAAATTTTTTTTTCAATGAATTAAACATTGGTCATTCTAGTAGATTTTTATTAATAGTTTCTTAGCTAGTCTTTTCACAATGGGAGTTTTGTGGCTTTAATATTAATTTCTAATATTAATTTTGAATTGATATTGTCACAAAATTCCAATATTTCATTCATTATAATACAATTTTTAATTATTATTATAATTAATAATAATAATGTTTTTGTTTTTTTTTCTTCATCGTTTTTGTGATTTCAAATTGTATTGTAGTGAATTAAATGTTGGTCGAATATCCTAACTAGGTTCTTTACAAGGTTTTCCCTAGTTCTTGCAGTAAATACTGGGATATATAGAAAGTCGGCCTTGTTACCGCGATAGGTTTTATTTAATGTCATTTGTCATATTAATGTTTATTGCTTGACAAGGGTTTTCCAAACACCTTTTTGCAAAAAAAGGTGTCGCAATAAACTTTAATATTGCTAAAAGTGTTTTATTCAACGACTGCCTGCTCATGATATAAGATAAGTACCATTTTAAGTGATTTACAGTCGAGAATTTGTACAATAATTATATATATATATTAGGGCGGGTCAAATTGTATGGAACGATTTTTTTTGATGAAGCGTATAGCAAAAACGTAATCTATAGGTGATTCTGAGAAGTTTTGCTCAAGAGACCATAGCTCTAAGTCGGATTTGGAGCCGCCCAAAATTTCAAAATAGAAATTTTTCCATATATACATAGAACAGTTTAATTAAATTCGTCATAAAATCGGATAGAATTATAGTAGATTTCTCAATCTGGGCTTGTTTGAAAGGTATTTATTGATACCTGTAGAATAAGTCGTCAATGGCAGCATTGTTCAATGGAACAACTTTGTAACACTGAATAATGACGTTACAAAATAATGACGTTTACCAACACTAAACGTTGCCAAGTTTGCTTTTCCTTCTTCCTTAATCGTTCATCGAGCAATTCGCACGCAGTTTGCTAAAATACTTAAATAAAAACTCGGTTATCACAATACCAATATATTTTTTTATTTTTAGCTAACATTAAACCAGGACCAATTGCACATTCTGGTTGGTTAACCAAAGCAAGTAGATTACTACGATTATATGTAACAACTAATACACCATCGACCAATTTAAAAACTTTGGCAGTTTATATTATTACAGTTTATGTGCCAATGTACTTCAATGTGAAGTTTTATAACTCTGTTGTGTACGGCAGTGCACTTTTATTAAAATTTATACGTTGGACACGATACTTACAACCAAACTTTCGTAATATTGTAGATGGTGTAATCAAAACAACTCATATTACGCACATCCAGAAAATATCTTATTAACAATGTTATTTGATGATCGAAAAGCAATACGGGATAGAGCTATCAAAAAGATTTTACACTATCGAGAAAAATTGTACGATCCAACTAAACTCAGAGTTTACAAAAAATATATCTTAAATTTCA
This sequence comes from Geotrupes spiniger, assembly GCA_959613385.1. Lineage (NCBI taxonomy): Eukaryota > Metazoa > Arthropoda > Insecta > Coleoptera > Geotrupidae > Geotrupes > Geotrupes spiniger. Next base: position 6,105,303 of record OY390741.1, read on the forward strand.
ATGCTACTGATTATGTCAATATGGTTGACATGAATAACGACGATATATTATTTGAACCAGCATTTACTCGACAGATTCCATATGATCACTTGGTAGAATACTTAGATTTCGTTGAACCACCACTGGCTGATCCACAAATTCCAATGCACATACAATGAACAGAAAGACATGTACAATTATTAACGAATGTTTCAAAACGAGTTATAGAAAAGAATCGTGAAGGAGTTATGGCAGTGACATTAGAAAGTCGTAAGAAAACTCATCGAATGGAAAGTAAAAAGGACCTTAAAAAATAATATTACCACGTTAAAACATTAAATTGTAGGTCGAGAATAATATTTAAAAATAAATTGAATAAAAAATGTAAAAATAGTGTTTTTTTGTTGAAACCTTGAAAATGTTGATTTTTTCAAATCGATTTTCCTACAAAAAGGAGTTCGAAAACAAAAAAATTGATCGTAATAAAAGTTGTTGGAAATTATCTGAACTTTCATAATCTAAGAAATCTAAGAAAATTCAGAATTTATTAGTTAAAAGTTCATTTTAGGGTATTTTTCGACAAAAAATTCTTAATATCTCTACTAAAAATAAAAAAAAATATTGGTATCAATACAGATTCTGAAAGGTGATAAAAATACCTTTCAAACAAGCCCAGATTGAGAAATCTAATATAATGCTATCCGATTTTATGACGAATTTAATTAAATTATTCTATGTATAGATATTTTGAAATTTTGGGGGGCTCCAAATCCGACTTAGAGCTATGGTCTCTTGAGCAAAATTTCTCAGAATCACCTATAGATTACGTTTTTGCTATACGCTCCATCAAAAAAAAAATTAACCCGCCCTAATATATATATATATATATATATATATATATATATATATATATATATATATATATATATAAGACCCTGACAAGGCCTATAGTCTTGTATGCATAATGAAAACTTGTTAGGGCAAAATATGACAGATGAAGGATGAAACGTATGAAGGAAGTAGGGGAAGAAGTAGGATTGGGACACATCGAGAAGGAACCCAACAGACATGACCAGAAAGATGACTCAATGAATTACACAATTCCAAGAAGTAGAGGTAGACCTAGAAAGAAAAGGAGAGATGAAGTCAAGGAGGATATAAGACTGGCAATAAGGGACTGGAAAGGAGAATATAGAAATAGGAAAGAATTATGAAAAGTAACAAGGTCAGAAGTAAATGGATTTGGCAAAAATTGTAAGGATGATGATGATGATGATGATGAGGGTGATGATGATGGTGATACATCTCTTCAGCTATTCACAAATTAACGTCTCCTCTATGACTGCAATGTACTGTATACTTATGATATTCTTTATTGTATACTTTTGTTTATTGTGTCTGCACATATTGAGAAATAAAATTGAATCTAATCTAATTAATGTTATACCATGGACTTGTTCAACAATGTTCTGAATCTCCTTGTTTGTTTCTTTCTTTTGATTTGGATTATCATTGAGTTTATGTTAGTTAATAGAAGTAAGGCTAAATCTAATAGTGCTGCAATAATTCTTTCATGGGCGTGATCCATGGAAAGTTCTAGTGGTGGTCCAGTTAAAAACTGGAAGAAACACAAGGCGTATATATATATATATATATATATATATATATATATAGAGAGAGAGAGAGAGAGAGAGAGAGGCGGAATAGAGGTTACAGCAGCTACCAAACTTTAATAGCTATAAATTAAATCGTAAAATTCAGACATCTTCTGACATAATAGCGCATCATCATCATCATCATGCAATTGAGGTTTATTATCTTTAAACTCGTAATCTTTGTTATATTAAGTTTGAAAAGTTTTATGATTCACGACATTGCATCATTTGTTAAGTCTTCCACTAAGCAAAGATATAACTCCGAACTCAATTTGGTTAAAAAATATAGCGATTTGCAATAGATTCGACAACTTATTTAAAAAAATAAACGTAAGAGCACAATTGCAAATGAACGGCAAGTCGTGTTCATAACTCATTGAAAGCCATCTTAATAGGTCAGAAATCTGGAATGCATGAAAAAATTGGGGGGTTTTAATGAAAAATATTCCGGGCAAACAAAACGTTCAATTCAAACTCGTTATAAAGCGCACAGAGCAGCAAATGAAGACAAATTGGACAAAATTGTGGCAATTGTGGGAGTTTTAATGAAGGACCAAAAGGATACGAAAATGAGGGAGAAGGAAATTGAAAATAAAACTAAACTAATTAGAGAAGAACTTTTAATGAGGAAATAATGGCTATAAAAACCGAGAAAGTTTAAAGAAGGTAACCATTGACATAAAAAAGAAAATGAACGAATCAAGAAAGAAATGATTGAAAAACAGAGCAGGAAAAATAAAGTGATAATGCATGAATTAAAAATGGATTCGAAAGATACAAATTTTTCGCACGAGGTATGAGTCTTTTTTTAAAACAGCATTTGTAAATAAACACCGAGCCCAAGATGGTAACAAATATAGGAGAAAAACTATGTGATATAGAGCTGGGAAATGAATTGCATAAAAGATGATAATGAAGAACAACGCGAAATTGAAAAAGGAAGGAGTTTTTATTAATGAGGATCTGACAGAAAACTAAAACAGGTAAGAATGAGAGAAAGAAAGAAGAAACGATGTTACAGTGGGTTGTAGTAAGAGAACTATAAATGGGGAATAGCCATCGAAGATATTTAAAGAGGCTAAACTAGTGGCGAAACTAAACTATGAAGTATATGAAGAAATCAGAAAAAGTGTCCAATACCAAATCAAACATAATTTGCAATTTGGTAGCATCATTTATTTTGCGTAGATATTCACTGGATGCATCCTCTTATTAGTAACTATATTCGTTATTTAGAAAGTCGATATAAATCTATCCTTGGCCCATGCAGCAGAAATGTTTCCTTCGCTTAATGGAAGCTAGCGGAGGCCTTTAAATGGCCCAAGAACGGAAAAGCTTCAGGGTATGATAGAATTACATCGGAAATATTAAAATATATGGGAGGAAGTGAAACTGACGTATTACTGGAAATATTTACTAAAGCATGGAATGTGGAGACAATACCAACTGTTTGGGAAACATCACTGATACTACCGTTTTTCAAAAAGGAAGACTAAAATGCTGTAAAGACTACATGGAAATTACTCTTTAGTACACCAATGAAAGTATTTGAAAAAATATTGGGCAACAGACCAAGAGCAGAAATAGAAGTAACACTAAACGTCACACGGAGCTCCTGCAAAGGAAAAATTACATCCAGGACCACCTGTTCACACTAAAGCTAATAATGGAAAAGTACCAGCGTCTTGATGACGTGCCAATAAGAAACATTTTGGAGTCTTCACAACGAAAAGAAATAAATGTTAAAACAATAATAGTCATTAAAGGTTTCTACAAAGGACTGAGACAGGGAGGAGTACTAAACCCTATGCTTTTCATTGTATTTATGGACGATATAATCAAAATGTGTACAAGGAGAGCGACAAAATTTAATGTAGGATATACGAACCTACAAATGGTGGAAATATCCTAAGGGGAACTTGCAGAGAGTGAACAGGACGTACAAAAATATAAAGTCATTATTGAAAGCCCGGGATAACAAAAGGCAGAAATTAACATCAGAATAGACAATGTGGTGAAAACATTTTATGCTATGAGGAACGCACTGATATGACAGACGGGACTATCAGGGAAAATAAAGATGAATGTGTTCATAATAATTTATAGGCCGATACTAACTTTGGTGTTGACAGGCAGACAGACAGAAGAGCAAACTGCAAGTAGGCGAAATGAAGTACCTGATTGTGATCAGAGGTATGATAAGAAGGGTATGAAAAAGAAAAGGCAAGTTGAAGTATAGGAAGCAAGAATATTCATGAACACTAGGAATGGTAGACAAAAAAAAACATGGGACAACAACATAGCTGAGTTGCTGATGAAAAAGGAAGTACATGTACAAGTACATTCAACAGAATGAAAACGTATGCATTGATTAACATATTTTAGAAACAGGCCATGCATTACCACTAGACTGTCTTAAATTAATTAAAAATGTACAAAATTGACAATAATTAAATAGTTACGAAAGTATTTTCGTACGAAGAAACAACAACTTTATGAATTTTGACAATGAATACCGCAGTTCAAAGTTCAAATTTTGACACAGGTTTGCCTTGAAATTTACCACTGTTCGTCCGTAGCCACGTACCAGCGTTGCCAAACGTTGAAATCAAATCAGTAGTAATATGAGGAACATTTATCAGGTGGAAATCACATTTCAAGATGGATACGCAATATCGCTGGATTTTAAATAATTCTTTGCAAATAAACTTTTCATAATCATCATCTGATCTACAGAAGCTATATTTTTTAATATATTTGTGATACTCAAAATTTGCTCATTAAGTTTTATATTGTAGAAGTAATTTTTTATAAAATAATTTTATAGTTTAAATCGACTGGAATTTAGAATTCGTAAACTGAAAATGATGCAAACAAGGCATGCAATATTTCGTTATTCATTGGTCTTAACAATGAAAAAAAACAGCTTCCGGATATATAAAGAAATATCATAACAAAAGATTGTGTGCAAAATATAGTCATTATCGGGCTTATAATAAGTGGATATATAATAACAAGGATTTTGCATTGTTTCTCTGCTCGTTGTTTGAAACAACAATAAAAAAGATTAATGTATTTTTGAACGTGTACAAAGAAAGAATAACGTATCGGTGGATCTTTGGATTTGTGGATTGTGGTTAAAACTCAGTGCGTATTTAGAAATATAGGTATCGAATCCATAATCCATGGAGAATTACCATTGTAAGTTAGAGCGTCAATTCTTTTCAAGGCCCTATCGATTGCATTCATATTTCATGAGTATTGCAATTTATGTTCCACCGCGAAAATTCCGACTGATTGATTAATTTCCTTTAACGAGATACAACGCAGAAAGAATATCGTGAACAGGTGCAGTTTGTTACACTCGGAAAAAATGAATTTCGAAAATGATCCGTAAAGTTTTATTAAGGTCAGCATACATAAAGTTCCCCATTAATATTTATAATGCACTGACGTGTATGGTAATATAAGATGCGATTTTTGCACAAGTCTGAATATTGTTAGAAATTTGTAATCGGTTAAGTAACAACATTGTAGTGGGTTATCGATTTCGACCATGGGATTTAGCACAGCTGGCTTCCTTGGGGAAAATACTACGTAGGTACTTATTCGGATTTGTCATTAGGGAAACTTTATTGGTTCTTTTGTTTTACGACGAAAGTTGTTTCTATTAAAAAAATAAAGTACCAACCGCCGTTTTAATTACTTGTGTTTCTTTTATCTCCGTAATTGAATATGTCGAAATTTATTCCGTTTTAGAGAGAGGCGTAATAAAAATTACAACGTGGTCAAGGGTCGTTGTGGTCTCAGAGACCGCACAACTTCGGTTAAGGGTTTAAGTACAAAATTAGTTAGATAATGGATAAAGAAGGGCATACGAATTCGTAGATAAAATTGAACTCAATCGACCAATAGGGTTGGAGGTTAGTTACCTAGTGCCAGTTCCAACAGTTTGTTTAAATCAGGCCTTCGTTATCCAGAAATATATGCAAAGATAATAAACAAAAGCAACCGTACTAAAATAAACATAAACGGTCAAATATATAACGTATGTAACAAAAGTTTCGGGACATTTTTTGAAATATAATTATAATTGTTTTATTTAATTCGGTAGTGCAGAAAGTTAACCCTTAACTGTAATTCTAATGTATCACACAGCAGCTAAAAGGCTATGGGCTTCGATGGTCCTCAATTTGATGCGAATAAGTGGGTTAAACTCTTGAATCTTTTGGTAGATTCTTCGTCGTAGTTCTTCTTCATTTTGGGCTTTCCACCCACCGTCGTAACTTTTCTGCCGAGTAAATCCCAAAACTCTTCTATAGGACTTGCCAGTGGAACATTCGGGGGGTTATCCTCTTTAGGTACACATGGTATATTTTGTTACCTTAACCAATCTTGGGTTCTTCTCGCATAATGGCACCATGCCTGATCCGGCCAGAATGTAATATTATCATTAACATGATGCGTTTGAATGAAATTCACTAATTTAGGGAGGCATCTTCGAATATAAATGTCTGCATTTACAGCTTCGCCACTAAGTCGACCAGCTTCCGAAATGGCGCACCACACACCTTGTCCGCCAATTTCACATTTTCTTATACCTTACATCATTACATCCTCTTGTATGTCAACTTCTGTTTCTATATTTCTAGTAGTTTTGCACTGAAATGTTCTTGCCATGTCTCAATAATTTGTTCACTTGATGTTAATAAACTTCCATTCTTATCCTCCATGAAATTGGTGCCTTGTTTTTTCCCCTGCCTTATAGATTTTAGTGTTCTATATATTAATTTACTATTTCCTTGGCTGTTTTCTTCCATTTTATTTCCGAACTGACTCTGCAATAATTAGTTATACTAACTTTCTTTGTTCTTTATAGTATCTATATTTTTCTATTGTTCTATTGCTTAAATAGTCGTTCCATATTTTTTTCATTAGCTTTACTGTATTTCATAATTCCACCAGGTTGGGTTGGGTTGCCAACTGGATAGTTTTCTGCTTCACTACTTCCCACACGTCAATTAAAATCGCCTATTACTAATAACTTATTATCTAGTGTTTCTAATTCTTCTTGCATAAGTTCCCAGAAATTATCTTCTTTTTGCTCTACTTTCATTCTCGAATGGTCCGTATCCTACAACTTTTGTATATCTATCCTGTCCATTTTCTTCGATATCCACTCTGATTATTTATAATTTGTTAAATAATTTTTTATAATTTGTTTTCACTACGTATTACTTTCTTTTTCGTTATCCTTTTCCTTTGCTGTTTCGACATAATTGTTTGGATGAGCGTTGGTTTTTAGTTGTTTGCTTTCTCTAATATTTCTTTGTTCTTATCCCACTTCCATTCCTCACCAGCGACAAATATCTTATGGGTTATACCCATTTTTACCGATTTTCCCTTCGTTCTCTCTTCCTTAGCCATTACTCTGATCATTTTTGCATTTCTCTTTCCTTTACAGTCAGATATTGATAAATAGTTTTCCTTCTCCTATCTTTTTTTAGTTTCGCCTTATTTGCCATTACCATTTCCTTCTCTTTCGCATTATCAAATTTACCCAAGTCTCCTTTCCTAACTTGCGTGCATGTTTTATCGTAGTCTGGACATTTAGGTTCTCCGTCATAAAATTACCCAAGACTTCTTTGAGTTCATTTAAATCTGAGGTATCCATTGGCAACCCGTAGAGTATAATGTTGTTTTCTTTAGCCTTCTAGGTGTTCGATCTTATTTTTTGTGATTTGCAAGTCCTGTTTAACCGGCTCGTGCTCTCTTGTAATATTTGTTATCTTTAGTTTTTCACTTTCCATTTTCTGATGTTCAATCTCATCGTTTATTCTTTCGTATCTCCTTCATATCCTTGTGCATATCTTTCATATCTTTTTAAAAATCGGTCATTAATTCTATCATGTAATCCATTTTCTCTTCAAATTTTTCTTTGTTCATTGTAGGTGTTGAGCTTATTTCTTTCTTCTTTGGCGTTCTTCTTATCTTCTACTTCGTCGTATTTTTCCCTTCCACTTTTTTCGCTCGTGTAGGTGCTACTATCAGTATATGTCACCTTAGTTAATTAATTAATGCTCGAGCCCCGCATCACGTTGTGTTTACAGAAATAGTATGCCGTTGACTTGTATCAGCCCCGTATCACCGTACTTTCAGATTGCGCCGGCTCAGTTTACCGCGTACGTTGTTATTGCTCCGTGTCATCTGCGATACGCGATTTTCGCACGTATGGTATCGCTCGCGGAACTAATCACTCAGGTCCCACCTTTTAAACTTACATGCGAAAGCATTAATTTTTGTAAACACTTACTTGCTGTCCGTTTGTTTCATTGTTTATGCACTCTCTACTTTAAAAACTATGTTTGACTCATTTAAATTTTAAAACAATCACTATCTGACAAGCCTGTCTTCACGGTAACACATTGATAGGTCTGGGAATTAATTCAAAATTAATATATAAATTATATGCTCTTATTTACCACAAATTTCGTGATTCATAACCCGAGAACCCAGAAGCATATTATATATATATATATATATATATATATATATATATATATATATATTATATATTATATATAATCAAATTGAAAATGTGTCTTGTCAAATATGACAGAAAAATGTAAAATTTACATGAAAGATGGTCTAATCTTACACCTCAATGGTGTAGTGAAGATTAATTAAAACAGGTCCATGAAGACTAACTGGTGGATCGCTAGACAATATTGTTTCTGGGTTATTACCCTTCGTCAGTAGCGATTACCAAGAACCTTAGTTGTTGAAATACCTTTACATGTAGTGGCCATCAAAACTTCTTGGCGCAAGCCAATCACTCCTAATGAACCACTGACAACAGAACACTGACAAGACGATACCTTGTCTAACACCTCGCGGTGAGTAAACAAGACGACTGTCAAATGTCCAGTGTCAACATATAAAAGGATTGCTGCAATTAAGTTCAAAAACAATTCAAATTGAAAATGTGTCTTGTCAAATATGACAGAAAAATGTAAAATTTACATGAAAGATGGTCTAATCTTACACCTCAATGGTGTAGTGAACATTAATTAAAACAGGTCCATGAAGACTAACTGGTGGATCGCTAGACAATATTGTTTCTGGGTTATTACCCTTCGTCAGTAGCGATTACCAAGAACCTTAGTTGTTGAAATACCTTTACATGTAGTGGCCATCAAAACTTCTTGGCGCGAGCCAGAAACAATATTGTCTAGCGATCCACCAGTTAGTCTTCATGGACCTGTTTTAATTAATGTTCACTACACCATTGAGGTGTAAGATTAGACCATCTTTCATGTAAATTTTACATTTTTCTGTCATATTTGACAAGACACATTTTCAATTTGAATTGTTTTTGAACTTAATTGCAGCAATCCTTTTATATGTTGACACTGGACATTTGACAGTCGTCTTGTTTACTCGCCGCGAGGTGTTAGACAAGGTATCGTCTTGTCAGTGTTCTGTTGTCAGTGGTTCATTAGGAGTGATTGGCTCGCGCCAAGAAGTTTTGATGGCCACTACATGTAAAGGTATTTCAACAACTAAGGTTCTTGGTAATCGCTACTGACGAAGGGTAATAACCCAGAAACAATATTGTCTAGCGATCCACCAGTTAGTCTTCCTGGACCTGTTTTAATTAATGTTCACTACACCATTGAGGTGTAAGATTAGACCATCTTTCATGTAAATTTTACATTTTTCTGTCATATTTGACAAGACACATTTTCAATTTGAATTGTTTTTGAACTTAATTGCAGCAATCCTTTTATATGTTGACACTGGACATTTGACAGTCGTCTTGTTTACTCGCCGCGAGGTGTTAGACAAGGTATCGTCTTGTCAGTGTTCTGTTGTCAGTGGTTCATTAGGAGTGATTGGCTCGCGCCAAGAAGTTTTGATGGCCACTACATGTAAAGGTATTTCAACAACTAAGGTTCTTGGTAATCGCTACTGACGAAGGGTAATAACCCAGAAACAATATTGTCTAGCGATCCACCAGTTAGTCTTCATGGACCTGTTTTAATTAATGTTCACTACACCATTGAGGTGTAAGATTAGACCATCTTTCATGTAAATTTTACATTTTTCTGTCATATTTGACAAGACACATTTTCAATTTGAATTGTTTTTGAACTTAATTGCAGCAATCCTTTTATATGTTGACACTGGACATTTGACAGTCGTCTTGTTTACTCGCCGCGAGGTGTTAGACAAGGTATCGTCTTGTCAGTGTTCTGTTGTCAGTGGTTCATTAGGAGTGATTGGCTCGCGCCAAGAAGTTTTGATGGCCACTACATGTAAAGGTATTTCAACAACTAAGGTTCTTGGTAATCGCTACTGACGAAGGGTAATAACCCAGAAACAATATTGTCTAGCGATCCACCAGTTAGTCTTCATGGACCTGTTTTAATTAATGTTCACTACACCATTGAGGTGTAAGATTAGACCATCTTTCATGTATATTATATATATATATTTGTGTATATATATATATATATATATATATATATACCCTATGTCCCCGGATTGACTTTACAATAGGTATGATTGACCAAAAATTTTCGAATTGGAATTTCATGTTTTTGCTTGGCCTGAACTTTATTTTTAGTTTACTTTCGATTTTTTTAAATCAAGTAGGCCTTTACAGTTGGGCAAACACTATTTTAGTTCCAGGTAAACTACCTTTTCCGTTCACAGTACGCCAAAGTGTAACTAAGAAAAGTTGGTCAGAATGTAAAGTTAAAAAGAAGTTAGAGAAGTTAAAGAAAGTAACGATCGGCCTACTTTGATAAAATCCAGTATTGGTCAATATTGCAATTGAAACAGCAATATTAACATGAGGTGGCTTAATAAAACCATCGATTACATGTCAAGTATTTATTGTAGTATGATATTGGTCGTTATCTTTCATATCGTCATATCTTTCATAGCGTCACGAAAAGTTAGTTTACCTAGAACTAAAATAGTGTTTGCAAAACTGTAAAGGCCTACTTGATTAAAAAAAATCGAAAGTAAACTAAAAATTAGTTTCAGACCAAGCAGGGCGGAATCCCAAAATATGAAATTCCAATTCGAAAATTGTTGGTCAATCATACCTATTGTAAACTCAATCCGGGGACATACGGTATAATTGGTTATTAAAAAACTGTATTTCTTATGCTCTTATATTTAACGTTTCGGTACTGCTCTTACCTTCATCAGAAATAATATAAGATTTGATATCGTTTTGAAGCATTGTATTAAACTTGGATGTTTAAAAAATTCAAACATAATTTACATGCGTCATATTTGTTTACATTTACATGTAGCACCTTTGATTTCGTCGTATTGTAGCATACTTGGATGTTTGAAGATTCATTTGCAATATTAATAATGTGTTATTTTAGGAGAGATGGCCATGTCAATTACATTCGGATACATTGCGTCAAAACGTTACATAGACATAATTCTGTTCGTAAAACTTAGATTATGGTGTGTTATTGTAATACGTATCCTTAAATCGAAATTAGTATTCATATGAAGCAAAATTGGTGGTGAATTAATTAATGTAAAACATTTTTTTTTCTTTTTTTTTAAGATCGGTGAAATCAGCGAGGTTAGTGTGTTCTATGTTTGCAATTAAATGATTTGGTAATATATTTGTGATAGATTCTTTATATCAATTTTGTCATTGATTTCCTTGGGTTCTTTGATTATTTGTATCATTTCGTGCAGAAGTCTTTGGTGGTATTTGATTTCTTTTTTCAGAATTGTTATGTTATCGAAATTGAAATTGTGTCCTGTTTGTTGTGTATGTTTTTTAAAGCTGTTATGTTGCTGGTATATTTGTGTCCTTTTACTCTTTCTTCAATTAATTGCATGGTTTGCCCTATGTAACAGCTATCGCAGTTTTTGCATGGTATTCTATAGATACAATTAGATTGCTTGTTTAGTGGTAGGGTGTCTTTTAATTTTGTATATATTCCTCTACTGATTGTGTTTTTGTTTTCGTATGTTACGGTTAAGTTATACGGTTTTAATATTTGGTTAATAGATTCTGCCAGTCTTTTAACGTAAGGAATTTTTTTGTAATTAGGTTTATTGTGTGTTAAGTTGTTAGTTGTTTTTTTGTTATTGTTATAATGTTGTGGAATCAGAACAACAATAACCAATACAATATATAATTTCAAAAGAACTAACAGCACAATAAACAACAACATAAAGAGTGATACTAAATCCCAACAACAATTGGAAAACAACATTAAAAAAACTAAAAGATTTATTAAAAGCAACCCACAAATCACAGTACTGAAACCAGATAAAGGTAACAAGACATTAATAATAAACACATCTGAGTACGAGGAAAAAATGGAACAATTATTAAGTGACAACAACACATATAAATTGCTCCACAAAGATCCCACTAAAGCTATTCAATTAGCAAACAACAACTGAGTAAAGAAATGGGAAACCAAAAAATATATTACACCGGAAATAAGTAAAATGCTCAGAATAAACAACGCCCAACCACCACTATTATACGCACAACCTAAAATACATAAAACCAACAGACCACTTAGACCAATAATTTCTACAACACAATCCCCAACTAATAAACTAATAAATTTCGTCAATTTATGTAAGTAGAATTAATGGTTGATTGTTAAAATTGTACTAATGCATTTTTGAACCTTTAGTAGCTGACACTTGAGAATGAATTTATACGCAATTCGAAACGTAGTGAGTTACAAAAATAAAACAATAAAAACATAGTTAAACAAACTGTGTTATGTTTTAATTTTCTAAAAAAAAATATTTTTGGACCGAAAATTCCCAAACGAAAGAAAACGCATATATATATATATATATATATATATATATATATAGTTGGAGAGAGAGAGAGAATATCCGAAATGTAGTCATGTTCCGCTATATTGTTATTTGTATTGCATTATCCATAGCTGTCATTCATTAATTGTCAGCTGTTCACCTGTCATTAAAGTGTAAACTCATTTAGTTCAAATTTTTAATTAAATTTGTTAATTAAGCATATAAAATGTACGCTTTGCAAGAAAAGTTTTTATTATAGCGGCATATTTTCGATCAGGACAGTTAATAAATGGGGAATGGCAATATTCCTATACGACTTGTAATCAGCAGTTTCAGGTTATGATATTCTCCCTCTACTAGCATAACACAATTGCGCAAGCGCGGCACATTTTAATTTACATGGGAATTTCAAAGCATACTAGATGTAAATCATTTTTGGACACCCGGTATATGTGTGTATATATTTATGTGATCGTAAACGTAATAAACTCATAAAACTGTAAAGTAAATAATTATGTTTGAATGGAAAATTTGGTTTAGTGACAATAAAACCATGTGATCCGTTTTGCCTAATGAAATTGGAGAATCGCTGGGTTATATAATCCCTGCCCGTTGCTACGGAAGTCAGTACGGCGTTTATGCGTTGATTCAATGCCTCAAAACCATAACGTAAGTGTAATTAGTACTTTTATTAACGTCAATGGTCGAAATAAACTCAACGATATTACGAAAACTTAATTTTTCTCATAAGAAGCTTATCAAAAATTTAGTTAATAGTACATTGCTGTCAACTTTCAATGTGAATAGTGCTATGCTACAACGGTAAAACATAATTATAAAAATTTAACTCTCATTCTTGAATTGTATTTTTCTTTTTTAGGAAAATTTCTCCACCTCTAAAGAACAAATAAATAAAATTCAGCCGATTTAATATAAGAGAACATAATATTCGACACAAAATCACGTTTGCTTTATTATAAAGCAACCGGTTCATAACATTTGGCGCCCAACGTGAGGCCACACATATGTTCCCCGACAGTCGATAATCTTTTCTAAAACGGGATTTCTCCTACATCAGTGTTTCCCAAACGTAACTAAAGCGCGACCCATTTTTATTAAGAAATTGTACGCGGCCCCGTATTTCCTCCTACTCATCACTCAACCCCAAATAGCGACAAAAATTTAAGCTTAAGTGAATTACAAGTAACTGATTGTTTCTTAAATTTTATGTCACCTTGCTGTTTAAGTTTAAATTAAATAAATTAAAAATTAAATTCAACGATTATTTTAATTGCAATCTGATCTGCTAGTTGCTAGTAATTAATAGTACTTGTAACGGACTATTATGTACGATAAAAATAGATAATAAAAAAAACGACTACACATTGCACATCGCGATATCTTTGATATTTAAATAGCAAGATAAAAAGACAAATCCGTGGAATTTTTTGAAAGAAAACTGAAAGCAGCAATATACTTTTTCAGTGACAACCATTACTAATGAAGAAGCATTATTAGCACACAATAAAGTTGTGTATCGCGTTGCCAAAACCAGTAACCCGCACACAATTGTTGAAAAACTTATTTTGCCAGCAGCTGTTGAAATGGTACATATAATGTTTGGTGAAAAACAGGCTGCAAAGCTAAAAACATACCTTTGTCAAATAATACTATCCGAGGTGAAGTGGCTTTCAGGGGGCAATGTCTTAAAAAGAAGTATTTCATATAAGCTCAGAGCTTTTATTATATTTGCAAGATGTGAAGTCACCATATGAGTGCAAATTTTCCCATCCTCTTTGCCTTTTGAAGCTAGACTTCCTTGCTGATATTTTGAAACAATTCAATATCTTGAACCGTAGTAAGCAAGGTCGCAACGTTAATATAATTACAGTCACAGATAAAATTAAGGAATTTATGAGAAAAATTGACTTCAATTGGCAAACAAGCTCTGTGATTATTTTTAAGAAAAAAGTCAAAATAGTTACAACAGTTACAGATGGATATCGTTTTTAGACTATTCCTTGTCGAAATACCAATAAACATGAAAGAAATACATTTTGAAATATCAAGTGATGGAGTTGAAGCTTGAATTTCTTTCCTAGAACCCCGGGCGAATTTTGGACCAAAAGGATGCAGGAACACCCTGAGTTGGCGAATGAAGATATTAAATGTTTAGTTTTATTTGTAACATGATATTTATGTTTCTCATATATGGGGTGGGGCAGCACAGAGCATAGGTAAGAAGGTAATGTAATGTAATGAAGAGACAGACTATCAATAGAAGACGCAGAAAGGAGAAGATACGGAAACAAGTGTAGAGGGAGATAGTGGAGAGATGGGAGCTGGTGGAAACACAGGAAAGGGAAAGCAAAATTAGGAATGTGAGGTATAACGTAAAATACAAAAGGATAAAGGTAGAGGGGGGATACCAAGACACTTATGGGGATGGATGGAAGAAGAAAAAACAATAGCAAGATACAGGTGCGGAAGCTAAAGGAAGGAACGAAAATATTAGTCAAAATAAAGGGGAAGAAGCGGGAAATAAGAATGGGGCGGCATGACGAGACGGGAGGCTGAAGGGACGGAGAAGGAGTGAGCTAAATGAATGAAATGAGATGTAGATAAAATGGTATGATGAATATGAATATGAATATTCCAATAAAGGTTTTTTTTACAAAAATATAAGCATTGACAAAAATGTGTTATAATAAGCAACACATGTTTGCGATGACTTGAGGACATGATTGTGGCAAACTTTATTGACTATGAAAGTTTGTCAAAAATAACGTGAAACGTAAGCAACGGATTGTATTGTTAAAGCACGCCTCAAAAATCTAATAATTTCCATACGGAAAAGGGATTGATGACTACATTTTAACGACTCGGTTTGATGATGTGAGTGGGAAATATGTTTTATTTGACTAATAGAATGCACGCCTATGCTATGAGAGAGTATCGTTTATCCACCCAAAGACATGAAGTTGGTAATGTTAAAAAACCACTATGCATGAGGTTGTGTGAGAGGGAAACCATCGGCCATTAGGCGCCACTTATTATCATAATACGTAAAGTACGCCTGTAGGAAACGCAAGTGTTTTATATTAAAGTATACATCGCACTGTCGTATCTTTGCATTCAATTTAAATATATAAGTATTGAAAGTGAGCAATTTTAAACATGTTAGTTTATTTTATTTGTTTCACATGTTAAATTGCTTTGAGTGAATTTCAAAAGCGTTTTCCTTCGGTAATATTTTACTGAAAGTTTGTAAATGAATGGCTGTAGGAATAATTCGAATTCGCAAGTATTAATAATGTTCCATTAAATAAAAATAATGGGCTTGAAATCTATCTTCCAAGCATTAGACTCGAAGTACTTGAATTTAGGAACTTGTACATGTGAAGTAAGTGCACCGAAACTAAAACTATAATCATAAATATTGTTGCAATGTCATCGTGCAGACAAGATTCCAAATGTCTATACTTTATTTTGCGAAATTTTCACGAAACGCTTCATCAAAACAGTGCAGATTACGAACTTAATTGTTTGTGAATTTCGTTTTAACAGTGACCTAGTTTTGTCACACATTTAATTTGAAAATCGATAGTTTTGTTTTACAGTTGAAAATTGTGTTATCTAAAGGCGTGGTGTTGTAAAAACATCCGTTCCACTTTTGTTGGATTACCTTTGACCATTGATATCCCTAATTTTAGTTTGGCTAAACCAATTGTATTTTCACACTCGACTGGAATCTGGATATCTTATCACAGCCTTCTCCTCGAGTAACCCGTACAGATACTGTCATTTACGCCTAAAACCATTCCCTATCTATCCGTGTGCAGACTTTGAATGTTAAAATAGTTGGATTTACAACAATTTAGTATTTTGCGTTAATAGTTTCAAAGCCTTCAATAATTTAAATTCCGATATTATCGCTGTAAATATTTCGTTTGGGTAACATAAACCTGCATAAAAGTTTTAATTCATGTATGTGTTGTAGCTCCAATTCATAAATTGTTCCGTTAAAATTTTAGTTTGCTTTAAAAACTGAAACTCGTTAAAGCCATTACTAGGCGGATGGAAATTAATTAAAAATATTTTTGTGCAATACTTGAAAATTTTATATCGATTTTGCGTTCTTATTATTAGTAATTTATATTGATGAGGTACACGATAACATTTTTTGTAAAATTTTTATTTTAGAAATTGTCCGGCCTTGTTGGTAAGTTGCTCTGTAAATAATTAATTATTGATCATGGAATTCCATTTTGTTATTTTAAAGCATCTTATACTTTTCTTGTGAGGAAAATGATAAAAAATATCATTATTGAATGCAAGAGTGTGTGAATTAGAACAGATAATGATTGCAAAAAAAATTAAGTACATGGCGTTACAGAAATGGAACAAGAGGACGTATTAAAACTAGTATGTAAGATAACTAAAAGAATGGGTCTAGAGGTTAATGTAGAAGATGTACACGTCACGCATCGAGCTGTAAAAAAACGGGTTGAATATGAAGGTCGTATTCGGCCTATTAATCACGACAAGATAATAGAAATTTTGGAGAGGCTAGGTATTCGGGGAAAAGTGAAAGAATGGTATGAAGACTACCTCAAAAATAGGACTTATGTGATAAAAATAGGAGACGACATTGGCAAGGAAGAATTTGCTTCGAGTGGCGGTCCCGCAGGGAAGTATTTTAGGCCCGATACTCTATTTGCTCTATGTTAACAATATTGGCCAGTGTTTTGATAAGTGGAAATACTGGTTGTATGCGGATGACACATTCATAAATATTTAGATACAGCGCAGAAAAACATGCTGGACTCATGATAAGGAACTGATGATAATAAATGAAGAGAAAACAAAATTACTACATGTGTACCGGCCGAAATGAACTGATAGAAGGCCAGTGAAGATAATAAATCATAGTCCACAGTGCATACACAACATGGTGGAAGAAGAACTTACAATATGTAACTGCACAATAAAAATAGAAGAAGTGCAATCCCACATACATTTGGGTTTAGATATAGCTTCTTATGGAATCAGCATATAGAAAACTTGATGAAAAGACTCAGGCACTTCGCTGGTAGTTTCTGCTATATACAAAATTTAGTGCCTAAGGCAGCTGTGAAAATTGTTTACCATGCCTTGGTAAAATCAGTGATCGGATATGGTATATCAGTATGGGGTACAGCATCGGCATATCTTTTGGAACGAATACACTCATTGCACGATAGAATTGTAAAACTTTTTGTACCTAATCCTGGCTTCCAAGGTCTGCATCTGTACCACTCAGGAACAAATATAGATGAAATTTACAAAACAACTTTAAAAATACTAAATATTAGAAATTTATACAAAGTCATCGTGAATAATTTTTATGACCTCACTTATAGAGAAAAGATACCTCACTCACATGGAACCAGAGCTAAGTATGGAGGGCTCTACAAAGTGTCTCGATATTCGAATAATGTCATATGTGATACCGTCCATTTTTGACCAGATGCCCGAAGAAATAAGTAATTTAGGAAGTATTCGAAAAGTGAAGGAAAATACAAAAAGCTGGTTACTCAAGTAGACTAAATTTTAATCCACGCCAAGAAATGTAAGCGGACGAACAATCGTGCCACTGATAAGCTATGGCTTAGTGGCTTTGAAGAAAAGTATTGTTTCCCCACTCCCGCTTTCTTTGAGAATAGTAACATTTTTTTCGCTATTTAGTTTAATTTTAGTTAAGTAGCATTATCATGTCAATTGTTATTTTATTGACTTTTTTGTTGATTTTTTGTAATATTTATTTGTTAATGTTGTTGTTGTTGTTCTTCTTGGTGACTCTGCAGCTCTTGTGCTGTGGAGTGGCTGAGAGGTAGCACTGGTGTGAAGGAGGTATTGGGGCAAATCATATATGATTAAAAAAAGAACCTAGTGAAAAAATGATGAACCGTGAATTATTTAGAATTCCTTAAATGTTTTTGTCTTTTTATGAAAATACTTCTTTAATTAATTTTAGACAATCTGGTGGTAATGTATGGCCTGTTTCTAAAATATGTTATTTGTGAAAATTTTATTTCGATTTTGTGAAAACGTGTAGGTCCAGTATTTAAAATTCATTAAATGTTTGCCTTTGTTTAAAAACACTTTCGTAATTGTCCTTTTTTCACACTTTCGTACATCTTTAATTAATTTTAAACAATCTGGTAGTAATGCATGGCCTGTTTCTAAAATATGTTATTTGTGAAAATTTTATTTGGATTTTGTGTTCTCATTCTTAGTATTTATATGGCTGAGTTGCTGTTCCTGTAAATATTTTTTTTTAGATTTTGAAGTTCCATTTTTTTGTTTTAAAGTCTTTAAACCAAGTAAGAAAAATAATGAACCGTGTAGGTCCGTTATGAAAAATGCATTAAATGTGTCTTTGTATGAAAATGCGTTCGTAATTGTCTAATTCTTTTTGTACATTTTTAATTAATTTTAGACCTGTTTGTAAAATATATTGAGGTATTGACCTTTGAAATCTTTTGAATTTAAAATGTGCTGTATGCTCTTTATAATGGGTTTTAATTGAACGATCAAAAATATTACTAACCAATTAATTTGATATATAACAGATGTTTGATTTGATTGTAATTTTATCTTTGTCGTTTCCTGAGGGGGTTTCGAATGAGTTAATAGATTTCAACGCTATATGCAGTTCGTCTGATATATAGTTCCCTAGTTTTAGTCTACCAGTTCGAGTTGATTTTTCTTCTGAGTAAAATATCTTCCTCATGCTAATCTTGATAATATCCAGCGTGATGTAGCCGATATATTACAAAAGCATGTTTTTAATTACTTTCGGCAATGGGACTCCTGTGGCATTATTCTTGCTAGTATTACGAACATTCTACCTCCAGTATATTTACCCTTCGTTTGTAGTCGTATATTCGCCTGTATATTATTATCGTCGCACACATAAAGCAAGCTCATAAATCGAGGTGCAAACTTAAACAGACCTACATTCTTCCTTTGATCTCTCGAAGAAAATGTCTTCGCAAATCAACCTTCAGCTCCGGTCAGCTACGATACTATAAGCTTATTTGAATGAAATGAACGCTACGTATGTAGTACTACGTATTATAGAGTGATTTTCAAAGGTGAAATATAAAAGGGCTTTACACACGAAAGCTGAGTACAATCAAGGGATAATTTACTAGAGCACCCAGAATACTCACGCTCCGTCAATGATGAAATGCCGCCGGATATACGACAATTTAACTCCCAGTTCGTAAACTAATGATAATACCAGAATGAAAGAAATACTTTATTTTCGAGACACAAAGGCGAATCGATTTGGTGAAACTTCACGCAATGTGTAGGGGAACCTATTATATGTTACTACACATGTTACAGTTACCTAATTAGTTAGTAGAGAAGGTTTTGAAAAGTGTGTCTTATATAAATAGTATAATACGAGGGGAGATCACTATTTAGCGTCCCTGACAAAGGCGTTGAGTGAGGTTGAATCAATTTGAGACATTAAAGTATAAATTATTTATTGTTACGTTGGGTCAATTGTAGTTTTGTTACTTGTTACCTGTTCAAATAATTTAGAATTTAAGTAGACAAGTTTAGAAAAATTATAAAAATGGAAAAATCAGAGGTTCGTGTTATAAAATACTTGCAAAAAGGGTTGTCGTCAAAAGAAATTCATGAAGACATGGTAGGTGTAATAACTAGATAATATTCAAAACAAAATCCTTCGAAACCTCTCCCGGAAAGCCCTCGTCCAACTGACGCATATCTACTTATCTACAAACTAATTACGTACGGACTACCATTATCACTAATCAGACTGATCTATTCATACCTGAATGACAGACAATTTCAGACAAAACTCGATCATATCATGTCAGCGCCCCGTATCATAAGAGCAGCAGTGCCCCAGGGGTCCATCCTTGGGCCGCAACTGTTCTCAATATACATTAACGACATGCCGACGCACGATGACACATCAATCGCCTTATTCGCAGACGACACGGCCATATATTCAGTCTCATCCTCAGAAATCATAGCACACGCGAACATCGACAATCACATGAGGGGACTCGAACAATATTACTCCGACTGGAAACTTACTATAAACCCAACTAAATGTGAGACGATCACATTCACGCGACGATACAGGCGGTATACAATACCGAATCCGACAAGGATTAACGGTATTGCGATACCGATCAAAACGACAGTGAAATACCTAGGAGTAACACTAGACACAAAAACAACATTTGGTGCACATATTACAGAAGCGAACCGACTCGGACACGCCGCCCTAAAGACCATATACGCGTTGGTCTTCAAGGGCAGCAGACTCACAACTGAAAACAAACTTCTACTTTGCAAAACAATTATAAGACCGACGATGACATACGCGTCACCTGTATTTTTCGGATCATCAGTAACGAACCTGAAGAAATTGCAGGTGACACAGAATAAGTGCCTTAGGTTCGCCCTGGGCACTGACCGATATATACGTATACGTGACTTACACGACCAAGCGGACGTGGACATGATCGTACCGTACATGACGAAGTTGGCGGACTGCTTTTACCGGCGGACCGCCGATCACCACAACGTACTAATACGGACAATTACACAACAAAGACATTTACCAAGACACGCGCACAAACTACCATACGAAACGTTGGACTTGTACAACGAAGACAGAACTGATTAACGCACGAACAACCACGCAACCATACCAAAAAACAGGACGTACAGGGCGGGTTTTTGAAAGTTTCCCGTCGACTAGACTATATTAGACGCAACGGATGGACTGAAAACAAAACCTTTGACCTCGTCGAGGGAAGCACCATATATGTTTTTAAATGTTAGTTGTAAGTGAAATGTACTTAATAAGCGTCGTTTTCGTAGGTGTAAGTTGTTTTATTTCTGTGTTATATGTAGTATTGTTTGTAAATATTATGTAAGTGTGAAATTTTTAATAAACATTTGGCTTTGGCTTTTGGTAGGTGTAATTGGTGACGGTGCTGTTTCTTACCAAGTGGTGAAAAATATGTCTCGAGAATTTAAACTGGGAATACAAACATGTGAACATGCGAAGGGTGCTGAACGACCAGTGACTGTCACTATCCAAGAAAATGTTAATCGTATACACGATATGGTAATGACAGATAGACGACTGATCATTCGCCGGATAGCTGAAATTACGATTTTTTCTTATTGTACTATAGAAAATATTTTAACAAATATTTTGGGGCTAAAAAAGTTGTCTGCACGTTGGGTCCCACGAATGTTGGCACCTGATCAGAAACTTTCTAGAGTATTGCTTTCTGAAGCCAGTTTGGCAAAGTTTAAAGAAGATCCGGATGAATTGCTTTCTCGATTCGTAACTGTTGATGAAAGGGTTCACCACTTAGATTCTGAGTCGAAACAACAAAGTATGGAGTGGTATCGCCGAGGTTCTCCACTACCCCGCATATTTCGTGTTTTGTCATCCGCTTGTAAATTTATTGCCACAATTTTATGGGACGCAGGCGGTATTTTGATGACTGCTTTTTTGGAACGTGGACATACAATAGTAGACTCCTACTATGCCAACTTAATTTCAACATTGCGCGGGAAAATTGAGCAAAGGATTTCTGTTTCATCAAGACAACGCTCTACAAAAGCCATGATTTCTTTTTATTTCAAAAATAAAATAATAAATTGAAATTTAATATCTAACTGAATTCCTTATTTGAATGATAATTTCAACGAAATCAAATTGATTCAAGCATAACAAGTTGTTCTCCAAATATTGTAAATTGAATACTACTTGTTTAAAGCACCATCACCACCATACAACACCATATGGTTAGGGTAGGAAAAAAAAAACTATACTCAGAGAGTACATGAATTATACCGTACGCTATAGTTCCATTAATAATATCCTCCAGAAACTGACAAGGACGTTAAGGAGCCTTAAATTATATACGTTTTTCATACGATGGCGACCCTGAATTTTTTTACAAAATGAATCAAGGATTAATTTTTAAAAAAATTAAAAGATTTTATTGCTATTCAAAATATTCCCCTTTAGCGTCAATATTTGCATCAGTATTTGCATTCGATGAAACCAGTCATTAAGGCAATGACAAAAGGAGTGACCCTTTTGAGACACTTCAGAAACTAGGTTTTTATAACGTTCCACTGCTTCATATGACGACGAAAAAGTCATTCCATGCATTTTATTCTTAATTTTTTGAAATAAAAAAAATCACAAGGTGCTAGGTCAGGGCCGTATCGTGGAGGATTCATGGTGCATTAGGGCATCCAGATACTCAGTTGTTAGTTTTGCTGCATGTGACGATGCGTTTTCATGATGTAAAATAATTTTTCCTTTTGGGCGTTTTTTGTGTACCAATCGGTAGAAACGGTCCGTCTGTCTATCTAAAGTAGCAATATAACCCGTTTTAGAAAAAAAAAAAAACTAAAAATCGTCTTCTTATCAGCACTGCGAGTTCGTCGGACTTTTGTGGGCTTCGGTTCTGTTCGAAACACCCATTGAGCGGATTGACTTTTCTTTTCAGGATCATAACAATAAATCCAAGAATCATCACCAGTGATGATATTCCAAACCAAATTTGAAGTACCGCTTTGGAATTTTTCCAGAGTTTTTCTGTACCATTCAATGCGTTGTTCTTTTTGATCGGGAGTCAGTTTATTTGGAATCTATCGACAACAAAGTTTTATCACGTCTAACTGTTGATGTAAAATGTTTTGGATTTGACTCATACCAATGCCCAATGTCCCCCGAATATATTCATAAGTTGTCCGTCGATCTTCCTCAAGCATTGCTCGAATAGCGGCAATATTCTCATCAGTAACAGCAGTTCTAACGAAATTCATCACTAAGAAAAAACCGATCTCTTTTGAATTCGCCGAACCTATTATGAATTGTTGCCTTAGATGGCGTTTCTTCGCCAAATGCATTTCTAAGCCGATCTTCACATTGTTTAGGTGTTAATGATGATTTAAAATCGTAAAAAATCATAGCCCGGAAATGTTCTCTTGTCACATTCATTTTTGGGTGAACACAAAATCTTTAAATTATTGATTTTTATTTATTTATCTGTTCAGTATTATCATCAGAGATTATGTGAAACAAGTCAATTTACAAAGGGAAACATGTATATATAAACATTAATACAAAATTTGACGTAGACATTAAACTCTAAAATATTCCAATATCGAGTAAAGATATCTCGAAATGAGCTAACATTTTAGCTCGATTTTGAACTTATTGAGATTTTGCGTACTCTTCAGTTCCAAGGGAAGGTGATTATAGATCCTAATACAACTATACATTGGTGATTTTTCGAATAGTGTGATTATGCCGAGGATAATTAGAGTCCCGTGCATTTCTATGCAATAAATAGACATCTCAGTTATACAGTCCACTACCTGATGAACAAGTACTGGCAGACATGTAGCAGATAAGGAGACAGAAGTATCATCAGCAAATTGAGAAATAAGCCCCTCACTAATATGCAAAGGCATATCGGCTACGTAAATTACATATAGAAGCGACCCTAAAATAGACCCCTGGGGAACGCCGCAAAGTATAGGGATGTACTGGGATTTGCAAGATTCAACACACTACTTGTGATCTACCTGTCAGATATGATTCAATCCATTTATGGGCTGGTCCACGAATATCATAATTGAATATTTTTTGTAACAATTTCCTATGCCTTATGGTATCAAACACCTTACTATTGTCGAAGAATAAACTTATGGCTACTTTAGAATTGTCAAGGCTATCGTAGATAACCTTTAGAAATTCGAATATTGCCATATTTGTTGAACTTCCTGGCACAAAACCGAATTGGGTAGCAGACAATAAGTTATATTTAATAAAATAGTTCAATAGTCTATCGTGCATGCACTTTTCAAAGATTTTTGACACTGCCGGTAGAATATATATGGGTCGATATTTTCAGTGTCGCCCCCGTCTATATGCATGTGGCATCAGTCTCTAAGAACTGTGCTTAGGTTGGGTGTTAACGTGACATAGTAACGTTGCTTAAGACCAGCATTTGCCGATAAAATATATACATGGCCATAGTTCAGAAGAGTTTGATTGGCAGCAGCAAACTATTTCAAAGATATAGCTGATAACTGATGATAAGCAGCGGAATATTTTTTATGACATTGTGATTTTTGCGAGGATATCTGCCTAAACGTTTATAAGTGTATTTACGACCATTTGGTTTTTGATTTTTGTGATCATACCAAACAGGTTATCCCTGAGTTTGTATGACCAGTAGATCATTTGGGATCTCACCTCGAATGTTATAGAATATAATAATATGATATGAATTTCATCGGAGAAATTCAGGTGGAGGTGGAGGTGTTTGCCCTAAACTATGTTTCTGGCTTTTTCATCAATTGAGATCAATTGCTGTCTTGGAACCACAACAGTGACCATTTACTACATAATATTAATATCCATGGAATACTTCCATATTTTGTTAGTATTCTGAGTAAATAATTATTTTTGCACCAAATGAATATGACCGCGAATGTAATGACGTTAAGTTCCCAGCACGTCAACCATTTCCTATTTCTACGATAGGTAACGAGTTCTGAAGTTTTATATTTAATAATAAGTCGACGTTCCTGAAATATTTTCATACGTCACTTTTGTCAGTGAGTAATAAATATTTCGATATTTGTTAGTAACAAATTTACTGCTCTCAAGTAACCACTGGGAAATGTGAGCATGTATTTGTTTAATTAATCACCTTAGCGCCAAAATACAATAGTTTGATATGTCGAATTCCAAATATATTAGACCAGAGGTATACATACTAGATTTATGCCATGACAGATTATTTAAGATTTACTTTATAATGGACACTACACAATGTATTTAAATTATCAATGGAATATTTAATCTGGCGTAAGTCCATTCAGCAAATTGTAAATTACCATGTGCGTAATTTGTACTTTGAACATTCACTAAAAAAATCGAATTTCTATGAAAATTATTTTATCAGATTATTATTAGTTAGTTAATTCGACTGATTCAATTTCCTATTGAAAATATTTTTTTTAGCCATTTCACTCGAATTTATATTTACTAGAGATTCGTCTTTTCACGTTCGTTTTATGAAATCCAAAGCAATAATCCGTTCAATGTAAACCACATTTGTAATATTATATGAAAATTGCGCAATGCAACGAGCCCCACATTTCAACTTCATTTACGGAAATGTTGAGGATTTTGAAAGTGCAGTGCGTCTCGTGTGAAGTAGAAACTTGGTCCGTAGTGGTGACCGTACATTAGAACTACTAACGGAAAACTTATTTTATTTATAATTTCTGTGAAATATAGAAAAATGTCATCCTAAACCGTCCATTTGCGGACCCATGTTCATTAAGAGTTTTCGGCATATCTTGGGCCATAGTATTAGCCTTTAAAGTTTTTGACACTTTTTTAACACCCTTCACATATACTACGTAATACATGAAGTCAATTAACGAAACGTTCGCGTTTTATTGTTCATGTCTTAAAAATTCTACAATTCGATATAATTCGATTGGTATACATTATTATTGTTTTCAATATGTGCACATGGACAAGTTTTAGAATTCAAAGAGATTTGGTTTCATCAAAGTTTCTATAATTGAGTTCAGTTAGGCTGCGATAGTATTGAGAGACGCATATAGAGGGATGGAATTGTCCTAAATACTTAACAACTCATTGCGAGCCAATCTGTGTATATTAGCATGCTAATATTCGGTTAGAGTACGTGTGTAAAACCTTATGCCATGTATATATGGACGTCACCATTTGTTTATCAATTACTGCGGTGAAATATGCGATGCATTACATAAAAGTTAAATAATGCGTGGTTTGCGTTGCGTCCGTTTCATGCAATCAACAGTAATTTTTAATTTTAAATGTACGAAATAGTTTCACATTTAATGGCAAAATCATTAAATTACTTACGCTATGATATAAAGTAATGGAATCAATTTATTTGACTGGTTAATGTCATTGGAAAATAAATCATGATTTACCAAATAAATATCGTGTAATGCAAGATTAATGGCATCATTAATAATGCAAAATTCAATAGTGCCAATTGGAAATTTTGTCCTCCACATACGGGAAATTATAAATTATTTTCCAGAAGTTTTTACAAACATTCGTTGAAAAATGAATATGAACAGCTGAAAGTAAATAAATCCTATACGAACTATTATGATTTAATACAAAAAAAAACACCAAGGGATAATTAGTTCCAAAAAGAAACAAGAGGCAGGTAACGACTTCGATAACATTTTGAAGTTTTTAGTGAAATCGATTTTATATAAAAAAAACTAACAACTGTACGATAAGATGATATGAATATGATATTGAATATTATTATTAATATTAAATTAGCAATATTAGATTTTGCACCAAAACTTTGTATTTAAATTTTGTGACACAATATTTAGTCACTTTACATAACAACGATTAGTTATCCAGCAAATAGGTTAAAATGCCTATAATAATAATTTATGTTTAATATCATTTTAATTCTAAATTATTGCATATAAAAATATTTTGGATTTATAGGTGCGTGGGTGGTCATTACATACAAAAATAACGCAAATGAAATTTTACATAAGTCGGTATTAATGCGTGTTTATGCACATGCATCAAATAATTCACGAAACGATTAAAATATCAAAATTTTGCAATGGATATTTAAAATAAAAACATGTGATACACGTGAAATAACAAATCTACCAATATAATTTATAATTAGCGTTTATTTGCATTGTAATGACAATGACAAAATAAATAGACCGAGAACGTAAATTTTGTTTTTTTTATAATGGCGAATCGTAAAATATAAATTCATGTTAGTTTGTAATATGCAGAGTGTAAACGAAATGCCTTAATCTTAACCGTTAATGGAAGCCATCGATTACGACAAAAGTTATAAATAAAATGTTTGTTATTGTTTTAATAATTCAATTATTGTAAAAATTCCCCACTGTAAATCACTTAGAAGGGTACTTGTCTTGTGCCGTGAGTCAGTCTTCGAATAAAACACTTTTAGCAATATTAAAGTTTATTGCAACACCTTTTTTTGCAATAGGGTGTTTCGGAAACCCTTGTCAAGCAATAAATATTAATAGACAAATGACATTAAATACAACCTATCGCGGTAACAAGGCCGTCTTTCTATATACCCCAGCATTTACTGTAAAAACTGTAAAAAACCTTGAAAAGAACCTAGTGAGGGTATTCGACCAATATTTAATTCACTACAACGCAATTTAAAATCGCAACAAAATAAATTAACCCCCAAATGCAATAGCAATTGTAAAAATTGTATTGTAATGAATCAAATATTGGACACTTGGAATTTTGTGACAATATTAATTCAATATTAATAAAAAATAATCAATCTAAGAGACACAAAACTCCTATTCTGAAAAGTCTAACTAAGAAAGTTAGTTAAAATCTGCTAAAATGACCAATGTTCAATTCATTGTAAGTTTATAAAAAAATGTAATAAAACAAATGAAATCTCTAAAATTGATTTAAGATTCACCATCAGGTCATGGTCAGACCTCTTAAATAACAAATCAGAACTTAAATTAATCAACGCAAACATAGGACTGCTCTAATAAGACAATTATAAATTCCAAGTTAATGCATGTAGTGCAGGAGTTAGACCACCTCGTGTGCAGTTCTATGTTCCATAAGTTTCATTGCGGGGTTATATTAAACACCTATAGGAGTATTAAAAAAATGGTCACGTGGTCCAGATCATGGTTGTTTGGTCGCCATATTTAAAAATGCCCGCCAAATTGCTAGATTTTTCGTTTAAGTATATCTTCGTATCCAGTGGTCCGATTTAAATTATTTAAATCTCATTTTGATCCTTTTTTAAATGCCTTTTCTTGGTGAATCCATTTGTTATTGTGATACACTAAGGTTTTGAATATTTCCAGTTCGTCAAGGAATTTAGACAATCCTCATTGTCTTTTTATTGTAGTTACATTGCACAGAGAGAAGGGAATCGGGATCCAAATACTAGTGTCTTAATGCGGTCAATACCACTCCTCTTTGCATTTGACAAGACAAACTATTCACGGTGGGCAAGTATTTTTTAGAGGACTGTTTACATCTTCTACTGAATTTTCCTGAGATTTATGCGGAATTCAAAGCTGGACATTTTGTTCTAAAAAATACTCAGCGAAAGTTCAGTTGTGTGGCCATGAATCAAGCTCTGGAACAAAATTACAACAAACCAGCTAAAGGCCGAGGAGGAATAATCGGAGTAACAAGAAAAAAGGCAGGTGTGTTGCTCCACGATCTGATCAAACACGAGAAAGCACCAGTTTTTCGTGATGGCTTTGTCTATCAAGATAAATACACTTTGCACCACAAGTTTTCAAACAACACTACAATTGCTGATGAGCTATGCGTTAGAAGAATTGTGACCTTCATGAAAAAACAAGGAGATCCGTTCATGCATACGGGCTACAGCTGGGGAACAGAGCTACAAAATATTATTACTAAACAAATGATAGATCGTGGAATGAGCACTGACCGTTTAAACTGCATGCAAATAGGAGGAAAAGCCCACAATCAGTTTCGGAGTGAAAGATTTGAAGATAAGTCACTCGGTCTAATGCAACCGACTAAGGGATTAAAAAACTAAAACAATAAATCCCTTAGAAGTGGACGTAAAGAGTGAAACAGCACATGCTCTGCGTTTAATTGTCATTGCACGCTGTCGAGGATATGATATAAATTATCTTTTGTCTTCTACATTTTTTTGACGAGAAATGGATTTCTGACAAAACTGGATAAATTGCTGATTCATGAACTTGAAAAAAAGTTGCAAACACCGCCAAATTCCGAAAGTCATCGATCTTCTGGCAAAGCAAGAGACTTTATGGCATTTACAAGGAAGGTGCCAACTAAAACTTTAAAACTGAAGACATATGAAGAATTTGTAGGAAGCATTTGGAGAGCTATATGCCAAGAATCTCGCAAAAGTGAACGCGTTGACATTGTTTTCGACGTTTATAAGGAAAAAAGTGTAAAATGGTTTGAGAGATCCAAGCGATCACAGAAACAACCTGTAGAATATGGAGCCCCAAATGACAATACACCACTTCCTGTGGACACTGACGCTTACCGGCCCTCGTCTTTGTGCTTCAGAGGAACTGTATGTTCCTGTAGAAGATTAAAAATAATGTGCAGTGACTTTTGTAAAAGTAAAAGTACTGTTTTGGACCAATGCAAGAACCCTCATACATAATCTTATTATTATTTTTCTCTGTAAGATTTGCAACATTTTTTTTTGAAGAGTATGTTATTAATTAATAGTAAATATATATTTTATGTCTAGTTAGTTAGTTAAGTTTTTGAATCCATTTTTTTACTTTTATCTCAAAAATACACCATTGTTCCGTTTTTATTTTCTTATACATTATGTATAAGTAAGTATAGGAAACATGAAAATTTTCGAACTCGAGATATACACGTTTTGAGCTCCCCTGAATCGTTTCTGACTATTTTCGGAATGACGTCTGTGGTCTGTGTGTCTGTGTGTGTGTGGGTCTGTGTGTGCGCGTTCTAACATCCAAACGATTATAGCCAGAGCTCTGAAACTTTAAACTTAACATTTGTATGTAGCAAGGAGGAAAACGTCATATTTTGAAGGTAATCTCTCAACCGGAAGTGATGGTTTACTCTTATCACCTGTTTCCATATCTCGAAAACGGTACACGTCACGGAAAAAATAATTGCTGCAGATTTTTTTATTATACTTCAGAAACTACGTGATTTAATAACAAATGTGCAATGACAATATTTATTTGCCTCCAAACAAGGAGTAAAATGATCTTTAAAAAATTAAAATCGGACCACTGAATACGGAGATATGCTTATTTATTATTATTATTATGCTCTAGCAATTTGGCGGCCATTTTACAAAATGGCTACCAAACGACCATGATCTGGTCCACGTGACCTATTTTTTATACTCCTATAGGTGTTTAATAAAGCCTCGTAACAAAACTTAGGGGACATACAACTGCATACGAGTCACGTGCCAGCGCCTAGATTAATGCTAATGTGTTTATCTCCCAACGCCATTCAAATGACCATATAAAAGTAAGACCAGCATGCACCAAAAGAGAACCACATGTCAACCAAAGATCAGCTTTACAATGAGTTCATTAAAGGGCAGATCCCTTAAATATTAGTTACAAATTTGATCAATGTTCAAACTAAAGCTATGTGAAAAAGTTAGTTTCAACATTGGTCAAATAACATAAAATAGCACTAAAATGAAATAAATAAATAAAAGAAAACGAAAAAAGTCAATCTAGAAAGATGCAGGATCACAGTAATAAATTAGTATAAATTTTGCTTAAATTGAGAGTTTCTAAAAAGTCCGTGAGTTGTTAAACGATTTATTGACGTATATATATGACAGTATTCACACAGATCAAAAACGGCATAAAACGTTGTTATGGTCAACGTATATAAATTTTGGCAGAGAGACGTACTGTTATTGTCGAAATGAAAAATGGGAAACGATTGCACAGTTTACATATACTTTACGTGCTTTGGCTTGCAATTGAGACTTTGGCATTAGTTTGAATGAAAGAATATGCGATCACTTAGTTATTGGCGTTACCAATCAGATTTGGCAACGGGAACGCCGCCGTTTACGTAAAATTAACGCATAAAGCATCGCATATTGTTAAATGTGATATAGAGCGTGACAAACGTGCAACAGAAAGCACAACGGACGGCAGGCACATCTCTTCCGATATAATAGATAATCTAGATACGTTAGACAATTCTGGAGAAGACGCTCCGGAAATTGGAAATATTGAATCATTCGCAGAACGATCAAGACATGACGAGACATAACCAAATGTTTGGAAAATATCGGTGAAACTAAAATTCCGAAAACATAACGGTAACTCGCTCGAATATTAAATATTAAATATTGAATTGTGCAAGTAGATTAGGTATTTAAATTTTGAATTCCACTATCATACTTTCTTAAATATTTTATTTGGTAATATATCACGTGTATGGTAATTTCAAATGCGATTCAATTTTAGGTATAGCAAATATATCTTAATGGTCCTAATACAATGCATTGAGGAACTCCTTAACCCTACGATGCATGGCCCGGGACTCATCACTCTAGGGTTAAAAAGTAAATATTGAATATTGTCTTGCAACGATATGGGCATCTCCTTATATTTATTTTGAAATTTATATGTACTATTTAGATATCAACTGTATAAGTATAAACCACAAATACATATCGAGTCTTATTCGCATATTTATGCTTATATCTATATATTAATGTAGAACCATTTGCTATTTAAAATGAGATATTTTATTCGAAATGTAGATTTATGGGGCAGCAATTCCAGACAATATAAAACGTTCAACGTAAATGTAAATGTCAAAATATTCCAGTATTATAATTATAAAACGTACAACATTTATAATTTATATTTATCTGCATTGTGTCGACGCAAAACAATAAATTATTCAAAAGAATAACCGTGAATAAATTACAATAATAAAACATAAAATCCAAATGACAAAAGCACTATAACAAAATAGTTCGCTATTGAACTTAAAAGCTTTTTAAGTTCTGCATTTAGAGCAATCCTATTGTAATGACGAACTATTATATGAGTAAATTATGGCGGAATATCTGACGTAGCAGACTTCAACGCTAAGAGAAACATACATTTTCACTCATAATTTTAAAATGCGTTATTTCAGCACGTATATGCTTAATTCGCATCAAAGTCTTCATTTTTCAATTTAATTAAAAACACTTTATTTTACGACAATATTTGTAGTGCTATATCAACTTATGTTAAAAATTATACATTGCATTAACCGTTTAAAAGTGGCGTAATAAAATATCATGCAGACATTTTCACATAATTTAATATTTTTACTGCAAGAATTCATGATATTAAATCAACGCTTTAAACTCATATTTTACGATTCATTTGGAGGAGCAGTAAAAGTTTGTTTATTGTCAGTGGATGTGGTTTAGAATATGCCGTAACGTTTCAGAGTAACTGACGCAATTTTACAATGTTGTAAACCTAAACCAAGTGTTGTTTATTTGGATTTAGCTGGATTAAGTGAAGTGGTTTAAAGCATTTAACGATTTGAAATTTAAATAAATACTTTAAATAGCTCTACGTTTTGATTATTTTATTCTATTACTGTATTATTATTACATTATTAATTACGTGGAGTTATGTTTTATTATTTGTTATTATCAAATATTTGACACAATCTTTAATGTTATGTTTTCAATAATTTGGCAATGTTTTGAATTTGTCGCGTTGAAATTTACATCGTCTAGCTGCAGTGAAATCTCCTGGCGTAAAATTTTGTTAAGGTCCCTCGCGTGTTACATGAACATATTGGTGTTGGTTTGTTTAGTACCGCAGAGCTTGCTCTGCTGTAATGACATTTTCGTGTTTGTAAAATTTTGACACCCATATTTTCTTTGCTCCTGCTAGTTATTCAACTGCACTTCGAAATTATTGAACTGTGGAGGTCTAGATGTAGCTTCATTGTGGTTTAAGTGGATTCTGTAATTCACGTCTTTGTTGTGGGTGGCTCCAATTAATTGGCGCCATATACCGGAATGAATCTCTCATAGGTATTTGCAAGTTCCTGGATTTTAGCCCGGGAATCTCAGGCCCGGAGCCATATTAAAGTATTTATAAGTATTATTTGTTTTGGTGGATTCATCGGAGCTTGTTTAATGGTTTCAAAAATGTGTCCTGAAATTGTCCTGAATGAAATGAACTTTTTCATAATTTAATTTATTTAAACTGTTTCGCGCAATAAAATTACAATATGTAGCAACGCTATTTTTATAAAAGAAATATCCTGCATGTATGCATAATCAGTTTAACAACTGTTAATAAAAATATTCCAGTCCTCTCTACTCTGTGCAAGTTTCTTTGCCTCTGTCCATGTTACCCCTTCTTTCAAATGTATCATATGATATTATCCCGTCTGCTTTGATATTCCACGCTTCCTTTTTCCTGTAGTTTTTTGCTTCTAAAATCCGGTTGGTCGGAATTTTATCACTCATCCTCACCATCCCAGTTGTAGTTTTTCTATATACACCTTTATTCAAGCCCTTGTCTAATGTGTTCGTTTCGAATTATGTACCTTCTGGTTACTTTCTTCACTCTTCTCAAATATTTCATTTCTCCTGCTCTAATTTTACATTTTTCCTTTGATTATCCCCCAAGTTTCACACCCGTAAATTAAAATAGGCTTATATATTACTTTATACACTTACATTTTTGTTATCTTTGTTATTTCCTCTTATTTATAAATGCCTTATTTATTGCATAACACATACACATCAGTTGCTTTCTCTGATCTATTATTTAGCTCTACCTCCTGTCTACCTTTTTCATTCGGCAGCGTTCCTACATATTGATAATTACTGACCGGTTTGATATCTTCACCCTCTAATTTTATTTGTGTGCCTTTCATTTCCTCGGATATACCATAATTTTTGTTTTATCCGTGTTCATTTTCATCCCTTTATCTACAAGTGCGGTTCACCAATTATTGTCCCTAGCATAGCAGCAAACAGAGAAGATAGAAATAATTTTATTTTTCAATATAGCCAGACAGGTTAATACATTTTAACATCGGTGCTGAAATGCCTTTGGAAAAAAATTCTGTATTTTGTTCCGTCAGCCATTCATTTGCGGCTGTCATAACTTCTTCGTAGTTCATAAAATGGGTTCCCAGAAGATGTTCTTTTGAATTAAGAAACAGAAAATAGTCGCTAAGAGCCAAATCTGGCGAATAGGGAGGTTGTTCAAAAATTTCATAGGAAGCCTTGGGAATGGCAGCCATTGAAACACAAACGGAGCGTTGTCCTGGTGAAACAGCACACCCCGTCTCAATTTTCCTCTCCTCTTTTCCTTGATTGTTTCTCGAACTTTTGGTATTAAATCTGCGTAATATTGGCCTGTTAAGGTGTGCCCACGTGGTAAATAATCCACAAATTATCCAAAAAAAAACCGTTGGCATGATTTTGCCTGCCGAAGAAATAACACAAAATTTTCGTGGAGGTGGGTTATGCCACCATTCCATACTTTGGTGTTTCGACTCTGGGTCAAAGTGATGAACCAATGTTTCGGCCACTGTAACGAATTT
This sequence comes from Geotrupes spiniger, assembly GCA_959613385.1. NCBI lineage: Eukaryota > Metazoa > Arthropoda > Insecta > Coleoptera > Geotrupidae > Geotrupes > Geotrupes spiniger. Next base: position 6,140,031 of record OY390741.1, read on the forward strand.
TTATAAAAAATCTTCGGGGTCTCTGTTAATGATTGCAAAATTGGTCTTTGCAGTGACGTATCGGAGGCGTGTTTGATTCGCCGTTGTAAAAATTCTTCGGGGTCTCTGTTAATGATTGCAAAATTAGTCTTTGCCGTAACGTGTTTTTAATCCGCCGTTAGCATTTTTGCATGCAGAGACGTTTGAAACCCAATTCTTCGTGCAAAATTCTTTCAATGCTCTCAACTGAAATGCCACACGTTCTTTTATCATCCAGTACCATATCATGGATTAAATTGTTCACAGGACTCCCTCCACAGTTTGAAATTTCGTGACCAATTTTTAATTAACTGGTACGAAGGCGCAGAATACTTCAGTCTTATGAATTTCTTGTGGTGCCTTTCTTACAGAGGTATTTTATAACATTATCCATTTTGATAAAATTAGAAAAACCACAAGAGAACTGAACTAATATTTCGAATAAATGAAAAGAAACACATATGCAATTTTACATACACTAACGTGAATAAATGACACTTCGGATGAAAGTTTTCGCAGTCAATGCCTACTACGTTAGGGACAGTAAATGATGAACCGCCCTCGTATGAGCGCTTCATTCCATTCCTTTAAGTTTTCAGCAAGATCTGTTTCATTCTTTTTCTGTATCAGCAGTTTCGCTTTCTGTTTTGTGCATTTGATTACTTTATCCATGAAGGTTATAAACAGAAGGGGACTTAAACTTCCCCCCTGTCTTACCCCCTCTTTGGTTGCGAATGGTTACGACTTGAGGTTTTTACTGATAATACAAATTCTGGTTTCCTTGTATAGGCTTTTTATTACTCTTGTTAATTTTTTATTTACGGTCCTTTTCTAAACACTTTCCCATATTTTCGTTCTTGGTACCCTGTCAGATACTTTTTCTAAGTCTAGAAAGGCTAAATATGCTGTTTTTGACGTTGCCAGTGTTCTATTTATTATTTATTTTAACGCGAGTACATGGTCTTGTGTGCCTCTACCTTTTCCAAAACCATAATGAACTTCTGTTAATGTCGGTTCTACTTGTTTTCTTAGTTGTTTTTCTAGTACTTGTTCATTGTGCATTATAGTCATTATTGTGTTCATTAATATTATTCTCCTGTAATTATTACAGTCCTTGCGATCCCATTTTTATGTATTGGCACTATCAGTTCTATTTCTCATTGTTTTGGCATTTTTTCTTCAGTTCACACTTTATTGCAAATTTTTAGTAGCAAGGCCTTTCCTCCCTCGCCTATTTTTGTTACAATTTCCGCTGTAATCTGATAAATTTCAGGTGCATTTTCATCTTTCAATCTTTTAACAGCATCTTCCATAGTTTTCCATAATTTTTGTTCCTGATCTACCGCTACCTCTTCCCACTCTTGTTGTCCAACTTCTCATCCGTCCATTAATTTCTGAAAGTAATTTTGCCATCTCTCCGTTATTTATATTTCTTGCATTATTATCTCTCCATTTATTACTAGATTGTTTTTTATTGCCTTATAGGTTTTTCAAGATTCTTTAAAACAGTTTCGGGTTCATTCACGACATATTTTCATCGAACTCCATGTTTTCTGCTTTGATTCTCGTTACCATGTTCTTTATTTCACTTATGTGCTCTTTATATCTATAATAACTTGCTATCATCGTCTTTATTTTTGCCAACTTGCTGTTTAATAATGTCTGCTGTGCACCATGCTGTTTGCCTTTTATGCTCACTTTGTCTATTTGTCCCACACATTTCCCGTACTGATTCGATAATAATTTTCAATTCCTAGTTCTTCAGTTTTTGGATTCAGGTTTTGTATTTTCTTTTACTTTTTCTTTGTATCTCTTAGCTGGGTTTTTCTTCATTTTATATTCCATCTCGCTTTCTTTTGGTCTTCTGCCAGTAAGAAATAGTGATCACTGTTTATCTTGTTCCCTCTTTTTATTGTCGTATATCTTATGGCAGTTCTGTTTCACTTTTCTATTTTATAATTTATAATTGACGTTTACCCTCTGTTCATCTCACGTGTATTTATGTATATCTTTGTGTTGTAAAAGGTGTTTGCTGTAATTAGATCGTCTACTAGACAGAATTCCAGCCATCTCCTTACGTTGTTGTTTCTTTTCTTTTCTCCCCAATTTCCAATAATTATTATGTATATACAGCCTATTTTCCCAACTCTGCCGTTTATTTCTCCTGCTAGATATATATGACCATTTGCTATTTCTACTGCCTTTTCTAAATTTTCTCATTTTTTTTCTTCTCGTTCTCGTCCTGACCATATTATCAATAGCTAAGATTATTTCTGACAGTGCTTCCCATTTGTCCAGAGTATTGTTTGCATCTCTATGTACTACACCTCCGATTCCAGCAATAGCTCTATTTCTTTCTCCCACTACACTAAATATTGTGTCCATTTTTCAGTTCCACAGTTTTTTCTTTGTTTTCGCTACTACCATTATCTGTAATTTCGCCCTCTCAAATTCATTAATTAGCTCAATTCATTTTCCATTTAAGCTCCTAATATTCCACGTAACAAATTTTTCATGCTTTACGCATTTTTCGTTTCCATTTTCCTTATCCTCTCTGTCGTCGTACATGTTTCCAGTCCTATTTATATAGTTTTTTGTCTCTTCTATTGTTCCAGTTATTTTCTCATATTCTCTTGACTCAGTTTCCATTTCTCGTCTCTTCTCTTATTGCTTTCGTCGCTTTCTTTCTTCTGGTGTTAAATCATCATTAATATATATTCAATTGTTAAAGATTACGTTTCACCTAATTGTCATTCGTACATAGTTCATCTCATTTAAACTCTTCATGAAAAAAATGTGTCGGCTGTTGTCGGCTGATCCGGGTTTCACGTAGAATGCTTTATCCTATACTGACCACGAATAATTCTCGGCCAGTCATTCATATTTGTGAATCGTTTAAATTTTTCCCTGGTGTTACTGGTGGTCTATTTATGCCTAAGCTAATTTATCATAAACGTTGAAATTAATATTTTACTCCTTACGAGGGTTCACAACAACAACAAAGTCTTTCATACAGACACAGATTTTTTTGACATAAGAAATAATACAAACCTCGTAAATTTAATACATTTATTTTACAAATAAATTATACAATAATAATATTTATTAAATACGGCCCTGGTTAATAATCTGTTTTTGCCGTCAGATGATTGTCACCGGTGTTGTATTACCAACGCGGTTGAATTGATCTTTGCCCGGTCAGTTCGAGCACGCGATTTGCGATTAAACATAATTATGCTAGTGTTCAATTTAAATGAAACTACAATTGTTTAGAACTTGTATACGTTGTCTGGATAAATTCCGGGTGAGATTTATTATGCCGTTATCATAATTATCGTGCAATGGGTTTGCATTTTTTTATACATGACTGGCGAATTTTTAATTTGAATCTTACATTACCAGGTTAAATACTCGAATGCACTTTAAATTAAAATATTTATGCTAAGATTGACAATGATAGTTCTATAAATAACCCTTAACTGTAAATAAATAAGCAATATTTTTTTACTTCCCTCAAATACATGTATTAGCGAGAAAGTACGATTTGTTTATAATAAATTTGATTGTTTATCGCACCGTAAACCTCAAGTCATTTGATGAAATTTAAATTAAATTAAGCGATAATTTCTTAAACTGTATGGACCACAATATTAGCCTAATACTTACATTTAATAATTGATCTTCACTTTTTGTTAGTTAGTTTTGTTAGTACTTTACTTTACTAATAGACAAATGTTTGTTAATGAATTGTTCAGGATAGTTGTTTTGTTTCAAAATATGTTTTATTAATATTATTAATGTTATTGTTTAAGTTTCTTTACTTGAGAATATATAGCATCTGTCAGCCAAGTTGCTGACAGTGATAGTTTTATAAGTTTTTGGTGCACGTGATTCATAATTTAAATATCGTCCCGAATGGGTTGGTTTAGTATACCAATATGTGTATATCGCCCCTTTCTTGTGCATTATTGTCAAGAGAAGGAAGTTCATGGATTTATTTGTTTCTCTTTCTATTGTGAATTGTAATTTGTAGTGAAATTCGTTCTATGTTTTTATTTTTAGTATAGCCACTTCTTATTATTTGGGATTGTCAATATGCAGTCATCAACATATATGAAATGAAATTTTTATTTTATTTTTCCTTAAATTAACAAAAAACCTTTCCCTTACGTCCCCTTGTTGCTCTTCTCCCCTCTTCTTTTCTCCCCCCTCCATCTCTTTATTTTCTCCATTATCGCCAATCCAGCTCTTGTCACGGCAAAATCTTTTTGCCGTTGCTTCCCTTCATTTTCTCCTCCCTACTCAATTCTATCTCCTCACACTCCTCTATCCAATGCTTTCACTCATCTGTCCCTCCTTCGCAGAACTTACATCTTCTATATACCTCGTCCATCCAATATTTGTTGTTTCTCTCCTCACTTCCGCACCTGAACCTCGCAATCATTTTTTCCTCCATCCCTGACCGCCCCCCTTTCAGATATTCTGGTCTAGGTCATGCGCAAATATCTATATATCTCTCATTATATCTAGCATTCCTTATTTTTCCTTCTCTTCCTTGGGCTTCTACCTGCTTCTTTCCACGATTTCTCTCTCCATCTCTTTTCGTTAAATTATTGAGTACTGTTGTTTCTAACTTTTCCATGATTAAGTTGGCGATACTGGCTGAGATTGGTGAACCAATTGCAGTACCGAATTTTTGTATTCAGAACGTTTTTGTATTTTTGGAAGTGTAATACAATAGTCCTGCTGCAACATCATTATTGATCAACGCCACGCCAATTTTAGCATTAATTTTGTCACAATGTGACGGATTTAGTGCATCGTCCTTTAAGCGTGGGCACAATTTTAATACGACACGTTTGTCAATTTCATGCATGGTCTTTAGTGGTTCCACTGATATTTCGTTTGATAGCAAGTCATATTTTTGCATAAGACTATCACTTAAAATAAATTTGTGGCCTTTTGTCAGCGCTGCAGCCAGATTTTTGAAAACATGAACAGGGTCTGGTACAAAAAATAATTTGTCATTGGGCAAACACGGATGTTGAATGAAATTTCGAATTTTATTATCTCTTCCTGCAACAATATTTAAAATTTTCTATAAACTCCGATTTTGTGGACCCATGTTAGATACGACAAATTTAACAGTAATGCCAATATTATGAGCTTTTTCTACGATTTGTATTAGTCTACCATGAAGTTCATCGGGATCAATGGAGTGTGCTGTGAAATGATATCCAACAATTTACTTCCATTTGTTTGAAATTCCTCTTATAACATATACACCATTATATGTTTGAAATAAGGTTTGAATTATCTGCGGCATTGAGAGCATTCAGCGTAGGTTCACCAACAACTTTTCCCAAAGAATTATGGAACTGCAAGCCAGCAAAAATTAGCACTACGTGTCTTTCTTCTGACTGGAAACTTTCCATCTATGAAGAAAAATTAGTTACAAAAGGTGAAATAATAAAGGAAATTATTATACAAACTTTAAATTGTAACAGGTCAAAAACTGCAGGAAGAATACCTTCTTTAAATTGCTGATTCGATGTTGAAGAGTACTTATGCTAGGGTAAGGAAGTTTCTGACAAAGAATTGAAGTTTCTTCCCATCTTGCCATGTTAAAATTGGCTTTCCGAAAAATGTACCTAACAAACCTTCCATAAGCATCGTAACGTAATTTTTTATTACTACTTACTTCACAAATTCTAAAATTATAATTAATACAGAATTCTTGACACAAGATGCAAATAATCGACATCTGTGCAATTGACACTTATCGAATCGCAGAGTGAAACATAAAATCATGAAAGTTACTAAAACCGCCGCCATGTTATGGAGAAAATGCTTTATCTCGGTCTAACACTTTGGCCTAATAAATTGCGGTACTTGATATATTTAGTGACTTTAGGCCCGTATTCATGCTAGTGCCATTTAGCTGTCAGTTTCTTACATATAAATGTCACAATGTCTATCTGTCATAGTTTACAAATGGCGGGCGCTGAAAGTCGTACTTATATAAAATATATATATATATATATATATATATACAGCCTGTTCCACTTAAGAGTGTAACACCCTCATATCTTTTTCTATTTTTAGTCCAATTTTAGTATTTTTTCCCAAACGTAAAATACTTATTGCTATATTTACTCCCAAAAAACCGATTGTCTTCTTTAAATGAAAAGCAACCTGCGATGGCAAAATAAATGTCAAAAATCAAGAAATCATTTTAGGGATTTATTATCGAAAAAATTTACTAGTAATAATTGTTCAGAATTGCCCAAAAACCCTAAATCCAAAATTTCATGAAAATTAAAAATATTAAAATTTTCTTCAAAAGTAATTCCAATTCCGTAAATATTATTTGCACAGGTGGCTGCGCGTAAACAACAACGTTGACAGTTCAGGTTTTATTTCAAACAAAATTTTCACACCATACTTTTTTCGGCGCAGTTAATAAGTATTTATGGACTTTCACGGAAAATTTTAACATTTTTAATTTTCATGAAATTTTGGGTTTAGGGTTTTTGGGCAATTCTTACCAATTATTACTAGTAAAATTTCTCGATAAAAAAATCCTTAAAGTGATTTCTTAATTTTTGTGATTTATTTTGCCATCGCAGGGTGCTTTGCATTTAAAGACAATTGTTTTTTTGGCAGAAAAATAGAGCAATAAGTATTCTACGTTAAAAAAAAGAATTACTAAAAGTGGACTAAAAATAAAAAAGATTTGAGGGTGTTACACTCTTATGTGAAACACTCTGTATATATAATATTTTTCGATTTTGGCGATTTCCGCTTCTGAACCATTATAGATAAATATATGCCGTCGGGGATTCCGTTAGGCAATTTACGTCTCTATAACTTTGTTTGTTTCACTTTTTCATATGTCGAGCGGTCTGGCCAGCATTTAGAATAATGTGGGGCGAGGCGTTACATTCATGGATTTCATCGCATGGCGAAATCAGACAAAAAATAGACTTTCTTCTTATATGCAATCCCCTGAATCAGCTCCTGATACATTAGCCAATTACTGCGGCACAGAAAAATGCACGATTTCCAATTCTGTCGGCATAAACAATTTCCGAAATTGTGGGTCAATTGCTGCTCTATTGTGCGATGACTACTCCACCAAACTTGTCTGCATTAATTTTTTTGGTTCAACCGTTAATTGTGTTTATTATTAAGGAGGCATTTACTTAATAAAAGCTACTGGTTTACTACGTATTTATTTTGACTCGTTGCAACACTTTACCTGTATAGTGGTATGCGCTCGTAATGTGCCTTCTATGTAATTTACGGCTGTATATGCTTATTATGAATGCGTTGATCTTATTAATAACCAAATTTCTATATCTATTATAAATAATGTTTAAATAATTGTGCTAAATTATCTATTACATCAACTAATCGTTATTGCATGGCAATTTCATTGCAATTCCTTATTCAATATGCAAGTAGGTAGAGATACTTGCGCTCGTCTTCATAGATTAGTAATGGATGATTCACATGTAAATAAAGTGCTCCAGTGTAGTGCCATTCTCTCACTTACGTTTCCTACAATACAAGTTATACTTTGTAGTTTACATGCGAATAATATATGGTTGTACATGTTTTAAACATATGGCAAAGAGAAACTTGCTCTCGATAAAAACGGTCGCGCCTGGTCCTGGAGTCCCTTTGATTTACAAAAAAATCCTTTTATTAGACTTGTAACATTATGTATAACTTTGTGGTGCGATGTGATGATTACATACAATTATTGAAATTAAATATTTTTTACATTTGTGAAAGCTTTTAAGCGTTGATTCTTACATCTGTACTTTTTTGTTTTACGCTCCTTATTTACTCACGTTCATCGCATTTCGTTAATCACAAATAGCTTATTTATGTTTCGTAAGTTATTAAGAAGTTATAATTCAATTTAAAGACGAGGCTTTGGACCTAGGGGTTGCTGGTTTGTTGACACTGTTCATCAACAAAACGATCGATTGCGCAGTAAAAATCTGTCTGGCATTTTTATTGCATAAATATTTCCATAATTCGTACCAGCATATTATGTATGTAAATTACCGAATGAAAACACTAAAGGGAGTAATAATATCTCATGATGATATGATGTAGATTTTAGTAGAGATAACTAACAACAAAGCTGTAATTTGCAATGCAAACCTGTGAGCATGATTTAGTATAATGCATCTTGGGTAAGAGTGTTCATAGCAAAGTTTGTTGGGAATAAACGCATTTTAAATAAAAATCGTTAATTTTATAAATGTATAAAATTTGAAGTCGGTCACACAAGTTTATGCACATTTAAATTTATCGGTGCGTAACTTTTTGTAACTCGTGTAAAAATACCCGGATAAAAATGTCGAGGGAAAATTATCCCGTTTTTTTTTCACGTAACGATGTACGCAGGGGTAATTTTGAAGGTTCTGCCGGTGTATTTAGAGACACAAACGCTACACAAATTTGTGGAAGTAATTAGATTTTTATCCTCAATAAATGAAGGGCATACATATTTTCTGTTTAAAACTGGAATGTGCAATTTCGTGACATAAGCCCAATTTAAATTTTTATACTTACCCTGTTGTGAAATTAGTTATTTTGAAAGGGGTTAATTTTATTATTAAGTCTCGAGCGACTTTTCATACATAATTAATTAAATGTGATAGATTGTTGTATATATCTTTCAAGTATCAATAGTGATTAAGTAATATATACATCTGTCATTTGTCTAATCAGGCATTTTAAATTAGTCCACTAAAAATTGAAAAAAATTGAATTTAAAAAAACCACAAACATTTGAATTATAACGTAAATAAATACCCATATGATCGTCAGAACAGTTAAATGATCTTTTTGTAACAATAGGAACATGATTTTTATTTAAATTTAAAGAATTTGTTTTTTTAATTACGACGTTCGCTAATTTTACTAAATTTCGTAACGTAACGTAACGTAACGAAAATATATCAAGATAAATGAACATCAAATTGAAAAAAAATATGTAAGAATTAAATACATAGTTCTAATCTATTGTGATTTGTCAAATGAAAAGAATTTGGTGTAAATACCGAAACAAACCTACATAAAACACAATCGTATTTTATACAAACAGGCTCATCGGGATCGACCGTCACGTGATAACTGTGTTTGTGCACGTGCCGTCGCGGCTAGATCGAATATTATTGGCCAATTTTGAATTCCCATTATGCACGATTTATTAAACGCCGGTTTTCCGCAACATCAAAGGGTTTAGCGGAGTGATCTTCTTGAACGAAATCGTGAAACGTGAAAAGTGTTTCAATTTATGTAGTTCATAATTAATTTTCTCAAGGTAATAGCCGCGAATATCAATTAAAGTCCCAGGTGTAATAAAAATGTAAAATGATGTGGGAAATTATCGCAAAACAAGAATACAAAGATGAAATGACGAAAATTACGTAGTTAATTACTTCATAATTAATTAGATATAGTGACGAGAATATCAACTAACATCAACTTAAAGACTAATTGCCAAATGTTGATGATTAAAATTAGCATAACCTAACGATACGAGTATACATTTGCACAGCACTTAAGAGCCACATGCACATATGCATGTGGAAAATGATTGCGCCAACAGACACATTTAATAATAATAAGTATTAATAAATATGTTTTTAGGCTATGAACCACAATATATCAAAAAAATAAAATGCATGAAAAACGTGTTTTTATATATGCGAGGGGAGATCATTATTTAGCGTTAACCCAGCCCAGCCCAGCCCAGCCCAGCCCAACCCAGCCCAGACCAGCCGAGCCGAGCCGAGCCGAGCCGAGCCGAGCCGAGCCGAGCCGAGCCGAGCCGAGCCGAGCCGAGCCGAGCCGAGCCCAGCCCAGCCCAGCCCAGGCCAGCCCAGCCCAACCCAACCCAACCCAGCCCAGCCCAACCCAACCCAACCCAACCCAACCCAACCCAACCCAACCCAACCCAACCCAACCCAACCCAACCCAACCCAACCCAACCCAACCCAACCCAACCCAAGGAAATGTTAATCGTATACACGATATGGTAATGACAGATCGACATAGAAAATATTTTAACAAATATTTTGGAGCTAAAAAAGTTGTCTGCACGTTGGGTCCCACGAAGGCCGACACCTGATCAGAAATGATTGGGAGTATTGCATTCTGAAGCTAATTTGCACAGTTTAAAGCAGATCCGGATTAATTTCATTCTCGATTCGTTACTGTTGATGAAACGTGGGTTGACCACTTCGATCCTGAGTCGAAGCAACAAAGTATGGAGTGGCATCGCCGAGGTTCTCCGCCACCCCGCAAATTTCGTGTTTTGCCATCCGCTGGTAAAGTTATGGTCACAATTTTTTGGGATGCAGTATGGAATTTTTATGATTGATTTTTTAGAACGTGGACATATAATAACAGGCTCCTACTATGCCAACTTTATTTCAAGATTGTGTCAATGAAAAAAGACGGAGGAAATTGAGCAAAGGAATTCTGTTTCATCAAGACATCGCTCCTGTCCACAAAAGCCATGTTGTCATGAGCGCTATTCTGAATGCAGGATTTGAATTGGTTGAACATTCAAGTACCCTATTTGTTCTTCTTCACCAGCCGTCTTCTCTGTTTATTCCAACGCATATAGCTCTTAGCATTTTCTTGCCCATGTATCAAGGGCATTCTCATCTGCTTTCGTTAGTGACCGTGCCTTATGTCACGGTTAGCCTTATAATTGTTTTATAAATTCTTAATCCTTCTTTGATTTCATTAGTCTTTTCAGAAATCCGTACTTATCGTTCCCTTTCACAATCCTTTCGTTTATTTCATGCTCGTCGTGCCCTTTTTCGTTTATCATGACTCCCAAGTATAAGAACTCTTTTAACATCTTTCGTAGTTATTTGCAAATTTTCATCTGCTCACGTTTCGATTTCGCCGATTACCATGTACTTTGTTGGTTTATTTCGAGTCCGAAAACTTTTGCTTCTTTTGCTGTTGATTTATGCCCACTCCAGGGCACTTTATTTTGTTTTACTCATCATCATAGTTGTGACCTTTATAAGTTTTTCGGGTATTTGTAGTCTTCTCATCGCATTATACATTTGTTCTCTATTTACCCTATCATAGGCTTGTGTGAAATTAATTAAAAGAACCTACGGAGTTAATTTGTATTCATAGCAGGTTGTTTGGACTTCTTTGAGAGTAAAAATGTGATCATTTACCGATCTGTTTCTCCTGAAACCTGCCCGATATTCCGCCCACGATGCTTTATGTAGCATTGCTTAATCTTTCTCAACCTCATATATTCTTTCAGTTAAATGAACTCCTCCTGCTTTAATCACTTCAGCTGATCCTTCGTTTTCTTCTGGACTTTTACGATTTTTTTAAGTCTTTGATTATTTTCGTTACTACATGTTTCCTTGGTACTTCTATATTTTCCTCTTCCCTTCTGGCATTGTAACCTGTTTCGTTACATAATAAGTTCCTTCCATCTATTAACCATCTAGCATTCTATTAACGTATGGAACTAAAGTTTTGAGAAAAAATTTGGGGCTAAATTAACGAAATTAAATTACGCGATATCACGTTGCCATTGATGTCAAACATTATCTCAACAACGTAGTTTATATGACACCTTAAATTTTCCGATCACGTTGTTTAAATGTCTTACAAACTTGAGACATGAAAGAGCATTTATGCACTGGTTGGACGAATGCCTAAACGTGATAATCAATGTCTTACAAAATTGGCCAATTGCATTAATGAACATCATGCAGACGATGAAATAATATTTTGGCCACATTTAGCTTCGGCTCATTATGCCAAGGCAACAACAGATTGTTAATGTTCCCCAGGCAAGACCTATCCAAGAATTCTGGAGTTTGCTGTCGCATAGGGTGTACGATAATGGGTGGGAAGCCCAACATGAAGAACAGCTTCGCCGTCGCATTTTCCAGAAGATTAATGAAATTGACTTAGAAACTGTCTAACGGCTTATGGGACATCTAAAGAGAAACTTAAGAGACATCGAAAACGATGGACCATTATCCATTATCTAAATTATGTTACGTAGTTAGGATAGATGTAGTATTATTATTATTAATAAGAAAACAATTGCATAGTTAACCGTGAATAAAATATTTAGCCCTAAAATGTTTGTCAAAGCTTTAGTTCCATACATCATTTGCGTCGGTTGTCTCAGTAAGACTCCTTCCTGGTGTTTAACATAATTATTTCTGCTATAGTAAACTTTTTCGTATTTTTTATTTATTGGAAAAATGCTCAGATTCCTTATTCTGAATTGTTTCCTCAATGGTTATAAGTTTTTTCTCATTGTACAATCTTTCTTCTTCCTATTCATGCTCTTTGGTTGTTTCCTTTTGTGTTGTCATTCAGTAATTCTTGTCTTATTTTTTTCTCTTTTCTTCCTCTGCTACCTCTACACACTCCTAGTGGGAGAGTAGAGTAGAACCAATCTTTCTTGGTTGTATGTTTTTTTTCTTCGAGATCGTCGGTGTTTTTGTTTGTTTCCACATATCCTCAACTTGTGTGGTTTGGCAGCATTTTTCCAGATGTTTTGTAATCTTCTCCTGATATTCTGAACTTGCGACCTTTTGTTTATAGTCCTAGAGCTCAGTTAACTGCGTAACGTCAACGATGCTTCGTACGCGTTAGCAGTGCTTGGTATCACACTTTCGCATGGTTTAACCTCTAAAAGAATTTTAATTTCACGTTATACCGATTTTCTAGATTTCAGATCACCTTGTGTCACCTAATTCGATTTTATATTAATAAATTTATATTAAATTAATAAAGTGCCGGACTCTGAATGGGGAAATCTTAGGGTTAAGTAAGTCTGACCTGGACAAGAGTTACTGCATCGAAATTAGTTTATCTCTGCAAATAATTCTAAAACAAAAGAGTTGCATGGTATTAACATAGGCATCACGTTAGTATAGAATTTAAATTTTAATAAAACTTTCGTATTTCCAGGATGGCGATTCAAAGTCAAAAACTTTCAAACTGAAAATACTTCAGATTATGTACAATGTGCCCATTTACTGCAGTGCTTTTGTGTAAATTTTTGTTTCCCAGCAAGTTATTTCTATTTATTGTAAACTTATTCAGTACTCGTTTAACGTTCCGTATTGTTACGAATAAATTGTAGTTGCAACTGAACTGTTTTCATTTGGATTTATGTCGCGATTTTAATTTAATACAAGTTAAAATTTCGTCGTACATAAAGCGCAGCTTACAACCTTAAATCTGGCAAAAGCACGTCCCTTTTCGTTCGATATGTTTCTACACAATTCTTTCATATTTTTCTCCATCAAAGGAGATACTTTTAAAATATCACCTCGTCGTGCTTTCGTTGGGCAAGTTCACATTTCAAATTTTGCATCCGATAAATGTATCCTGACCCTTACGACAGGAAGTGATAAATTTCTGGACTTTCTGACACCTTCGTAACGTAGTGATTTCATCGGCTTCTAGCCATTGTATATACTTCATAAATTACTTGAAGAAAAGCAAAACTTATTGCTACTGTGTTACACTTGAATTTTTTTTATAATATTATTGGTATATATTTTCTTTTTTTTTGATACCCTGTTTCGCTAATCAAGTAATTCCCACTTATTTGTATTTGAAGCATTGTATGTGCGTATTGGAGCGTGTATGATATTTATTTTTATTTATGCTTTGCTGAGTTAGACCCAATAAATTGCTGGAGATGTTGCGGCAAAGGATTAATCGAAAAGTGGATAATCTGTTTGTGGACCGTTAGGTTCAATTTAATGTGATAATCATCAAGTTACTCTATCAAATAAAATAATAAAATGCACACGCCGGATGAGATTTGAACCCACGTCGTTAGGATTAATAGCTCGACGACGTTAACCAGTCGCATAGTTATCCGGATGAGGGTTAAATGTTGAAATTGATCTTTATAAATGTATCGACAGTAACTAAAAGCTGAGAGTATCTAATGCACGAAACATTCATTTGATTTAATTGCATGATTATCGTGTGGATCACATCATAGCATAAAATACTTTAGGGACATAATCTTTGAATCGCTTAAAAAATAAAGTGTTTAATATTCAAAATAAAATCAACACAAAAGGAAATTTAGAAAGGTATTGTGTTTAAAATTTCAGAGTCTTAGACAAAGCTTACTTGGAAAACTTTTAAACCCATTACGAAGGGAATTAATATTAAGCAGTTCTGATATGTAATACAAACTTTGGAAGCTGAAAACGGCGAAACTTCGGTTTCGGTTTTCTTGATTTGCATAAGCATGTGTACCAACAAAACGCATTTAGGAAAGTGACAACGGCATTAAAATTTAAAGTTGCGATAATTATTTCCTAACGAAGTTGCGGAGAAAAAAACGTTAGTTTTATGGTTTCACACCCATTATAAGAAAACTGTCGTGCAAGTTTCTTGTACCCTAGATTCGGTTCGACAAACTTCTAAAATGTTTTAAATGCACGTGCATTTCATGCTACGGGCGAAATGTCTCTCTAGTACTTTTTTAAAACTTTCTTCTGCTGCTTGCGGAAAACTCGATATTTTAAAAATATGCAAATGCAAATTGATGCGATTCTATACAAATGGATTTTTTTAAATTAATAAAGTTATACCTGGAGTAATTGGAAACATGCTCACTTATTTTATTGTTATATTTGTAAGTACAATTTAAGTATATTGATTCTATTTACTGAACTGCTTTGGCCGTATTCATATCTGGTAAAGTTTTACTTTGTGGAATTTAACTTTCATACTCGCCTCAAAAGTAACGATTCTAAATAATTGCTATTTGTAAATATGTATGTTGATAATTTCTTCATATTTTTACAACGTTAACTTAATTAATTTACGTAAATGACGGTTCTATTATTGCCCAGCTTGCTTTTCTTCCGATGGATTCACGTAAATACTCTAACTAATAGTTTATTTATCAATAAACTATATCACGGGTACTTTTACTTTACAATTGCGTTTAGTTATGGTTGTCTTCTGCCGTGCAAAGTTCATTTAAACGTTGTCTGTAGATCATGTTGGCTCACAGGAGAATTTTTCTAGATAACCCAATTCGATACTCGGTTAAATAGTGAAATTTGTTTCTTTTATCCCAGAAACATTTTTATTTTAAGAGATTTTTAACAATGCTAATGCTGTTATTTTTATTTTTTCCATTTGTCAAAGAATGATGATAATAATAAGGAACAAAACGATTATCTAATTCTGGAAGAAGTAGGTAGGCAAGAACTTTTGTTGTCAGTTTTCTTGTCTGAATTTTATTTGAAGTTTGGAGTCATCTGCCAACTTTATTAGTTATTAACTTTTGAATCAATAACAGCTGTCAATTATCACTCGTGACTAAGGCACGGCTAACAGGTATATTTTCCTGTTGTTTCTTTTCGTTTATTTTTATTATGTCGTTTGCCCGCGAAACATTTTTATTATCTTTCTTTCAACTTTCGACAAAGTTATGAGCATTACATTCAGCGATAAATATTGATAATATATTTACAAACATAAAATCTTTTGAAAGTGAGGTAATAGTATCTGCTTTATCCGCTCACCTTTCGCAGGGAATATCATTTACAACTCGTGCACCAATGACAGACGGAATTGAAAGAACAGTTAAGCACGTATTTTCCAATGACAACTTATTACATTTTCGTGAAAGACTGAACTATGTATCCCTGATACATAAAAAAGGAAAAAAGACTGATATTGGCAATTACAGGCCTATAGCAATACTTCTAATATTTCAAAAATATTTGAAAAATAATCTACCAGCGAATTTATGATTTTCTTGGAGAACATAATATATTAAGCACTGCACAAAACGGCTGTATTAAAGGAAGGACAACCACAAGAGCTATATTCCAAGTTATTAAGAACATTTTAAATGGAATAAATACTGATAGGGAAACAATGGAACTGTTTATGGACCTGAGTAGCGATTTCGATCGTGTCAACGTTAAAAAACTTTACAAAAAGGTAATATTGATGGGTATCAGAGGAGTAGCGTTAGAATTGCTAACATCTTACATAACCAATCGTAAACAAATAATAGAAGCATATCAATGAAATGGAACGAAGGTGTTTTCAAGATGGGAAAGGTTGGAACGAGGCGTGCCACAAGGATCCATCTTGGGGCCGTTACTTTTTCTTCTCTACATCAATGATCTGCCAAAAATTGTCGGTGAGAATACAACTTTATTTGCGGATGACTCTTCAGTAATAATAAAGGCTTGGAAGGAAACAAATATCGATGGTATAGATGATTTGAACTGTAAAGGACACAGGCGTGGCTATGCGTACTAACAGATTTTTGGTTTGGAACAGTCCATTAGCGTAAAACGGGGGTGATTGTCAAAGCAGTGTTGCGAGTTTTGTAGAACGCGCTTGCATTCGCTTCGCGACCGCCTGAAATACGAGTTCGAGCCACTGGACTTCTCCCGCCGCGCAACTTGTTGATGACGTACATGTCCTTTACAGCCTGAAACCACTTATACAGTGTATGCCACGCTTAAAAATATTGATGAATGGTTTTTGAATAATGACTTACAACTGAATATAAGTAAAACCGTTTGCATTCAGTTTGGTTACTACAAGAGAAAATAATTAATCATAAATTACAATAACACCACACATAATGAAACAAAATTCCTAGGAGTGATGATAGACTCGCAACTAGACTGGAAATATCACATAAATTACCTGGCATCGAAAATATCTTCTTTCAACTATGCACTACGGATAACACAATCCGTCACAATTAATACCAGTCTTTGTGCATACTTTGCTTATGTACAATCGTGGCTGAGATACGGTGTAATATTCTGGGGAAATTCTGTCGAAGCCAAAAGAATTTTCATTCTACAAATACAATAAAATACTTACCTTACCGGGATTATATGCATTTGAGTGCGCGTGTTTTGTGAGAGACAATTACCAACAATGCAAGGATAACTTATTTGGCCATTGCTACAAAACCAGGGGCATCGTGAAGTCATATATCCAGCTTCCACAGACAACAAAATCTATGATATCCAAAAGTGTAATGAGACTAACATAAATATATATAATTACTTACCAGTTGAATTGAAATGCTTATCTGCTATAAAATTTAAGACTGAATTGCGTCCTGTGCTCGCCAACAATGTTTTGTACTGCATTGATGATTTTTTTAGAATTAAGTTTGATTTTATCAATTTTTTTTGACATGTACATATGTATATTCTGACGTGTTCTATACTATTTGGTATTATGGACTAATGCCCGGTTTCACAAACGCTAATCGGTCGTTAACAGCTTGTTAACGAATCGTCAAAAGTTTGACGATTCATTAACGAGTCTTTAATCCACCGTCAAATATTTGACAATTGATTACCTTGACGAACCGTTAAAAGAAAAATTACCATTGTTTTGGATTTCACAAACAATAACGAGTCGTTAAAGGCTTGTTAACTAATTCACCATTTGACAATCGTTTGTGAAACCGGGCATAAATAAATAATAATAATAATTATTATTATTGAAAATTTTACATTGTTTTTTTTAATTTCGACAAAGTTATTAGCATTATTTTGACATTATTATCAACTATCGACTTTGCCAAGATATTTCTGCAAATTTTTATATATTTTTTAAAATTTTGACAAAGTTATTAGCATTACGTTGCATTATTAGCAACTGTCGGCATTTCTTGATAAAGTAATTTTTTTTCAAATTTTGACAAAGTTTTTAGCATTACTTTGACATATTGTTAACTGTCGACATTAGTAAGACATTCCTTGATTATTATTTTTCAAATTATGACCGAGCTATTAGCATTATTTTTACTTTTGACATTGCTAAGCTCTTCTTGAAAAATTTACATTTTTTTCAAATTTCGACAAAGTTATTAGCATTATTTTGACGTTATTGTCAATTATCGACTTTGCTAGGACATTTCTTCAAATGCTTATATATTTTTTCAAATTTCGACAAAGTTATTAGCATTATGTTCCATTATTATCAACTGTCGGCATTGCTACGGCATTTCTTGATAAATTATTTTTTTCAAATTTTGAGAAAGTTATTTGCATTACTTTGACATATTGTTAACTGTCGACATTACTAAGACATTTCTTGATTATTATTTTTTTCAAATTATGACCAAGCTATTAGCATTATTTTTACAGTCTTGTCACTTTTGACATTGCTAAGCACTTCTTGAAAAATTTACATTTTCAAATTTCGACAAAGTTATTAGCATTATTTTGACATTATTGTCAACTATCGACTTTGCTAAGACATTTCTTCAAATTTTTATATATATTTTCAAATTTCGACAAAGTTATTAGCATTATGTTGCATTATTGTCAACTGTCGGCATTGCTAAGGCATTTCTTGATAAGTTTAATTTTTTTCAAATTTTGACGAAGCTATTAGCATTATATTTACAGTCTTGTCGACTTTTGACATTGCTAAGGCACTTATTGAAAATTTTATATTGCTTTCAAAATTCAAATTCAAACAAAAAGAAATTTTGACAAATTTAATAGCATTATTTTAATATTATTGTCAACTGTTAACATTGCATTTCTTGCAAATTTCACATTTTTTTCAAATTTTGACAAATTTTCTTATAATTATGTTGCATTATTATCAACTGTCGGCATTGCTAAGGCATATCTTGACAAATTTACATTTTTTCAAAATTTTACAGCGTTATTAGCATTATTTTGACATATTGTTAACTGTCGACATTACTAAGACATTTCTTGTTTTTTTTCAAATTATGACCATGTTATTAGCATTATTTTTCATTCTTGCAAATTCCATTTGCGATATTTTAGAAATAATTCAAAATTAAATTCTGAAACATTAGATTTAGCGATTCGTTCATTCAATTTAAGAAATCTAATCGCAGTAGGAATACGAAACGAAAATTACTTAATGTTTGAGTTGAATTGAAAAATTTCACTGAAATTAAGTTTCAACTATAATTTTCTACGGGTTAGTTTTTGGACCATAGGCGACAAAGCGTCTACACTGTCTACAGTCGTATATTATTTGCTTGTGGAAACTCTTGAATTTATACAATAAGTTTCTTACACTATAATCGCCTGAATTAAGGGAACGTAGTGCTAAACTAGATTGTTTAAAGTGCCCGGCTATTGTTTAAGAGAGAATTTGCAAAAGGAAATTGCATTTTAATTAAATTCATATACATGGTTTATTACGTCTATGTTTCGTTTATGCACAATTAAAACTTATTTAAAATTAATGTATTTTAGGTGCGGCAGGAAAATCCATTTCCAAACCGATGACGTATAGGTAAGAAACTCATTATTTTCTAACCTAGTGTATATTGTAGCGCAACTCATTTTCGATGCACTTTGTAATGTATTCTGTATTTTCATCACAGACTGGCGAAAAGGTATAAAATTCTCTTGCAAGTGTATCACATATTCGAACAATCCCGTTATACTTTTTACTCCCTTTATTGAAAAATAGACGACACCTTTTATGTTACATCGTATAATGTAATAAATTGGTTACGTGTAAATAAGTTTATTATATCCTCTTTTGTGTAGCACGGACTTTTTATTTTCATTTGCATATATTAAAAGTTGTTTGTGTGAAGATGCATTAAGATTATAGATGGCGTAATTACATTTGCATATTTTGTGTTTTATGTTAATACTATTTTAGTAGATTTATGTTATTTCTGCTACATGATCATAAAAACGACTACTGGCGATGAAAATTATTCGACATGCGCTGATGTGTCAGTGTTGTAATTGTAATTCGTGGGCGAGATTTAATTAGTGAATCGCGGGCGTATAGTTTTACGACTGCGGTTATACTGGAACGCTCTTTAACCGGAACTGCAGTAAGACATCCGGGTTGATTAACTTCATTGCCAATTATCACATATTAACTGTGTAATCTTTGCCAAGTATCGTCTTAAGGCCCTGCTACAAGACTCAAAACATTAATTTAAATAAACATTAATAACTTACTGATAACCAAGTAAGTTTTATTCTACTTGTGTCATATCATGTTATTCATGAATTCGTAAATGAACAAACTTGTAAATGCGTTTCCTCAGAATTTATTAGTTCTAATCTACTCTCAGTATGTGCTTATTATGGCTGATGGGAAGCAGCAACAAACATAAGTTAAAATGCAAACGAAACGAAAAAATATAAAATACTGGTAAAGCATATGCAAGTAAATACAAAAATATCGAAACAAAAATTAAATAACTACACAAACTGAAATAATAAATAAATTTTCAAAAGTACCCTTACGAATAATTCAAACAAAAACAAAATATGAAATATTAAACTAAGTTACACGACTTTTGCTTCGAGTTAAATATGTGAATGCATTGAAGTTGTTTTAAAAAAATAATATACATTTGGACGTAAACTTTCATAACATGAGCTATCTGCAGTTGAAGACGAATTGAACACGAGTAATCCCGAAGGTACGGAGCCGTCAAATGTCTTGAATACTAAACCAAAGATGCGACCTTATAAATTTACATAATGACGTTTTGTATTACGAAAGTGGGAAGACAAATTGACAAACAGATTTTGTATAAATAAAATTATTGTAAACACGTGACATTTTTAGATGTATAAGTGTATTTGATGAGAGGGTAGATTTATTAAGGGTACACTATTATCAAATGCTCGCTTATTTTTTATTTGTATCCTTACCTTTATTTTTTTACATAATGATTTTAATATAAAATTAAATTTGTTTTGCATTCATTTAATATAATAATACCTTATTTTTATGACTTATTAATAATAAAACATTAACTAATTAATTTCAGTTAGTTACACTCGTACTAATTTTCGTTATATTATTTTTTTGTATAACGTTACTAATGTTGAAAATACATGAGGATATAATACCCTTTCTTTTTATACGAATGTTAGAGAAGTAAATTTATTGACGTGGTAATAGGCCATTTCGTATCTCTACAAGATTAGCCTCATTTCCTCGGGCGACAATTACTTGCTGACTATTTGAGGGTAGTTGAATGCGAAAAGAACATAGAGCACTTTAACATTTATTTCTTAAATCCATCTTATATGCTCTTCTTTTTTTATCGAAATAAAATCGAGCCGCTCTGCGATATTTTTCGAACTATGTGATTTGCGAATCAATATGTTAGAATTTCGATTCTCTTCTATATGCTGTTATGTTTTTTTTATCCGCGTCCTCGCAAAACTCCCCGGTGCATTGCAAATAATGTTCAGAGGAAATGTATTTTCTAAATAAAAATGGTATATACGTCCACGTTTCGACGTATATGTGCACGTTGTTTTACACGTTCGGTAATTATAGAAAATGTTTGATTGTGCCGGCAATAATAGTACACATTGTGATGGCGTAAACTGTTACGTTGACTCTTTATTCATTCATGATCGAGGCATAACATCGCGGCCCTTGCAACAGTTACTAACAATTAAACTTACACCATTAACGTCAAAGTTATATGCAGGAGATGGAACATAGCTTGATCTAATTTTGGAAGTCTCCAGGGTGAGGATTCCCTTAATAGTGTACTGCAACTGCCTAATTATTAAGTGTCGTTATGCACACGTCACAGGTTGCTCAATGTTATAAACTATCGCGCGTATATATCATATTAAATTACTCACATGAAGGCCATTTGCGCACACAGCATTCAGGGGAAATTTCACTGGTGTGTATGTTTTTAGTTAAATGTGTATTTTCGTTTGAAATGTTAGCCTAACATTTTCATATAATTTGATATCGTGTGTTTTATTTTAGACTTAATTAAACATATGTTGTTAATTCATTATCCCACACAAACTAATGTGTTTCCATTTCCATTTCCATTTATTACTCCGGATAGTTTTAATGTTGGTAAAAATATTGTATTAATGCAAATGTTCTAACTAAGTTTATGAAGTAAAGCGGCGTCGAAAACAAAAATAATGGTGATCTGAAAAGGCAATTTAAGCACCAATGAAATCCTGCTCTTGACGTTCAGGCCTAAGAGTGGTGTTAAGGTAACCATTATTACACTTCGTCAACGAATTGTGAGACGACCATAAAAGGTTTGCCAGCATATTTGTTTACATCGCTTGTAGGCTAACCGGTTTGTGGCCTTCCTTATGCCGTCCACCATTTCACTCATCATTTAAACAGTTTAACGTATGTTCAATAACAAATGTAAATATTTGTCATTTTACATCTCATTGCTCGTTGATCAAAATGATCGACTTGAGGTTTTCTATAATTGAATATATAAATTGTTTAACTGACTAGTATAACGATTAGAGATCTTGTCATATTTTCAAATAAAATAATATTTTGTAAAATTAACATGTATTTTCGTTAATAATTTATATATGCCTAAGAAACCCTTATGAAATATACAATTAAGTTTTTGTACTACCAATGCTATAGGCCAACTGAATGAAAATTGGCGGAGCCTGTGGTTTTACTATAAAGAAAAAAGAGAAAACTTATAATAACAATTATAAGATAAAAACCCCTTACCACACTTGATTTTTACAAATCTAAATACGTATTTCGGCAACTACGATGCCATCTTCAGTACAATCTGAACGGATCACCAGTTGACCGCGGACGACTTGAACCAGGACGTCGGATCTACTTCTGTGTCTCGCGGTACATCTGCATTGCTAGACGTACAGTTGTCTCCGGTTTTCCAATAGCAAGAGCAGCATATCGAACACTTCGATCATCTGCCACTAAAGCCATCGCCCCCGGAAAGTTATTTGCATTTTTTAAAAGAAAAATGTTTAACAACAATAAGCAACCACCAAGCAACTTGGACGGAAATGTGCTGTTGATGAAAATAATGGTTTAACAGGAGAAGAAACTCATCTTAAACAGAAATAAGACTTGTTAGAAAAGTCATTGTCACAAATATTACAAAATTATACACAACACATAGCCATCTTTACAAGCAAAGAAATACAACACAATGGGGAAAAACTGGAGTACGCCACTTTTTTGTAAGTCAGTGTATAATACATTTTTAATTAAAACTTAAATTATTGAAATCTTTGTGAATAAAATAAATTTGGCAGACGCTTGTCAAAGAGCCAAGTTACTTGTAACATATTTACGTATATATGTTGCAAAAACCAGTTAGTATTCCTTGTTTGCGCAATTCATTTATATGTACTGTTCCATATTTGTACAAATAATATACATATTTGTATAATGTTTGACTCAAAAGTCGAGTATTATAATTGTTTTTCCGTTTTTCAGGAACGTAGGTTCTAGTTGTCTTTTTTTCTTACAAATGTTAGGAAAATTTTTGCTTTCTTAGTTTGTTCATTTTTTGGTCCATGTTGATTAGTCTTCTGATTTTATTAACTTCTTCTTTTGTGTAGATATATGTCATTTTTGAAATAGTTATAATCTTTGTCCCGTGTTTCACCTAGGATAATATATGTCGTTATTTTATTATTAGTGTATTTTTGGATTTATTTGGTCGACACAATATTGTTTCTTCTATAGAATCTAAAATTTTGTCAAATAGTTAAATTTTGTGTACAGCTTAAAATAAGAAAATTGATTTAATTGTTTTTCCGTTTTTCAAGAATTAAGGTTCTAGTTGTTTTTTCTTACGGATAGTTAGGAACATTTTCTGCTTTCTTAGTTTGTTGGTTTTTTAATCCAGGTGGGCCTTCTAATTTTATTAATTTCTTCTTTTGTGTAGATTTGTGGTACTTTTGAAATGGTTATAATCTTCTTGTCCACGTTTGACCCATGATAATATATGTCGTTATTTGCTTAAGATTTCTCCCAAATTAAAATTTTTACTAGTAGTGTATTTTTGAATTTATTTGGCAATTAAGTAAAAATTATTTTTCATGTAATTGTTTATTACGATTGTTTCTACACAATATTGTGTCTCCCTCAGAATCTAAAATTGTGCGTACAAATTAAAATAATACTTCATCGATACTTAAAGTATTTACGACTATTTTTCTTATGTATGTTATTAAAAGAATAGAAAAGTAAAAAATGGTAATGTATTTTTTACTTACTTATACTTTATGTATAAGTATAGGAATCATGAAAAATTTCGACCTCGAGAATTTAACGGATATACGCGTTTTGAGGTCCCCTGAATCGATCCTTACTATTTTTGGAATGACGTCTGTGTGTGTGTGTGTGTCTTTGCGCGCTCTAGCGGCCAAACCAGCCACCACCATGACATTTTAAACTTAAGATTTGCATATAGCAGGAAAGAAAACGTCCTATTTTGAAAGCAATAGCTCAACCGGAAGTGATGGCTTACTCTTATCACCTTTTTCGGTATCTCGAAAACAGTATGAGTTATCGAAAAAAATGTTTTATAAAAGTTAAAGATATTGTAATTTTAAACAACTTTTATTTGAAAAGTTTTTTCGAAAAATGGAAAATTTTGATTTTCAAATATTTCGAATTTAAAAATGTGTATAACTGAGTATAAGGAAGTT
The DNA here is from genome assembly GCA_959613385.1 of Geotrupes spiniger. NCBI lineage: Eukaryota > Metazoa > Arthropoda > Insecta > Coleoptera > Geotrupidae > Geotrupes > Geotrupes spiniger. Next base: position 6,164,576 of record OY390741.1, read on the forward strand.
CAGTGCGGACGACTGCAGAATTTTTATACAAATATTTGTATATTGTGTGTATATATTTTATGGCAACCATTAGCTCCTTTTGCATCGATTTTATATAAAAAAAACTGACAAACTATATGTCAAGAGAATAGGAAATTTAGATATTGAATATTGATATTATATTAGGAGTGTTAAATATTGCAACAAAACTTCATATTCAAATTTTGAATTTATGTCATTATAAAAATAACGTTAATGAATTTTTACCTAAGTCTGTATTAATGTGTATTTATGCACGTGCATCATATAATGCACGAAACGATTAAAATATCAAAATTTTGCAATGCATATTAAAATAAAAGCATTTAATTCACATAAAATAACAAATCTACCAATATAATTTATAATTAGCGTCCATTTGCATTATAATGACATAAAATAAATAGTTCGAGAGCGTTAATTTAGGTTTTTGTTTTGCCTTAATTTTGAATAGCTGGTAATATCAAGTGCAACAAAACTTCGAAATAAAATATTTATGAACGTGGCTTAATAATTATAAGTTATTCGAAAGTCAGACGATTTTAATGAATTTGTAAAATTATTTATTATACAAGTAACTTGTCGTAATTATTCTCAGGTGTGGTGTACACAAGCTGAATCTTATAGGTAAGTCGGCTGCTGCTGTTTAATTATGATCGATATACCTTTGGCTATCTAGGGCTTCACCTCTTGTTTGGTAGCCTGGATACATCCTTTGTGGAAATGACACGTTATGTGCGATATATATGACATTAAGGGGGGTTTCTGCTTTAGAAGGCTAAAAAAATCAATTTTTTTATTGCTCAAATCTATGCCTAATATATCTAAGAATATGTATAAAAAATTATAGCGGCTAATTCGCAATATTTTGAAAGATACAGCACTAAACACAGTGAGGTGTCGAGCAAAAAATATACGAACGCACGAACGCTCGGACAAACGAAACGCGCGCCCCTCCCCGCAGTAACATAACACCGAACTATGTACTGACAAAAGTTCAATCGGTCGTTCGAAAGAATAATATTTTGAATTCGTAAGAGCTATAGTAGGATTATAACGAGATATTCCGTACGTAATCGAAAATTAACATTTTTCCTGATCGTAAACTTTAGAGCGCGTTTTCTCGAGTTTTCGTTTTTACGACTTTTCTAAACTGGTGGGCGTGATTGCGAGAAAACTAGACAATCAATCAAAACGAAACAAAACTTTTGTTGGCTTCAGTAGCATTCTATTCGATTTGAACTAAAAAGATTAATGAAAAAAAAATTCTAAACAACTTTTTTAAGTTGATATGATTTTCTCTTCCTGCAAAGAGCACATTTATTTTCAAACCTGAGAAAAATCTTGAATTTCAAGATTTTGGGTTTTTTTTTAGTTCACCTAGAAGAAAATATATGAGAATTGCCATTTTCTGTGTTTTTTTTTGTTTCAGACAAAAATTACGGGCTACATCTTTCCCACCAATTGTAAATTGCAATTGAAAGGTGTTGCACAAGTGTGCATAAAAATCGGTTCCGTTTAAATATTTTTCTCTCCAATTTTTTTTTTTATTGCTCAAATATACAATAAAATGCTCCAAAAAGTCCACTAGACTTGCTCATTTGTTTCTGCCCTAAAAAAATCCCCCAAAAACGCCTCCCCTCCTAAAGCAGGATCCCCCCTTAACAGGGTTTCTACAATATTATATATATATATATATATATATATATCTATATATATATATACATATATATATATATATATATATACATATATACATTTATATATATATATATATATATATTGAAAATGTGTCTTGTCAAATATGACAGAAAAATGTAAAATTTACACGAAAGATGGTCTAATCTTACACCTCAATGGTGTAGTGAACATTAATTAAAACAGGTCCATGAAGACTAACTGGTGGATCGCTAGACAATATTGTTTCTGGGTTATTACCCTTCCTCAGTAGCGATTACCAAGAACCTTAGTTGTTGAAATACCTTTACATGTAGTGGCCATCAAAACTTCTGTCATATTTGACAAGACACATTTTCAATTTGAATTGTTTTTGAACTTAATTGCAGCAATCCTTTTATATGTTGACACTGGACATTTGACAGTCGTCTTGTTTACTCGCCGCGAGGTGTTAGACAAGGTATCGACTTGTCAGTGTTCTGTTGTCAGTGGTTCATTAGGAGTGATTGGCTCGCGCCAAGAAGTTTTGATGGCCACTACATGTAAAGGTATTTCAACAACTAAGGTTCTTGGTAATCGCTACTGACGAAGGGTAATAACCCAGAAACAATATTGTCTAGCGATCCACCAGTTAGTCTTCATGGACCTGTTTTAATTAATGTTCACTACACCATTGAGGTGTAAGATTAGACCATCTTTCGTATATATATATATATATATATATATATATTTTGTTGAGAAATATATATTTATATATATTTTTTGGGTATTAGATGGCATTATTTTTAAAAAAATCAAGTGTGATAATGTACAATTTTTATTTGGTCATTATCAATTTTAACGTTTCGACAATTTTATCATGTCTTCATCAGTAAAATCTGTAAAATTAAATTAAAATGTTACATAGTGGTACTTAAATTTATACTATATTAAAATTATCGTTGATAAAATGCATATAATGGTTTTAATGTAAAAGTGAAATAATTGTTATAAAACTAAAAATTATCTTTGCATTCAAAATAATCAAACACACGATCAGAATATCCTATATATAAATGTCTAAAAATCCTATATTAATCAACGGCAAGAAGTTTATAAAATACATTTTCTTTTTATTAATTTTTCCCCTTTATTTACAGCTATAATCCGACAATAAATTCGCATAGTTTTGTATAATGTATTTAAAATTATGTCCCAAAACCAGATTTATTGTATGCGTGTGGTCGTGTTTATAAATAAAAGAATCTTAAATCTACTTACATGTGCATTGCATGAGGTGCGACGATGAACTGAACATGAGCTATGGATTTTTTTTTTTTTTTCCCTTTTTATATAATTTTTATCCTCCTTTGTGGTGTATTTAACAAAACATAATGGCATATATATACATATACACATACACGAATATATATATATATATACATACACATACACACATACATATATACATACATACACACACACACACACATACAATATACATATATACACATAATCATTGATTACAATCTTAATGTTAAAACATCATTTCAAATTATACAATATATATTATGATATTTATGATATTTAATCACCTATAATTTTAGTTAAAATGTGTACAATATAAATAAATGTTGTTTCAGTATACAAGATAATAAATTTAAATAAATAAATAAATAATATAATAATATATAAATAAAAATAAAAAAATAAATCTTGTATACTGAAACAACATTTATTTATATTGTACACATTTTAACTAAAATTATAGGTGATTAAATATCATAAATATCATAATATATATTGTATAATTTGAAATGATGTTTTAACATTAAGATTGTAATCAATGATTATGTGTATATATGTATATTGTATGTGTGTGTGTGTGTGTGTATGTATGTATATATGTATGTGTGTATGTGTATGTATATATATATATATATATATATATATATATATAATGAAAAAAGGTTGTTGATGCGGGAACAAAGACATAACAAAAGAAAGACCTTATTGGGCAAAGCCCGCGTGGAAACACGCAACGTTGCGTGTTTCCACGCGGGCTTTGCCCAATAAGGTCTTTCTTTTGTTATGTCTTTGTTCCCGCATCAACAACCTTTTTTCATTATTATATCCTGGGCTCGGTTGTTCACGCAGGTGGCTATGTCCTCCCGCGTGGCTATGTTGAATGTTCCCACAATATTGTGGGTATTTTGACTGTTGTCATAATGTGGAGGTCGGTTGCTTGTGTTGACTCCGATTGTTTTGTATCTCCAAATTTGTCCATCTTTTAATTTGGCTATACCGTCCTGATGACGACTAATAAGTCAGAAACACGTGTCGGCGGTTGCGTGTTTCCACGCGGGCTTTGCCCAATAAGGTCTTTCTTTATATATATATATATATATATATATATATATATATATATATATATATTCGTGTATGTGTATATGTATATATATGCCATTATGTTTTGTTAAATACACCACAAAGGAGGATAAAAATTATATAAAAAGGGAAAAAAAAAAAAATCCATAGCTCATGTTCAGTTCATCGTCGCACCTCATGCAATGCACATGTAAGTAGATTTAAGATTCTTTTATTTATAAACACGACCACATGGCACGCATACAATAAATCTGGTTTTGGGACATAATTTTAAATACATTATACAAAACTATGCGAATTTATTGTCGGATTATAGCTGTAAATAAAGGGAAAAAATTAATAAAAAGAAAATGTATTTTATAAACTTCTTGCCGTTGATTAATATAGGATTTTTAGACATTTATATATAGGATATTCTGATCGTGTGTTTGATTATTTTGAATGCAAAGATAATTTTTAGTTTTATAACAATTATTTCACTTTTACATTAAAACCATTATATGCATTTTATCAACGATAATTTTAATATAGTATAAATTTAAGTACCACTATGTAACATTTTAATTTAATTTTACAGATTTTACTGATGAAGACATGATAAAATTGTCGAAACGTTAAAATTGATAATGACCAAATAAAAATTGTACATTATCACACTTGATTTTTTTAAAAATAATGCCATCTAATACCCAAAAAATATATATAAATATATATTTCTCAACAAAATATAAAATAAACTTGGCAAAAGTATAAAACAAATAAAAACTAATCTCTAACAACATATATATATATATATATATATATATATATATATATATATATATATATAATGAAAAAAGGTTTTTACCGCGGGAACAAAGATATATGAAAGGAAAGTTTTGACAGTTATCACACATGTGGAGGTCGACTTCTTGTTGTTGACTCCCATTGTTTTATCTCAAAATTTTGTCCACCTTTTAATTTGGCTATACCGTCCTGATGACGACTAATAAGTCAGAAACACGTGTCGGCGGTTGTGTGTTTCAATGCGGGTGTATGCCCAAGAACTTTCCTTTCATATATATATATATTAAAAATCTTATATCTTGTCAAATCTGACAGCAAAATGTAAAATTTACACGAAAGATGGTCTAATCTTACACCTCAATGGTATATATATATATATATATATATATATATATATATATAAATAATGGTACTTATCTTGTATCAAGTCAAGCAATACATCATTGCTTGACAAGGGTTTTCGAAACACTTTATTGCAAAAAAATGTGTCGCAATAAACTTTAATATTGCTAAGTGTTTTATTCAACGACTGACTGCTCATGATACAAGATAAGTACAATTTTAAGTGATTTACAGTGGAGAATTTGTACAATAATTGAATGAAAAATTTTCATAGATCTTCCTCATCTCTTCTTATACGCTGGTACTTTCCAGGCTATTTTCTTTACTGTCCTATCGTTTGTGATTCTTTCCATGTGACCTAGCTACTGCATTCTTCTCTTCATTTGACCTTCTTATCCGTATTCCGGCTTCTCTCCTCCCAATATCCTTCTAATTATCTTCCTTTCCCACCTCCTTACTTTTTCCTGTGTTTTCTTTTTTTTTAGCAACCAGGTCTTGTATCCATAAGTTGCTGTTCGTCTTTAGTATTGTTTTGTCAATGCTTAATTTTGTACTTCGTGACACCTGTTTTGCTCTTATTAGGTATTGTTTGCTTTACTTAGGTATCGATCTCTTTTTTTTCCTCACACTTGTTGGCTATTCTTGCCTCCATATACACTACTTGAAAATTCAGTTTGCCCAACTGTGTCTTCACTTCTCGTTGTGTGTGTCCTGGTATCTTTCTATTCGCCTCATTTTTCTTTTTTCATGATTTCTGCTTAATTTCTAGTTACCATGAGCATGTCATCTGCATAGGCTATCACTTGGTGACATTTGTACAGTATGTTAAATAATCATTTGGAGAGGGGTTCCCTTGTCTAAGTCTGGTCCTGATTTCAAAGTCCTGTACCATTTGTTTTTTAAATTTTACCTTGCTCGCGGTTTTCTTTAGTGTCATGTTCTCATTTTCTCAACTAAGTGGGTGTGCCGAATTCTTCCATTATGTATAAACCACAGGAGCAATGGTATCGGCACGAAAGATGACATGATTGCGTGGTTACTGAAAAAAGAGTTGGTACTCCCAGAGTATACAAAAACTCAAGATTTCAAAAAAGTATATATATACACTTAAAAAGTAAAAATATTCGTCGATGCTCTATGTGATGGACTACGTCTACTAGGAGTTTTACATTTTTTTGTGAACCGTGTAGGAGAAAAAAAAAAATGTAAAAAGACCATCGGCTAGAAATCGCTAAAATCGGGTACTTTTTGCATTTCGTTAATGATTGCTTTTAAAGGTATTGACAGAAAAATTTGAACTTACACTATGTTACGAAGAAATAATTGCTGGTTGTAATAATGTTTATTTCAATTTTGTATAACTAATATCACAACTGAACCAAAAGAATTTTAAAAAGGACCGAAGGTTTCGAACAACATTTTTGCAGTACTTTTAAAGTGACGGTTTCTTTGTGTATTACCATCTTACATGGTCTAATGAATGCTCTGGGAATTCGAATCGATAAAGGAATTGAACTGTTCATCGACAGCTAAAGGTGTTTTAAGTGTGTACTCCTCCACAATGGCAATTTATTTGGTGCAGTCCCATAAAGAAACATAAACGGAGCAAATGATCTGATGCAGTATCACAAGCACAATCATCTTCATCTGTAGACCTTAAAATAGACTTGCTCATCCTTGGTCAGCAACGTGGATACACAAAGTATTCCTGTTTTGGAGGAATTGCATTAGAGCCTGGTGATCCATGTTCTACATGATCCACTCGTTGACAGAAACGAGTGGCTCATAAAACTGGGTCTCATGAAGAAATTCGTGAAAGCTTTGCCAACTGAAGAGAACTGTTTCAAGTATCGCATTTCTGCATTTCCTACCCTTTCGTTTGAGAAGACGAAGACCAGTGTATTTGACGGTCCACAGATTCGGTAGCTCATTAAAGATGAACATTTCACAGGGATAATGTCAGAACCCCAAAAGAATGTTTGGTTGTCATTCAAAAACCTTGTCAAGAACTTCTTTCCAAGAAATTCGTGAAAGCTTTGCCAACTGAAGAGAACTGTTTCAAGTATCTCATTTCTGCATTTCCTACCCTTTCGTTTGAGAAGATAAAGACCAGTGTATTTGACAGTTCACAGATTCGGTAGCACATTAAAGATGATCATTTCATAGGGACAATGTCAGAACCCCAAAAGAATGTTTGGTTGTCATTCAAAGACCTTGTCAAGCACTTCCTCACTTCAAAGAAGAAATCTGGACTGACCGTAATGACAATGAAAAAGCAGTGACGCTAAATGTAAGGAACAGGCCGAATAAAGGTTGTGCAAGGACGATGATGATAATTTTATTGGGTATATTTGTGTGATACTTTGCTATTCATTGGGTTTAGTATCGAAGCCGTGGTGTTACGTATCAGCTAAATTGAAAATGATTTTATTAAGCAATGTTGCTGGGTATGGATTCTCTGTACGTATATATAATAATTAAGATTAAGATGATAAAAGATGATTAATTTGTTTGATTCTATTTTTGAGACAAATGATGCAATTGTAGAATGAAGTGTAACTTTTTGATGGCGATTTTTTTTTGGTACCAACCTAAAATTATGATATTATCTGTTCTAATTAATTGAATATCTAAGAACGCTATGAAGTTATTGTTGTCTTCTTTTTCCATTGTGAATTTAATGTTATTATTGTAATTATTAAATTATAATAGTGGGATGAATATGTCCTCCACGTATTTTTTATGTTGTTCCAATCTTTGGCAATATGGCCAGCAACCAGACTTTATGAGTATTGGCAAATAAAGATAGACCATCAAGGCTGACAGGGACATAGTTGTCGGATAATTATAATTATTGATAAATTCAGCAAATTGGAAGGAGTCCCCCGTAAAATAATCATTCTCGTTGTTTTAAGACATAACGAGGATATCTGTTATATGTTAAGTTAAGCTTTAAGGAGATGATGATACTATTGGTCGAGTGGTAGTACTGGTTTATGATGTTTGGGGGTGTCATACAATTTAGGTTCTATTTTTTAATAGTTTAACTATATTGTTGTTCTTTGTTTTTGGAAAGAGGTCGTTGGGTCTCTTCTCAACTTGCTGGAACAGTCAGTGCCATCCAACAATAAGTGCATTTTATTATTATAATCTGATTTTGTCAATATAACCATAGACATATTGTTCTTGTCTAACTTTAGTATCAGTGATACTAAAGTGATGAATTATCAGGATGATTTGTTAGAAACAATTTTGTGTTCTACATTTCCATTGCCAAACTTGGTATTTTTTTGTAATCAGTTAGTGCAAAATATTGGTAAATTTTGCTTTAAGATTATCTCTTTGTGTTGCTGAGGTACATAATGGATTGAATATCTGCCAACGTCTTGATGACAAAATCTTGGTCCTAACGCTATTATGGTTTTTGTGTTATCCACTTACCTTTAGCAACAATTAATTTTGTTAGTAGTAGTCCCTGTACCATCTAATCTTGAAAACTTATTTAACATGCTTAATTAAATGCAACAAATACTGAAACTGCTATTTTCGATTGACGAACGTTATTTCGTACATACTCATATTTTATATTTATACACAGTTCATAAATGGGCAACGTTGACCGATTAATTATAGCAATGTGTTATCTGGTGTGAATCGGAGGTTCTGTAATCCTGCGTACTTGTGACCGTTCCATCCCCGAAACAAAATGAAAAAAAAAACAAAAAGATTGTAATCAGATTTTACCCTTGTTTAACATATTTTGTTAATGACATAATCCTTTTACAAATGATGCCGCGGAAGGCTTTTGTTCTTAATTAAAAAACTTCGTTTTAATTCGTTTTTGCGTTAAAATTTGTGTGCAATTATATTTCATAAAATAGAAAATGCGGTCCCGGGAGCGATGAATGTTGTGTGAAAAATAATTCAAAACAAAATTACTATGTTAAATTAATTAAACAGCATCAACAAATGTAGCATTCGGAATAATTAATTTGGATGTAATACGTTGACAGAAATTTGAAATTTGTGTAAATTAGTAACGGGACGAAACATAAAAGGAAGGTATAGTCAAAATGGTAATAAGATTAATGTAGATGATAGATTTGCATATGTCGTGAAATTGAGCAAAACCATTTGCAGAAACAGATGACAGAGCGAACCATATTCTAGACTGTGAATAAATATTCTTCGAGTAACTAACTCTCTAGCGACTCCAGGATCTACATCTGACGCGGCTTTCCGAAGCTTAACTCGAACCTTTAGAGCATTATATAATTTGGGCGAATACAATACACATTTGCAGAAATATGGTGTTCGATCGATACGCGCAAAGAAACGTTTAAGGCGACGAATGTATCAAATCTCAAAATTTAATTTGGCGCAAATCGACAGAATAAGCTGAAAATGTGAAATTAGGCAAACGAATTTTAAGAGGAAAAGTTTTTACGTGAATAAAATTTGTTTGTCAAACAAACACTCCAAGTTTAAATGTTTGTGAAGTTTTCAATTGCAAAAAATTACTTATTCATTACGTGGCTTTCGTAATTACATTTAAAAAGTTTAATTTTGAATTAAATCATATACGTACTTCGATTTTATTGAAATAGAATTTTTTTTATCAACAGCTGCAAAACTGCATATAGAGACCAAGAAAAGGAATAAAGTAAACGAGTGGTGGGATGATGAATGTGACGAAAGAATCAAGAGCAAGAATGACACGCCGAATGGGTAATAACCGGGAAAAAAAGCAAATGTGTTTTGAGAGGAGTAACGAAAAATGAATGAAAAAGGGAACAAATGGAAAGTGAACAGCAAATCAAAGATGCGTGGAGGGAATTGTAAATAGAAGACGCAGCACGAGGAATGACCTGGAAACCATGAACGACGGAGCATTAGTCGAATTACTAACTAAGTGATGAAATAAATGTGGGATTAGAAGTAGAATTTATAGATTTCCAAGAAGCCATTGATTCAGTCATCAGAAAGAACTTTTTACTTAAGAGCAGATTTTCGATTATCCATTTTTTATAACTTGTTTCGTAGTAAAATTTCGCATTAACTAATAAAATTACGTATTCAAATTTAAATATTAAAATTATTAATCATAAATTAATTTATTGGTCGTAAAATAAGTAACTTAATTACATGTATTATAACACGGGCTTCTCAGGCGCGGGATATGTAAATTCGTAGATTTATAGGACTATGCATCCTATGGTTAAAACACTATTTATTACATTTATTATCGTTCATAAATGTTTCGTTTCGGTTCGAAAATTGAAAGTTATCAATTATACGAGTTATCGGCGTTAAAAAATTATTTTTCTAACGGATATCGTCGAACTACACTAATAAATATATCGGACGGCCAAAAGCACATGTTATAACCAAGTCAGTTAACATTACTGATAAAACTTTTGCCCCATAAATAATTCTACTATCTATATCATTCCATTTGATTTGGTACTGGGGAAATAATCATTACGGGAAAAGAACCATCGAACAAAATATATGTTTGACTAGTGAACTGGAAAGATGTGATTTTTTTCCACACATTGATGTATGTATGTGTATATATAAGTATATATATATATATATATATATATATATATATATATATATATATATGTATATATATATATGTATATGTATATACACATATATATATGTATATGTATATGTATATGTTAGGTACTATTAAGTATAACCATAATTGCATTGCTATGCGTGTTAATTTCTTTCATAAATTGCCAATGCAGTTTAAATATTTGAGTGAAAATATTCAGGCAAGCACATTATAAAGCAATATGGTCCAAAACATTATTGGAATCTCTTATGTGACATTCTTACGCATTGGATCAATACAAACGCATTCATGGTATGGACGACAATAAACCCTTTATATCCGTAACAAAAAAAAATATTGTGGGAAACGGAACCCGTTTATATGTCAATGCGATCTGACGTTTCACTGGTCTTTGTCTAAATTTTATTTTGATTTTAAATTGTTTGTAGCACAATTTCATTTGAATAATAAAGAAGATTAAGTTTGATATGTAAAATTAGTATAATTTAATTATTACTGTTTTATGCATCTTGCAATAACTTAGTTAATATTGTTGATTATATTTTTAATGGCATGATTAGTTACGAGTTTTATTGTTTTCTGTCACCATATGAAAGAACATGAATAAACAGTTCTTTGTATCAAAAATAGAAAACATGAAACATGAAATTACAAGTTAATCGTTAATTTTTGTAAACTGCTTTTATTAGATTGTCCTGAAAGCTCTTGGTTGTTTCTTATTGATTCTGTACAACCATTCACTCCATCATATCAGTGACAAATATTACACAACAAATATTGAAATTACAAGTTGGTATCACAAAACGAATTGTTTAACATCTACATTAAGTGCTCAAAAGCTCCCCCTTCTTGTTGAATGCAGGCAGAGTTTTGGAAATTCATTTAAAACATTATTTAACATATTAGCATTAATACTAGCAAACGTGTATTCTTTATTGCAAGGTATTGTCGTATGTGCTATTGCCACATTGTTGCCTTCCCGTAACCCCTTAAAAAATCGCACGAAGTGAAATCTGTTGGGGCACCTCTTCCAATCCAATGTCCAAATTCATCGCCTAAATGATCTCTGACTATCTATTTATTAAATTTAAAGACATCGTATGGTTAACCATATCTTGAAATTAATTTTGAAATCTACACTCAGATGCAAAAAACCGGGTCGTTGGGTTATTTTTGCAAAAAACTGGGTAATTTTTTGTTTTAGTACTTTGATTGTAAAGTGTTTTACAATCAGAGAGACCATCAGGATGTAAAAATATCAGTTTATTTAATGAACATTAATATGCGGGAACGATAATGTACGTATACACGAAAGAAAATGCATTTCTGCAAAATAAACTTAACAGCGATTAATAATGAAAATTTCAGTTGAATAGGATTTCAATACTTCGCGGCGGCGTGCAGGCAATAGTTAGGGCTCGAGCCCAACCCAACCCAACACGAATATCATTTTGTGGAATATTCTGCCATTCTTCCTGAAGTGCCACACGAAGCTCGTTTATTGTAGTTGGTGCACTGCACGTCTTCTAACACGCCTGCCCAGCATGTCTCAAACATGTTCTATAGGATTTCCATCTGGGCTACATGCAGGCCAGTTGAATTTTCTTATTCCAACTGCATCCAAGTATTCTGTGACACACCTCGCAGAATGCGGTCTCAGAATAAAGCCATTGCCGATAAATGAAGCAAATGGTACTACGTAATTTTTCGAAACCTCCTTAATATACCGCTGTGCAGACAGCGATTCGCCATGAACAACCAATTCGGTGCAGGCATCCATTGATATTCCTGCCCATATCTGGTGAATGTAGGTAGAATCTAGACTCGTCAGTAAACAGTACAGTCCTCCATCGTTCCATGTCCAATTTAAATGTTCAAAATTGGAGTCTGGCTATTCAGTGACGTTGGAGTAATTTTGGTCCAGCTGCTGGTCTATAAGATTTTAAACCAGTTTCTTGTATCCTTCGACGAACTATCCACACAGCTGTACCACGAACCTCATGGAGTTGGTTTTTGGTCTCCACTGAAATCACATGACGATTCCGTAGAGTATTAAGAACGATAAATCGGTCATCGATTGCAGCAGTTTTTCTATTCCTGTCAGATCCCGCCCTACGAGTATTTCTGCCGGTCTCCATAAACCACTCAAGTGCCCTTTGGACAGTAGAAAGACTAACATGAAGGAATCTGGACACATACCTCTGGCTTCTTCCACAATCTTCAGCACTTAGAACCATGATCAACACAACAAGCTGCCCTGGGAGTGACAGTTAATCGACAACAAATAAGTAAACCCAGTAGCCACCTTCATCCTCTGTGCATAATGTCGACTGAGCAATAGGTAGTGAAGAATGCATACCTTTAAATTTTATTTTCGCTTATTAATGTTAATGATAAGTACCACATGTTGTTTTACTACATCCTCATGGACTTTTTGATTGTTAAACACTAAAAGTTTTATTTAAATTACTAAAACAAAAAAAAATAACCAAATGACCCGCTTTTTTGCATCTGAGTGTAGATATATCTGATCAGTTGAATTTCCATTAAGGAAAAGCGGATACAATAACGTAATGTCCACTGATACGTCCCCAATCATTTTATGATCAAACATGTTGGTAGCGGACATGTTGTTATAGCCTATGTGACAAGTCCGTGTTCATCCAGCTATGCCAATGCAAACTCTCAGTTTAATCAGTCTGTCAATTGACAAGCATTTGTAGTGACAATGCTAATTATTTCAAACATAGGATAAAAAAAATCGTTAAATTCTTACACCCCACTGCATATGCCTTAAATGTGATCAAGAAGTCTTCAGATTAGGGTAGAACGTGGAAATATTTTCATATATTTGATTGGAATATTCAAATGTCAAAAATTCAAACGTCAAAATCTAAATCATAATTTGACATAATATTGATTAAGTTGACAGTTCAAACTTTAATTATGGTTAATTAATTTTAACTGGGCGCGTCATGTTTCACGTTTAATAGAACTTTTTCACATTTGACGTTGCAACGAGCGATGCTTTCAGCGAATTTATGACTGTGTTCAGACTACGGCGATTCATTATGAAACTATCGCCAACAAATAAATTGTAAAAGAATTTTACATGTTTTGAATTAAAATTTAATTATTGTTCAAGACACAGGGATTGTGTATTCATGTGATGGTAGTCTACGTCCAGTTTACCATTCTAAATATTCACACTATGGCATATTCTAGTACTTGATTTGTTCGCCGGAGCCTCCCCTATATGATTTTGAATTTTGTATCCACATTAAGTTTTAAGACTACGATTTGTTTCCAACGAATTTACTGCGAAATTCCTCTGACCAAGTATTAAATATTGGCTTTCTTGGCCTAATTTTGGCTCTTCACATTATTTCATCAAACACAAATATTTGAGTACTTTCATATATTTTTTTGGCTCTTAATAATGTTATTATCCTTATGTGCCCCTAATTTCAATCAAAATTAGAATCTAAAATATTGATTTGAGTCTTCTCATGTCTTAGATAAAAGTTTCATTTACTCCAATTTTTCTCTAAAATTACGTTTAATATTCGAAATTGATTCAATTCAAAGTTTTATGTTGATTTTAGTGCTTATATCCCATTTTTATGTTATCGACGTTAAATATTAATTGTCTGCATTCATTTTCAGAAATAATAAATTAAGAGGGAAAACGTGTGATTTTAACTCCCTAATTGAAAAACCTGGCTAAAGTAATGATTAATTAACAAAAAGTAATTTGCCAAAATGAGATGGATAATATCATTATTTTAGAAATTTCGTGTTATTAGCTCGGCATGGATTTCCTCGTGATATATTTTTGCGTGGAAATGTTTTTGTAATAAATTGCTGGTTTCAATTAGATTTTTTATGATCAAAAATCTGTAGCACAAAAGAATTCCGAAAAACAATATAAATCAATAGACTTCATGGAAATAGAGATTCTGGATATAATTCATTTATTCAAGTGGTGATATATTCATACATATAAGTCATACGCAGTGCATAACATGTCATTTTGTGATTATCTTAATATTTATGGTAGAAATTCTATTTTTACCAATAATTCAATTCCGGGTTTTTAAGTGTCGATACTAAATTTTAACTACAACGACTTATTTACGTGTGGACTTTATTTTATTATGAATTAATCAAAGTTTTTATAAAGTAAAACCGTGTAGAACCATCTAACGGGCTATATTTCTGTCTTTGTAACAAATGGGCAACGGTGCAAATTAAATAATTGTTGTCATTTTCGCAAATTGGTAGATATTTGTCGAATAACAGCAAGGGTACTCCTAAAACCTTATTTATTATAGCTATTATACGTAAGAAATAAAAGAAATTAAGCGGTAAAGGACCTCCTTAAATAAAGAGAACGTGGCAAAGAAGTACAATTAAAACGATATAAAGCGGTAACTGGCAGGCGAAATATCTCCGCTTTGGGTGTTAACATGTAGAACAATTTGCTCCTCGATGACTATTATTTGAAATCGTTTTTTTATACAATTACATTGGAGCGACAGGTATCATTATTAGAAAATAAATACAATAGGTAAAAAATATAATAGATAATAGTATTTTTTAGGCGACTGACACGAAAAATTTAAATTTCAGTTTTGATAAATGTTTTGATAAATGCACAAGATGGGGATCAATATGGGCTCGTCATTAAAACTAAGCGAGTATCATTTTCTTTACGCGAACTTTAACGATTAACTATTACCTTCAACACTTGAAATCGGTATTGCGAATCGCTCGTTTGGAACCATTTATTTGTCGTATTCGTTAGTTACACAAATATATAAGATTTCATAAGACTCTTACGAAATAACAATATTTGCGACAGTGGTGGTTATTAGTATTGGATTGTCCCTAAAGGTGTCATTCTGACGTTTCGTCAAAGTCACATTTGCCATGTTCAGGTAGATCGAAGTAATCTAGAAAAAGATATTCTAGGTCACTTCGACCTAGAAGAACTACCTGATGAATAAAAAAACAAAATTTGAAATTAGAGTAAATGCGAATTCGAAGAAATTGAAATACGCGTCTCATTCAGTAAACAACAAACTCAGGCAAGTTTTTATTTTTCATTTTAGTACTTGTTTGCTGATAACAGAATAATATTTTAAACAATAATAACAAATAAGTTATTGTAAATAATTTAATTTAAATTAAAAAATATATATAATTCATTTTAAACCAATTAAGGGAATGATACTTTTTCTCAGATATTTCCTGCTCGTTTGAAGCACACTGTGTCGGCGCGCGTCACTGGGTGGGAAGTAACATCAAAGAGATAATTATAAGCTGCTCGAATGATCAGGCTGTCTTCATCTCGAGCCCACTGTAATAAATATTGGCCTCGTTTTTTTTCAACGACAAAATTAAATAATTTATTTGTGATTAACAATTAAAATTATTACTTTGGCTGTTTAACAACATAGACTATAATTAAAGTACATAACATAGCATAAATTTCTATCGGTACTATGATTTTACTCGTTCAACATAATAAGTAACTAGTAAAGAAGTACAAACTTTATAAACTGTCAGAACATTGCTTAGAATTTCTTAATAGCTGTTAGTTATAGACGAGACCATGCGCCCAAGCTCTATACGGTTAGAAGCTCTGCATTGGGCAGATATGTAACTGTCAGTTCAAACCACAGCTTTGAACTACAAGGGTGTTGCCGTGTTAATTAAGCTCTCTTTACGGGTTTGCTTCTCTATGGAATGGCGTAAGCGTCAATTCTGCAATGTTACAGTGTTCCAAACACAAACTATTTGCCACATATTAAAATGGTGTTTATCATACTAGGTAATGGGCCAATATTAATAGTTGTTTCACTAGAATATTTACACACACGTATTTACTTTGATTGCGTTGAAAGTCATGTAATCGCGAAACTTAATTACGTACTCGTCACGGTAAACAAAACGTTTATATGTCACAAACTTCAACGAATTGTAAATAAAAGCAAATATATAGTCGCAAGTATGTACGTACGTCCTAATCAAACAGTTTCCACTCTAGCAATTTTAGTTTGTCTTGGGTTTTAAGTTATTGTTTATGTCTAGCATGCTCACAAAATTATCAAACCGGAAATAAAGTAGATATCAATCCAGGTGTGCTTAGTATACATATAATATACATTACACAGAAGTTTTTTTTTTTTATTCGAAATTCAACCTGTTTTCATTTGCACATATAATACACAATTTATTTATTTTTTTATTCGCGACAGAATAAAAATAGAAGGCATGTCTTTGGATTTTTAGGTATAGTATCGAATTTCTATCAAGGCCATATTAAGTAACATTTTATATTTCTTTAGAATTGTGCAAACCTTGATATGTCGGATTGAGATATACCAAGTTAATATTTAAACTGAAAACTAACTGTGTGAACATGTCACTTGAAATAATTAAAATACGACACAAAGTCTCGAACTGTCTTAGTGCTGGGGTTGAAGTAAAATTAGGGAAGAGATTAAAAAAATTAAAGTGACATGACGTTTCACCTAACAGCAATCATATATGTTTTAAACCTTATCGTTTACGTTACGTATCGTTCAAAATCTAAAGTAGGTAAGAAAATAAAATAGCTCTGAATCACGATGATGAGAAAATTTCAATGACAAAAGTAAAGGATAAATACAAAAAAAGACGAGAAAGAATCTAAAATGAAAAAAATACACAGAAGTTATAAAATGGCACAAATTAAAGGATAACTTGATAGCTAAAAAAAACCAAGAAACAGTAAATGAACAAATACAAAACCTGAATTCAAAAACTCAAAAGCTACGAATTGAAACGACATGGGAAGTATTCAGGAAAATTACTATTGAATCAGCGCGGGAAGTGTTGGACAAATAGACAAAGTAAGGCAAACAGAATGGCGGACGGAAGACATTAAGCAGCAAGTGAAAATTACAAATTACGAATTACGAAAATTACGAATTCGCAAAAATACCCAAATAAGAAGACGATAATGAAATGATCAACAGCTGCATCAAAGCAGAAAACATGGAAAGAGTTCGGTGAAAAGATGGGGAGAAATCGTAAAAGTAACCAGAAACGGTTAGAACACTGGCAACGTCAAAAAGAGCATATTTAGCCTTTCTAGCGTTTGAAGAGAGTACCAAAAACGAAAATTTGGGATAGTCTAGAGAAAAGTTATGTAAATAAAAAATTAACAACGGCCTATACCAGGTAACCAGAAATGGTGTTATCAGTAAAAACCTTCATTCCAAATATTCACAACCAAATAGGGAGTAAGACAGAGGGAAAGTTTAAGTCCGCTTCTGTTTATAACGTTCATGGAAGACGTAATCAAGAGCACGAAACTGAAAGCGCTGTATATACGATACATAGAACTTGAGAAGAGAATGAATGTAGCGATTATAGCAAGGAATGAAACATATCTGGATGAAAACTTGAAGGAATATAATGAAGCGCTAAAAGATAAAGGGGTGAAAATGGGTAAAACAAAAATTATAGTAGTATCAGAAGAAATGAAAAGGACTCAAATAAAATTAGAGAGTAGAACATATCAGCAATTATCAATATCTAGGAACGCTGCTTGATGTAAAAGGTAGAGGTAGAGCTGAATAACAGACTAGAGAAATCAAATAAGGTGTATTATGCAATGATTTATTACATTTATTAATAAAAAGGAAAAAAGCTAAATTAGAGCAGCAGAAACGAAATATACGAGAAGAGCGATGAGAGTCGCAGAAGAGACAGGATTCGAAACGAATAAATTGGGCAAGAGCTTGACATAGAATCAATAGAGGTGTACATAGAAAAACGACAACTGGGATGGTGGGGACACACGCAGATGATGAGTGACAAAATACCGACCGAACATATCTGGGAAGCAAAACTGCAGAAAAAAGGAAACGTGGAAATAGTATTTTGTGTACCAAGGCCAAAAAGTACTGTTTTTTCGTCCGAGTTTTCTTTACCGGAAAGCAAACGAGGACGAAAAAACACTTTTTGGCCGTGGTGCACACAACATTTTTTAGGCGACCCTCATATAATTTTCAAATTTGTTGCAACATTTACTTACAATTTATTGACATAGTCATTTATGACAACTGAACAATTGTACATATTTGTGACACCTTCAGACATGTTTATGTTTTCTTTGTCTACATTCGAAGTTATTTCGGCTTTATAAACAATAATTACCCAATAATCAGTTAAAAAGTCTATCACCAACACGTATTTACTAATGTAAACAAGATGTACAGTTTGACACTGACGGCAATGTGGTTATTTTTATACAATTTAGGTAACTGTCGGTAGATGGCGCCACCCTATTGCGGACGAAAAATGAAAGCGGACGAAAAACGATTACTTTTCGTCCGCGTTTGACGACTGAAATTTTAATTTTTCGTGTCGGTCGCCTAAAAATATATTCACAAGGTTTGATTATTTATAATTTAAAAACATTATTCGGATTTACATTTGAAATAAATATGTATCTAGTATGCAGTGCCATTCAGACGTCTATTTCTCTACATAATCTCCCTGAACGTGGAATACATTTGGTCGATAAATAAATAATGATCTTCCCTCGTAATTAAACAAATAATCATAGCATCCATAAAAATCGTAATCGTAGAATAGTTTTCTTAATTCATCAACGTACATCAATTATTTGGTCACTGCCTTTACCTCGCACTGTGCATATCGTTCTAGGTAACCTCAATTTTTTAATTTAAGTTTTAAAGTTAGTGAAATTATGGCAATTAACCTTAAAGAAATTTCAAACGTCAAAGAGACGTATGCAGTCAGAATTAAATAAATCGTTTAAATGCAAATTTCAAATTTCAAAGAAGAGAATAATCATGTGTAGAAGTTAAGTGTAACGCGACCATAAATAATTGGTGCTTACAAATAAACAAATCCATTCTGTTTGTGTAATTCTGTAACCGAAGGAAAGATATAAACTTAATCGCAAGTTCTAAGAAAAATCATAGGTACACAAGTAAAAATTTAACATGGCCTCTAAATTTCTATTAAAACCAAAACCATAAGATTTGTAACTCACCACAATTGTTTTGGAAATAATAACAATTAAATTGTATTTTTCACGACTATAAAATATTTTTGATACAGTGTACAATAAGTTTTAATTCATTCCTTATCATAAATACAACCAGTCCTTCATACAAAATACGGCACGCAACGTGTCGGCCTGCATAGTTATACTACGTTTTTCGAAAAAACTTTTCAAATGAAAGTTGTTTAAAATATCAATATCTATAATTTATGTAAGAATATTTTTTTCCGTAACGTGTACCGTTTTCGAGATATGGAAAAAGGTTCCGCTTGAGAGATTGCATTCAAAATAGGACGTTTTCCTCCTTGCTACATACAAATGTTAAATTTAAAGTTTCAGAGCTCTAGCTATACTCGTTTGGACGCTAGAGCGCGCACACACAAAGACACACACACAGACGTCATTCCGAAAATAATCAGAAACGATTCAGGGGACCTCAAAACGTGTATATCCGTTGAAATCTTGAGTTCGAAAATTTTCATGATTCCTATACTCACTTATACATAAAGTATGAGTAATAATCCAATCAAAACACGCCCAATTATATAAAATTCGTTGTGATGTACTTGGGGGTCGCTGGGAATTTCCAAAATAAGACAAAACCACTTTGTTAAATCATGTATTTATAAATAAAAATATAACAATTAGTTACCAAATGAAACATACAATAAAATGTTAATAAGTCTGTAAAAATAAAAGAGTAATGGCAACCATGCGCCTGTTTTTTTGAAACCAGTCTTATAAATCTAGGCTTTGTATTTGAGACACACACAATTCTATCGTTTTCTCACTTTTGTCTTGATGGCAGTCCTAGATGAGAAACTTAACGGATAATGGAACCAAACATCCTTTTGGTCCAAAATTCGTGCGGGTTCTGGGAAACAAATTCAAGCTTCAAAACTGCACCACTTGATATTTCAAAGAGTTTTTCTTTCATGGTTATTGGTATTTCGACATGTTGAAAGGAGTCGTCTAAAAACGGATTCAGTATCCATCTGTAACTGTCGTAAATATTTTGAATTTATTCTGCAAAATAATCACAGAGCTTTTGTTTTAAATTTAGAAAAACAACTTGCATGCCTGCAATTACTTGTGCAAAATTGTAACAGTAGTCTTATAATTGGAAACATCTTCCATAATTTCCTGAATGAACTGGAATAAATCGAAATGCTTTTTGCTAATTCAATTCGACAATAAATCAATTTTTCTTATAAATCCCTTATTTTATTCGTGGCTCTAATTATATTAACAGTAATATGCAAGTATTACTGTACGCCACCTTGCATATTACTGTTCAAAATATCAGCGTGGCTACAGAAGGCAAAGAGGATCGAAAAATTGTCTTTCATATGGGGATTTCACATCGTGCAAATATATTAAAAGCTCTACTCTTAAGTGAAATACTTTTTTTAAGAAATTGTCCCCTTTTCAAATAAAACACACCCTCTTCGCAGATTTTTTGAAAAATACGGGTCTGCAAAGCATTAATGACGATTTTCGCAACACAGTCTATTTCAGGTGGTAACACTTTTGACGCAGGATTGCGTCCATTAGAACTAACGTTCGAAGTTGACAGTCTTGGTGTCCAGTGTTAGCTTGTGTTCGTTCATATCCTGTAACACTACGTCCCCTGCCTTCTTAAGCCCACGCTCGCCAACACAGCACGGAAGGGACGGTCCGGTTAAAACGATTGGCGATTTTTCGAAACGCCAGCGTGTTTCAATCACACCGTCAACAATTGCACCTACATTAAATCATAACAAGATACATACGAAATTAAATTAACAATACATTTTTAAGTACTAGTAACAATATTACACCTATCGGGCCAAGCAACAAAATAATGCAAAATATATAAAAGACTCTATGAAGGGATCCACAGGAGCAAACAACCAGTTAAAAAAAATCTGTGGTGGCCCGCACTAAACTTTCTTGTTCATAGAGAAGTTTCTAGCATACTGGCAATCTACCAATTTAAAAAAATGAACTTTCTTATTCGTAGACAAATTTCCAGCACACTGGCGCAGTCGCGATGATGAAGTACATTTTTCGAAAAACAAACAAAACTTGTTTAAATTTATCAATTGTCAATATCTTTAACGTTTCTGACAACCATTTGTTGGATAACTCGTATCGTTTTGGAAATATGGAAAAAGGTGAGAGTTATCCAACTCTTCCGGTTAAGATATTGTTTTCTTCCTTGCTATATATATATATAAAAAGTTTTGTAACATAAGCTTTCATAGCTAGAGCTCACACAGGAACACAAACATAGTCAGAATAGACTTAGGGAACGTCAGAGCGGATATTTTCGTTAAAATCATCATTTTTACACGCGTTCTTGATAGAGTGCTTTGGAATATCTAAGTAATAAATGTCAACAAATGTTACATCAGTGTGTGTTTGCAATAATTATGGTGTGGCATTTACAAAGACATAATTGTTGGGCCATTCTTATTCTGAAATAACATGAATGGTGAAAGATACCTACAATTTTAAAATAATTAGATGTCTGACTTCTTGATGAACTACCACTAAATAAACGAGGAAAAATATGGGACCAACAGGATGGAGCATCATGACACAGTAACTGAACTATTCGGGATTTTCTTCTCTACACTTTTAACTATAAAGTGAGGTATATGCGAACATTTTTTTTTTAACAAAAAGGAGTTGCGCTTTAGATTTGTTTGGAAAACACTGCTGTAGATAATACAGAACGCGTCCAAAGATAAGAAACCACCGAAACGATTTGGAATGTTCGATAACGAAATTGACCACTAACGAAACGTAACATAACAATTTGTTTTGCGATTTTAAATATAGGTAATTAGCCACACAGACAGAGAAAAATAACGACATAGCAAAAATATTTTTAATAAATCAATTAAGGAGGCAACCAAATACACACACGATAAAACATTAATGAGTGTCTTTAAATGGAAACATTAAAAGAGTAATAACGATTAAAGGACGGTAGTTACAGTCACAATAAAATAAACGATCAGAGTAAAGTACGTATAAATTTAAAAACTAGATATATTGTTACTAAAATGTTTGTTAGAAAGATAGATACGAAATAAATACTGCAAGGAGCAGAGCCACTTCAGAGTCCATGAACAAAAAATTCTAGTTGTTTGGTCTCGAGTCGGCTTCCTCCATATCATTTATATTTTGAAAAAAAGCTTGAAGAGGATCACGATAATACGATAATATATATATATATATATATATATATATATATATATATATATATATATATATATATATATATATATATATATAGGTTTTTGAATATATACATACACAGGGGACAAGTATATATTTATACAAACATTATCATTTGCCGGTAGTAAAAATGGAAACCTTCAAACGTATTAAACAACATATTGTCTGATGATGCAATTTAATAAATTGCGAAACGTTACCAATGTAAATTGCGTTTAATTTGCAACCCGATGTCCCAAATTTCCCGAAGAATCTTTTTTCCCCAGTGTATGTGGGGACTAGAATATATTTTTATATATATATATATATATATATATATATATATATATATATATATAAGGAAGACTTTAATGGGCAAAGCCCATTAAAGTCTTCCTTTTATATATCTCTGTCCCCGCATTATATATATATATATATATATATATATTTGTGTGTGTGAGTGGTCTACGTATATGTGTGCAAAGCAAATGCAATTGTGTATATCACAGTTTGATAGATTTTTACTCTTGCAGTTCTTGAAACATTCTTAGACTTGAACATATTTCTCAATGATCCCAGAGCTTTGTTTCCCCTTGCTATTCTTTCTTTTATTTCTGTTCTTTCCTCACCGTTACTAATTATTATTACTCAAAGATGGTTGACTTTTTCCACTCTATCAATTTTGTATTGCAATTTCTCCTTCGTTACAAATTCCAGATTTCTTTCTTGATTTTCATTTTGCCTGCCTTCCATTACCATATATTTCGTTTTCTGATCGTTTATTTTTAATCCCTTAGTTTTGGTTTCTTTTTCTACCCTTTTGCTAGCTTCTACCAGATTATCATTTGTCCTTGTCAAAATTACTATATTATCCTCATATGCCAGCATTTGTATCATTTGATCTTATATCGCCCCTTTTGTTTTAATTCCTGTCGCTCTCACCATTGTGTCCAACACTATATTAAATAGAGTGGTTGATAATGGACCACCTGTCATAGCCCTTTCCTGAATTGAAACTTTCCAGATACATGCCCATTCACCAGTACCTTGTACTCTGTTTCATTTGAACGTCATCTGTACCAGACGTATAAGTTTGGTTGTTATTCATGTGTCTCTAATTGCGCCATATAATATTTCCCTTTTTACTGAATCGTAACCCTGTTTGAAGTCTATAAATACCATGTACAGAGGTAGATTCTGATCTATGATATTGTCCATGATGTTCTTATAAAAACTTGGTCTATCACCGATCGAGAACCACTTAGAACCACATCCATATTCTCCTACCTCCAACTCAGTCATTTAATTTATTCTCTTCTTTAATGCGAATGCAACTATTTTTTTGAACACACTCTTAGATGTTTTTATAATGAGCAGATCATGGACCATAGCATAGATCAAAATCTACCTCTGTACATAGTATTTATAGCTATACTCTTATAATTTTCAAATTTGGTATGGTTTCCTTTTTATATATTGGGCACATTAGAGCTTCTTTCCATGCACTTGGCACTTTTTCTTGCTTCCATTCTTCTTTTATAATTTTGTTTCCAACTTCTCACCCCTTTTTAACATTTTTGCACTAATTCCGTTCTCTCCTGGTGCCATGTTATTCTTAAACGCTTTAACTATATCTTTTATTTTATTTTATCTTCCATATTTGATGGTTCTCTCTCTTCAACTGCCTCCTCTTGTTGCTCATTGCGTCGTTTTTAGATATCATCTGTTTCTTCATACACATCTTTGGAATATTCAGCCTACCTATTCAAGCTTTCACTTATTCCTTCTACTAATTGCCCATTCTTGTCCCGACAGAATTGTTTTTGTAATACTTTTTACTTCTCGGTAAAAATCTCTTGTTTGTTTCGCCACATACCTCCTTTGCAAGTCTTCCACTTGTTTCTCCAAACGTGCCATTTTTTTCGTCCTGCGCAGGTTCTCGACCTCCTTACTATTTTTTATAATATTCACTATTATCGGTAGAATTAGATTTGATCGTTTTCTTTCTTGCTTTTTCTCTCTTTATTACACTACCTTTGACATTCTTCATCAAACCATTGTTTCTTTATTTGGTGTTCTACACGTTTCATTACTTGCGCCCGCCCATTATTTTTTCAAACTCCACCCAGATCTCTTCTATGTTGTTATTATTCATTGTTTCAGAATCTCTATCAATTTTATTTTTGAAATTATTTCTTACTTTTTTGCTCTTCAGTTTTTTCACTGGATGCGTTTTCTTCACTGTTTTGAACTTTTCAGTATCGTTGCTTTTCAATATTTTACTTTCGCTCTTACTAGTATGTGATCACTATCACCATCTGCGTCCCGGTATCTTCTTGAATCTGTTATATGCCTTAAATGCTTCCCTTATATTGATATGTGGTCGATTTGGTTAATAAGAAAAATATTGATGACACTATTTAAGGAACGTCGAGTTTCCGATGTCAATTTGCCGGCTACACGCTTCACGTTGCTTGGGAAGGGTGATTTAGTACAAACGTTGCTAGTCAAGGGCGTGTTTGAAAGAGAATTAACAAGTAACAGTGCATGAACGTCAAGTATAAAGTGAAGTGTAAATACAAGTGCTTAAAAATTTAACAAGAAATAATTAATAATAATGCAGTGTTATTCGAAAGTGGTCAATACCAGGAAGCAATCGTAAGCGTATAACAAAATTGATACTTCGTCTGTCTGGAAGCATCCTGTATTTGAAATCAGTCTCACAGAAATAAAGAAAAACATTAAAAAATACTTCGATTTAGGTGCTATTCATGTTCCTTTATGTATTACTCGATGTTGAAATAGGTTGTTGCTATTCGTAACTCGCTACCCATCGCGAACTCAATTTCTTATTTACTATTTCCATTGGTTACATGTGTCTTCGAATAGTTACCTCGTATAGTTTTTCTGTCCCTATTTTTTTATTTTTTATTTTTTATTTTTTATATTTTTCTTCTATATCTTTTTCTTCTGCTGGGCAGTGTACATTAACGAAACTTACTTTTCGATATCTACTTTTGAACCTTATCGTACAAATTCTTTCGGATGTCGGATTAAAATCTATTATCTCATCTTTTATTCTTCTGCTAGTTAAAACTGCAGGTCCTAATTTCCTGTTTGTACCCCCACTACAAAAGAATACATAGTCTCCCACAATGGCATTTCATTGTTGTTTCGTCTCTTGCCATTATATCGCTACTGTAGTATTTAATTATTTCCGCTAGCCTGATTAATGCTCGTTCATTATATGTTCCTCTGACATTCCACGTTGCTATATATATTTCTTGCTTCTCTCTTTTCTGTGATTTACTTTTTTCCTTTTTATTAATCTGGTCGGAATCCATTTTTCCATGCTGATTATGCTGCGATAGTTTTTTGACGCTTTCCTTTCCAATTTTTCTACACTTTTATGCTATTCGAGGTATAATCACTCTATTATAGCTTATCTTCACAACTTTTCTCTTTTTTCTTCTGCCTGCAATCTTATGTGTTTTTGTGGTTCTCTCTATTTTCTTTAATGGGCCGTTGTCAATAAATATTCATTCTGGTCTGAGATCTTTCAAAACTGGTCTGCGTCACTTTTGATTTGTCCTTTCCATTTTCAAGTTGTAGGGTTTTGCTCCTATTCTGCTAGCTGCCTTGATCGTAACATCGATTGTTCCTTTATGAAATTATTTATTCCGTTTTCCAGCGCTTCTGAATGTTTTGTATCCATTAACAATCCCGTGATTACTACATTGTTTTTCCTTTTATCTTTTCCGAGTACTTCCGAGTAATTCTCCCTTTATCTCTTTATTTTCCTTCTTAATTTCCTTATTTTCTTTTCCCATGCTTTCGTTCGCTTTTTTTAGTTTATTTATTTCCTCCTTAAACTCTTTTTGATCTAACCTAATTTGATGTACTTCATTTTATTTATTTTATTTCCTTCTGATTTGCTTTCATACCCTTCATCATAAGAATATTAATTTAAATTAATATTAAATCTATCTTATCCTCATCCGTATTTTGCTGCTTTGTCGGCATTCTTGTATTATATATATATATATATATATATATATATATATATATATATATATATTTGTGTGTGTGAGTGGCCTACGTATATGTGTGCAAAGCAAATGCAATTGTTTATACTTAACATTTATTTGTTGTGCAACCTGATCGCTAGTTAGAAAATGTGGACAACGCTTTCAATTACAAACACTCGATACCCAATTATCTACAACATAAACAAAACCGAAACAATTTAAGTCTGATAAGTATGTAATTCCGATACCAAAGCAACGCATTCGTAATTTAAACGAAGATATCGATCTACTTTTAGTTTTACTCGGAAATATGTCTTTATAAATTACGACGTAAAAAATATCGAAACGAAATTATAATAAATTGGTGGAAAAAAAGCCGGTTAACGTTACTGAAAAATTATGGCTCGTACGGCTGTCATCTGGGAAATTTTAAACTCATTTTTTGAGCAAATGAAACACGAGAAATTCCCAGGAATAATATTCATAATTCCAGTGTATTTCTGTATAAATAACACGTATCTATACACGGAGCGGGTCGTAGTTAATTAGCTGCTTCATTGTAAAGTTGTTACTGTTGCTTTTTCTAAGATGCAATTCCGGGCACAAAACTACGTCTTGGGTGAATAAGATCACGTCATCCTCAAATTAAAGGTTGCAAATTATCTAATTCGTCCCGCAATAAGAAGAAATTACTCCGATTGATCTGCGTTACATTTACTTAATTAACCTGGATAGAACTTTAAACATGAAAAGTAATCTAATTAAAGCCTAGATAATAGAAATAGCTTTACGTCCGTGGTTAGATTTACATCTAGTATGTTAATTCATTATTGAAGTTACATTTAATGTGTGTGTTTATTTTTGTTAAGTATTGATCAAGAAATAACCATTTTTAATCAAATAAGATAATTGCTTAGTCACTATAATTTACCTATGTATTCGTGTGTTTATTGATCTGTTCATTTGCTCATTTCCATGACTTCATTATCAAACAATTTCATTATAAAATTAAAGGATTTATTGGTATCGTATCAATTTACACAGCTATTTGCACCCGACAATAAATAACTCTTCGCTAACATCGCTGAAATTTATTTAACACAATTAATGGTAGTGTACCACCTCTGAAATTTCTCATTAGTCATCAACTATATTTATGGAAGGTTATGTACCGACAGTTTGGCTTAAGGACGTATATTAATTTTGATATAATATTGCCTTTATAAATTATACTTTGACGGTAGATCCATTACATTTATGAACATGTGCATCCATTACGTGAATATTAGAGGAAAAATAGCATCTAGTTAATCCAATTTTGCAATTTTGGGATGTTTTCCGTTAACAGTTTTGTTGCGTAAATATTGTCATTGTTTAATTATATTTCGCTGAATTGATGGCGACTGCTGTTAATATTGTTAATCAATCACGATTCTATCGGATCCAAAAGTAGTTTTGAAAACGAATAAATTACAAATTAATTATGCAGAATGATAATAATAATGGTTATGTGCCACATTATATTTTTTTATTATTTGTTTAGCAGTTTATACATGAGAGCTCAATATGTTTATTTTTTCGTATGGTAACATTACTGTATGGCGATGAGCATTACAAAACTGCTAGGTAAGAATAGTTTTAAGGGGGATTTACACCTTGTAGGTCAATTTTGTAGCCAATTTTCAAGAATTATAACTAGAGGTTTCGATATTGTATTTTCATGATATTGTATATCAATTGAACATCACACATGATTTTTTGTAAATGTCAATGTTGACTCCCAAGGCCTAGAGATGGCTGTCGAAAGTCCACCCTAGTTAATGGAAATAAAAAAATTCAACAATGCTTTTGATCGTTATTACGTTCGTAAGGTCCTGATCGTTCACTTTTTCAATGCCAATATGTGCGTATTTCAAGATGCTTTGTCACAATGACCTTTCCAAGTCAATTTAACCCAACATTTTTTGTAACATTTTATGATGGTTTGCATAACCAAATGCTTTTAAGAAATTCGCCGTTTGATCTGAGATGGAAAGGCTAATGTTTAAAACGTAAATAATCAATCAAACAAGACTTTGGGTTCGAGAATAGAAAATGTGAAGCGTAAATCTGATAGTCGTTGCTTAAAGAATTTCGGAAAATCCTGATTTACATATTGAACGCCAACGGGGTCAAGGCTTACCTTCATTCCATGGTTTTAATCAAAAGGACTCCACGTCAGTTTGACATTTGAAATTTGCTAGTTTTAACGTTAATTGTTTTGGCAGTTCGCAGAATCGAATGTAAGAAGATGAACTGTAATTTATATGTACAGTTCCAAAATCAAGATTATTAATGAAGTACTGCTAAATGACAGCAACAATAAAACCAGCTGTTAATATTTAAAGTGCATCGACAAGAAATTAATTAAGGCTTAATTGTCACTCATTACAATTACAATTACAATAATAGTAACAAATAATTTAATTAATAAATAATTTAAATTTAAATAATATTAAAAATTATATTGTAAATTTATAAAATTGCTGAATATTATAAATGAAATATGGATGGGAAAAAGGAAGTTGCCGGAAGGATGGAAGATAAGTGTGATCGTGACAATTAGGAAACTATAGCGGTTATACAATGAAACATGTAGAAAATAATAGGCAACAATGGAACAAAGACGGTATGCTATGATTACCAAAAATATATATGAATGGGTAGAACACCGACCAAAACTCAACGACTGTCAAACTATGATTATGTTGTTGGTTTGTGAAGAATTGTATATATCACAATACGTGTGTCACAATTAAAACGAACTAGAAACCACAAAGATGACAAAGACATTACAGAAGATAATGACGAAGGTACAGATGTTGATGATAAGGAAATAAAATACGACAATTAATTGAATGAAAATGAATGAAGGCGATTAATCCTAGAATAAGAGGAAGTGAACAGAATTACTGAAAAGAAAGTTCGACTAAATGAAAATAGTAGTAGAGGCAATACTAAAGAAGAATGGTTATAAACAGAAGCCGATTAATCATAAAATGAGAGGAAAACAATTGTTGAAACGAAAGTGTACAACTAAAATATTTGATCTTATATATTATATATTATGTATTATATATTGTGTAATTATAATTTGTTTCTGAGCAGTTGGTGTACGAACACATAGAACGACATATAGTATTTTAGACTCGCATAAACTAAAGTGAGAGCAGCTAGGAAAAACGGAGACATGCATGGCGATGTTCAGGGCGACTACTGAACGTGTGGAGAGGTTGAAATATACAGGGTGTCCCAACGATCTGACAAAGTTCCCTTACGGCGTTATGTTTGCGAATTCGAAAAAAGTAAGTATCTACATGTTTAGACGGTCCCCAGGTTCATATTCTAAAAATATTTTGAGTCGACATGGGCGGTTCGTCAGCGGGGGGCGACATAAATTTTACTTTGTTTAAATTGAACACCCTGTATATTTTAACATTTTTGAATTCTATGAAGAATTGTGAATACATCCATGTATAATTTGTTTGTCAAAACTCAACAGAACTGGTGATTTTCAATTTTTTTTGTGAAATTTTAGATACGCAGACAATGCTTCAAAAAATCATGTAACTGAGAGGGTAGTTCGTGGAAGGGTAATTTTTATCCGTGGACTAAGGGATAATCAATGTGAGTATTAATGCACCCAAGGATCCCCTTTTGTATGCAGGGTGTTGGCAGTGAATTTTCAATCTCGCGCAACTTTAAGAGGCAAAATATCATTTTTTTCAAATGACACCTACTATCAAATTTACGAACACTCGATTCAAAATCAAATTCTGCGTCGACTGATGCTACATATTCCTATACCTATCACTTCAGGTTTTCGAGTAATTTCAGTAAAATACTTTATTTGGTCACAAAATTAATCGCATTACAATTTTCGTAATATTAAACATAGTAGCCTAGTGTCACTTTAACGTTCTTATGACAGTGACAGTCTTTATGAATAAATTTAATAGACGCCTTAGTTAATTATTAGTTAAGTTATTGTCCCAAGCTTGTTTTTGAATGATGAATTTTTCAAAGGAAGAAATGGTAAATATGATTTACACAGTGGGTGAAGCAGACAAGAATTGCATTTTAGCAATGAGGCTCTATAGGCAGAAGTACCCTGATTTAAGACAACCAAATGTTAGATGTCTGTAGAAGCTAGTTGATCGCTTCGAACGCACCGGGAACGTGGCATACGAGAGTAGGAGGGTAATTAATCGTGCTATTATTAACGAGAACAATGACTTAAACGTTTTATTGGAACTCCAAGAGAACCCACATGGAAGTGTGCGGGCAATCAGTTCAAGTTTGAATCTAAGCAGATCTTCAGTACATCGGATAATTCAAAACCACAAATTCCACCCATACCATCTAGAATTGCATCAAGCATTAAACGGGAACGACTTCGATAATCGAATTAATTTTGCCAATTTAATGATGGAACGTATCGAGGAAGATCCGCCATTTATCAATAATATTCTTTTTACGGATGAGGCAACGTTTCGCAGCAATGGTGTGGTAAACAGGCATAATGTCCATTATTATGCCACCGAAAACCCTCATTGGGTGAGACAAGTTGATCACCAACACCAGTGGTCTCTTAATGTTTGGGGCGGATTATTGGGTAACTATGTAATCGGTCCCTATTTTTTTGAAAACCATCTTACTGGTACCGATTAATACCGGTTTTTGCGAAATGTACTGCTTACTTTATTGGAAGATGTGGATTTGCAAAAGTTGCGGGATATGTGGTTCCAACAGGACGGAGCTCCACCTCATTTCCATAGAAGGGTAAGACGATATTTAGATCGTTGGATGCGAAACAGATGGATTGGGAGAGGTGGTCCAGTGTTCTGGCCTGCCCGATCACCTGATCTGACCCCGTGCGACTATTTTTTCTGGGGTTTTATAAAATCTCAAGTCTACCTTGAGGCTCCAGCACAAGAGAAAATATGAAAGTTAGGATTCAAGAATGTTTTAATAATATTACTCCTGAAGTCTTACAACGTGTCAGAACTAGTTTTAGACATCGACTGGATATTTGTGTTCAACAAAATGGAAACATATTTGAACACCTTTTGTAAAATAAACTTTGTTTTTTGTATATAAATGTTATTTTATCGTTTTTTACATTTAATTATTACTTGTCATTTGTCAGAATTAAAGTTGGTTTTGCTTGTATAGAGTACATTTCATTATTGTTAGCAACAATCAGCTCTCTCGATGGTAAGTGGGCTGTGATGAAGTGGGCCGCCTTAGCTAAGAAGCCCTTGTTGCTTTAAATTAATTAATCTGATGTGACTTTTTAAAATGACTTTAATTGTTCGATGCAATTTGTAGTTTTGTGTTATCCAATTTACTGAAGTGACACTAGACTACTATGTTTAATATTACGAAAATTGTAATGCGATTGATTTTGAGACCAAATAAAGTATTTTACTGAAATTACTCGAAAACCTGAAGTGATAGGTACAGGAATATGTAGCATCAGTCGACGCAAAATTTGATTTTGAATCGAGTGTTGGTAAAATTGATAGTAGGTGTCATTTGAAAAAAAATATATTTTGCCTCTTAAAGTTGCGCGAGATTGAAAATTCACTGCCAACACCCTGTATACAAAAGGGGATCCTTGGGTGCATTAATACTTACATCGGCTCAAAATATTTTTAGAATATGAACCTAGGGACCGTCTAAACATGTAGATGCTTACTTTTTTCGAATTCGCAAATAACGCCGTAAGGGAACTTTGTCAGATCGTTGGGACATCCTGTATAAAATGACGCTGATAGGATAAACCGACATCGGTCGTTGGGAGAAGACCCCGGGAAGAGAGGCGGTTATAATTTACCAACTTAGTATAAATTATTGACTGTTAAGAATTAAATTATTAAAATGAAAAATTGTGTGCATTATTAGTATGATCATCAATTTTTATTTCGTGAAAATAACGAAAGCTCTGGTGTTCATTATAAATGTAGTAAAATAATGAAAAGATGGGTACTTACTGGAGGTACTTCTCGCATTTTACACTTACATAAACAATGCAATTATTGTAATTATTTTATTGCCATTCACGTAGAATATTAATGTTGCTCAGCACAGCACAGAATATTGATGTTGGTCCGAAAACGCCGGTCATCACTGGTTGAAATATACAAGCATCCAGGGTTTAATTCCACCGCCCGTAATATTGAATAATTAAATATCGATCGATGAGAATAGGTTATATAAATGTACGAATTATATTTCATTGATATTTTATTCTGCCATCCCAGAGAAATGAATTTGGGAAGCTTAAGCATCCGGAAGTGTAATAAAAAAATGTTTTATATATATATTTTCGAAATTAAATAATTGAGGTAACAATATATTATATGTAATCTATACAACGAAAAAAAATGTTGAAACCAACCCAACCAACCAAGCCATTTAGTAGAATTCTTAAATATTATATTTTCGTTGCTGCAAAATATCAGCAGATAATGACATTAGCAACAAAGGTGTGACACTAGATCTTTAAATCATTTATGTTTCTTTATGAAAAAAATTAATAACATATATTTCAATGAGCATCTTACATATTTGGAGAGCAAACTAAATAAAATTTAATGTATGAATGAAATATTAATGTAAATTTTGATTTGCAATTTTGAGTTCAAATCATTTACATTCATCATCCTATGGGTGAAGACACATTCAGTGACCGTAATGGATAACTTGATTACAACATGTGTATTGTTATATTAATTATTCTAGGTTGCTATCTGATATTGCTGTGCTGTTACATCTGTTGGTGTAATGGGCGTGCTTGTTTACGTAAGGATGTAAATAGGGTCCGTACTTATTCATAAAGAGCCACCCAATTCGCCTCAGTGCATAATAGTCCATACGTACATAATAAAGCGTAACAATTTATATGCAAATATAATGGATTGGAGTATATTAATGCTATAAAACTTTTATATAACGACATAAAAAGTTTCCAATGGCAGTTGTATTGTAAATTGCATATACGTAGAAAACGGAGAATGACTTGGAAAAAGTTAATTTAACATAAGGAGGCCCACTGGAGACATGAAGGTATCTGATATGTTTAACAAATAGCTGAAGGTATAGCGTCGTGTGCTGATGCGTGAAAGCTTGGATATATATTTAGGTCAAAGCTATATTCGATTACAACTATAACGCTAAGACATATAAAATAGACATACAATTATTTATCAATATATCATCGTAGAAACCTGGCAAAACATTTTTTTTCCTTTTGGTCCGAACGTTTTTTATACAATAAACGTGATAAATCAAAAAGTTGTTTTTTATTTCTAATAAATTGGTAGTCCGATAATTCACATCGTAACTTTTCGCTCACAACTTGCTGCTTCGTTGTATTTTATAGTTTTCCCGAAATTAATATTTCGTAATGAACAGTTTTACTATTTCCTACCATTTCCGCTCGAAGCAATTATTTACCGGCAGTTAAACAGAAATTTCGAGCGGTAATTTTTACTATATTAACATCAGTATTGATAATTGTTCCTTAACAAGCTTTTGGAAAGGTCAAGCACTAAGTTGGAACATTGCTCGAAATTTCACCGAATAAAATCCTATTTAATGAGGTTTTATGGGCCAGCCGTACCCTGCTTATGCACAGTTCAAAATCCATTTAACGTGATCCTGGAATATAATTAATTTAAGTACGCTCTGACTATAATCTTCTGGATTCCTGCCACTATAACTATATGTTAAATACAATATTTGAAATGAACAGTTAGATTATTTTGGAACAATAAACGTAGTTTAATTTTCAAACAAATGTAACGTCTTGTGTAATTTTAGGTAACCTAGGTTTAAATCAATTTTAATCCATTATTAATTATTATTATGCATTGTGGACCTGTTTTTTGACCTGCCTTACCTTTACATAGATTACGAAAAACATCTCAGGAACTCATGTTTAGATTAACCTGACATTTTTGCATTGGAATAGCTGTAACACGGACGTGACACATAGGATCTGAAAAACATTTTTCTGATCATATTGAAACAAAATTGCGCATTGTATCTCACGAACTTGATTCAATTAAGGTGAAATTTTGCATAGACATGAGCTGGAACAGTAGACTGGCATATTGAAAAACTGCCACAATCGGGCATAAACAATAAAATGGTCTACATGTTCTCGGCAATCGTTGGGCATCATTTCGTGTGTTGAGGATTTCTTTCCGCTTCTCTATTCCCGGCTTCCCGTATTATTCTGCTGGTGAACTGTTCGATATTTTATATACTAAGGATCCTGCTTATCTTGTCCGTGGTCCCTCTGACATACGGTAAAAAAGCTATGGCTGTCGATTTTTCTTCTTCCTTTTCTTCATCCTGGGTTCGTCTCGGGGGGTCTGGACGCTCTGAGAATTTCCCGTTTTGAAAATCCGTTCTGCGCCACTGCTTTGTGTATGTTGCATATTTCTTTGTTCTTGCTTCTGCCACCGGCTATCCTTTCTGATCTTGTTATTAATGTTCTTGCTATCGAGTGCAGTTGTGCCGGGTGGTGGTGTGAGTTCAGGTACCTGTTGGTGTGAGTTTCCTTACTGTATACTGTGTGGCCGAGACTATTGTCGTCTCTTTTCATTACCAATACGTCCAGGAAAGGTAGCTGGTTATCCACTTCCACTTCCATGGTCAAGTTTATAGCTGGATGTTGCTTGTTGAGGTGCTCCAGAAACCTGTCGAGTTCTTCTCTTCCGTGTGTCCATACAACGAAAGTGTCATCCACGTATCTCAGCGACACCTTTGGTTTTAACTCGGCCGTCTCTAGTACTGTAGTTTCCAGTTCCTCCATGAATAGGTTGGCTATCACAGGTGATAGTGGTGATCCCATGGGTGCTCCACTGGTTTGTCGATAGCGTTGATTTTCAAAAACAAAATACTTGATGAGGAGACCAAGAAAATATCTATACCAAGGGAAAAATCATTCAAATGCCCGAAGATATATGGCCTACCGAAGATCCACTAACCCGACATACAACTTAGTTACTTGTATGTTCAATTTAATTCAATTTGTTCCTGATTGGTGGTAAAAGTTTCGGTCTGTTTCCCCGAAGATCCTATAAGCTAAGGACACGCATGGAAGTTTTTAGCGACAGCTTGCTAATCAAATCCAAAATCGAGTAATAAAATACTTTTCTGAGTTGCAAAGCCCAGCCCTGGCATAAACTTACCCTAATTGTCCCAAACCCATTGTCCCAAACTTCAAGGGATCATTGTCGTAAAGTGTCGGGTTTGCGCATTAATATATTTAAGCAATACAAACGTGCGGGAAAAAAGGCTCATATTTTTAAAACAAGTAATTTGATCGCGTGGAAAATGAAAAGAATGATTTGGAAAACAGCGACGTTCTTCGTATGTAAGCGTGGTACTTCCTCTAGAGTAATCGACTAAATTTTAACTAGTATTAAATTGAAAAAAAAAACAGTTCTATTGCAATTACAATTTATTCGTAACAATACGGAATGTACAACGAGTACTGAATAAGTTTAAAATAAATAGAAATAACTTGTTGCGAAAGAAAAAGTTACACAAAGGCACTGCTGTAAATGGGTACATTGTACATAATCTGAAGTATTTTCAGATTGAAAGTTTTTGACTTTGAATCGCATTTCTTGGAAATACTAAAGTTTTATTCAAATTTAAATCCTATACTAACGTGATGCCTATGTTAATACCATGCAATTGTTTTGTTTTACAATTATTTGCAGAGATAAACTAATTTCGATGCAGTTACTCTTGTCCAGGTCACACTTACTTAACCCTAAGATTTCCCTTGCCAAAGTCCGGCACTCTGAAATTTACTAATTTGAAATCGAGCTAGGTGACACAGGTAGTCTAAAGCCTAGAAAATCGGTGTTCTTAAAGTGAAATTAAAAACCGAAATCCATTTGAAAACAAATTTTAGAGGTTAAACAATGTGAAAGTGCGACGCCAAGCACTGCTAGCGCGTACGGAGCATCGTTGACATTACGTAGTTTACTGAGCTCTAAGTCTATACACGAGTTTTTATCATTTTCCTTGCTTTGTCATGTTTCTTACTTCAACCGAAAGTTTTTGGACATAAAAGTAACACAGAATGGACGTTAATAATCATTTATCACATTTGCTCATGTCAATGATTCAAAAATGACATTTCGTCGAGGATTGTGTAAAAATATGTCAAACTTGTTTTATCGACAGTAGATTTTTGATGACATATTTTTTGTAACTTGTTTTCTAATATTTCTTATTATTTAAATCTTAAAAATATTAATCATAAAATAATTAATTAGTTTGTCGTAAAATAAGCAATTTAATTACACTGGGATCGAGATGTGAACTAGAGCACGACCTTCACTGGTTGAGTTTTTATGAAATCAAACGAATTTTCAAGTTGTCACTTTAGATGTAGTATGTAGATGAAGTTTATCCATTATGATATGATGACTTTTCTAACTAATTTATCCCAAAAAAATTCATAACTAAGATTGGTTTTGTTAATTTGTCTCTCTCCCATGAGCCCATAGCAAGAACGAAACGATGTTGCCGAAGAGTACAAACCCCGTTCTTTTTTCAAATCGAACTTATCTAAATCTAATTTTTGCATGAATGATATATGTATAGTATCTGTAATTTTACTTAAAAATCAAGGATTGTAATGTTGGTTTTTTAAACCGTTGCCATCTTCTATTAAATTTCCCCGACCACAATTATTAAATTAAGATTCAGGCGTGAAACGTAGGTGTTGATTTGGGGAAGAATTTACTTCGTCGTGGGGATTTATTACGGTTCAAGTGTGTCAATGAACACGTGCAGAAAATTCTTTTAGTATACCTCGTTATTGCCTCTGTAAGAAACCCTCTGAATTGAGGTAAGTGATTTATCCCTCTTGTCGCTCGTTTGGCAATTGTTTTTTACTGTATTTTAGGGATTTGGTATTTTTTAAATTTTAATTTCCGGTTGCGTTGTGTGAACTAAACGTTTCTTGCAAGTACAAATTATTACATTTCCTGCAACGTTTACAGGAAAACGTATTAATTACGCTAGATTTTCACCACAATTGCGAGAATTTTGTTGTCATTTTTTTATCGTACAACTTTTTAAAACTTTAGCTAATTCACAATTGTATAATTTAATGAGTTAAATGTAATTATTACACGTTGGTTGTACTTTAATATTCAGTTTATTCTGTTTATTGTCAAGATTTTCCTGGATTTTTACAATGGGGTTAAACTAGAATATAAATCGATAAAATTCAAGTTTACTTGAGACGCTGCCAAGTTTATAAGCTGTAACCATTTCCCGGTATATACCTGGATGGATGACACGGATTATGAAATTATGAACAGTTTTTATGGATGTGGGGCGGAAAATGAGAAATTTGCATTTTTTAAAATTGAAATGGTGATTACATTTGCGATTACTTAAATTTATGTGTAATTGACGGCGCTGGCGTATCTAGATGTTGGGGGCAAGAGATTAAAAACTCGGTGATGTGAATAAATGAAACTTTCTACAAATTAGCCTCGCTGCCCTTAAATAAGTCGACATGTCTGATTTATGAGATTTGTAATATTTAAGTTCCACAGTCGACGTACTGTTCACAGACCAACAGTTGCAAGTAAGGAAACTTCTTCAAACATGGGGAATTTCATGGCGTTCGTAAATAATTAGCGAGCAGTTTATGATAGATAAGTGGCGTTACATCTGCTGCAGTGCCGTCACAACCCATTAGTTACGCGGTGCGACTTCTACGAACTCCACTGTTCACTGCGTGATTCCTACCAAGATTTGTTTCGTAAAAATAAACAGTTCGCCAAAAATCGTAATTTAACGTTTATACGAGAAATCGCGTTCGTTTAATATTATTTTCATTACTTCTTGTTTCTGCGCTGTTATGCGAATAATCGTCGTGTCCGGCGGTAATCTTTAGTAATCCTAGAGATAACGTCGGTTACCCAATGACTTAAAAGCATTTCAGGGCGTTACATCAGCATTGCACTAATCTTTAACGGGGCTTTACAGGTTCGGCCACTTGTTCTAGAATTTCAACCGAGTTGACACAAACACAACAAACGGTGATACTGGGTAGATTATAAGCGCGAACCTAGTTCCTGATTTAAACTTTTTGCTCATTTCGCTCACGTCAAATATCGCGTTAAAGGAAACGCATTCTGATATTTGCAAATCGAGTAAAACTTTTCAATACGCGCGGCGGAAACATTCTCAAGGTGTCGCTTTTTTAAAAACAAACTTTTAATGTATGCTCTCGTTATTTAAACTTTTTTTTATCACGACGGGATTTTTTAAATCGCTAAGAATAAATTTACTTTGAATTTTAGCAAATTCAGTAACTTGCAAGGGAAAAATAAAAAAATTGTATAATATTTTCCAATTTTTTATGGCTCTAATAATAAATTATATTTAGTGTTATCCCACAAATTTTTTATTGCTCTAATAATAAATTATATTTAGTGGTATCCCACTGGTGATCCAATGCATATTATGTAGGTCTGTATTTAAAATCAAAACCCTTCTACCCGAAGGAGTAGGGTGTAAGAGTTTAACAACTCTTAATAAAAGTCATTTTTAGGCGACCGACACGAAAAATTGAAATTTCAGTCGTCAAACGCGGACGAAAAGTAATCGTTTTTCGTCCGCTTTCATTTTTCGTCCGCAATAGGGTGGCGCCATCTACCGACAGTTACCGAAATTGTATAAAAATAACCACATTGCCGTCAGTGTCAAACTGTACATCTTGTTTACATTAGTAAATACGTGTTGGTGATAGACTTTTTAACTGATTATTTGGGTAATTATTGTTTATAAAGCCGAAATAACTTCGAATGTAGACAAAGAAAACATAAACATGTCTGAAGGTGTCACAAATATGTACAATTGTTCAGTTGTCATAAATGACATGTCAATAAATTATAAGTAAATGTTGCAACAAATTTGAAAATTATATGAGGGTCGCCTAAAAAATGTTGTGTGCACCACGGCCAAAAAGTGTTTTTTCGTCCTCGTTTGCTTTCCGGTAAAGAAAACTCGGACGAAAAAACAGTACTTTTTGGCCTTGGTACACAAAATACTATTTCCACGTTTCCTTTTTTCTGCAGTTTTGCTTCCCAGATATGTTCGGTCGGTATTTTGTCACTCATCATCTGCGTGTGTCCCCACCATCCCAGTTGTCGTTTTTCTATGTACACCTCTATTGATTCTATGTCAAGCTCTTGCCCAATTTATTCGTTTCGAATCCTGTCTCTTCTGCGACTCTCTTCGCTCTTCTCGTATATTTCGTTTCTGCTGCTCTAATTTAGCTTTTTTCCTTTTTATTAATAAATGTAATAAATCATTGCATAATACACCTTATTTGATTTCTCTAGTCTGTTATTCAGCTCTACCTCTACCTTTTACATCAAGCAGCGTTCCTAGATATTGATAATTGCTGATATGTTCTACTCTCTAATTTTATTTGAGTCCTTTTCATTTCTTCTGATACTACTATAATTTTTGTTTTACCCATTTTCACCCCTTTATCTTTTAGCGCTTCATTATATTCCTTCAAGTTTTCATCCAGATATGTTTCATTCCTTGCTATAATCGCTACATTCATTCTCTTCTCAAGTTCTATGTATCGTATATACAGCGCTTTCAGTTTCGTGCTCTTGATTACGTCTTCCATGAACGTTATAAACAGAAGCGGACTTAAACTTTCCCTCTGTCTTACTCCCTATTTGGTTGTGAATATTTGGAATGAAGGTTTTTACTGATAACACCATTTCTGGTTACCTGGTATAGGCCGTTGTTAATTTTTTATTTACATAACTTTTCTCTAGACTATCCCAAATTTTCGTTTTTGGTACTCTCTTCAAACGCTAGAAAGGCTAAATATGCTCTTTTTGACGTTGCCAGTGTTCTAACCGTTTCTGGTTACTTTTACGATTTCTCCCCATCTTTTCACCGAACTCTTTCCATGTTTTCTGCTTTGATGCAGCTGTTGATCATTTCATTATCGTCTTCTTATTTGGGTATTTTTGCGAATTCGTAATTTTCGTAATTCGTAATTTGTAATTTTCACTTGCTGCTTAATGTCTTCCGTCCGCCATTCTGTTTGCCTTACTTTGTCTATTTGTCCAACACTTCCCGCGCTGATTCAATAGTAATTTTCCTGAATACTTCCCATGTCGTTTCAATTCGTAGCTTTTGAGTTTTTGAATTCAGGTTTTGTATTTGTTCATTTACTGTTTCTTGGTTTTTTTAGCTATCAAGTTATCCTTTAATTTGTGCCATTTTATAACTTCTGTGTATTTTTTTCATTTTAGATTCTTTCTCGTCTTTTTTTGTATTTATCCTTTACTTTTGTCATTGAAATTTTCTCATCATCGTGATTCAGAGCTATTTTATTTTCTTACCTACTTTAGATTTTGAACGATACGTAACGTAAACGATAAGGTTTAAAACATATATGATTGCTGTTAGGTGAAACGTCATGTCACTTTAATTTTTTTAATCTCTTCCCTAATTTTACTTCAACCCCAGCACTAAGACAGTTCGAGACTTTGTGTCGTATTTTAATTATTTCAAGTGACATGTTCACACAGTTAGTTTTCAGTTTAAATATTAACTTGGTATATCTCAATCCGACATATCAAGGTTTGCACAATTCTAAAGAAATATAAAATGTTACTTAATATGGCCTTGATAGAAATTCGATACTATACCTAAAAATCCAAAGACATGCCTTCTATTTTTATTCTGTCGCGAATAAAAAAATAAATAAATTGTGTATTATATGTGCAAATGAAAACAGGTTGAATTTCGAATAAAAAAAAAAAACTTCTGTGTAATGTATATTATATGTATACTAAGCACACCTGGATTGATATCTACTTTATTTCCGGTTTGATAATTTTGTGAGCATGCTAGACATAAACAATAACTTAAAACCCAAGACAAACTAAAATTGCTAGAGTGGAAACTGTTTGATTAGGACGTACGTACATACTTG
Organism: Geotrupes spiniger; assembly: GCA_959613385.1. Taxonomy (NCBI): domain Eukaryota; kingdom Metazoa; phylum Arthropoda; class Insecta; order Coleoptera; family Geotrupidae; genus Geotrupes; species Geotrupes spiniger. The sequence continues at coordinate 6,206,740 of OY390741.1, forward strand.
CGACTATATATTTGCTTTTATTTACAATTCGTTGAAGTTTGTGACATATAAACGTTTTGTTTACCGTGACGAGTACGTAATTAAGTTTCGCGATTACATGACTTTCAACGCAATCAAAGTAAATACGTGTGTGTAAATATTCTAGTGAAACAACTATTAATATTGGCCCATTACCTAGTATGATAAACACCATTTTAATATGTGGCAAATAGTTTGTGTTTGGAACACTGTAACATTGCAGAATTGACGCTTACGCCATTCCATAGAGAAGCAAACCCGTAAAGAGAGCTTAATTAACACGGCAACACCCTTGTAGTTCAAAGCTGTGGTTTGAACTGACAGTTACATATCTGCCCAATGCAGAGCTTCTAACCGTATAGAGCTTGGGCGCATGGTCTCGTCTATAACTAACAGCTATTAAGAAATTCTAAGCAATGTTCTGACAGTTTATAAAGTTTGTACTTCTTTACTAGTTACTTATTATGTTGAACGAGTAAAATCATAGTACCGATAGAAATTTATGCTATGTTATGTACTTTAATTATAGTCTATGTTGTTAAACAGCCAAAGTAATAATTTTAATTGTTAATCACAAATAAATTATTTAATTTTGTCGTTGAAAAAAAACGAGGCCAATATTTATTACAGTGGGCTCGAGATGAAGACAGCCTGATCATTCGAGCAGCTTATAATTATCTCTTTGATGTTACTTCCCACCCAGTGACGCGCGCCGACACAGTGTGCTTCAAACGAGCAGGAAATATCTGAGAAAAAGTATCATTCCCTTAATTGGTTTAAAATGAATTATATATATTTTTTAATTTAAATTAAATTATTTACAATAACTTATTTGTTATTATTGTTTAAAATATTATTCTGTTATCAGCAAACAAGTACTAAAATGAAAAATAAAAACTTGCCTGAGTTTGTTGTTTACTGAATGAGACGCGTATTTCAATTTCTTCGAATTCGCATTTACTCTAATTTCAAATTTTGTTTTTTTATTCATCAGGTAGTTCTTCTAGGTCGAAGTGACCTAGAATATCTTTTTCTAGATTACTTCGATCTACCTGAACATGGCAAATGTGACTTTGACGAAACGTCAGAATGACACCTTTAGGGACAATCCAATACTAATAACCACCACTGTCGCAAATATTGTTATTTCGTAAGAGTCTTATGAAATCTTATATATTTGTGTAACTAACGAATACGACAAATAAATGGTTCCAAACGAGCGATTCGCAATACCGATTTCAAGTGTTGAAGGTAATAGTTAATCGTTAAAGTTCGCGTAAAGAAAATGATACTCGCTTAGTTTTAATGACGAGCCCATATTGATCCCCATCTTGTGCATTTATCAAAACATTCTTTTAATTCCGACAAAAACAACTTCGCAAAATATTGTTCCTTGTTTTAAAAGACAGGGAAATATTTAAAATACGAGGATGTAAAATATATGAAAAAGATCGTTTGTTTTTTCAGCGCATTTCATTCGAACGTTGCTTGGCACCGGCTGAAAAAAGCTTTCATTGTGGCTGCTTTATTTTGCGTTAACTGCATAATGAATTTCTTAAATGAAAAACAAGCTTGCATAATGATTATTCAAATGATTTAAAACTTGCTGAATCGACAAGGATTCTTGAAAACTTTTGACGTTTCGAGAGATACTTTTAAAATAGTTTTAAAAGTAGATAAATTACCTTTTCATTCAAACTTTTTTCATTTAAATATTTTTCAATACTTCTTACGATAACAAATGCCGCGCAGTCAATCAAGTCATTTAGCACGGGAATATCTTCGACATTTTCTTTTGTACTCGACGAGTTTAAAATTTAAGTTGTGTTTAACTTTTGTTGACATTTTTTTGTATGGCTGTCGTAATTAATCTTAAATTAATTAAATTAAAATAAACATACACTACATCATTCACATTGTGATAAGTAACTAAACATCATTCGTAGTAACGTCAAATTTGCAGATTATTCAAAAAATTCATTTAAACGTCAAACGTAAGGCGAGCTGTCAGAAGTAATCAATATCTTTTCAAATTAGTGAGACGTTATAATAAATAAATTACTGCACGATTGTGTTTTGTGTGGTCCTGCATGTTTATGTACGAGGCATAAGAAAATGGGTTTTAATGAACGAGGGGATAATGAGGTATAGTGCATACCATAGGGTTAGTTGAAAGAAATAGAAAGCTCCAGTAATCAGATGATAACAAAAAGCGTTTTGGTCAAACTTACAGTCTGCCACAAAAAATAATAATTCAAACTTTTTTCATTTAAATATTTTTCAATACTTCTTACGATAACAAATGCTGTGCAGTCAATCAATTCATTTAGCACGGGAATATCTTCGACATTTTCTTTTGTACTCGACGAGTTTAAAATTTAAGTTGTGTTTAACTTTTGTTGACATTTTTTTTGTATGGCTGTCGTAATTAATCTTAAATTAATTAAATTAAAAAAAAAATACGCTATATCATTCACATTGTGATAAGTAAGTAAACATCATTCGTAGTAACGTCAAATTTGCAGATTATTCAAAAAATTCATTTAAACGTCAAACGTTAGGCGAGCTGTCAGAAGTAATCAATATCTTTTCAAATTAGTGAGACGTTATAATAAATAAATTACTGCACGATTGTGTTTTGTGTGGTCTTGCATGTTTATGTACGAGGTATAATAAAATTGGTTTTAATGAACGAGGGGATAATGAGGTATAGTGCATACCATAGTGTTAGTTGAAAGAAATAGAAAGCTCCAGTAATCAGATGATAACAAAAAGCGTTTTGGTCAAACTTACAGTCTGCCACAAAAAAATAAAAAAAATGATTTTAATGGAAAAGTAGGAAATAATAAATTTGAATTTAAATGGTCAAAGGACATTTTTAGTATGATTTATTTATGGCCCCATCTTTTTGGGGGTGACTCTGGATCTTGCAGTTCCTGTTCGAAGTCTGTTCACTGATTTCAAAAAATGATGATTCTATAGCGAAATCCAATTCAAAAAAGCTCAAAATGGCTCAAATTTATGATCGGAATTAAAAGTCAAACAAAATTAGCGATGTTTTGCCAATGATTTTTGAAAAGTGGATAAAATTTCTATAGAAAATTCTCGTGTTTATAAAATTTTGTAGTTTTGAATAAAATTCAGGGTAAATTTAAGCTTTTTAGTTTTTAAAATTACTAAAATTTATGATTTGAATGAAAGTCTAAGTTGCCCCGAAAAATTAGGCACATGTTTGACGAAAATTTTAATAATCATGAATTTTAGTAATGTGATATATTAATTCAATTAAAATATTATTTCAAAAAAACTTTAATTAGTAACAAAAAATGTTTTGATACTTATATTTTAGATTTTTTTTTGACGTTTTAATTTGAATACTAATTAAATGATTAGTATTTAATTAAAATAAATAAATTATAGTTGGCTTGTATTTTATGGGTTTAATATAAGTGAATTAAAAATATTTTAAAAAATTTATAAATTTTAAAAATTTCCTTTTTATCTGATAAATATATATTGTTTGGATTGGGCACCTAGCTTGGAAACACATCAAAAATTGAATTTTGACTCATAATTCTCAACATTTCTTTACTTTTTGTTTATTGTTATAGTTGGGTTGGGCACCTAGCTTGCGAATACTTCAAACATTGAATTTTGACTTCATAATTTTCAAAAGTTCTTTATTTTTTATTCCCTTTTAATTTTTATAGTAGCTCGGGAAAACTTGAATTTTGAATTCGTTATTTTCAATATTTATTTAGGTTTTGTTATTTGATAATTATTCTGGGCACATAGCTTGGGAACACTTCAAAAATTGAGTTCTCCTCGTATCTGACAGCTAGATTTTCCGATGGGGTTATCCAGTGTTAGTCCTTTGTGTCTTTCCACATGTCTGCCTTAGATGTTGTAGTATACTCTTGAAAGTCTTCTGTAGTTGTTACTACGCTTTTCCTTGACTACATTCTGATGAGCTGATTGTACTCCATAGAAGGGCTGTCGTTGGGAAGTTGACCATTGAAATATTTCCTTATCGGTTGCCGCTTCCCTTCGGATCACAGGTGGTGCAATACCAGCCAGGTGGTAAACTCTATCCAAGGGGGTGGATTTTAAACATCCCATAACTATTCTGCAGGTCTCATTCAGCGAAGCCCTTGTCTGGCCTGTACTGACTTAACCCCACACTGGGCAGGCATATTCACAACGAGAGTAGCATAGAGCTAATGCTACAGTTTTGAAGGCTTTTGGTTTGGTACCCAAAGAGATTTATCTTATTTTCTGTAAAATGCTATTCCCTTCAGATTAGTGTTCCTGCACATACGTGGATTTTTGCTGGGTTTGGCATAAGTTAATTTTTACTTAATATTGGTTCAGTTCATTCAGTACATGAGTTAGACACTGTTCGATATCTTAAAACTATCTCCCCCGCAGCGATTGCTAGATGATCCGTGTTGATACAGTTATTAGTGCCAATAGGGATCATTGATCACTATAATATATTAAATAGCGTAGGGACCAGAACACTGCCCTGCGGAAGGCCGGTTTTTGAATTTGCCACCCACTTTATTTTGCCTGGAGTTCTACATAATATAAGCAATTTTGGAGCAGGTTTCTAATCATATTTGTGAGTCTGAAATCTTTAGGCATATTGTAGACTTTCCTGATTAACATCCGAAGATTGCTATACGCCGCATCTAAAATATACAGCTCTTACTCTTTTGGTACCTATCATTAATGAACTGCGTTAGATTGAGTGCCTCCGTTGCGTAGAATTTTCCTGGGCGGAAACTAGCCTGCTGCGTAATAAAATGGTGTACCTTATCTTCCGTTAGACGATTTGGTATGATACTCTCGAATATTTCGTGGATATTGCACAACCAATAGATCGGCCGGTACTTCCTAGGGCACTAAATAGGATCCTTCCCTGGTTTAACCATTATAATTACCTAGACTTTTCGCCATATTCCTGGAATCAGACAAAATTTTAGGCATTTATTGTACATGTCCAGTAGCCACTGCCTTGACCTACGTCCAAAGTGTTTTATTTGTTCAGTAAGAATATCATCTAGACCCTCCGCTTTATGTAGTTTATTTGTTGATGGCTGCATTTAGTTCATCTATCGCGAATGGCATAGGTAGGGTTAGTGTTTCCTCGTCTAGGCTTCTAGGTATTTTGTTGCAAATTTTGGGAGCCTCTGTCATTATCTTGGAGCTTGGAGCTGTTTTCTACCCATATCAAGTTCTCCATTAGTTGTTGGCCATCTATTACTGGACTTAGCGACAAAAAGTTCCAAGTATTGTTGCAGTTTATTTCCTAGCTCGCGTTATAAATCTGGGACATTTATAGTTTTTAACTGCCTCCATAGTTATTATAATATCGAGTTCCTGGAATAGAGACCAGTTGGCTTTTCGGCAATTTTGGGGCCGAACCACGGCAATAACTTGGCACGTTATTAGTCAGTGTTGGGTGTTTGGTATGGGCAAACGATCATCATCGTCAGGATATCCCCAAACGATCTCCAATAACGAAGTTAATTTTGTTTTTGTTAAAATCTTCAAGTTCCTCAACAATAGAATCTTTCTGCTGGCTTATGTTACAGTGAGGTCAGTTAATTCCAGTAGCTAGTACCGCCATGTCCTTCGTTTCTGTAATGTTAATGGAGATAATCTGAATGTTAAGCTTCACGAAGACTGAGCTACCTTATAGTGTGTGGTCTCTCAGCTGCCAAACGCTCGTTCTGGTTTTTTTGACGTTTTTTGTTACTATCCCTATGGGTCTGTTGAAAGCATAGTACTTGGCAATTGTGTTCTCGACAAAGCTCTTACAGCATTTCTTCATTGCTAGCATAGAAGCATTCGGTGTTAATAGAGATCATGGTCAGCTTTTGATCTGCGATGTACATATTAATGCTATGATGAGCGTTGCGGTGCTCCTGAATTGAAAGCATTTGTAGGGTAAGGTGTTGAAAGGGGATGCCAGACTGTACTACAGTATAATAGGTACCATTTTCGGGGAGGCTCCTTTCGTGTCCCAAATATAATTATATAAAGTATAAATAACAGAAATTTGAGTTTTCGTTTCCAAACAAAACGTCACATCAACATGTCAAACTATGACATATGAATAAATTAGAGCTTTGATATATTAAAGTAAATTTGTTCTGGTACACCAACTCTGAATACGTTTTCAAAAAACATATTACATTAAAAGGAAGAATAGAGAAGAATTTAATATGAGGCTACACATAAGGAAAACAGAAACATAAGCCAAGGAAGCAGAATTACCCAATAAAACCAAAGTAATATTTTCGGAAATACATGGGGTAATCAATTGAAGGTATGATGAAGATGTAAAGTAACAAAGAAAGACCAATATCACATATGATATTTGATGTATTTTTAAGCCCTTCATCAACAAGAAGGTTATAAAATGGAGCAGAACCTTCGAAATTGACAGATATGTATATATTGAAAGCATGTGAAATAAAGTTCCTTGGGAGCTAGACAAAATAAGATATATACATAACAAAAGCACCAGGTGTAGAAATTTTAGAACAATCTGTTGAGAATACCTCTAGGATGGGAACATATGGTTAGATTGCAAATAATACGCTGATATAATAGTATAACAATAAATAATAGACTGATAAAGGTACTCAGTGGCAATGTTATGAGACTAGTGAAAAAATAAAAGAGCTTAACTAAAGAAAAATCAAACCAACTTAAAATTCTAAACTGAAAGGTAGAAGATAGGTCAGATAAGTAAGTTATGTATAATACTTTGTATACCAAGCATTTATCTACTACTATGATTACATTCTTACCTTCAAGAACGAAGATGCCACGTAATTTCACATCGATGTCCCAACAACTTATTTAGTCAAATCAATACTCTCAACGCCTGTAGGTCCAAATCGATGATCTCACACCATGAAGATGAACCATTATAGAAGCATTAATACTTAAATAATGATTCATCTTATTTTATCAAAGGAACTTAACATTTTTTAATAACATAATAGTCGACAACGCCAGGTCGTCGTTTGCTGTTTAAAAATATCTTTTGGATATGGGTCGATCTTATTACTTTGTTCCCTCGGGCAGCCAAACTAACTCGAATTTTATGTTATTTTTCCTAATAACAGACAACAAATTTTGCAAATATTTAGGACATATTATGTTATTTATTTTTTAGAAATATCGAAGGATGTGATATAATAATATATATTTATGTAATAAATATACGTATACACAACGAAATAAATTAAATGCATGTATGTAATTAGTATTAACAGTTTCTGTGCATTATGGGATTTAAAATCGATGCTTATGTGCTACGCGAATAATTTGCGTTGTACTAAAAGTCATAACCTATGACATTAGATTACATAGATAAACAGAAACCAAGCTAATTTAATTCGAATCTAATCCATAGGACATACCACATTACAAACACAAACGTTGGTCGAGCAAGCCATGACATCGTCCTCTGATACCACCCCAGGATTTTAATTAAACCACTCAAGGTCCAGGACAATTAGTCATTGAAATACAAATTTTCACTTTGTATGGAAAATTCCTCTGGGATGCGAGCATAAATTAACATTAAATGTAATTGTATGTGAATTCTAAAGTGTTATTGTTATGTATATACAGTATTGTATCTCGAAACACGTATGCAATAACGCAATTATAATTATCTGCTATCCTTTATTACGCAACACAGTGGCTTTGTATGTACATTTTGCGAATATATAGGCGCCAAGAACAATTACTAAACGCGTAGTTAATAGTTAATTATTAAAAAAACACGTTGATCAGTTTCTGGGAAACTAAGTTTCCGATCCCGCGACATTATTTCGATTGTAAATATATTACGTTAGATAACTAGTTCAGTTTTGAACTAAACAACCAAAACATGTCGACTTCACCTAAGACGAGAACAGAAATAATGATGTACGACATCCCATTATAATAACATAACTTTCCATGAACAATATCGAACAAAACTTTAGCGAAAACTGGTGAAATTAATATACATTTTTAATATATAATAAGCTAATAATTAATGTCAAGTTGTAAACAGCGTTAAAAAAATAATACGTTTTAGTCAAATTGTTATTGAAATTTAATGATAGAAATAAATAAAATCGGGTAATTACACACATGACTTTATTGTAAAATATTATTCATGGATTAGTTGAGTAATTCTAAACCAAAATACTGTGAAAATGAATGTTTATTTTTATACGCGACAAACATTTAAGGAAATTGTTAGCAAGTGGATTTTTTTATTGGATTAGAGGAGCTAACAAAATAAATTATAATTAATTCGTCCTGATAAAATGCTTCTTTTATATTTAACTGAAGCGTGGGCAATTTTTACGAATTATTTCATTGGTTTCAACGTTTGTTGAGTTTCTGTTCAAAGACGTTGGTATTTATTCAAACAATTGCATGGTAATTTTGTTAACATTTATTGGGTAGCAAAATAAATCATAAAGCACGCTATACAAACTTTTTCAATAACGAGAGATGTGTGACACCAGCCGATCGAGTTCAAAAAAAACTATATGAGAATTTTGTAAAACTTTTGTACAATTTTGTACACAAAGTCCCTATTTTGGTACAAGAGAAGTAACAGGGATATAAAGAAAATAAATTAGGGAGCTGGCGTCAGTTTTCGCGTTTTTTGCGTAAAAACTACCCCGATACCTACCATATGAGCTTGCGTGCAGATTTTTTTATTTATATAGTTTCCCGGGCTTGTACATAATTATGTGTCGTAATTGCGTTCAGAACGACATAAAGAAAAAGCTTGATTACTAGCAGGCTATTTTTTGATAGACACCCCTTGAAAATGCTCCGCGGTAGCATATACCCCAGTATGCAATTAATTAGTAACTTGTCGTTATTTTACAAAACTATTTATTACAAGACTTGATTCTACAAAATTATTAAACATCCGATATTTCGACTGATTGGCCAATAGAAATAGGAGGGCCACAAGTTTCCATATTAGGACCATATTGTTCGTACATAACTCGACAGGTTGTTGTTCGTTTTCGCTTATTATATGCAGATGATACTTCCGTTGGGTTGGGTTGGGTTGGGTTGGGTTGGGTTGGGTTGGGTTGGGTTGGGTTGGGTTGGGTTGGGTTGGGTTGGGTTGCAAAAGGCAAAAAATAAGCTAAACTTGGAAAAAACAGAAATTATTTTATACAGATTACGTTAAGTAGATAACCTTTCGAAATGGCGATTAGCATGTATTGGTATTAAATTGGTATGAGAATCAAGGGAAAAAACATTAAGTTTCTGGAAGTGCACCTGGAAGTTTGAATTTGAAATTCCATATTACATATATTGCCCCGATAATGAGTTCCTTCAACTACTCTCTTGGTTTACTATTGATATGTACATTTACTGCTACCAAGTTACGGCGTTATATTGTGAGGGAATTCAGTAGATGCACCTAGCTTTTCGTCTACAAATGTGTACCTGTCTTATAAACATTTTCTATCGTGTGAAAAAACACATACATATGATACATGAAAACAGAATCTATTTAATCCAGTAAAACTAAGTTCACTGCAATTCACAAAATCACCCTGCCTTGTATCACCTCAGGGTATGAAGAAGGCACTCAGAACAATATTGATAGCAGAGACATTTTATAGTGCGAACGATTTTTACAATATTCAGTTCTGAATTTTGAATTTTGAACCTGAATTGTCGTTCTTAACTTTGTGTGCTGTTCGCATCTGCATTGCGTCTGTATGTAGTATTTTACATATGTATAATTTACTTTTGTCTTGTTCCATACATTTTTTTTCACTTGCCAGTGGTTCAAACAATTTGTTATTATTATTAGTCTATGCAATTTTTTTGGCGTAGGATTCAATAAAAATTATTATTATTATTATTTTATTTTATGTATGTACACAATTATTTCATAAACATTTACCAGAAATGTCCAATATCTTTAACTTTTCCAAGAATTACTGTTTCTATAAGTCGTATGGTTTTCGAATATATGGGAAAATATGAAGAGCTAACCTCTATTTCCTACTGAGATATTGCTTTCCACGATTAGGTTGCTTTCTGTCATATGCAATGCTTAAAGTTATAGGCCTAGAAAGCATACTCTTCGAAAATAGTTAAAGAAGATAAAGACGTGTTTTCTTATTTATTAAATATAAGAAACTGATTACTGCTAAACTTGTTTTTAACCCTAACAAAAATAAACTTACCCCCACACATACCATAATAGTGTCCAGGCATTAATTTGTACAAAATTATTAATTTGATACTTACGTTCAGGACAAATATTGAAGAAACATGATTTTTTCCATATCATTTTTTAAACCACCGCTGTAAGAACTGCGCGGTGCCGCATGCACCATGCAATTAATTTTCAGCTTCAAGAGTTTATAATTTATTGATAGTTTCCCGGTGTTGGACAAAATTATTTGTTACGTTCAGGACGAAATAACAACTTTTTGATAAACTCACACTCGCCACTGGGCATGTATGTTATTCAATTGGAGGACTTGGGGAGTTGCTTCATTTCATCACACTAATATAAATCTGGTAATAGATAATTTTGTAGAAGTTCCAGAAGCTACAAATTAATACTATATTTGACACGGAGCTCTTAGAGGGGAAGTTTATCAACAAATTACCTGGAAATAATCAACATCTTCGTTATGTCGTCGTGAACGTAAATATGATAATAGATACTTTTATACAACTTTCTGAAGGTGTAAATATTTAATGCATGATTTGTGTTCATGCGGCCATTGCGGGGGTAGTTTTTTTGAGTAGGGGTTGACTAAAATCTAACTAGTTTTATTAAAGAGTAGATTTTTGATTACTGGTTTTTTCGTAACTTGTTCCGTAATAGAATTGCGCCTACTAGTAGTGCTAATAAAATTTTGCGTAATTATTTAAAAATTTAAAAAATAATCATAAATTAATTGATCGTAAAATAAGTTGCTTCATTGCATACTGCTATGTAATGCCGCATGCTATTTTTAATTACAATAGGGCGTAACATTTGTAAAACTTAATTTTTTTATATTTTACCGTGCTACATAGACATATTTATTATGTTGAGAACAGATATCAGGTGGACACGTTGAAATAAAAAGTTTTCTAAATTCTTTACCTAACATTTATTTTCTGAAATTAACAAACAACTTGCGTATTTTAATTAATACAATTCGGTACTTCGGTCTTGACTCGGTCCCCTGGCGTGGCCTTCGTCGCTGCCAAACGGTTTCGCCCGTCGTATCGTCGATGCCGAGCGTCCGATTGTTGAGCCTATTAAGAAAATAAAAGCGCGGTCTTTTCCTTGGTGCGCTCGTGGTTATTAAATGTTAACTAATACTTTTCTGTCCATTTGATGCGTACACAAGCATTAAATGGAATTTTTCTTAAAATGTTACTTGCTTAATTTCCTATTTGTTGATGCGTACATAAGCACCAATCTTAATTTTCTATTCATTTAAAGCGTACATAAGCATTAATTGAAATGTTTCTTAATTGTTATTTTTCTTAATTGCCTATCGACGCTTACATAAGCATCGGTCTTAAATTTCTATCCATTTAAAGCGTACATAAGCATTAAATGAAATGTTTCTTAAATGTTATTTCTCTTAATTTCCTATCGACGCTTACATAAGCATCGGTCTTAAATTTCTATCCATTTAAAGCGTACATAAGCATTAAATGAAATGTTTCTTAATTGTTATTTTTCTTAATTGCCTATCGACGCTTACATAAGCATCGGTCTTAAATTTCTATCCATTTAAAGCGTACATAAGCATTAAATGAAATGTTTCTTAAATGTTATTTGCTTTATTTCCTATTGACGCTTACACGAGCATCAATCTTAATCTACATAAATCAAACCTTTGTAATAATAATACTATTAACACGTACACAAGTGTTAAAACATTTAATAAAGTTAGATTTTTATACGCTACATATACACCTTCAATAAATATAAGTGTTAATTATTTTTCCCTGAACATAAACCTGGTTACAAATCAATTATGAATTAAGTTTCTGCATACCTGTCCAGTTGTTGGACTCTGGCTCCGTGGTTCTCCGACTGCTTCCTTCTTCTTCTGTCTTGTCCGGGAACTCTTCAGGAACTGTCGTGGAACTCTCCTAATTTCTCGTCCGCAATCGTTTATATACTGTTATCGCTTCCCACTTCTCTAAACCCCACTTAATTTTTCCTACTCAACTCATTGCCATTTCCCCCATGACATAAACGAAATGTATACGAAATTAAAACTAATGTTCTCCGTAAATAAAAATCATATTTTCTTAAAATGCTAATAAACCAATAAATTATAATAAATTAAATTCCCTATGTGTATATATATATTTTTTTTTCTCCCCTTTTTTTTTTTTATCCAGATTCGCACCTTGCGACGCTTACCGCCGCCGATTTCTTCCTTTCCGGGAATCAGCTGCACATTCACATGGCCCGTCCTGGGTTGCCACGGTATTGAACCTGCGCTTAATTCGCCACACCCGGTGGTTCTTCCCGTAGTTGAAATGATCACGGGGATCGGAAAGCCCATCGACGGTGTCCGGAGTGTTTTCCTAATTTCTGTACTTATTTTCGCGAGGGGAATCTGGCATTTCGTGGATTCTTGATTCTTCGCTTCCAAAAACCGCCCCGGCGTCGGGGGTCGTCCATATAGCTCTTCATCCGAGTCCTCCCCAAACAACTCAAGAAACTTCTCAACGATCCATTCGTCGGTTTTTGGAGAGGCGATTTCCAGATCGATATATTCGTTAATGTTCATGTTCATGTTCCACCTACTACATGAAATATAATTTTTTTTTAATATTTACGCGTACAACTAACTTCAATTTTTCCCCTTTTAAAAAAAATAAAAATTAGGAAATCCTCCTTAAATTGAGAGCAAACGTCCACATAGAACACCAACAGACACCTTTATTACATGCGGTTATTTATTTATTTTTTTCGTACCCCTTTTACAATATCTTGCCCAACCCTAGGAAACACAGCAATACGTATAATCATATGATGGGCTTCTCAGGGTATATGTGAATTCGTAGATTTAATACACTATGGTAAAAAAACTATTGTGACAAATAACGAAGAAACATTATTTTTTCCATATCATTTTTTTATATTCCACGCCTGTAAGAACTTTGCGGTACCGTATACACCATTATGCAATTATTTTTTAGCTTCTAGAATTTATAACGTATTGATAGTTTCCCGGAGTTGGACAAACTTATTTGTTACGTTCAGGAGGAAATAGCAACGAAGCTTGATTTTGTCCAGACCAGTTTATGATAAACTCACTCTCGCCACTGGGCATGTATGTTATTCAATTGCAGGACTTGGGGGTTGACCACAATTATTTGTCGTCAAGTTGCTTCCTTTCGTCACACGCACAATGTAAATCTTGTAATAAATAATTTTGTAGAATTTCCAGAAGCTACAAATTAATACTTTTGCCGTGGAGCTCTTACAGGGGTAGTTTATCAATAAATTACCTGGAAATAATCAAGGTCTTCGTTATGTCGTCGTGAACGTAAATATGATAATAATTAGTGTTATACAACTTTCTGGAGGTGTAAATATATTAACGTATGATTTGTGGTCATGTGGCCATTGCGGGGGTAGTTTCCTTTAGTAGGAGTTGAATAAAATCTTACTTGTTTTACTAAAGAGTAGATTTTTGATTGCTCGGTTTTTTCATAATTTGTTTTGTAATAGAATTGCTCCTACTAGTAGTACTAATAATTACTTCATTACATACATATATTCATACGATGGGCTTCTCAGGCCCAGTATATGTAAATTCGTAGATTTAATAGACAATGGTGAACAAAACATATTTTGATACTTACTTTGAGAACGATTGACTTTTTCCATATCATTTTCTTATAAAATACCCCTGTAACAACTGCGCGGTACCACATACACCAGTATGCAATTAACTTTTAGCTCCTAGAGTTTATAATTTATTGATAGTTTCCCGGGGTTAGATAACATTATTTGTTACGTTCAGAACGAAATAACGACGCTTATTTTTTTCCAGGCCAGTTGTTGATAAACTCACACTCGACAGTGCATGTATGTTATTCAACTGCAGGACCTGGGGGTTGAACACAATTATTTGTGGTCTTTTCATCATACTCGTGTAAATCTGGTAATAAATAATTTTGTAGAACTTCCAAAAGCTATTAATACTATATCTGACATGGAGCTCTTACTGGGGTAGTACATATCAAAAAATGGCGTGGAAATAATCAAGGTTCTTCGTTATGTCGCCATGAACGTAAATATGATAATAATTAGTCTTATACAACTTTCTGAAAGTGTAAATATATTAATGTATGATTTGTGTTCATGCGGCCATTGCGGGGGTAGTTTCTTTGACTAAGGGTTGACAAACATTTTATTTGTTTTACTAAAGAATAGATTTTTGATTACCGGTTTTTTCGCAGGTTGTTTCGTAATAGAATCGCGCATACTAGTAGTGCTAATAAAATTGTGCATAATTATTTAATTTTTTTTAAAATAATCATAAATTAATTGTTCGTAAAATAAGTAACTTTTTTCAAATTTTTATTTTCGTTTATTTGATCTGTAAATAATTTTTTGATACTTTTATTCTCGATTATATTTATTTTGACTTGTTTTAAATTTTCATTGCGTATTTACGATAATATTGCTTAATATCGTTATAATATAATATTTAAATTTATTTAATTCTATAAATTATAACATTCAAGATTTTCCAATATATCTGAAAATACGGATTTTAAACCAATTAAAAAAACGGAGAATAAAATATTTCTATCGAAAAGGGCGGCGCTGCAGTGTATAAAGTCACGAAAAACTCCCTCATTTACGGCGCGCGTAGTTCATATATCGGGTAAGTGCCGTTACACACTGGGCGATTTTTACCGCGGCGGTAAATTTGCCGCCGCCGCCTACAAAATTTGAAATGCTTTCACATTGAGCGGTAAAAGTGCCGCTGCTTATTAGCGGCACAAGAGCAACAACAGAAATCACTTGTCGTACGTGACTCTGCACCTTTGTTTTAGTTCCCTGAGATTTTTGTTCACGTATTTTATTTGCGCTTAATTATTGTGATTAAAATTTAAATAGTTATTTTGAAAAATATAAATGAACCGGCAACAAGTTATTGCTTTATTACTTTTTCGTCGCTTGTTTTAGTACAGGGACATTATTTCTGTGCATGATAGTACATATGTACGTGTGGGATCGAAGATATATTCAATCTAAAAAGCAAATAACTTCACAAATTGAATTGATCAGGCGGTAAAAAGCCGCTCAATGTGAAAGCGGCGATATGTTCCCATGCGCCACTGACAACACAGCGACGGCAAAACTACCGCCAGCGCCAGTGGCAGTCGACGGCTGCAAAGTTACCGTCAGCGGCAAATCTTCCGCGCGATATTTTACCGCCCAATGTGTAAGCTCCCATTTGTTTCTTCGCGCCACTAACAGATCGGCGGCAGCGGCAAATTTACCGCCGCGGTAAAAATCGCCCAGTGTGTAACGGCACTTACGCTGTAAACTTAATATCGGTGTTATTTTTCCACATAGTTTTGAAATGTGAGTATACGTATGGTAGATAGGAGACGCACGTAATATTCTTTATTTCATTTAGCAGTAGTTTGTCAACGATACTTTCCGAAATTATTCGTTAAATGAAGAAATGTGCCCGCTGGATCTTTCGACAAGTAACGCCATCCCATTCGATTTGCTATTTCACCACGGCTTATATTTATTAAATAATTACATCTATAATCGTGGGAGACTAAAATATATATGAAACGAATGAGATTTATGTGACGTGCGCAAAGATTCAGTGGACGAGAAATACGACGAAGTAATAATTAATAATTATATTATAAATCGCGAAATACGATACGTAAATGAATTCTTATTTCATGAAATTTCAAAAATGCTGCGTAATATTACAAGATAAACAAATTAAGATCATTGCAAAAAATTTTTTCTCCAATTTTGTATTTACTTTAATTGCAGTTATGTTTTAATTTTCACGTTTTAATTGTCATTTATAACCCCCGAAACACACACTACAACTCCTATAAAGTAAACAAAAAACGAAACGTTATTTACCAAATATATTTACGTCATAATTTAGTTATTAGTATAAAATACAAGAATATATTTATTATACATTTGTAATTATACATAAAAGTGAAAATGCTGATGAGTATAATCGCGGAAGACCAGCTCACCTGAAAACAACAATCAAATAGAAAAATACTAAAAAAAATAACTAAACCAACCAACCATCAATTTCGTAAAGCAACATCACCCTGTCGATTACGACACTGCCATTAATGACGAAGAGGATTGCACCAATCGTAATGTCCGGCTAAAGAACACAATAATCACTTATCGCTTACAAAACATAAATAAACAAAAAAAAACTTACCTCGTTTATTATAACACACACTCTTTCGTATTCCACCTCCATGCTTAAGACGCTTTGCGACGCCTGCGCAAGCGTCTTCTCCTCGGAGAAACTGAATCCGGGAAGCTTCGGGGTTAGAAACGGCGTAATACACGACGTAGAAACACAAATGGTATTGGAAACGCAAATGAAACTGTTTTAAAAATCAAATTGAACGAGCAATGTATTTGTTCCGTCTCGTTATACGACTGAGTGCAAAATATTGTGCACGTTGTTGACAGGGTGGGGAGTTACCAAAAAACCTCTGATGTCGGAGGCAAATGCGAACGTTAAAAAAGAATGCGTTATGTTTGTAATTGGTTTCATGTCAATCTTTGTCTTTGAACAACCAGCCGAATGTGATAACGCAAGTTTTTTTTATACTTGAAAACTATTGTGCGCTTCCTTAGATAATTTTTCTAACCCGCAACTTTGTTTATCTGTACGGGAATCGGGTCCTTTTTGATTCTATACTCGGACACCTGCGTTTTAAATCAAGCCGGCGCGGCGTTCGTTTGAGATACGTAAATATGAATTGCAGTAATTTGTAACACGTGCGTATATGGGATTTTTTGTAGGGTCCTAGATATTATTTGCAATTTATTTCTTACATATAAAGGAATCGCGGGCCTCCGAAGCACAATATTTATTTTACGATCAATGAATTAATTTATGATTAATATTTTTAATATATAAATAATATGAGATGAAATTTTATTACAAAATCAGTGTTAAAAATAAATAATCAAAAATCTACTCTTAGTACAAGTAAAACATATTTTTACAATATGCTCGTTGCAAATATTAATTGTACAATTTTCACAAATTTTTGGGAGATATAGATGGAGATGTTTCCATATTTTCGAGAACACCACGTTCAAGGTTCGAATCTCCCTTTAAAAAAAAAAAAAAAGAAAAACTCCATGAATATGCGAAACACTTTTTGGTGTATCCTTTATTCAAAAGAACCGTAAATGCATTTAGTGCCGCGATATAAATTATGTTATAAAAAGTTATCATAGGTCAGGATTTGGTTTGTCTTTTGATTTGTTGTATTTTATTATTTCTGGTTTCTTTTGGCATGGTCTTGGGTTATTTTATTATGATGCAATATCACAGATTTTTATTTTAACGTAAGGTGTAATATTTTTCCTAACAAATAGATGACCAATGGAACACTTGAAAAAAAATTTCTATAGGAAGATTTATTTATTGCTGTGTTATGAACATTTTTAATAATATAAAATCCTAAAAATGTCTTCGCCTGGTTCACATCAACATAAATTACTTCATCGACTCGTGCAGTCAAAATATTTTTAGCCAATTTTTGCTCGAGTATTTGGGATGTATTTGCATCTCCCTCTAAAGGCCAATAGTTGATCATCATTGTTACATTTTTTATGCCAAGTTTTTCCTGCAATTGTTTATAAAAAATCTATCAAGTATGTGATATCATAGCAAGCTTATCATTTTGCGACCTTGAATCTCTAGTGACCAATGGAACACTTGAAAAAGTTTTCTATATGAAGATTTATTCCAGTGTTATGAACATTTTGAACATTTTTCATAATATAAAATCCTAAAAATGTTTTCGCCTGGTTCACATCAACATAAATTACTTCATCGACTCGTGCAGTCAAAATATTTTTAGCCAATTTTTGCTCGAGTATTTGGGATGTATTTGCATCTCCTTATAGTTGCTCATCATTTTTACATTTTTTGTGCCAAGTTTTTCCTGCAATTGTTTATAAAAAATCTATCAAGTATGTGATATCATAGCAAGTTTATCATTTTGTGATCTTGAATCTCTAGTGACCAATGGAACACTTGAAAAAAATTTCTATAGGAAGACTTCACATCAACATAAATTACTTCATCGACTCGTGCAGCTAAAATATTTTTAGCCAATTTTTGCTCGTTTATTTGGGATGTATTTGTATGCCCCTCTAAAGGACAATCGTTGCTCATCTATTGTTACACTTTTTGTGTCAAATTTTTCCTGCAATTGTTTATAAAAAAAATTATCAAGTATGTGATATCATAGCAAGCTTATCATTCATTTTTTTCTGCCCCTCCATTTAAAAACAATCATTAAAAAACTGCAAAAAGTACCCTGACTTTAGTGATTTCTAGTCAATGGTCATGTTTACATTTTTTTACTCCAACATCGTTCATAAAAAAA
This sequence comes from Geotrupes spiniger, assembly GCA_959613385.1. NCBI lineage: Eukaryota > Metazoa > Arthropoda > Insecta > Coleoptera > Geotrupidae > Geotrupes > Geotrupes spiniger. Next base: position 6,225,451 of record OY390741.1, read on the forward strand.
ATATGAACTTCGACTGGACAGGGATATTTTTACTTTTTAAATATTTCGTGTACTTTTGTTGGAAATCCTGAGTTTGCTACACCCTGTTATCTTAGTAGTTAGATGTCGCATGAAATCGCGGTGCAGTCAATGGAATTCTCAAATTGTTTATATTTCGACTAATATATTATAATTAAATTTGGCCCATTATTTAATTAATTAAGACAAGTTAAATCTTAGTATAATTTCCGAACGCTGGGCAAGTAAGTCTCGCGTGTCTCGATATCGGCCCGCACTCAGATGCACGTATGCCGTGTTTACAAAGCCTGTGGCCCTACTCTTGCGTGGAAACCTGTGGGAAAATTTTTAACTCAAAAATTAAATACTGGTTCAAATTTAATTTTAATTTATTGGTGGAGATAAACATAATTTGCGAGCTTTCAATAACTGAGATATCAGATACGTACATAAAATGTTTAAGGATTAAAAATATCCGTCTGTGTTCGACAAGGTGGACTACGTTCTAGGAGGAAAAAATGTAAAGTCGACGGGCATCGGTTAGAAATATCTGAAATCCAATGGAGGGGCAGAAATTTTTTTTTACAAAGAAATTATTCTTGTTGTGATTTTTTTTCGTGAAACTTTTCCTTTGTTATAAGCCCTCGATCACAGCCGACTATTATTTTTGGTACCGCTAGTAGATCTAAAAGGCTTGCAGGAGCTGGCTGTTCCGGTTGCTTGATTAACAATTTGAGTGACACAGTAATCAGACATTATGGGTACAAATTTGGAGTTGGTTATCAGCCCAATGTAATTATTCGTCTGAATTATTTCAAAATGTACGTTGGTTTTAACGTAATTTGCTTACATTTTTTGTTGTTGTAAATATTATGATTTTTTCCTTCGCTTGATAGATTGTAAATTTAATTCTTAACCAAATCGATGGCATCTGTAGATATTATTTTTTCTGATAAAATCGCGTTTGTTCGTTATGTCGTCGTGAACGTAGGGGTCGCAATAAATATTTTATTACAACAGGCAACTGCTAATAAATTATAAAAATACCGTATGGGAGTAGTTTCTTCGCAATGGTCGAGAAAAATAAGTTGATTCATTTCATAACAAGCAACGTAAATGATTTAAAAAAATAATTTTGTACAACTCCAAGAAGATAAAAATTAATTGTTGTGAATGTGGTAGGCGTAGTTTATAAAAAAAAAAAATTACGTGAAAAAATCGTCTTCTTGATCGTAAGATTCACAATAAATGTTTTTTTACAAAACAGGGAAACTGTTAATAAATTATAAACGCCACCCTGCACAGTCATATGGTACTTGTGGGGGTAGTTTCTCTGGTCGTGAAAAAAATTTTGCTTCCTTTCATCACAATTAATGTAAAGCGGGTAATAAATAATTTTATACAACGCCAAGAATCTAAAAATTAATTGCAAATTGGTGCATGTGCTGCTGCGGAGTAGCTTGTCGATAAATACTCTGGAAAAATTCAAGCTTCTTCGTTATGTTGTTGTGTATACTAATACTTGGCCAGGGTACTGTCTACATACTCGATACATCCGCGCTGGTTTCAGGGAAATTTTGGGTTTGGGAGTTTTAAAAAATAACTTGCTTTGCTTTCTTCCATTAAAAACCATTGTCCGAGTCCGAGTCCGAGAGACTCTTAAATAAATAAATAACTTGCAGTTAAAGAATTTTTAATTTTTTTTAATTGGAACGAATTAATAATATTTTTAATAGAAAATTTATTTTATTAAATTAAATAAATTATGAGGATACACGTTAAAAAATTAGCAACATCCATAGTTCCCACAATAAATCAAATTTGATGAAAACATGAAAATAATCATTTCGAAATTGGATCAATTTATGAGAACATTACAGAAATGAAGCTCCACATAATGTCTCATTAATACCAATTCGAGGCTTCTTTCATAAGTAATATACTGATAAATCGTCAATCCATTATCATAAGGTGTTTTCATGTCGGAGAAATGTATATGCCTCCCAAATAAATGGCCCTTGAATGATATTGTTAATCACCATTTTTATTTTATAAAACGAATGCGAGTCTTGTGTTTGCAAAACGATCACATAATATGAATCGATGATGATGTTCCCTTAAAATTCGACATTGAATTTGTCGATATATTTTTTTCCAATTGCAATTGCTTGAATTGACATAATTTGGAGTTTAATAACTTTTCATTTAAAACTTTATGAAACTTTAATATACTCCTGTCCCTACTTTTATTCAAGCCTTTAATTACGTTACAAAGATTTTTTTACTAAAATCATCTAAAAATAATTTTGTACAACTCCAAGAAGATACAAATTAATTGTTGTGAATGTGGTAGGCGTAGTTTATCAAAAAAAAATGACTTGAAAAAATCGTCTTCTTGATCGTAAGATTCACAATAAATATTTTTTTTACAAAACAGGGAAACTGTTAATAAATTATAAACGCCACCCTGCACAGTCATATGGTACTTGTGGGGGTAGTTTCTCTGGTCGTGAAAAAATTTTTGCTTCCTTTCATCACAATTAATGTAAAGCGGGTAATAAATAATTTTATACAACGCCAAGAATCTAAAAATTAATTGCAAATTGGTGCATGTGCTGCTGCGGAGTAGCTTGTCGATAAATACTCTGGAAAAATTCAAGCTTCTTCGTTATGTTGTTGTGTATACTAATACTTGGCCAGGGTACTGTCTACATACTCGATACATCCGCGCTGGTTTCAGGGAAATTTTGGGTTTAGGAGTTTTAAAAAATAACTTGCTTTGCTTTCTTCCATTAAAAACCATTGTCCGAGTCCGAGTCCGAGAGACTCTTAAATAAATAAATAACTTGCAGTTAAAGAATTTTTAATTTTTTTTAATTGGAACGAATTAATAATATTTTTAATAGAAAATTTATTTTATTAAATTAAATAAATTATGAGGATACAAGTTCCCACAATAAATCAAATTTGATGAAAACATGAAAATAATCATTTCGAAATTGGATCAATTTATGAGAACATTACAGAAATGAAGCTCCACATAATGTCTCATTAATACCAATTCGAGGCTTCTTTCATAAGTAATATACTGATAAATCGTCAATCCATTATCATAAGGTGTTTTCATGTCGGAGAAATGTATATGCCTCCCAAATAAATGGCCCTTGAATGATATTGTTAATCACCATTTTTATTTTATAAAACGAATGCGAGTCTGGTGTTTGCAAAACGATCATATAATATGAATCGATCTTATGATGTTCCCTTAAAATTCGACATTGGATTTGTCGATATATTTTTTCTAATTGCAATTGTTTGAATTGACATAATTTGGAGTTTAATAACTTTTCATTTAAAACTTTATGAAACTTTAATATGCTCCTGTCCCTACTTTTATTCAAGTCTTTAATTACGTTACAAAGATTTTTTTACTAAAATCATCTAAAATATAAAGGTTTCTATTATTAAATGAGCCCCCATTAATTTCTCAATTTTGATTATTATACCGAAAATAAAAATAATAATACAGTTGTTGTTGAAAGTGGTAAACAACGGTTTTGTTGTTATTGATGAAATCAAATTAATTCAGTAACTTTAAAATGTACACATTTGGAATTCGAGAATGGATCGCGCTCAGCTAAACGGTTGTCCAAAACTGAAATTGCTAATTTGTTCAGAAATCAAAATATTAGCCTGGCAACGATTTATAGGGCACTAATAGAAAGTGAAAAGAGTATAACTTGCACTAATTAGCCGAAAGCTGAAACAAAACAATAAATAAACGGGTATAATCCGTTAAAGACAGAATTGAAATCTCTGGGGTCTCGTCCAGAGAATTTTGACCAGAAATGGCGTACATTATTGAACAAGAAGTGCCCAAATACACCCATGAAAGAATCTCTCGATGTTACTGAGCTCTGAGGCGAAGGTATTTCGTGAGGAAATGTGTGTGATCATGAGAAATAATTCACGTTGTCACATTAATTGAAATGAACGATGGATTTTCCACCTATGGTATTGAAAACTGCCCAAAGGAGGTAAAATTCAAACTAAAAGCAAAATTTTCTATCAAAGTTTTAGCCTGGTATGCGATTTCTGAGATTTGTATTCCAAGACCTTATGTTGACCGAATTGGAACGATGGTATAACAACAGGTTTTGCAAAAGTTATGTTGCTTGTGTTGAAATTCAATAATACAATTATTTTTATGGGATACAGCTAAGAGCGAATGTTTGAACTCATACAAAGAAAAGAATCCTTCACCATCTAAAATATTTAAGATAATAATGAAAAATAATAAAACAATTTACACTTTTAACTTAACTTAAACTTTCACAAAATTTATTAGATCTGACAGGTGTTTTTTTGTATTTAAAAAATGTTTCAATAAGAATATCCTTCATTATTTAAATACGCAATGATAAGATGACGCGGTTATTTTTTCTCTGTGGCTTAGACCCCGTACAAAACATGTTGGTGGTCACCCGAGAATGCCATTTGAAGTCAGCAGAGAAAAATCTAAACGTAGAAAATGTAGTTCTCAACGTCATATTCTGCTCATATGCGTTTATGAGCAAAATGAAAGGTGGATGCTGCGTGTGTTGTCAAAGGCATATGATAACAGTAGAATTTCCCCCATATACAATTATTCAAGATGCCTATGAACGTTGTTATCCTATCTTCTTTTTTAAATTAGAGGTTCATGTGCACCATACAATCTTAGGCTCTATTAGCCCCAATAATTAATCATGTCATTTTAATGCGTGCACAAACATTATGGAGTACTGCACTGAATTTACTGGAAGCGATTTTGTAAAGTAATGTCGATGATCAAATTTGAAAAATTGCGTGCAGTTTTACATTTCAATAATAATGAAAATCAAGTTCCTGTTGATCAACCAGTGTTTGACAATCTCCATATAAACGCCATCATGACTAGTTTAGAAGAAACATTGAAATCTGTACCTATGGAGGAAAGATTATTGGTTGACGAGAAAATTTGCACCATTAGGCACCATTTCAAATAATACAGGGCAAACAAACCTAACAAATGTTTCTGGGTATCGCTATGCATTCGAGGTGTATACGGGACAAGAAAATAATTCAAATGGGAGACTTTAAAATGAACAAGAGTTTGGGGCAAGTTTAAATGTAGTTGATCGTCTTTCAAGAAATATCTTCAAATTAAAACTTTTTACGGTTTTCCTCCATAACCTAGGTATTTTACCACTAGGAACAGAATTCATAACTGCGAGTTTCTCACTGAACAGCAACTAAAAAAAGAACATGAATGTGTTTTTTGTAAGTAAAAACACAAAATACTTTTCCTTTGATTTTCAACCCTTGAAAAACTTATTAAAATATTTTTCTTTCATGGAAATAAAAGATTATACTTTAAGGTGCATGCGAAGATTAGATTTTTCTTTATGCCTCCTCTATATTTCCTATAAATTGCCAAAAGAAAAATGGCACGGTCGGTGAAGACAACAAAACAAAACTAGTCAAGTGAAATTTAAGTCTACTGCTGTTAGTTGATCGTTCAAAGCCAGGCTATTGTACTTTCAATGAATACAGCTCGAAGTGTTGCTGCGACTGCCGTGCAGCAGAGGCAGGAATGCATTATTTCCATAACATAAGCATAAAAACCAACCACAGCCATAGAGGTAACAGCAGTCACAACAATATCAAGAGCAATAACAATAGCAACAGCAATGCTACTGCATTGATCTGCCCACCTTTGCTGTAATTACTCGTTCAGCTGTAATGTACTCAAAGCAGTTGTTATTAATACTTCTTAGTGATCACCCTATATCACACCAATTACTATACAACTCATATATGAATAACTTCATAAATACCACGACAAACGCTGGCCTCTTTGGACATTTTCAAAAAAGTCTTTGTGCGAGTTGTTTCCAGAAATTTGAAAATCGAATTGGTGATCAGTGACGCCCAAATATCCACGGGTTTGTTTTTTATCTGGGTGTTGGTATTTAAATGTCGAAATAGCTTTGATGGCTTCATGCTTCCTTTTGACAAAACTTCTAGACAAATAACACATTGTGGTTTATTGGAAATAGCGATAAAACTATATTTAAGATATTCCTTTCTGTAAAGTCGATTTTGCTTTTTATTAGTGCCACTTTCAGACAAAGATTGTTCTACGCTTCTTTTCAAAAACTTCACTATCATCAAACCACGACAAGGATTAAGCAAAAATGTTAATAATTATAATTGGTTTAAGTATCCCCTCCAGTCTCAGAAAATCGCACTATCCAGGAGGTTTTCCTCATCATTAGCAAAAATTAAGATTAGGAACTTCACATTTTGAAAATCAACCCAGAACGCTTTTCAAGTTTAGCAATTGACAAATATACAATACATTTGAAAAAGATCAAAATGAATAAGAGTGTATGGGTCGAAACATTAATACAATAAAATAATGCTTTATTTAACTGCGTGCATGTAATGAAAATACATATATTTTTAATTCTGTAACTATGACTAGTTAAATCATTACCAACGACAATTGAAATATTTTAAAAATAATATCACTAGTCGATCCTAAAAGTAAAACATAATACGTAAAATAAGTAATTGTTAAAAATTAAAATTTGCCTACTTTTTAGTTTTACATCATTCGGTGGTTGCACTGGACACAAAATTGCGGGGTGTAATCTTATTACTCTACCATTAAAATCGCTTCGTTTATGCAATGACTTTAAAATCAAAAATTCTTAATTTATTTTTATTTAGATTGCTGTCGACAGTTTCAGAATTTTACGAGACTCAGACGAATTGGCGATATTTGTGGTAGGTGGGGAGTAACCGCAAAAAGATAATTGCACCCGACCGAAAAACTCGCGTCACCTTTAATCGCTGTGACGTTGTCTTTGTTCAACTCGTACTGCAGCGTCTTCAACGTCGTATTTTTTTAAATTGTATGTTGACGATAAAAATAAACCAGGGCGCGCTTTTTGTAGAAAATACTCAATCGCTTAAATCCTGACTGTTAAATTTCGTCGTAAATTATATAATAGGATGTTTGGTTTGGAGAAGACGGCACGCAGTGGGGGCGATTCTTTCGTTCTTTATTTGAGTTTGTCAACGCGAATATAAAGACGCTTGGTTATTACAATAAATTTGTGTGTAAAATTATTGGAAATTGGATTTACTAGGCTTATTTTCAATGACACATTTCACAAAAGAATACCGCGACTACCGATTTTCTGTTCAATTTACCGATCTGCCGTTGATTTGAAGCAAGAGGCAAACTAGAGCAATATATTAATAAATCTAAAAACAGGTTAGGATACAAAACTTTGAATTTTGAAATTAAAAACGCACATTTTTTAAACAAACAGGTTGGAGGACCAGTAATTTGGGTATTCAATTACAAAAAAATAATGCTAGCTCAAGTGGGAAATGGTTATGAACATAATATTAATAGATCCTATCATAAAAAAATTACAAATGTGCAAACAAAAAATATAAATTCAATAATTGACATCAGGCTATTTGGCTCTTTTAAACAATAACAACAGTTTGTGAAGGTAGAAACACCTGAAGATGAAAAATCAGTCTCAACTACTCCCCTAGAGACAACAATTTGGGTCTATTATTGGCTGATGTTGAGCATCTCTTGTTGATCTGACAGTGACAGAAATAGATTAAGAGCTCGTGTTACTAATATAATAGTATTTTTTTTCTTTCACACAGCAAACTCAGATATCAGCTCTACAGAGATCATTATGAGTTCATTAATGATGAGATCTCTTAAATATAAATAAGTTAGTTTCAACTTTGGTCAAATAAAGTAAAAAAATTAAAAAATAAAAAAGGAAAAATATTAATCTAGAAAGATGCAGGATCATAGTAATAAATTATTATAAATTTTGCTTAAATTGAAAAAAAAATAAGTTTAGAATAGGAAATGGCAAAATTCGGATAAAAATAAATATAAATAAATATATAGGTAAGAATAAAATTAAAATAAATATAAATAAATATACATAGGTAAGAATAAAATAAAAATAATGTAAAAATGTCAACGACGAATAAAAATTTAAAAAAATCAAAATTGAGAAAATTGCCAAAAATACAAAATTGGGAAAAAATGTAAAAATGTTCATAAATGACTACAATTACAAAATGTGAATGCAATATTGATATCAAAAAGTAATAAAATATTTAATTGCAAAAAATATAGAAATTGTCAAAAGTTATGATTGATGACATTTTCAACAATATCAAAATTACTGAAAGTGTTAAAATTGGCATAAATATAAAAATGACAAAATTGAAAACAAACATCAACATTACTATAAAATGGCAGTATTGCAAATATATCAAAATTGCAAAAATTGCAAAATTTGAAAAATTCCTTACATAAAATTTGCAAGAAATCCAAAAATTGTCGAAAATATATAATTGTCGTTTAAATGAAAATATATTAACATTTGTGTAATTTGACACATACCATTTCTCAGTAATGTCAAAATTGTCAGCAACTTCAACAAATGCCAACATTGCCAACAATTCAAAAACACTAACGAAGTGAAAAATTTATAAAAATTGCAAAAATTACAAAATTCTATACAACCCAACCCAACTCAATCCTTGACATGGGTTGAGTCAAAATGTCAAGTTGATAACATTCTTAGTAATGTCAAAATTTGAAAAAAATTATATAAATATGAAAAATATAACATTTCAAAAAATACATAAATAAATAAAACTGCAAAAATATGAACATTTTTAAATATGCAACGATATTAAAATTGAGAAAAATTGTGGATAATCTAAAAAAATGCAATAGGATTGCAATAATGCCAAAATTCGTAATTTGAAAAATTGTAAAAATGTTTTAAAATGAAATATATCGAAATTATTATAAATGTCAAAGGGGAGTTAAAATAACAAAATTAGAGTTGTATCGAGCCAAAAAAATCAAAATTGATAACATTTCTCAGTACTCTCAAAATTGCTCAACTTCAACAAAGGTCGACATTGCCAACAATTTAAAAATGCAAACGAATCGAAAAATATATAAAAAATGCAAAAATAAGAAAACAACCTAACCAAATGTCAAATTGATAACATTCTTAGCAATGTCAAAATTTGAAATTTGAAAAATTTCCAAAATTTATATTTGTCAAAATATTTGAAAATGAAATATATAGAAATTATTCAAATATCCAACCTTTGGGTTGGGTTGGGTTGGGTTAGGTTGGTACTGAAATTCGAAATTGTAAACATGTTTTAAAATGAAATATATCGAAATTATTCAAATATTAAAGGGGGGTTGGGTTGGTAATGAAATTCGTAACCATGAGTTAAAATAACAAAATTAGAGTTGTATCGAGCCAAAAAAATCAAAATTGATAACATTTCTCAGTAATCTCAAAATTGCCAACAACTTCAACAAATGTCGACATTGCCAACAATTTAAAAATGCAAACGAATCGAAAAATATATAAAAAATGCAAAAATGACAAAACAACCTAACCAAATGTCAAATTGATAACATTCTTAGTAATGTCAAAATTTGAAATTTGAAAAATTTCCAAAATGTATATTTGTCAAAATATTTTAAAATGTAATATATCGAAATTATTCAATTATCCAACCTTTGAGTTGGGTTGGGTTGGTAATGAAATTCGTAACAAATTAGTCAAAATAACAAAAATAGAGTTCTCAGTAATTGCCAACTTCAAGAAATGTCAACCATTGCCAAATAAAAATAAATCAAACTGGAAATAGTGAATAATAAAAAAAATGCAGCAACTTTATTAGGTCATTTACGAGTAGAATTGTTCGTGAATTGGCAATTTTTGTAAAAATGGAACCACCACTTATTTATCCGCTTAAGCTTACCAATACGTATATATTCCAATTCTCAAACCATAAAGAATTTCCAGTAAATTTTGTGGAGGTTTGACCTCCACCAGACTTCAAGTAAAAGAAATCGTTCAAGTCAGATATATTGCAGATCTAGTTTCGCTTGGTAGTTGAATTTATAGGAGTCGTACACTGCATATATTTGGTTCTCGTCTATGATGAGGTCTCCCATTTTAATTATCATTCTTCGGCTCTCCGCTTGATTTTGTTCCATTAGAAGTATTTCTGTTTTTATGTAATGCTCCCAGTGATAGGTTTCTTTCTCTGTTCCCCAAGTTCTTTTGTAAAACGGGTAGCTAAGCATTTACCAACTGAATTTTATGTTTTGGACTTTTCAACTGGGTTAGCTGCCTTCTTATTCTATGTTCGATTACAATCATTTATGGCTTTTCTGAACCCAGTTTGCATTTCCTCTAGTGTTGTTTCGATGTATTTAAAAAAAATTCTGGTATCTTTTCGTATACCTCCCAGACTTTAGGGACTTATATCCAAAATCTTTTACATATTTTCGTGAATAAGTCTACTACTTTAATACCCATATTTTTTAGCATTTCCGCCGATATCCTGTGATGCTATGACATGTTATAGCTTTTTTTACTTCCTCATTGTCAATTGCCCCTCTTCTTTCATCATTATTATTATTTTTAACATGTCTTCAACTACCTTCTAAATAATATTTTTTCACATCACACAATAGCCCTTGAAAATATTGTTATATTAGTGTTCGTTTTCTCTTTTCTCATATTTTTTTAGTATTTTGTTGAATAGTTTTTGGTTACTCTTCTTATTTATTTCCATTTTTTCTCCAAACATTGTCCAGCTCTTTTTTTCACTTTGTTTCGTCACGTTCTAACTTCAATTCTTTTTTGTTATATGCTTCATATCTCATAGGTATTGTTTTCATTTATCCTTTTTGTGTGTGAGTCTTGGTGTGTTTGTGCGCGCTCTAGAGGCCAATCGATTATAGCTAGAGCTATGAAACTTAAGATTTGTGTACAGCAAGGAAGAAAATTATTCTGAGAGCAATATCTCAACTGGAAATGATCATTCTTATCAAAGATATTGCAATTTTTAACAACTTTCATTTCAAGTTTTTTTCGAAAAATGGAGTATAACTGAAATATAAGGTTCAAGTTCAGTGCGGACCGCTACAAATTTTTACATATATGTTTTTAATTCAAGGCATTCTGAATTGTATTTTCGTTTACAATGTGAAGAAAATTAACATGATTTAGTTTGTAAACAATTTTTTTTAATGAAATGAAAAATAATAGAAAACAGTAAAAGTATTGTTGGCCTTGTGTGTCTAAACAGAGGGTTTAATGTTAAAAAAAAATACTTCGACTGGAATTAAATTTCGAAAACGTATTTATTTGCCACCATTTCCATTTTCTTAATTAAAAATATCTGAAAATTTCTAGCAAAGGGATTATTATATGTAGTATAGTAGTATTGTACGAGTAGTTAACTTGTTCACCTCTTTTCATTTAATCATAATTTTTAATGTCCTTGCGAATAAATTCGTATTTTGTTTTCGATATCATTTTATATAATTTCAAATTTGTGTTATTAATTTAATATATTATTAACGATTATGGGGCTTATCTGTTATCTATGTCTTCGTCTATAGGTTAATTTAGAAAAATGTACGATGTGATTATTCAACATTGTGTTATAATTGCGTAATTAAATATTAATAAATAATCAGGACACTTATAATGGGCATAATCACGAACACTAATAATGAAGGGACAACTGTAGTTATGTAATTCGTAAACCTAGACAAATAATGTTGACCTAGATAAGGTAATGGAACGACAAGACTACTCCACCTGCTGTGCCTACCTAGCAGCGAACTCTTGACTAGTATAAGCATCGCACGTTCGCATTCTACACGTATCCAGTTTGCCTCATTCATGAATGGAATCCGCAATAGCGACGCCAGATAATAAAATCATTTTCATTTGATCATTTGTAGATTTTTCATTTTATTAGTCTGTCTATAAATGTCATGAATTGATCGCAGTGACACTGACTTTACTTAATATTGATTAGCTCTGGTGACACAGTAGCACAGTAGCAAGTCATCGAACCTTGTTTCACTAATGTATGACAGAGTCTTGTAAAATTTTTAATATATATATATATATATATGTATATATATTTAATGGTTTAATACAAAAACGAATTTTATAGAATTGTAATTCTAGAGAAGCCATAAATTTTAAATCAATACGAACCAAGTTTCTTCAAGTAGATTTAACATGTTCCTAGACTAATGTAAAAGACCAGATAACCCCCAAATGCATTGAAAGGTCAGATTCGTAGATTGTTAGAGCGACAAATTGCTATTCTGGCCATAGCATCCCCAAGGGCATGTTCGTTCTAGCATTTTAACAGCATGTGAAATATTGTGTTGTTTTTGAAAACCATACCAATTAATATTTTATCGTAAATATTGTTACAAAATTTGTAATTAATTTTGTTAATATTTATATATAATTAACGTAATATCTTCCCATTTGCGTTCACCTCCCAAAGCAAAACAAAAATACGCACATAAATATTTATTACGAGGCTATTAAATTAATGAAGTTTTCCGTCAACACTAATTTTGACGATGACAACAGGGTATGAAATTTCGATATATTTATCGATAGGTAGTCTGAAAAAGTTAGCTTTTGTATCCAGGAGAACGGATGATCAATATCTTGGAAAATTCGTAGTTTACATTTTTATTTATTGATAAATCGAAACACATATTTATATACAGTGCCTTTCAAATAAAATTGACCACCTCGAACCACTGAACTTATATTTGTTAGGAGTTTTTTCTTGCTTGTGGTAACTGTTAGGACCTTTATAATACCACGAGTGCAAATTTTCATCAAATTACGCCTTTTGAACGAGGACGAATTGTCGGGATGCATGAGGCTGGTTAAACCTTGCGTGAAATAGCCAGACGTGTCAATCAGTCAAGCACCACTATAGGCTGGCAGGAAGAACAAAAATCTCGTCGCAGAGGTACTGGACGACGAAGAGTGACGCAAGAGCGAGAAGATTGGCTCTTAAGGCAAAATGCAGTTAGAGACCCGGAAGAACCATCACGAGCCGTTGGAATAAATTGGATAAGGTCAATTGGCCATATGTTATCCATGAGCATGATTTATCAGAAGGGTTGCTGAGTGCATAAGAGTACGTGGAGATGTAACTCATTATTAACTTTTTAATCATTAAATGTTATCATTTTTTCTTAAAAATGTAATCATTTGTTTTGCACTAAATATTTTCAACAAGTTTCATCATTCTACGTTCAGTGGTTCGGGGTGGTCTATTTTATTTGAAAGGCAGTGTGTTTTATAATTAGGGATTCTCATGCTCGGGGATGTAAATTCGTAGATTAATGGGATTGTGTAGGGTTAAAAATGTTTACCATATGGTATGATGACATCGATAATATACGTGACGTAGTTTATAAAATTTGTTGCGACGACTATGAGCAGGTGTATATCAGTTAAACCGTTCAATTTGATAAAAGAACCAAAGTCGACTCGCTCGCTTTGCCTATACATCCACAGACGGGGTACCAAATAAATTATAACTACTCTAAAGTCCTAGCACGGAAATCAACCATCGTACACATTTATTCACGAAATGTATTATATTAATAATTAGGGCTCGACAAATCATGGCGAAATGTAATCGCTAGATAGAAAGGATACTCGCCCACGTCATAAATAACATACATTTCACATCCAACGCACCATTTTTTGATGATTATCAAAGTAAAGGTACATTTTCAATTTTTACTACCTGCATTGCTTTCCTCCGATTTACTAAAAGCTACTATTTATCAATTGGACTTCCGTACAATATTTCAGATGTAATATACGTTATTTGTTTGTGCTAACTTTATTACTCGTGTCGTCGACGAAAAAATCTAGTCGCCGCAGGCCACCAGACGACCGTGTTAATAATGCGTGTTAACCCTGTTAATAATGAAACTCACGCTATGAACTCCGATATCAAAGGCTTAAGCCAAATTTATACTTATTTACGATATTGTTGTAGTAATTGATTCGTTTTCATAATTCATTTTGATTTTTATTTTGTTTGCTCAGATTGTCGAAGCTAGTTACTTAAAATTATAAAATTGCAGAAGCACAACACATAGCGACGAGTGACAGGATCGAAAGTCATGATATAAAAGCAGCACTACATAATTACATTTAGTTTAAACAAATTAAAAGTTTATAACGTCTAAGACGTAAAAGTCGTTGCAGCCATTAAAACTGTGGAAGGTCAAATTGTATATAACATTGTTGTCCTTAACAGTTTAGTACTTGAATGTGAGATGAATCTTCCGACGACTCATAACCTATATCTTTTTTCCTTACTCAATCCTCAGTCTTTTCTCCTAGGTTATTAATATATTCCTTTGCGATTCGTGTCGTCAGATTTTTTGCGTTTTCGTTATTTCTTTTTAAAAATGTTTTCTTCATAATTTCTACTACACCTAAATATTTGTCAATTTAAATTTTTAGTAACTTTCAATTTTTCGCGGTTCAGCACATGTTGTTACTAAGGTTCTAAATCGCACAAATTGACCTTCGACAGTTTTAATGGCTGCAACGACTTTTACGTCTTAGACGTTACAAACTTTGAATTTGTTTAAACTAAATGTAATTATGTAGTGCTGCTTTTATATCATAACTTTCGATCCTGTCACTCGTCGCCCTGTGTTGTGCTCTGCAATGTTTCAATTTTCCTATAATCTTCTAAAATTTTCATGTATGTACTTACTAGAAATTTGTTTTTACTTTTACATTAAAATTATTTTTGTTTGTTGTTACCTTATAGGCTTTGATAAAGCCTCAATAAACGAGGCGAAACGTTAGCCAGAAAAAGTGATTTATATTCCTAATCGTTCAACACCCCGCCCGAATTCTGTTTTTAATATACGGTAACAAAACTTCGTAACCAAATATATATATGTATGCATCGCAAACTCAAACTCATTATATAATTGCTAGTATACAAATTACAAGATAAGCGGTCAACCTCACCGACCCATTTGTTATTTACCGGGTAATTGTTTTTCATTGTTTCAGTCGTCGGAATTCTCTACCTTCTTTGATGTATTTAATGTGTTTCAATGTATAAATCTCGTCACATAAAGTGCATTTATTTGCCATAAGTTATCATGAAGAACATTATTAATTTTTAATACAAACTAAGTCAACGATCCTTTGAATTACAAACTTTGCATTGCTTCATTAATCAGGTTCTAAGCCTTATCAACATTTTTTTTTTAATTTGCAATTTTTTAAGTAAATTAAAATTTATAAAAATAATGTAATTTATGATTTTTTTAATTAAATTGTGAAATTGCACAACGCGCGGAAAGGATATTACATAAAAATACATACAATTAAAAAAGGAGAGAAATAAAATGGACGAATTTCTTTCTTCGAGCTGGAACATTCGACTTGTGAAATCATTTTGTCGAACCTGCAAATTCTATGCCCGCCTGGTTTTTATTGATACACAGTTGGCGCCCAACGTGGGAAATGTTTTCCATTACGGGGCTCTTGTAATTTCAACGAGCAAAACAACGAAACGGACCAAAATAAAATCAATGAGCACTACGAAGAGCGTCACAACTAAGATTGATTTTTCCTTGAAGTTGTGAAATGTGTTTAATTGCCTAATTTCTGCCACGTCACACCTGATAAAATAGTGGGCGTCAGTTATTAAAACAAATCACATGACTCTGTCTATAAGCGATTTGATACGGGATGTAATTTTAAATTTATATTTTTATGCTTGCAAAAACGTCAGTACCCACCAACACGTGTGTACATCGTAAACTGTAAAATGTTACTTGCTTTCATCTTAGCTGTTCAAATATTATATCACATATAAAATCGTAATGACCGTTACTTTGAGTTGGATTCTGACCGTTTCCACATTTTTCTAGTCCTTAGAGCTAAGGCGGTGTATCGAACATCTTAAAGTCGGTCATGACCTAAAATTTATGGGCATCATTTGATAATAAAATATACAGTCAACTTTTAGCATCAGCGGCGTAACTCCAGTTTAGGATTCTTACATTTCTACGTATAAATTACATTACATAAATTATAAAGTTGATATATATATATATATATATATATATAAATGGTTTTGCTTGTTTAGTAGAAATTTCTTCAGAATAGGACGATGGGGTATAAAGTAATTAAATTATTTCATTAGTTTACGTTTCGTTTAAATGGTATGAAGCTACAAGTGTACATGAAAACTACAGTTCAGTCTAATAAGTAATTGGTATCGGGACTTTCGTTGAAATTAAAATAATAAAAAGTAATAATAAAATTTCACGTGGTTAATTTTTAATTATTGCCCAAACAGAAACTTTAAATCTTATCGGACACAAAACTATCCAAAAAACGTTGTGACGAAAATGTCTCACAAACAACTGCCACATTTTATTTACGTCTATATTTGTGAAATAAAAAGGATGTAGATTAAGATATCCTCGAAAATATCATTAAGTGACGTTAAATTAATATCTTTTCACTAATCCATTTCATTCCCACCCATTTCATTTAATTGTACGTTTAATAACGACCGCGCTCCAAGCAGTGTAAAGGTGCCATATTTTAGAATAAGAAGCTTGGGTGGTGTGTTTTTTTGAAATTAGTAATGATGTTAACACATTTAAACCGAATTGAACGTTGAACATCTGGTTAAATTTCATCAATTGCATTTTCAATGCAAGCGGTGATATTGTCAATAGGTGAATATTTATTAGGAATTGAAAATTTGGGACCTAAACTCAGTACTAACATCACATTATAAGGGATGTCAACACTTGTCAAATTATCCAACCAATTTTCATTAAGTGTTTCTAAAGTATGTGTTGGTGTTTGTTCGTTAAGTAAGTTTGTGTATTTACGTATGGTTTGATCTTTTGACGTTATTGAAATTTTTTTCATATTTGTGATATTGGTTTGCAAATAAACTATCTGCAATATTGCAGGGTAAGTACTTGCAAATATCAGAACGTAATCGAACAATACCCTTATTCAATCTTTTCAAGAGAATTATAGTATCCGAAATACAAAGATTTAACATTTGATTGTAAAATTTTGATATAATAGAATTATATTTATCAATTTTGATACTCAAAAAGTTAAATAATAACAACTTGGTCTAATAAAATTTGGAATAATATTAGATTTCCTGCATCTTACCAGAAAGATATTTCTATTTTTCTGCCTAGCTAATTGTTCCTATAATCTAGACTTTTTGAATTTAATTAATTAATTAATTTAACTAATTCCCAGACTCGAAAACCGTCCAATACAATCTGTTCCTGAAATAGGGCCTTACGCCCATTATGGTAACACATTTATTGTCTTTTCAAGACCATACAGAAGATAATAGATATACCAGGCATGCTCATATTAAGAGACCAATCAATCGATGTTAATGCTATTAGAAGGAAGCCGAGGTTGCCTTGCATGCATTAGTCGAACGAGGTTAACCAATTTGCCGCAAGAGCCATGGTTCCACTTAGAATCTATTTTAGTAAAATTTGTGTATGTTGGTTCTTAATGGCATAATGTCATTTGTTGCTTACGTAATTCATAACATACTCAGATGACAAATAATTCACTATTAACTTTAAACTTTGTTTTCGATTGAGTATTCGTGTGTTAATCTGGTAATTTGTGTTGCGAATAAAATAAGAACATACTTTATGTCAAATTCTTTAATTATCTAATTCTTTGTAAATACTAACCCTTACCGGTATCAGGGCATCATTACGTCTCTGGTAATTTTGTATATTCCATATTCCACGTTATAACTGCAAGGGAGTCGTAGTATTCCAGGCGATTATGCAACCTATATCCAGAAAGGATTGTTGGCTTACCTGAAACAGCAGTTACTGTTAATCCCCGTTGATGGTAAGGCAGTAGGCACGTAGTCGCCTTTAGGGATAGCCTTCAGTTCGGTTGTAACAATTTGCGAAATGTCCCAAAACCTTCAGTGCTGATTTCAATTTGAGGAACAAGAAAAAGTCGCGGCGAGGCAAGTCTGGGGAGTAGGGTGAGTGAGTTGGGGAGAGGAGTTGTACAGCCCCAAGAGTGCCCACCACGGATAAATCTTCGAAAGACAGTAACTGCTGTTTCAGGTAAGCAACAATCCATTCGCAATATAGACACATTTTATATCGAACTTTATGGACAGATGTTGTATATATACACCAGTCTTTCCCAATGTGTGGGTCGTGACCCCCTGGAAGTCGCGGTTAGGTACTAGGTGGGAGGGTCGCCGAGAATTTCTAAAAGAAGACAAAAACACTTTGTTAAATAATATATTATTATTATTGTTATATTGTATTATTAGTTAAACAGATGAGGCTGACATGAAAAAGAAAAATTCAAAAAATAATTTCAAAAATGGATCGTGAACAAACGTTAAAATCGACAAGGATCCACTATAGGACTCTTTCATGTCCTCCCAACCGCGCCAATTGCAATTTTATTTTAAATGAACACGTTTTTAAAAACTGTTTTATTCAAAAATGTAAACTATGATTTATTTATTGCGTACAAATTTCTACAAAAATTTAAGTCAGACCAACTACATATTCATTATGTACGTTTTTATACACTAGATAAAAAACTAACTCGCATGGATACTTATCACCAATAATATTTTTTGCTGGTTACGTAAATTGGTAAACGTTGAGTGCGTTACTAATCTCCAGTTAGTAATAAAGGTGGCTCCGAGCGCGATTGTTTCCGTAGGCGAACGGACGCGGTCCAGCGATTTACTTTTTCGAAAAGATGTGTGCAATGTGCCTTTCGCGATTAAATTTGAACGCGTGCAGTGCGTTTCTGGTGTAGTGTTTCTGGCGGTGTTTGACTTTCGAATGGTGATGGGTGCTGGTGGATGGACCTTAGTATCCCGCCGAAAAATCGTAAGTGGTTTTATTATTTCTCCGAGGTTCGTGTGGCGATTCGTAGTCCTTTGTGACGATAATTTAGTTGTCGAAGAGCGCATCGGCCACCGCAGGACAATTGTGTCATTTTTATTCAATTGTACGCCACGTTAGTTAATATGCAACTGATGACTTTATGCGTTGCGTTTTTTGTGCGGATTTATTGGTTCTTATGATAATTTCTTTAAGATAAGGTACGTTTCCTAATTTCGTCGTAGTACTAAGTGAGTGCACTTTCACCTTTAATGTAAATGATTATTGCTTTTGACGTCAACAATAATAATTTTGATTATTATTTTCCAATTCATTGTCAGTTATTATTAAAGATAAAATAAAATCTACCTTCCCGAAATATAAAACAATTGTACTTAAACTACCCATTAAAATTTAAATAATTCTATCACAAATAATATTGCTAAAGAAAGGAAAGTTATTCTAAAAAAAATTGCATTACAAGTTTATTAAAGTTAAGTTTCATTAATATGAAAACTACAAGCACATTTATAGAATTACCGCATGAATGTTTGCTTTTTGCCTGTGAAGTCAAAAGCAGTTAAATATAAAAATACGAATTATTAAAAATATTTTAATTATTAATATAATCAGGACAGGAATACTATTTTCAGAATTAAAAATTCTTATTCATTAATATGAAAACTACAAGCACATTATAGAATTACTGCATAAATTTTTGCATTCTGCCTGTGAAATCAATAACAGTTAAAAATAAAAATACGAACTATTAAAAATATTTTAATTATTAATATAATCAGGACAAGAATAGCATTTTAAGAATTAAAAATTCTTATTCATTAATATGAAAACTACAAGGACATTATAGAATTCCCGCATAAATGTTTGCTTTTTGCCTGTGAAGTCAAAACCAGTTAAATATAAAAATACGAACTATTAAAAATATTTTAATTATTAATATAATCAGGACATGAATATTATTTTCAGAATAAAAAAAACTTATTCATTAATATGAAAACTACAAGCACATTATAGAATCACCGCATAAATGTTTGCTTTTTGCCTGTGAAGTCAAAACCAGTTAAATACAAAAATACGAACTATTAAAAATATTTCAATTATTAATATAATCAGGACATGAATAGTCTTTACAGAATAAAAAGTTCTTATTCATTAATATGAAAACTACAAGCGCATTATAGAATTACCGCATAAATTTTTGCTTTTTGCCTGTGAAGTCAAAACCAGTTAAATATAAAAATACGAACTATTAAAAATATTTTAATTATTAATATAATCAGGGCAGGAATACTATTTTCAGAATTAAAAATTCTTATTTATTAATATGAAAACTACAAGCACATTATAGAATTACCGCATACATTTTTGCTTTTTGCCTGTGAAGTCAAAATCAGTTAAATATAAAAATACGAACTATTAAAAATATTTTAATTATTAATATAATCAGGACAGGAATACTATTTTCAGAATTAAAAATTCTTATTCATTAATATGAAAACTACAAGCACATTATAGAATTACCGCAAACATTTTTGCTTTTTGCCTGTGAAGTCAAAACCAGTTAAATACAAAAATACGAACTATTAAAAATATTTCAATTATTAATATAATGAGGACATGAAAAGTATTTACGGAATAAAAAGTTCTTATCCATTAATATGAAAACTATAAGCGCATTATAGAATTACCGCATAAATTTTTGCTTTTTGCCTGTGAAGTCAAAACCAGTTAAATATAAAAATACGAACTATTAAAAATATTTTAATTATTAATATAATCAGGACAGGAATACTATTTTCAAAATTAAAAATTCTTATTCATTAATATGAAAACTACAAGCACATTATGGAATTACCGCATAAATTTTTGCTTTTTGCCTGTGAAGTCAAAACCAGTTAAATATAAAAATACGAAATATTAAAAATATTTTAATTATTAATATAATCAGGACAGGAATACTATTTTCAGAATTAAAAATTCTTATTCATTAATATGAAAACTACAAGCACATTATAGAATTACCGCATAAATTTTTGCTTTTTGCCTGTGAAGTCAAAATCAGTTAAATATATAAATACGAACTATTAAAAATATTTTAATTATTAATATAATCAGGACAGGAATACTATTTTCAGAATTAAAAATTCTTATTCATTAATATGAAAACTACAAGCACATTATAGAATTACCGCATAAATTTTTGCTTTTTGCCTGTGAAGTCAAAATCAGTTAAATATAAAAATACGAACTATTAAAAATATTTTAATTATTAATATAATCAGGACAGGAATACTATTTTCAGAATTAAAAATTCTTATTCATTAATATGAAAACTACAAGCACATTATAGAATTACCGCAAACATTTTTGCTTTTTGCCTGTGAAGTCAAAACCAGTTAAATACAAAAATACGAACTATTAAAAATATTTCAATTATTAATATAATGAGGACATGAATAGTATTTACGGAATAAAAAGTTCTTATCCATTAATATGAAAACTACAAGCGCATTATAGAATTACCGCATAAATTTTTGCTTTTTGCCTGTGAAGTCAAAACCAGTTAAATATAAAAATACGAACTATTAAAAATATTTTAATTATTAATATAATCAGGACAGGAATACTATTTTCAGAATTAAAAATTCTTATTCATTAATATGAAAACTACAAGCACATTATGGAATTACCGCATAAATTTTTGCTTTTTGCCTGTGAAGTCAAAACCAGTTAAATATAAAAATACGAACTATTAAAAATATTTTAATTATTAATATAATCAGGACAGGAATACTATTTTCAGAATTAAAAATTCTTATTCATTAATATGAAAACTACAAGCACATTATAGAATTACCGCATAAATTTTTGCTTTTTGCATGTGAAGTCAAAATCAGTTAAATATAAAAATACGAACTATTAAAAATATTTTAATTATTAATATAATCAGGACAGGAATACTATTTTCAGAATTAAAAATTCTTATTCATTAATATGAAAACTACAAGCACATTATGGAATTACCGCATAAATTTTTGCTTTTTGCCTGTGAAGTCAAAACCAGTTAAATATAAAAATTCGAATTATTAAAAATATTTTAATTATTAATATAATCAGGACAGGAATACTATTTTCAGAATTAAAAATTCTTATTCATTAATATGAAAACTACAAGCACATTATAGAATTACCGCATAAATTTTTGCTTTTTGCCTGTGAAGTCAAAATCAGTTAAATATAAAAATACGAATTATTAAAAATATTTTAATTATTAATATAATCAGGACAGGAATACTATTTTCAGAATTAAAAATTCTTATTCATTAATATGAAAACTACAAGCACATTATAGAATTACCACAAACATTTTTGCTTTTTGCCTGTGAAGTCAAAACCAGTTAAATACAAAAATACGAACTATTAAAAATATTTCAATTATTAATATAATGAGGACATGAATAGTATTTACGGAATAAAAAGTTCTTATCCATTAATATGAAAACTACAAGCGCATTATAGAATTACCGCATAAATTTTTGCTTTTTGCCTGTGAAGTCAAAACCAGTTAAATATAAAAATACGAACTATTAAAAATATTTTAATTATTAATATAATCAGGACAGGAATACTATTTTCAGAATTAAAAATTCTTATTCATTAATATGAAAACTACAAGCACATTATGGAATTACCGCGTAAATTTTTGCTTTTTGCCTGTGAAGTCAAAACCAGTTAAATATAAAAATACGAACTATTAAAAACATTTTAATTATTAATATAATCAGGACAGGAATACTATTTTCAGAATTAAAAATTCTTATTCATTAATTTGAAAACTACAAGCACATTATAGAATTACCGCATAAATTTTTGCTTTTTGCCTGTGAAGTCAAAATCAGTTAAATATAAAAATACGAACTATTAAAAATATTTTAATTATTAATATAATCAGGACAGGAATACTATTTTCAGAATTAAAAATTCTTATTCATTAATATGAAAACTACAAGCACATTATAGAATTACCGCATAAATTTTTGCTTTTTGCCTGTGAAGTCAAAATCAGTTAAATATAAAAATACGAACTATTAAAAATATTTTAATTATTAATATAATCAGGGCAGGAATACTATTTTCAGAATTAAAAATTCTTATTCATTAATATGAAAACTACAAGCACATTATGGAATTACCGCATAAATTTTTGCTTTTTGCCTGTGAAGTCAAAACCAGTTAAATATAAAAATACGAATTATTAAAAATATTTTAATTATTAATATAATCAGGACAGGAATACTATTTTCAGAATTAAAAATTCTTATTCATTAATATGAAAACTACAAGCACACTATAGAATTACCGCATAAATTTTTGCTTTTTGCCTGTGAAGTCAGAACCAGTTAAATATAAAAATACGAACTACTAAATATTTTAATTATTAATATAATCAGGAGAGGAATTGTATTTTCAGAATTAAAAATTCTTATTCATTAATATGAAAACTACAAGCACATTATGGAATTACCGCATAAATGTTTGCTTTTTGCCTGTGAAGTCAAAACCAGTTAAATACAAAAATACGAACTATTAAAAATATTTCAATTATTAATATAATCAGGACTTCAATAGTATTTACAGAATAAGAAGTTCTTATTCATTAATATGAAAACTACAAGCGCATTATAGAATTACCGCATAAATTTTTGCTTTTTGCCTGTGAAGTCAAAATCAGTTAAATATAAAAATACGAACTATTAAAAATATTTTAATTATTAATATAATCAGGACAGGAATACTATTTTCAGAATTAAAAATTCTTATTCATTAATATGAAAACTACAAGCACATTATGGAATTACCGCATAAATTTTTGCTTTTTGCCTGTGAAGTCAAAACCAGTTAAATATAAAAATACGAACTATTAAAAATATTTTAATTATTAATATAATCAGGACAGGAATACTATTTTCAGAATTAAAAATTCTTATTCATTAATATGAAAACTACAAGCACATTATAGAATTACCGCATAAATTTTTGCTTTTTGCATGTGAAGTCAAAATCAGTTAAATATAAAAATACGAACTATTAAAAATATTTTAATTATTAATATAATCAGGACAGGAATACTATTTTCAGAATTAAAAATTCTTATTCATTAATATGAAAACTACAAGCACACTATAGAATTACCGCATAAATTTTTGCTTTTTGCCTGTGAAGTCAGAACCAGTTAAATATAAAAATACGAACTACTAAATATTTTAATTATTAATATAATCAGGACAGGAATTGTATTTTCAGAATTAAAAATTCTTATTCATTAATATGAAAACTACAAGCACATTATGGAATTGCCGCATAAATGTTTGCTTTGTGCCTGTGAAGTCAAAACCAGTTAAATACAAAAATACGAACTATTAAAAATATTTCAATTATTAATATAATCAGGACTTCAATAGTATTTACAGAATAAGAAGTTCTTATTCATTAATATGAAAACTACAAGCGCATTATAGAATTACCGCATAAATTTTTGCTTTTTGCCTGTGAAGTCAAAATCAGTTAAATATAAAAATACGAACTATTAAAAATATTTTAATTATTAATATAATCAGGACAGGAATACTATTTTCAGAATTAAAAATTCTTATTTATTAATATGAAAACTACAAGCACATTATAGAATTACCGCAAACATTTTTGCTTTTTGCCTGTGAAGTCAAAACCAGTTAAATACAAAAATACGAACTATTAAAAATATTTCAATTATTAATATAATCAGGACATGAATAGTCTTTACAGAATAAAAAGGTCTTATTCATTAATATGAAAACTACAAGCGCATTATAGAATTACCGCATAAATTTTTGCTTTTTGCCTGTGAAATCAAAACCAGTTAAAAATAAAAATACGAACTATTAAAAATATTTTAATTATTAATATAATCAGGACAGGTATAGTATTTTCAGAATTAAAAATTCTTATTCATTAATATGAAAACTACAAGGACATTATAGAATTACCGTATACATTTTTGCTTTTTGCCTGTGAAGTCAAAAACAGTTAAATATAAAAATACGAACTATTAAAAATATTTTAATTATTAATATAATCAGGACAGGAATACTATTTTCAGAATTAAAAATTCTTATTCATTAATATGAAAACTACAAGCACATTATAGAATTACCGCAAACATTTTTGCTTTTTGCCTGTGAAGTCAAAACCAGTTAAATACAAAAATACGAACTATTAAAAATATTTCAATTATTAATATAATCAGGACATGAATAGTCTTTACAGAATAAAAAGTTCTTATTCATTAATATGAAAACTACAAGCGCATTATAGAATTACCGCATAAATTTTTGCTTTTTGCCTGTGAAGTGAAAACCAGTTAAATATAAAAATACGAACTATTAAAAATATTTTAATTATTAATATAATCAGGACAGGAATACTATTGTCAGAATTAAAAATTCTTGTTCATTAATATGAAAACTACAAGCACATTATAGAATCACCGCATAAATTTTTGCTTTTTGCCTGTGAAGTCAAAACCAGTTAAATATAAAAATACGAATTATTAAAAATATTTTAATTATTAATATAATCAGGACAGGAATACTATTTTCAGAATTAAAAATTCTTATTCATCAATATGAAAACTACAAGCACATTATGGAATTACCGCATAAATTTTTGCTTTTTGCCTGTGAAGTCAAAACCAGTTAAATATAAAAATACGAACTATTAAAAATATTTTAATTATTAATATAATCAGGACAGGAATACTATTTTCAGAATTTAAAATTCTTATTCATCAATATGAAAACTACAAGCAAATTATCGAATTACCGCATAAATTTTTGCTTTTTGCCTGTGAAGTCAAAACCAGTTAAATATAAAAATACGAACTATTAAAAATGTTTTAATTATTAATATAATCAGGACAGGAATAGCATTTTCAGAATTAAAAATTCTTATTCATTAATATGAAAACTACAAGCACATTATAGAATTACCGCATACATTTTTGCTTTTTGCCTGTGAAGTCAAAACCAGTTAAATACAAAAATACGAACTATTAAAAATATTTCAATTATTAATATAATCAGGACATGAATAGTATTTACAGAATAAAAAGTTCTTATTCATTAATATGAAAACTACAAGCGCTTATAGAATTACCGCATAAATTTTTGCTTTTTGCCTGTGAAATCAAAACCAATTAAAAATAAAAATACGAATTATTAAAAATATTTTAATTATTAATATAATCAGGACAGGAATAGTATTTTCAGAATTAAAAATTCTTATTCATTAATATGAAAACTACAAGGACATTATAGAATTACCGTATAAATTTTTGCTTTTTGCGTGTGAAGTCAAAACCAGTTAAATATAAAAATACGAACTATTATAAATATTTTAATTATTAATATAATCAGGACAGGAATACTATTTTCAAAATTAAAAATTCTTATTCATTAATATGAAAACTACAAGCACATTATGGAATTACCGCATAAATTTTTGCTTTTTGCCTGTGAAGTCAAAACCAGTTAAATATAAAAATACGAAATATTAAAAATATTTTAATTATTAATATAATCAGGACAGGAATACTATTTTCAGAATTAAAAATTCTTATTCATTAATATGAAAACTACAAGCACATTATAGAATTACCGCATAAATTTTTGCTTTTTGCCTGTGAAGTCAAAATCAGTTAAATATAAAAATACGAACTATTAAAAATATTTTAATTATTAATATAATCAGGACAGGAATACTATTTTCAGAATTAAAAATTCTTATTCATTAATATGAAAACTACAAGCACATTATAGAATTACCGCATAAATTTTTGCTTTTTGCATGTGAAGTCAAAACCAGTTAAATATAAAAATACGAACTATTAAAAATATTTTAATTATTAATATAATCAGGACAGGAATACTATTTTCAGAATTAAAAATTCTTATTCATTAATATGAAAACTACAAGCACATTATAGAATTACCGCATAAATTTTTGCTTTTTGCCTGTGAAGTCAAAATCAGTTAAATATAAAAATACGAACTATTAAAAATATTTTAATTATTAATATAATCAGGGCAGGAATACTATTTTCAGAATTAAAAATTCTTATTCATTAATATGAAAACTACAAGTACATTATGGAATTACCGCATAAATTTTTGCTTTTTGCCTGTGAAGTCAAAACCAGTTAAATATAAAAATACGAATTATTAAAAATATTTTAATTATTAATATAATCAGGACAGGAATACTATTTTCAGAATTAAAAATTCTTATTCATTAATATGAAAACTACAAGCACACTATAGAATTACCGCATAAATTTTTGCTTTTTGCCTGTGAAGTCAGAACCAGTTAAATATAAAAATACGAACTACTAAATATTTTAATTATTAATATAATCAGGACAGGAATTGTATTTTCAGAATTAAAAATTCTTATTCATTAATATGAAAACTACAAGCACATTATGGAATTACCGCATAAATGTTTGCTTTTTGCCTGTGAAGTCAAAACCAGTTAAATACAAAAATACGAACTATTAAAAATATTTCAATTATTAATATAATCAGGACTTCAATAGTATTTACAGAATAAGAAGTTCTTATTCATTAATATGAAAACTACAAGCGCATTATAGAATTACCGCATAAATTTTTGCTTTTTTCCTGTGAAGTCAAAATCAGTTAAATATAAAAATACGAACTATTAAAAATATTTTAATTATTAATATAATCAGGACAGGAATACTATTTTCAGAATTAAAAATTCTTATTCATTAATATGAAAACTACAAGCACATTATGGAATTACCGCATAAATTTTTGCTTTTTGCCTGTGAAGTCAAAACCAGTTAAATATAAAAATACGAACTATTAAAAATATTTTAATTATTAATATAATCAGGACAGGAATACTATTTTCAGAATTAAAAATTCTTATTCATTAATATGAAAACTACAAGCACATTATAGAATTACCGCATAAATTTTTGCTTTTTGCATGTGAAGTCAAAATCAGTTAAATATAAAAATACGAACTATTAAAAATATTTTAATTATTAATATAATCAGGACAGGAATACTATTTTCAAAATTAAAAATTCTTATTCATTAATATGAAAACTACAAGCACATTATGGAATTACCGCATAAATTTTTGCTTTTTGCCTGTGAAGTCAAAACCAGTTAAATATAAAAATTCGAATTATTAAAAATATTTTAATTATTAATATAATCAGGACAGGAATACTATTTTCAGAATTAAAAATTCTTATTCATTAATATGAAAACTACAAGCACATTATAGAATTACCGCATAAATTTTTGCTTTTTGCCTGTGAAGTCAAAATCAGTTAAATATAAAAATACGAATTATTAAAAATATTTTAATTATTAATATAATCAGGACAGGAATACTATTTTCAGAATTAAAAATTCTTATTCATTAATATGAAAACTACAAGCACATTATAGAATTACCACAAACATTTTTGCTTTTTGCCTGTGAAGTCAAAACCAGTTAAATACAAAAATACGAACTATTAAAAATATTTCAATTATTAATATAATGAGGACATGAATAGTATTTACGGAATAAAAAGTTCTTATCCATTAATATGAAAACTACAAGCGCATTATAGAATTACCGCATAAATTTTTGCTTTTTGCCTGTGAAGTCAAAACCAGTTAAATATAAAAATACGAACTATTAAAAATATTTTAATTATTAATATAATCAGGACAGGAATACTATTTTCAGAATTAAAAATTCTTATTCATTAATATGAAAACTACAAGCACATTATGGAATTACCGCGTAAATTTTTGCTTTTTGCCTGTGAAGTCAAAACCAGTTAAATATAAAAATACGAACTATTAAAAACACTTTAATTATTAATATAATCAGGACAGGAATACTATTTTCAGAATTAAAAATTCTTATTCATTAATTTGAAAACTACAAGCACATTATAGAATTACCGCATAAATTTTTGCTTTTTGCCTGTGAAGTCAAAATCAGTTAAATATAAAAATACGAACTATTAAAAATATTTTAATTATTAATATAATCAGGACAGGAATACTATTTTCAGAATTAAAAATTCTTATTCATTAATATGAAAACTACAAGCACATTATAGAATTACCGCATAAATTTTTGCTTTTTGCCTGTGAAGTCAAAATCAGTTAAATATAAAAATACGAACTATTAAAAATATTTTAATTATTAATATAATCAGGACAGGAATACTATTTTCAGAATTAAAAATTCTTATTCATTAATATGAAAACTACAAGCACATTATGGAATTACCGCATAAATTTTTGCTTTTTGCCTGTGAAGTCAAAACCAGTTAAATATAAAAATTCGAATTATTAAAAATATTTTAATTATTAATATAATCAGGACAGGAATACTATTTTCAGAATTAAAAATTCTTATTCATTAATATGAAAACTACAAGCACATTATAGAATTACCGCATAAATTTTTGCTTTTTGCCTGTGAAGTCAAAATCAGTTAAATATAAAAATACGAATTATTAAACATATTTTAATTATTAATATAATCAGGACAGGAATACTATTTTCAGAATTAAAAATTCTTATTCATTAATATGAAAACTACAAGCACATTATAGAATTACCACAAACATTTTTGCTTTTTGCCTGTGAAGTCAAAACCAGTTAAATACAAAAATACGAACTATTAAAAATATTTCAATTATTAATATAATGAGGACATGAATAGTATTTACGGAATAAAAAGTTCTTATCCATTAATATGAAAACTACAAGCGCATTATAGAATTACCGCATAAATTTTTGCTTTTTGCCTGTGAAGTCAAAACCAGTTAAATATAAAAATACGAACTATTAAAAATATTTTAATTATTAATATAATCAGGACAGGAATACTATTTTCAGAATTAAAAATTCTTATTCATTAATATGAAAACTACAAGCACATTATGGAATTACCGCGTAAATTTTTGCTTTTTGCCTGTGAAGTCAAAACCAGTTAAATATAAAAATACGAACTATTAAAAACATTTTAATTATTAATATAATCAGGACAGGAATACTATTTTCAGAATTAAAAATTCTTATTCATTAATTTGAAAACTACAAGCACATTATAGAATTACCGCATAAATTTTTGCTTTTTGCCTGTGAAGTCAAAATCAGTTAAATATAAAAATACGAACTATTAAAAATATTTTAATTATTAATATAATCAGGACAGGAATACTATTTTCAGAATTAAAAATTCTTATTCATTAATATGAAAACTACAAGCACATTATAGAATTACCGCATAAATTTTTGCTTTTTGCCTGTGAAGTCAAAATCAGTTAAATATAAAAATACGAACTATTAAAAATATTTTAATTATTAATATAATCAGGGCAGGAATACTATTTTCAGAATTAAAAATTCTTATTCATTAATATGAAAACTACAAGCACATTATGGAATTACCGCATAAATTTTTGCTTTTTGCCTGTGAAGTCAAAACCAGTTAAATATAAAAATACGAATTATTAAAAATATTTTAATTATTAATATAATCAGGACAGGAATACTATTTTCAGAATTAAAAATTCTTATTCATTAATATGAAAACTACAAGCACACTATAGAATTACCGCATAAATTTTTGCTTTTTGCCTGTGAAGTCAGAACCAGTTAAATATAAAAATACGAACTACTAAATATTTTAATTATTAATATAATCAGGAGAGGAATTGTATTTTCAGAATTAAAAATTCTTATTCATTAATATGAAAACTACAAGCACATTATGGAATTACCGCATAAATGTTTGCTTTTTGCCTGTGAAGTCAAAACCAGTTAAATACAAAAATACGAACTATTAAAAATATTTCAATTATTAATATAATCAGGACTTCAATGGTATTTACAGAATAAGAAGTTCTTATTCATTAATATGAAAACTACAAGCGCATTATAGAATTACCGCATAAATTTTTGCTTTTTGCCTGTGAAGTCAAAATCAGTTAAATATAAAAATACGAACTATTAAAAATATTTTAATTATTAATATAATCAGGACAGGAATACTATTTTCAGAATTAAAAATTCTTATTCATTAATATGAAAACTACAAGCACATTATGGAATTACCGCATAAATTTTTGCTTTTTGCCTGTGAAGTCAAAACCAGTTAAATATAAAAATACGAACTATTAAAAATATTTTAATTATTAATATAATCAGGACAGGAATACTATTTTCAGAATTAAAAATTCTTATTCATTAATATGAAAACTACAAGCACATTATATAATTACCGCATAAATTTTTGCTTTTTGCATGTGAAGTCAAAATCAGTTAAATATAAAAATACGAACTATTAAAAATATTTTAATTATTAATATAATCAGGACAGGAATACTATTTTCAGAATTAAAAATTCTTATTCATTAATATGAAAACTACAAGCACACTATAGAATTACCGCATAAATCTTTGCTTTTTGCCTGTGAAGTCAGAACCAGTTAAATATAAAAATACGAACTACTAAATATTTTAATTATTAATATAATCAGGACAGGAATTGTATTTTCAGAATTAAAAATTCTTATTCATTAATATGAAAACTACAAGCACATTATGGAATTGCCGCATAAATGTTTGCTTTGTGCCTGTGAAGTCAAAACCAGTTAAATACAAAAATACGAACTATTAAAAATATTTCAATTATTAATATAATCAGGACTTCAATAGTATTTACAGAATAAGAAGTTCTTATTCATTAATATGAAAACTACAAGCGCATTATAGAATTACCGCATAAATTTTTGCTTTTTGCCTGTGAAGTCAAAATCAGTTAAATATAAAAATACGAACTATTAAAAATATTTTAATTATTAATATAATCAGGACAGGAATACTATTTTCAGAATTAAAAATTCTTATTTATTAATATGAAAACTACAAGCACATTATAGAATTACCGCAAACATTTTTGCTTTTTGCCTGTGAAGTCAAAACCAGTTAAATACAAAACTACGAACTATTAAAAATATTTCAATTATTAATATAATCAGGACATGAATAGTCTTTACAGAATAAAAAGGTCTTATTCATTAATATGAAAACTACAAGCGCATTATAGAATTACCGCATAAATTTTTGCTTTTTGCCTGTGAAATCAAAACCAGTTAAAAATAAAAATACGAACTATTAAAAATATTTTAATTATTAATATAATCAGGACAGGAATAGTATTTTCAGAATTAAAAATTCTTATTCATTAATATGAAAACTACAAGGACATTATAGAATTACCGTATACATTTTTGCTTTTTGCCTGTGAAGTCAAAAACAGTTAAATATAAAAATACGAACTATTAAAAATATTTTAATTATTAATATAATCAGGACAGGAATACTATTTTCAGAATTAAAAATTCTTATTCATTAATATGAAAACTACAAGCACATTATAGAATTACCGCAAACATTTTTGCTTTTTGCCTGTGAAGTCAAAACCAGTTAAATACAAAAATACGAACTATTAAAAATATTTCAATTATTAATATAATCAGGACATGAATAGTCTTTACAGAATAAAAAGTTCTTATTCATTAATATGAAAACTACAAGCGCATTATAGAATTACCGCATAAATTTTTGCTTTTTGCCTGTGAAGTGAAAACCAGTTAATATAAAAATACGAACTATTAAAAATATTTTAATTATTAATATAATCAGGACAGGAATACTATTGTCAGAATTAAAAATTCTTGTTCATTAATATGAAAACTACAAGCACATTATAGAATCACCGCATAAATTTTTGCTTTTTGCCTGTGAAGTCAAAACCAGTTAAATATAAAAATACGAATTATTAAAAATATTTTAATTATTAATATAATCAGGACAGGAATACTATTTTCAGAATTAAAAATTCTTATTCATCAATATGAAAACTACAAGCACATTATGGAATTACCGCATAAATTTTTGCTTTTTGCCTGTGAAGTCAAAACCAGTTAAATATAAAAATACGAACTATTAAAAATATTTTAATTATTAATATAATCAGGACAGGAATATTATTTTCAGAATTTAAAATTCTTATTCATCAATATGAAAACTACAAGCAAATTATCGAATTACCGCATAAATTTTTGCTTTTTGCCTGTGAAGTCAAAACCAGTTAAATATAAAAATACGAACTATTAAAAATGTTTTAATTATTAATATAATCAGGACAGGAATAGCATTTTCAGAATTAAAAATTCTTATTCATTAATATGAAAACTACAAGCACATTATAGAATTACCCCATACATTTTTGCTTTTTGCCTGTGAAGTCAAAACCAGTTAAATACAAAAATACGAACTATTAAAAATATTTCAATTATTAATATAATCAGGACATGAATAGTATTTACAGTATAAAAAGTTCTTATTCATTAATATGAAAACTACAAGCGCTTATAGAATTACCGCATAAATTTTTGCTTTTTGCCTGTGAAATCAAAACCAATTAAAAATAAAAATACGAATTATTAAAAATATTTTAATTATTAATATAATCAGGACAGGAATAGTATTTTCAGAATTAAAAATTCTTATTCATTAATATGAAAACTACAAGGACATTATAGAATTACCGTATAAATTTTTGCTTTTTGCGTGTGAAGTCAAAACCAGTTAAATATAAAAATACGAACTATTAAAAATATTTTAATTATTAATATAATCAGGACAGGAATACTATTTTCAAAATTAAAAATTCTTATTCATTAATATGAAAACTACAAGCACATTATGGAATTACCGCATAAATTTTTGCTTTTTGCCTGTGAAGTCAAAACCAGTTAAATATAAAAATACGAAATATTAAAAATATTTTAATTATTAATATAATCAGGACAGGAATACTATTTTCAGAATTAAAAATTCTTATTCATTAATATGAAAACTACAAGCACATTATAGAATTACCGCATAAATTTTTGCTTTTTGCCTGTGAAGTCAAAATCAGTTAAATATAAAAATACGAACTATTAAAAATATTTTAATTATTAATATAATCAGGACAGGAATACTATTTTCAGAATTAAAAATTCTTATTCATTAATATGAAAACTACAAGCACATTATAGAATTACCGCATAAATTTTTGCTTTTTGCCTGTGAAGTCAAAATCAGTTAAATATAAAAATACGAACTATTAAAAATATTTTAATTATTAATATAATCAGGACAGGAATACTATTTTCAGAATTAAAAATTCTTATTCATTAATATGAAAACTACAAGCACATTATAGAATTACCGCAAACATTTTTGCTTTTTGCCTGTGAAGTCAAAACCAGTTAAATACAAAAATACGAACTATTAAAAATATTTCAATTATTAATATAATGAGGACATGAATAGTATTTACGGAATAATAAGTTCTTATCCATTAATATGAAAACTACAAGCGCATTATAGAATTACCGCATAAATTTTTGCTTTTTGCCTGTGAAGTCAAAACCAGTTAAATATAAAAATACGAACTATTAAAAATATTTTAATTATTAATATAATCAGGACAGGAATACTATTTTCAGAATTAAAAATTCTTATTCATTAATATGAAAACTACAAGCACATTATAGAATTACCGCATAAATTTTTGCTTTTTGCCTGTGAAGTCAAAATCAGTTAAATATAAAAATACGAACTATTAAAAATATTTTAATTATTAATATAATCAGGACAGGAATACTATTTTCAGAATTAAAAATTCTTATTCATTAATATGAAAACTACAAGCACATTATAGAATTACCGCATAAATTTTTGCTTTTTGCATGTGAAGTCAAAACCAGTTAAATATAAAAATACGAACTATTAAAAATATTTTAATTATTAATATAATCAGGACAGGAATACTATTTTCAGAATTAAAAATTCTTATTCATTAATTTGAAAACTACAAGCACATTATAGAATTACCGCATAAATTTTTGCTTTTTGCCTGTGAAGTCAAAATCAGTTAAATATAAAAATACGAACTATTAAAAATATTTTAATTATTAATATAATCAGGACAGGAATACTATTTTCAGAATTAAAAATTCTTATTCATTAATATGAAAACTACAAGCACATTATAGAATTACCGCATAAATTTTTGCTTTTTGCCTGTGAAGTCAAAATCAGTTAAATATAAAAATACGAACTATTAAAAATATTTTAATTATTAATATAATCAGGGCAGGAATACTATTTTCAGAATTAAAAATTCTTATTCATTAATATGAAAACTACAAGCACATTATGGAATTACCGCATAAATTTTTGCTTTTTGTCTGTGAAGTCAAAACCAGTTAAATATAAAAATACGAATTATTAAAAATATTTTAATTATTAATATAATCAGGACAGGAATACTATTTTCAGAATTAAAAATTCTTATTCATTAATATGAAAACTACAAGCACACTATAGAATTACCGCATAAATTTTTGCTTTTTGCCTGTGAAGTCAGAACCAGTTAAATATAAAAATACGAACTACTAAATATTTTAATTATTAATATAATCAGGACAGGAATTGTATTTTCAGAATTAAAAATTCTTATTCATTAATATGAAAACTACAAGCACATTATGGAATTACCGCATAAATGTTTGCTTTTTGCCTGTGAAGTCAAAACCAGTTAAATACAAAAATACGAACTATTAAAAATATTTCAATTATTAATATAATCAGGACTTCAATAGTATTTACAGAATAAGAAGTTCTTATTCATTAATATGAAAACTACAAGCGCATTATAGAATTACCGCATAAATTTTTGCTTTTTGCCTGTGAAGTCAAAATCAGTTAAATATAAAAATACGAACTATTAAAAATATTTTAATTATTAATATAATCAGGACAGGAATACTATTTTCAGAATTAAAAATTCTTATTCATTAATATGAAAACTACAAGCACATTATGGAATTACCGCATAAATTTTTGCTTTTTGCCTGTGAAGTCAAAACCAGTTAAATATAAAAATACGAACTATTAAAAATATTTTAATTATTAATATAATCAGGACAGGAATACTATTTTCAGAATTAAAAATTCTTATTCATTAATATGAAAACTACAAGCACATTATAGAATTACCGCATAAATTTTTGCTTTTTGCATGTGAAGTCAAAATCAGTTAAATATAAAAATACGAACTATTAAAAATATTTTAATTATTAATATAATCAGGACAGGAATACTATTTTCAGAATTAAAAATTCTTATTCATTAATATGAAAACTACAAGCACATTATGGAATTACCGCATAAATTTTTGCTTTTTGCCTGTGAAGTCAAAACCAGTTAAATATAAAAATTCGAATTATTAAAAATATTTTAATTATTAATATAATCAGGACAGGAATACTATTTTCAGAATTAAAAATTCTTATTCATTAATATGAAAACTACAAGCACATTATAGAATTACCGCATAAATTTTTGCTTTTTGCCTGTGAAGTCAAAATCAGTTAAATATAAAAATACGAATTATTAAAAATATTTTAATTATTAATATAATCAGGACAGGAATACTATTTTCAGAATTAAAAATTCTTATTCATTAATATGAAAACTACAAGCACATTATAGAATTACCACAAACATTTTTGCTTTTTGCCTGTGAAGTCAAAACCAGTTAAATACAAAAATACGAACTATTAAAAATATTTCAATTATTAATATAATGAGGAAATGAATAGTATTTACGGAATAAAAAGTTCTTATCCATTAATATGAAAACTACAAGCGCATTATAGAATTACCGCATAAATTTTTGCTTTTTGCCTGTGAAGTCAAAACCAGTTAAATATAAAAATACGAACTATTAAAAATATTTTAATTATTAATATAATCAGGACAGGAATACTATTTTCAGAATTAAAAATTCTTATTCATTAATATGAAAACTACAAGCACATTATGGAATTACCGCATAAATTTTTGCTTTTTGCCTGTGAAGTCAAAACCAGTTAAATATAAAAATACGAACTATTAAAAATATTTTAATTATTAATATAATCAGGACAGGAATACTATTTTCAGAATTAAAAATTCTTATTCATTAATTTGAAAACTACAAGCACATTATAGAATTACCGCATAAATTTTTGCTTTTTGCCTGTGAAGTCAAAATCAGTTAAATATAAAAATACGAACTATTAAAAATATTTTAATTATTAATATAATCAGGACAGGAATACTATTTTCAGAATTAAAAATTCTTATTCATTAATATGAAAACTACAAGCACATTATAGAATTACCGCATAAATTTTTGCTTTTTGCCTGTGAAGTCAAAATCAGTTAAATATAAAAATACGAACTATTAAAAATATTTTAATTATTAATATAATCAGGGCAGGAATACTATTTTCAGAATTAAAAATTCTTATTCATTAATATGAAAACTACAAGCACATTATGGAATTACCGCATAAATTTTTGCTTTTTGCCTGTGAAGTCAAAACCAGTTAAATATAAAAATACGAATTATTAAAAATATTTTAATTATTAATATAATCAGGACAGGAATACTATTTTCAGAATTAAAAATTCTTATTCATTAATATGAAAACTACAAGCACATTATAGAATTACCGCAAACATTTTTGCTTTTTGCCTGTGAAGTCAAAACCAGTTAAATACAAAAATACGAACTATTAAAAATATTTCAATTATTAATATAATCAGGACATGAATAGTCTTTACAGAATAAAAAGTTCTTATTCATTAATATGAAAACTACAAGCGCATTATAGAATTACCGCATAAATTTTTGCTTTTTGCCTGTGAAGTGAAAACCAGTTAAATATAAAAATACGAACTATTAAAAATATTTTAATTATTAATATAATCAGGACAGGAATACTATTGTCAGAATTAAAAATTCTTGTTCATTAATATGAAAACTACAAGCACATTATAGAATCACCGCATAAATTTTTGCTTTTTGCCTGTGAAGTCAAAACCAGTTAAATATAAAAATACGAATTATTAAAAATATTTTAATTATTAATATAATCAGGACAGGAATACTATTTTCAGAATTAAAAATTCTTATTCATCAATATGAAAACTACAAGCACATTATGGAATTACCGCATAAATTTTTGCTTTTTGCCTGTGAAGTCAAAACCAGTTAAATATAAAAATACGAACTATTAAAAATATTTTAATTATTAATATAATCAGGACAGGAATACTATTTTCAGAATTTAAAATTCTTATTCATCAATATGAAAACTACAAGCAAATTATCGAATTACCGCATAAATTTTTGCTTTTTGCCTGTGAAGTCAAAACCAGTTAAATATAAAAATACGAACTATTAAAAATGTTTTAATTATTAATATAATCAGGACAGGAATAGCATTTTCAGAATTAAAAATTCTTATTCATTAATATGAAAACTACAAGCACATTATAGAATTACCGCATACATTTTTGCTTTTTGCCTGTGAAGTCAAAACCAGTTAAATACAAAAATACGAACTATTAAAAATATTTCAATTATTAATATAATCAGGACATAAATAGTATTTACAGAATAAAAAGTTCTTATTCATTAATATGAAAACTACACGCGCTTATAGAATTACCGCATAAATTTTTGCTTTTTGCCTGTGAAATCAAAACCAATTAAAAATAAAAATACGAATTATTAAAAATATTTTAATTATTAATATAATCAGGACAGGAATAGTATTTTCAGAATTAAAAATTCTTATTCATTAATATGAAAACTACAAGGACATTATAGAATTACCGTATACATTTTTGCTTTTTGCCTGTGAAGTCAAAAACAGTTAAATATAAAAATACGAACTACTAAATATTTTAATTATTAATATAATCAGGACAGGAATTGTATTTTCAGAATTAAAAATTCTTATTCATTAATCTGAAAACTACAAGCACATTATAGAATTACCGCATAAATGTTTGCTTTTTGCCTGTGAAGTCAAAACCAGTTAAATATAAAAATACGAACTATTAAAAATATTTTAATTATTAATATAATCAGGACATGAGAAGTATTTTCAGAATAAAAAAATCTTATTCATTAATATGAAAACTACAAGCACATTATAGAATCACCGCATAAATTTTTGCTTTTTGCCTGTGAAATCAAAACCAGTTAAAAATAAAAATGCGAACTATTAAAAATATTTTAATTATTAATATAATCAGGACATGAATAGTATTTACAGAATAAAAAAATCTTATTCATTAATATGAAAACCACAAGCACATTATAGAATTACAAATACAATGTAGCAAGAATTAATAATTGTCATAAAATTCAAAACAATGCTAGAATATTACAAAATGTTGCTACATTTTTCAAAATTTATTTTTGGAAACGTGAAGGAAATGCTACAACTTTAGTTTTTCTAGGAATAATCTCGTTTTTTTTTTTGTTATATTTATTCTTAATTTTATTTAATTTAAGTTAACGTTAAAGCCATGCCCAGAATTTCATATATATTTTTTTATTAAATTTATGATGTCAAATTCGGAAAGGTGGGATAAAACTTATGAAAAGAAAATGTGAAAATTTACTTTACCGATCGTCTGATCATACATACAAAATATCACACGAATATTAATAGTTAAAATACATTTACATGTCGAGGTATTGTAACAATTTTTGGTATTTGCTGCGGACGAGGTCAAATAACACTGAAACGATGTATTGTCCAATGATCAGCTGACACACATTTAGTAATTCTTACATTTTTTGTCATTTTATATAAAATAAAGTATTTAATAAATTGCATAAATAATCGAAATTGTATTAAACAAATTATATTGTGTAAATTAAGAATTTAAAAAACATTCAATAATTGAAAAAATATCGAAAAGATTAAGAGTAGCTGACAAAACGTCTTACTTACTTATCCCGGACACCCAAAGGTATCTCGCCATGTTCTTCCCTATCAGTATTCTGCTAATGCCAACATTCCATGTGGTCCTCGGTCTACCTCAACTTGCGTGCCTGCAAAAACTTATAAAACTATAATTTAATACATCATTATCATTAATTATAATTAAACGGTCGTGATTATTTCGTTATACACATTTGCATGGGTTTTACCAACAAATAGAAGCTACTTACGGAGCTCATACTAGCAGAG
The DNA here is from genome assembly GCA_959613385.1 of Geotrupes spiniger. Classification (NCBI taxonomy): domain Eukaryota; kingdom Metazoa; phylum Arthropoda; class Insecta; order Coleoptera; family Geotrupidae; genus Geotrupes; species Geotrupes spiniger. Next base: position 6,265,602 of record OY390741.1, read on the forward strand.
CTATGAAATTATGGACTAAGACAAACAACAAATTAGCATCTAATATTAATAAGAAGAGTTTCCTGCTGAAATGTAAAAAACTGGAGTGTATCCTTGCCATATACCACAAAGTTTAAAAATCCATTACTATCTATTGGACATCAAAAATGGTAATTCGGGACAACAGCGTGCAACATTTAATGAGAGGTTAAAACGGAAGATCTTATCAATAGAAATTAATTTTGCTTATAAAAATATTAGTAGCCTAACCCAATAACATAACTTAAAACTGCAGGTTGCTGATGCATTACCCCACTTTTTAATGAATTTAATCGAGGACAGATATGCCAATATAAAATAATCTTGAGGAATATAAAACATAGATTAATTAGCAAATTTAATAAATTTAATAAATGGTGGTTTTGCAGTTTTTGTTAATATCCTCTAATTTTATATTGCAATGTGCTTTCCTGTTAGAAAAGTAAATGCAACCAAAGCACATTCGAAAACAAAATGCAAGTGGTTGACTCGAGATATCCGACTATCTTCGAAAAACCTACGGCTGCTGTATGCGAATGTAATGAAATCTAAGGATCGTTTAGACTTCTGGTACTATAAAAACTATAAGCGAGCATATAGAAAAGTTATATGTGTCGCAAAGAAACTCCACTGCAACAATGAATATTGCAGATAGCAAGTCAAAAGCTGTATGGAAAATTATAAATGGTAATATAATAACTAAACGAGCAAAAAATAGTCGGATATCAGAAATTATACAAGACAACGAATACTACGTGGTCCAGCTAAAATTTGTGATGTTTTCAGTACACACTACCATAGTATATCTACATTAGCAAGAGTTGTTCCTATTTATAAAAAGGGTGACAGAACTGGATAATTATCAACAAATATCGCTACTGTCAACACTATTGAAAGTTTTCGAAAAATCATGTTGCACAAATTGTTGTCTATCATCACTCAATATAATATAAGTAGTGCTCAACGTGGTTTTCTAAAAAATAGATCTACAACTACGCGCACTATGCGCATTTAGAAAAACGAAATCATTGTCTACGTATTTTTATAGACTTGTGTAAATCGCACACTACTATTAATAAAATTACAAAACTATGGGTTAAGAGGAAAAATACACTAGTGGTTGCAGTCCTATCTCACAGGAAGACAACAATATGTGGACATAAACTGCGCCAAATCAACAAAATTATCCGTAAACTGCGGCGTTCCGCAATGATCAGTTCTTGGACCGCTATTATTGATATTATACGTGAATAATTTCCCAAACACTGTCATAGAAGGAACATTATCGATGTTTGCAGACGACAAAAGTTATTTGCGTGGAAGTAGTGATGTCTCTGAAACTATCGGAATAGCTCAACAAATGCTAGATAAATCGCTGCTGCTAAAAGCTGAACACATGTCGAATCAATAGGTTGCAGGTATTTAGACGGCAGATTGAGCTGGTATGTTCACGTGGAACGACTCTGTCAAGTACATGTTATGCATTGTATAGATTGAAAACGTTGGTTTCCAATCATATTAGTGTTACTTACTACTTTGGAACATTTGAAGCAAGACTGAGGTACAGACTAGTCTTTTGGGGAGCATCAACGTACACTGTAAGAGTTTTTCGCTTGCAGAAAATGGCGATACGAAATATAGTTGGAATTTCATCAATCACATCATGCCGACCTTGGTTCAGAAAGTTGGGAATACTTTGTGCCTTGCTAGTATATGAAGGTCATTTTGTTGCTTTTGCATAAAAACTTGAATAACTTACCTAGAAATAATTTTGCGCATAATTATTTGATAGATTTCTAGGTTTTTATATGGGACTGAACCTTTTTTACGAATATTAATTGTTTCAAACTTCGCGTAACTTCGGTAATGTAGAAACAATGCTTTTATAGTATAAAATAATATATAGAAGCAACCACCATTGACTGAAATCTGTATTGTAAGTATTGTAATTATAATAATTATTTTAAGACCTTCTGACTTATCCTATATCATTCTTGTACATTGTGCACTGTGTAAACTGGTTTTCGGATGAATAAATTATTATTATTATTAATAGATGGCATAAGAACGAAGGACTTAATGGATTTAAAAGATTTGTTCAGCCGTCTCATAAAAAACTTTATTAATTTATCATTGAGAAATGGACGCATCCCCAAAGATATGAAACAAGCCATTGTAAGACCCATATACAAACAAGGGCAGCATGACATATACAATAATTATAGACCCATTTCGATATTACGTGTAGTAGAAAAAGTTTTGGAAAGGTACATGTCAGAAAAAACATGGTGCTACTTGAGTAAGTACAAGATAGTGGACAAAAATCAGTATGGCTTTCAGAAAAATAAGGGTACGATAAAGTTGTTGGAGAATTTTGTTAATCTAATAAATACTAAACTAAATGAGAGGATGCACGTACTCTGCATATTCATTGACTTCAGCAAGGCTTTTGGCATCATCAACCACGACAAGCTGATTGAAATATTGGAAAAGTTAGGTTTTAGAGGAAAGATAAAAGATTGGTACAAGGATTACCTCAAGAACAGGACGTTTGTTGTAAAGTTTGGAGACATAGTTGGCAAAGAGGCACAAATAGAGAGGGGCGTTCCACAGGGAAGCATACTAGGCCCGATGCTTTACTTGCTTTATGTCAATGATATAGGTCAGTGTTTCAAAAATTGCAAATACTGGCTGTATGCAGATGACACGGTCATTCTTTCGATACACAAAGATCTTGGTACGGCAGAGGAAAACCTACAAATCGAATTTAACAATTTTCAAAGATGGCCACACGATAAGGAGCTCATAATAAATGTCAAAAAACGAAACTTTTACACATTGCGCCGCCGAAACTCGAAGAAGCTAGACCTATTAACATAATAATTCATTCTTCGGCGTGTCTACAGGACACATTGAATGAATTGGAAACGTATTGTGACTGTAGAACAGTAATTGAGGGTAAAGACATACAAATATTTAGGGATCGACATTGACCAGGACTTTCAGTGGAATAACCACATAAACAAATTGGTTAAGCGGCTTCGACACTTTGCAGGCAGTTTTTGTTATTTACGAGACCTACTAACGAGTGATGTGTTGAAAGTAATATATTTTGCATTAGTTGAATCGGTAATGGGTTATGCAATAACGATATGGGGCACGGCATCAAATTATCATATATATCGCATTCAGTCGTTGCAGTCGTTGTGTATTGTAAAACACATAGTGCCAGTTGGAACTTGTGTAGAAGATATGTACAAAAGAAACTTAAACATTTTAAGAATAAGAGGTCTGTCAAGCTGGCACCCCCATAAACTCAAAATCCAAATTTGACTATGCAAGAATTATGTGCTCTTTATGTGCTAATTATGTGCCGCAATCGCGATTTTTGTGCTCGAAGCGGTCATAGAAAAAATCGAATTTGAAATGTGGGGGTGCTAACTTGATGTCAAGCTAGCACCCACCCATCTAAAAAATTGGAAAGGAGAGATCTGGTTATCGCTATAATTATGTGCTATTTATGTGCTTTCCAAATACCATGGAGAGAACTTGCTAACTCAACACCCTTGGCGAAAAAATCACCCTAACAGTAAGGGCCGCAACAGGTAAAATCTATACTAAACGAGCACAAAAATTCTGACCTATACTGAAACGTTGCAATAATTATGTGCTTAATTATTATAATTATGTACTACCGATTTTTGTGCTCGCACCCTTGTCCGACAAATTCACCCCTAATAGTTGGAGCCATAACACGTAGAATCTATACTGAACGAGCACAAAAATTTTGACCCATGCTAAAACGTTCCAATAATTATGTGCTCTCAAGATATCGAACTACCGATTTTTATGCTCGTACCCTTGTCCGAGAAATTCACCCCTAATAGTTGGAGCCTTAAGAGGTAGAATATATACCGAACGAGCACAAAAACTTTGACCAATGCTAAAACGTTGCAATAATTATGTGCCCTCAAGATATCATACTCCCGATTTTTGTGCTCGTTCAGTATAGATTGTACCTCTTATGGCTCCAACTATTAAGGGTGAATTTTTCGGACAAGGGTGCGAGCACAAAAATCGGGAGTATGATATCTTGAGGGCACATAATTATTGCAACGTTTTAGCATTGGACATAGCACAACAGAATTAAGAGGATTGCTTATCCTTCATTATATCGAAAAAATGTACGTAACCTTTTTAATATTTTTAGAAAAATTTCCTACCCTGTTAATTCACTTAATAAAATTTCATATAATTCGGTTGATGTGGAATTGAACACTAACACTAACATTCCGGATGACATTAAAATTTTTAAGTCGCTTCCTTATGTTCAGAACTCGTTAAGTCGACTTATCAATTCATTTTGTGTTAATAACCTAATGGTGGTGAAGTTTAGTTTAAAATTTATTTATTAATTTGAAAGATTTATTATTATTTGGCATTTTTCACTCAAAAAACCAATTTGTTACTCCTTAACTGTATAGAATGTCCAACTTTATAATAATATCAATTGAGTAAATTATACCATAGTTTCTTTACATCTTTTATTTATGTATTTGTTATAGTAGTCTTGATGATGTGGAAATGTACCACCAAATATAGACGATTAATAATGATATTATAAAATAAAATAATCGCCCTTATTAAGCGGATTTTTCCGCATTTAATTAATTATAATTAACCGGTCTTGATCATTACGTTATATATAATATAATACCAGTTACGTACAGATAGTCGAATGCAAGACTAATTGCCGAATTGCAGTTGCCTTCTAAATATACAAACAACTCTTACATGGTTTTCCATTTTCAAACTAATTACTAATATTTTCGCACTAGTTTCAATGAAAACACTCATTAAATGTGCGTCACTCAACGTGCTCGAATAAAGTAAACAAATGTGGAGGAATCAAAACAGTATGAGTCGACGCAGGCACATATAGGTTATATCCAAGTTAGATAAAGAGAGGAATGTAATTATTCAAGCCTAATTAATCTCGCGTTGTATTTACAAAACTGAAGATTCTTTCATAATACATTTGAGCTACATTCATATTTAATCTTAAACAAACTGACAAACATTTTTCGGTGTATTGTATTTTTTGCGTAATATTATGTTAATATGTTTTACTCATATCTATTCAATGTATATGACATGTTCAACACCAATTGAACAAATAAACTTTATCATTATTAATCTCGTTAAAAATAGCGCACCCCGAACGCTGAGGTAAAAATCGCCACTTTATATGCCGCCCTAGTAGGAGCACCTGTGGCCATCTTAAGGTATTAGCATTTTTCAACTCCACCATATAAGCATAGCAACTGGATGAACATACGGAATCCACCAGCATTTGTTAACAATCTGCCGTCACAATAAAACTACTGTGCAATGGTTTCCCCGATTTTACGTGATTTAGCAACTCGTTTTTTTGAACTACCGGAGGCGACATAACACGTGGGCGCCAGTATATCGCAAAACGTCGCGTCGTCCACATAGGGAAAACAATTTACATAAATTACGAGGATCCCTTCACTAAAATCATCGTGCACGTCGACGCATAACATTTGCAGATGGTTAAAAAATGAAAAACAATACATATAAATAAATACACTGTCGATCTTGTTTGTAATACGGACTGTGGCATTGATGGATGTGTAGCAAAGCATCATAAACTCCTTCATAATAAAGTAACCACTCGCATAAATCGAGAAATACGTGAAATACGCATCAATCAGGCACGGCAGATCAAAAGTTATATTTCCTGGCATTCCTGTAACTTGTACGGCGAGAATACGACGGCGGACACGTTTGCATTTCCAAGCGAGGGCACTTCGCTAACGCTGATGGAAGAGGGATTAGCTACCGATCTCGGTTTATGTGGCGGCAAAGAGCCGCCATGTTTGAAGTGGACGGCGGTCGCAGTTCGATTTGAAAATGAATCCAGAAAAGTTTCGCTACCCACACGTTTTATTACGTCTTATCAAGTGACCTAATTCTAGCGCGTTTGAAGCACCCGGTGTACATCATCAGAGAAACGAAACAGGGATTTTTATAGGCGTAGATAATTAGCAATTTGCAAAGACGAGAAGACGCAATTGTCTTATCGCCGATTGGTGATAATATACGAGGGGGAAAGACGGTGTGCATATATGCGCCGGCAGTAATTTGCACCAGTTAACAGTTAATTGATGATTTTTGCCATATATGCGGTTTTAAGTGTTTTGTATTCTGTGACCCAAATTTCATTGTGAATTTTGTTCAATTAATGTACGAGAATTGTTAAAAATTAAAATTGCATCGATAATGTGCCCGAGTTAAAGGTGTGCGAACTAAAAAAATCCGCGGTGGTCCGCACGAAACTTACTTATACTTAGTTATACTACGTTTTTCGAAAAAACTTTTCAAATGAAAGTTGTTTAGAATCAGTATCTATAATTTATGTAAGAATATTTTTTTCCGTAACGTGTACCGTTTTCGAGATATGGAAAAAGGTGATAAGAGTAAACCATCACTTCCGGTTGAGAGATTGCGTTCAAAATAGGACGTTTTCCTCCTTGCTACATACAAATGTTAAGTTTAAAGTTTCAGAGCTCTAGCTATAATCGTTTAGACGCTAGAGCGCTTATACTTTCTGTATAAGTAAGTATAAGAATCATGAAAATTTTCAAACTCGAGATTTCAACGGATATACACGTTTTGAGGTCCCCTGAATCGTTTCTGACTATTTTCGGAATGACGTCTGTGTGTCTGTGCGCGCTCTACGGCCCAAACGATTAAAGCTAGAGCTCTGAAACTTCAAACTTAACATTTGTATGAAAACGGTACAAGTTACGGAAAAAAATATTCTTACATAAATTATAGATATTGATATTTTAAACAATTTTCATTTGAAAATTTCTTTCGAAAAACGTAGTATAACTAAGTATAAGAAAGTTTCGTGCGGACCACCGCGGATTTTTATTTCTGATAGCCACGGTCGTAATTTCACCGAAATAATGATGAATTTGGATGGTGCAAATAATTATGGAGTTACTACAATTTGTAAACCTAATGCTTGCCTCGAAGAGGTTTTGATGAATATTGAGCCTCTAGTGCCCGACTTCCGTGATGGAGATTTTGTTGTTATGCTTGGCGGAACTAATAATGCTTTCAATGGTGGTAAATTGGGTTTGAAGAGACTTTCGCCTTTAAAGAGTGTGTCCTTGAAGACTAATGTTGTTTTGGTTTCTGCGCCCTATTATCCGGATAGGTTTACTTTGAATGGATTAATCTATAACTTTAATAAAATTGTTTATGATAAAATATCAAGAACTAGTAAAATATGTATGTTGATCGTAATAAGATTTTAACCAATGATGACTTTACTCAACATGGTGTGCACATGCATATGTGATTGGCAAATCTAAATTACTCAGATATATTTCGAATCTGTTGAATAATTCGCTTCTGAATGAGATTACTGTTTTACCAGTAATATTATTTATTTGAAACCGACTCGCACCGATGATATCATTAATGACGTGTGTGATGTGCGAGTTGACGGAGCTGGTGGTACTATTGAAGATGGTGTTACGTCTAATTTTTTATCCTACATAACGACAAGCTGCGTGCGTGTAATCCTCATTTGCTGATGCTAAATGTGCATAGTTTGAGTAATGATAAAATTTTACAACTTGAGACATTAACACTTGATTTGCATGGTTTGGGATTTATTTGTTGGTTTGTGACGTGGCTTAGGGAGGCTAATATTAATGCTATTAAGATTCAGGGTTACAGTTTATGTACCTATTTTTGTAGGAAAATGAATAGAGGAGGTGGGGTTGCTATTTGGGTAAAGAATGGGCTGATGAATAGAGTGCTTGACTGTCAGGATTACAATGATGAGAAAAATTTCGAGTTTTGTGGTTTACGGAGTACTTTTTGAGGGACTCGATTGTGTGTGTTTATAGGTCTCCTTCTGGAGACTATGATGTATTATGGATTGTATTAGTCGATTATTGTTTCAAATAGTTAAACTTAAGTGTAGAATTATATTGGGTGGCGATTTCAATGTTAATTTTATAAATTAATCTCGCCAGATGCGTAGATTATTTGTCGATATGTCGCCGTTTGGTCTGGTTCGCTGTGTCCACCTACCAAACTCGTATACAAGGGTCCAGTGAGACCACTATTGACAATGTATTCACAAATAGTGTTGGGAATATTGGTATGGTTAGTGTTATAGACACAGTGATTTCTGATCATAGAATGATGTTCGTTACATTGCCCCTAACTGATGTTAATAGGATTAGGGAGTATAGACACTATAGATGTTTCAGCGACGAGAATGTATTACATATGAAGGAAGTATTGAATAGTATCTCATGGGACTTGTTATGGCAATTTAAATATGTAAATTATGCTTTTAATTTTTTAATGGGCTTTTTAGGAAATGTTTCAATGAATCTTTTCCTTTGTTGAGGAGACGCATTGACAAATCTAATTGTAGTAAGAATTTGGTGACCTGTGAGATGAAGCGTTCTAGTGACAAACTGAGAAGCTTATATGTTCTTTCAGATTTTCCTATTTTAAGAGATCGGTGTTCATTTGAAAGAAAAAAGCATAGGATTTTGTTAGGAGATGCTAACTGTAATTATTATGCAAAAAAAAATCGCGTGTGTCCCTAATTCTGCAAAAGCGGCATGGGATGCTACGCATGAGTTGTCAGGTGCGACTCGGAGAAGCGAGAATAGCATCATGCAAAGTGACGGGGAGTTAATGAGCGACCCTCGTGATGTAAGTAATTGTTTTAATAGTCATTTTATTGATTCGGTTCGTGAAGTTCTTTCTCAGGTTCCTGTTTGTAATAGTAATATTAATTGTAATGTCAGCGTCATGAGTAGTATGTTCATGTTGCCTTAAAATGAATGCGGGGTTAGTCATTTATTTCGCAAACTAAAGAATAAAGCATCTGCTGGTCATGGTGGTATACCTTCTAACTTATTAAAAAAAATGATAGTTTGATAGTTCCTTTAACATTTTTGATAAATTTGTCACTTTCAACGGGAGTTTTTCCTGATAAATTGACAATATCGTTAGTTATTCGCTTCATAAAAAGGGCATTAACTTGAATGTTAATAATTATCAGCCAGTTACTATATCATCCAGTTTTTCCAAAATTTTTGTGTATGAAATGTTTCATATATTAACTTCACACTTCACACAGATAAATATTATGCATGGCTTCAGAACAAATCATGTCACAATGACAGCAATTCACAATTTTTATAGGCGTGTATTGCGCGACATGGATGCGGGTGTTTTCTGTGATCTGAGTCGTGCATTTGATTGCGTTGATCACGATGTTTTGTTGGTTAAGCTGAATTTGTATGGTGTTCGTGGTGTTGTTGTTGATTGGTTCAGGAGTTATTTGAGGGGCAGAAGCCAATATGTCAGTGTTCCTCATGGTATTAATAGTGTAAATTCCTTGAATCTACCGGTTGAACGGGGCGTACCCCAGGGTAGTATTTTAGGTCATATATTGTTTTTGATCTTTGTAAACGATATCATTAATTTTATGTCAGGTAATGATTTAATTATGTTTGCTGACGATACTAGTGCAGTTGTGTGTCAGAGAGTGAGGATAAACTTAATATGTTATTACTCAATATTAATACATGGTTTTCACAAAATAAGCTTTTAAATATATGATATTTCATAGTGTTCATAATAACACTCAATTTGACACTCATGTTAGCTGATAATGCCGAAATACAACGAGTCTCTAATATTGAATTCCTGACATTACATGTTGATGACGAATTAACATGGAGAACACATTGTAGTAAAGTTGTCAGTAGACTTAATTCTGTATGTTATCAATTGCGACATTTTCATTGACAGTTCAATGACAGTTTTTCATTGATTGCTGCAGTGTACTATCATTTTATTATGCACATGTCCACAGTGGACTGTTGTATGGTATAACATTATGGGGAGCGTCAAGTGTCAGTGGTGATGTTTTTTGGCACAGAAAAGAATTATTCGTTGTATAACTGGAATTGACGTTAAGCAATCCTGTAGGTCCTATTTCAAGGAGCTGAAAGATTTACCGCTAGCTGCAATTCATATATTGGTGCTATTACTTCATATATACAAAAATAAAAAAGATTATAATGGGGATATTCGTAAGTATAATACTCGATACAAAATTGACTTTTGTATACCTAAATATTCATTGAAATTGACTGAAAAATCTCCTTGTATCTTGGGTTTACGATTGTTTAACGCATTGCCTTATGAATTAAGAATGACATCTTGTTTTAAACACTCCGTTAGGGCATTTCTTCTGCATGGGACTATCTATTTGTTTGCGATACGTGAACAAGGAACTGCGTGTAGTCGACTCGTGACGAGTTTTAAGTTCGGCGAGAATTTCGATTACGTCTTTCGCTCAGTATGTTACGCCAAATGATTTGCGTCGCTATCGTTTGGGCATTATTAATCGTACGAAGGCTTGTTTCAGATAAACTCATTTAACTATGTACACTATTTATTATCAATATTTACAATATACTTACAATATATAATTTTTCGCAATTACAATTGGCACTAATGGTGTTACACTGGATGTGTTATTGTGTTACTTCGACTGTTGGTGGAACTGAAATGTCCCTACTTTGATGTAAGACGAAGAACTCGTCGTGATTGGTAGAAGAATGCATTGTTGTTAAAACGACCCCATAAGTCAATGCTCCTTCGTGATGTCTTCTACCATCTTCCATATATGTAACCATATTCCGGAATCTCTCGCACTCTGACGCTCTGGACGCGTTTGACAGAATGGTGTTTACACGTTTACTTAATTTAAGCAACTGTTGGTTTCCCGGTTTGTGTCATGAAGGAGATGAAATGTTGAGTAACTTGTAAGTTTGATTTGATTCGAAACAATAGCGTTAGAGGTGGCATTGTATCCATGGTCTCAATCGATTTACGTCACATGACGTCGAAAGTCGATAAAGATATGATGGAAAAAACGTACTATTTATACTTTTAAAGGTATGAGTATTGATTATTTAATGTCTTTTATTTTGTAAGACATGTTTGATGCCACGACATATTACAAGAGCTTATTTCTTTATCGTGCACAGGAAAACGTAGAATGAGTATTAAGCGTCAGTGAACTTCCACGACAAAAGTTTCTTTTGTAATGTGTAACGTCACGTTTAGCTATAATAAATGTGGTTTGAGAACGATACTGTTTAAAAAATGTAAAAATCCAAACAAGTTTATCAAGTACGTGTCTATTTCTATGTCGTATTAATAATGTATTGTTCAGTACAAAAACATGATTGATCGCTTTTGGTTATTTGAATTTTTAGTGAGCGTTAAAACTCCCTTCATTATTACACAACATAGCAAAACTGTTTACCCAGGTAATTCATGGTCCTAATTACAACCACGCTACAACAAAGTTAGAACAATGGCGAAACTATTCACATCTATGCACAGTTTACGGACATGTATAATAAAAGAATTTGGTTAATTAATACCATAAGTTTAGTTACACGTCATTCACTTTTTTTTAGTGGCTCCATAAATAACTTTTATCGCAACAAATCTGCGTTGGCGTTTTTGTAATGTTACTCGACGTTCTACTTTAAAAAAGCAATGTTCCGGAATCGTCGTTTAAAAATAGTTCGGTACAACACTTTTGAAAGATATAACCAATTAATCTTGAGCAATGGAATATAAAATTCAGGAAGGAATAAAATGAAAGTTATATAAGCAGATTACAGTAAATCGCAGGTGCTATGAGCTGCTAAAAATTTCGAAGCTTGATTTTTATCTCTTTGACAAATCGTTTATCTGATACCTTTTGACTTGAAAGCTTAACCAAACATGTAAAGCCACATTTATTGTATTTCTATTCCTATAGGTTTGTGTCTATCTGACATTTACACATTTCAACCATTTTTAATTAAAAAAGTATTTTGTTCAACAAATTAATATATAATTGTAACTACGAGGGGATTTAACCAGCGATTAAGACATCGATTTTAAATCATTTATATTTTTATGTAATTCTTATGTTAGAAGTATTTTTCAGCAAAACAAAGTTTTTTTACTTCTTTAATTACCGTCACTTTTGACACACGTCAAGCACAAATTCGATTTCAAATAATTTTTCAACTTAACAGATTATAACAAATATTTTTAGCGGAGCAGAGAAACCGAGGCGCACAGTTTCGTTTTATAATGTTCACCTTCAATGATCTTTCCTAAAATATATAACTCATGATATACAGAGTAATTATTTTCGAGTCGTTACAATATATTTAAGTTTAATAGTAAATCGGAGTGTGGTTGCATAAAATAAAATAAAATAAATATTTCCCGTTCCACACAATACTATGTACATTTCAACAACTAAGTTGTCACCTTCAATAGAAAACAGAAAAGTTGACGTTTTCATTTATATCTGTTATATGACCTATATTAGTTCTAAAATTACTCATGAAGCAATTTAAACGATTGTTGACTTTATTTGCCTTGAATCAATTTGTAATTAACGTTGCTCCGTCAATGTTTTTACATCGCATACAAAATAACATTTGATATCACTACGAAATTGTTGCTTTTTGTACCTTTGTCTTCCCAGTTACAAAAAAATGTTAAGTATATAATTTTTGCTAGAACTCTCATTATTTTTTTTGCATAATATGTGTAAATATTGAAAAATATTATTATAAATCTCAATGTCAGAATTTTCAATAATTATAAGTATGCTAAATGCATTTCCATTATATATTTATAGATTCGAGAAAAGACAAGTAGGATGTGAAATGGAGTTGGAATGTGTTCTAAAGGATTTTATCACCAACTTACTAGCAGGACATTACATTTGCCCTGTTGCGATCCTTATTCTTTTCCAATGAAAGAATTGCGCTGTTTTCGTATTTATTGTAAGCTTCTATCAGATTCAAGCCCTTTGTACCAGTTCTCGCTGAGATATTTACGTTGTTAGACATCTTGATCTTATTTTAGTACAAATAATGTCCTGCGATTTATCGTTGAGGGATTATTTTAGGCAAAACGTTTCATTTCAGACTTGAAAGTATGCTAACAGAGATAAGCTGTTTCTTGTATACGGATATATTTACACACCAAAATGTAATAAAAGCGTTCGCGTTTAGTCAATGAAGAAGGATACATGGTGCTTCATCAATGTATGAAGAAAATTAAGTGGAATTTTATTAATGACAAACATTTGAATGTGAGTATTGACATGTAACAAAAAACATTAATTGTAAAGTTAAGCCTATTAAATGATTCGCACCATCTCTATGGAATATGCGTGCGAAATTGCAAGGGCTATCGGAGTTGCATCATCGATATCCTGATCGTTTCCTTACATCTGTAAATGTGTTAAGGCTCGCATAGAACGAATTATCAAGGGCTAAAAATAGGTATTACACAAAGTATTATAAACAAACATAGAGTCAATAAAATACCACATAGTACAGATTTATTGTGTCCTAACTTATTGAATAAATTTTTCGGCGAGATATCCGATACGATTATAAGTAAGATCCCACAAACCGAGAAAATACCTAGTAGTGAGTCGTTTCCAGAGAATGTGTGTTACCCAAGATTCACATTTAGGGAAATTAGTTACAACGCATTGCGTAATATTGTTAAAGACGTGAAAATAAAAAATCCCCCGATTATTTCAGATTAACAGCTGCAATAATCAAACGGATACAACATTTTATGATAGTGCCCTTAACTAAGTTAATAAATTCTTGTATACGTTTCGGAATTTTTCCAGATGTATTAACATCTCCAAAGTAATATATATTTTTAAAAAAGGTTCAGCTATGGACTACAACAATTATAGACCTGTATCATTGGTTCGAATAATCTCTAAAATATTTCAAACAATTTTAAAAAGGTAAATATCCGAACATTTTGAGAATAATAACCTATACTGTAACAATCAATTTGGATTTAGGACAGGTAAATCCACCATGGATGCCATCAATAAGCTGTTGGCCGGCATTATTGAGGGGCAGGAGAGGGGGGATTATGTTATGGTGGCTTTTTGTGACTTGCAGAAAGCATTTAAGTGTCCTATAGGGAAATCATAGTAGAAAAACTAAAACATTTAAATTTCAATAAAGTAAATTGTCAGTTGATCGACTCATTTCTGTCCTACAACGTTCCGCATTAGGACCGACCTTATTTTTAATATACGTTAATGACGATCAGTCAGAGCGGCTAACATTACACTTTTTGCTGACGATACGGCATTATCTACATCAAACAAGTCCTCAAATGAAAATGTAATAGTCATAAGGAACGCAGTATTGGAAGCAAACCGTTGGTTCGCCACCAATCGGTCATCACTGAATGGAGATGGTATTCACGAACAGGAAACTTAGTATTGATAATTCGACTGAGGTGAAGTTTCTCGGTTTATATCGTCGCCTCGATTGGGGGCAACATATCATTGACTTATCGTCATACTTAATATCTTCTAATTGAGATTTTTATGTGTGATTTTTCTATTTTATGTAATCGTAGATTTATATATTTGTGTAACGTGGAATTAATACATTCGACCGATTTTACAAATCGTTATTAATAGTATTATTGTTAGTACATTTTTTATCTACCACCTTATTCACCTGTATAAAACTTTGTTAACGTACCAATAAGCATATTATTATTATTGAGGTAGATAATGCTAATAAAATCTTATAAAAGCCCGTCATTTTATTTATTTGCTAGCGAAAAATAAGATATAGAGTATCATCCAGAAAGTTTTGCCCGATGAAAGAAAGAACGGGAGTAGCAGAAAATACTGTTTATTTAAATATTCACTAGAGTACAATCATCTAAGAGTATTTATTTGTTGCGATATCTATACAAAGTAAGTCAAATGAATGTTTACAGGATGTAGCAAATCCTGGAAACAAACGTATCCAGTGACTATTTGTGGTAATAAAATGGTTCGAAAACTATTGATAACAACTTTAACACCGATCATAAAAGATAAAAACCTCATATCATGTCAATTTTGGCTCAATGAGAAACACTCGATAACAGGCCAAGATTACTTACGTTATAAACTCGGCGAGGAAAACAACGAAGGTGATATAGCAAAGCGGATAGAGAAAACATCACGCCTTTCCACAATAGCATTACTTTTTCTGGCGAAAACGTGCTGGTTATACCAAGGAGCGCGATGATATGGAATGCAAATGTCGAAGAGGGCGCCACCAAAGCTTGAACCGTTTAGTCGGGAACCGACTCTTGTACAGGGCAGATGATACGATTGGGAATTTACAATCGTCATTTAAATAAACCATGTCCTCTCATAGCAGTTAAATTCCTAGAACGACATTTTCGTTTCGTGTTAGGGGCTATAATTATGCAATAAGGGTTATACTTAGTTGTGGCGAATACAGAGTCGGTAGTAGGAATGGGAAAGACGAGACAAATATCTCAGCATGACGTTGGATATCAAAGTCTGCTAGAATGCTAATGCGAAAAACAAAAAATGAAATACACTGGTCGATGTTAATGAATGCATTACTTAGGACTTTAAAAGCAAGTTTTAAAACCTGTTCAGACTTATGATACAGAACTTTAAGGTTATACCAACCAAAGTAATGTAAACCTCATTTGACGTTTCCAAAACAAAGTGCTAGTAAGGAAATTTGTTAACAAGGACATGGCAATTATGATCAATAAAATTAGAAGATTTGCATGATGATGAAAAAGAAAAATAAATGTTGAGCTATTGAGGCCCTACACAACAAAGATAGAATGAAAAACTTAAAACACAAAAGCCTGCTGGATATTACGTTTCGATTTTAACAGCGTTTTCGGTTTGTATGTTTCTCGATATACGATTTAACTATTCTTTTTATTTCTTCCATTTAGATTTGTTAGACCTTTTAACAATGTTTGCAATGCTTTAGAATTTTTTACAGATTTGTGAACATTTCGATTTTTTACGATGCTCAATGATTTTTACAATCTGTTACAATTTTTTAAATTTAATTTTACACTTTTACGAATTGTTTTCGATTTTTTTTTCATCTTATAACGATTGTGGACCTTTATTCAACGTACCTTATCAGTTCCGGCGGTAATTAAGTATAAATGACTAAAACTACAAGGAACCGACGACTTGATCGGATGAATTTATCAAAAAAATTGTCGCAGTAACTACCAAAATTCACAGTTACATAGAGTAAATGAAGTAAACCAACCCAACTCAGCCTAACCTAACCCAATTGTGCATTTAAAATAATTATTTGTATTTATAAAATGCCGAAGGATTGCACTGTAGAAGTCAAGCATGTAATTACAAATGTTAGACATTTTTTTTTAAATGAAGAAAATAACAATGGGTCAACTATTGAAGCAAAAAAAGTCGTAGAAAGAACGGCTAAAACTGTTAGAGTCTCCAGAATATCTGTTAATAAAGTAAGTAATGAACACCGAAGACTTAACTTCTTTATGAAAAGGAAATTTTCAAGTGTAAGAGAATTGTACTCTGAAATTACTAACGAAGTGCCAGATTTGCCCGAATTTTCCCACAGAACATTGCAGATAGGTTAACAAACATGAAATTTTCATTCGGGGAAATTAAATAATAAACCAGTCTTAATGGAACATCCTCACGTTGCGGCACAAAGATGTAATTTTTTGAGATCTGTTCAAAGATACAGAAATCACGGATGGAAAATCTTATATATATACGAAACCTGGTGTGGTACAAATCATGCTCGGCAGTTTGGATGGGTTGAAAAGGTAAATCCAAAAAATAGGGAATCATTTGATCATTATCGTGGTGGAGTTCAACAAGTAAATCGTTATAGGTATACAGATGGATAAAGGGTAATGATTTTACATATTGGTAGCGAGGATGGGTTTTTGGGAGGATTCCGTAAACAGGCGAAAAATAATGCAAGATTATCACCACTCAATGAATAAACAACATTTCGAGGAATGGTACCGGTACGTACTGTGAGTAATACCAACAAAATCTAATATTGTCATAGATCAAGCCTCTTATCATACAATGCTAGATCCTGCTACTTGGTAATTATTGTACGATTTTAACCTACGAGAATGGAGAATTAATTGCAATAGTTGGACGCTGGAGTATTGAACTGATTTGTGATTTATAGATATTAGCGGTGAATATTTTATAAAATGACATGAAAGGAAACATGATATTTGTTTGTCGCGAAGAATAAACGTAACTTTAAACATGTGTGATTTCTGAGAGGTGAAACATCTACTAATTGTGAATCGTTAAAAAGGAATACCCCTTCCGACATATAATTTAATGTACAGTCGCGGGCACGGAATTTCGGGCAGCAATTTTCTGACACATTAACAAAAACCGATGTAGCTTAGGCTTTATTGTCATTATGACAAATTTATTCTTAAAAATATTTCAGTCAAAATTATTACACGAAAATGCCTACCGTTTCATATTTTAATAAAGTTAGAATAATACCCCTTGTCCTGGATGGTATGCCGTATAGACAAGTTGCTGCACATCTGGGTATTCCGAACACTACCATTAATTCAATTGTAAAAAAATTGGGAGAAGGTGAGATGGTTGAATGACGTCCAGGCTCAAGAGGACGTTGCATCTCCACATCTGAAGAAGATGATGCGCTTGTAGACGTAATCGGGAACGATCCTTTCACCACCGCTGTTGAAGCGAGAAATGCTACTAACTTTTCAGGATCTGTGTGGACTGTCGTCGTTTGAAAGTTATCGGTCTGCGAAACCACGTTGCGGCAAAAAATCCGCCTTACGCCTCAACATAAGGAAGCAAGAATGGGATTCGCTTTGGAGCATATAGCACAAGACCATGCTTTTTGGAGTAGAGTTATTTTTACAGCTGAAAAGGATTTCCAATCACCCCGCAATGGACCCATAGGAGTGTACAGGCCCAGGAACTGTTATGACGAACCTTATGTTGGAACGAATGGTCAAACTGGACGTTTTTCTGAGGGCATCGATTTCTGTTGCCAGTCCTGGGGTAATGCTGTATGTGGAAGATCGGTTGAATACGGCGTTTATATTAGGATCCTGGAGGACGTGATGCTCCCTTCAGTGACGAGATCTTACCCAAATCAAAATTTTCTCTTTCAGCAAGACAACTGTACGGTCCTTACAGCACACAGGGTAGCAGCATGGTTCCAGGATCACAATATAAACGTCTTCGAGTGGCCAGTCGTAGTCCAGATCTCAACCCTATAGAGAATATGTGAGGGGTTCTAAAAAGAAATTTACAAAGTCAACGTATAATATTTTGCTCTTGACTACAATTACTAATGCATGGCAAACATTGCCTCAGCGCTATCACAAAAATGTATGTCTCTCGATGTCTACCCGATTAAGGCGAGTGATAGAGCCAATGGGACATCTACCAAAGACTAACTTGTTGCAAATTATTTTTTTGTTTTTGTTATTCACCTTTAGTTTTCTTCTTACTTATGTCATTGTTCTTTGCTTAACATAGTTTAAATAACATTATTTACAAAATTTTACAAGTAACAACCCATATTTAATTCTTAAAACAGCCTATGTCACTTCTTCAACTCTCGCAGTAACAGTGACAGTTCAAAGTGAGGTTAGGATACGTAAAGCCTATTTCACACCTTATGTCAGTCAAATTGACGTACGTACTGCCTGAAATTCCGCGACCGCAACTGTACTTAAATGTGCCCCCCCTACATCTAAAAGATCTTCGTAAAAGTTGCAAAATTGTTTGTAAATATTTATAATAGTTAGTTGTTTTGTTTGAAATAAATATAAACGTTAATTTTCTACATTGGTTTTAAATTATATAAAAAAAGGAATATTGTAATAGGAATTCAAAGCTACGAATATTATAAAATGAACGACATTATTGACAAAATAAATTTTTTTCACCTGTATTTTCTTAAAAGTGTATAACAAGTTCTCTCAAAATATGCTTGAATTGAACTACGTCATTCGAAATCATTATATGATCTGATTTTTGATTAAAGTTGATTATGAAAATTATGTTACAAAAATATGTAAAAAATAAAACAAATATGTAAACACAGATATGTAAATAGCGAAATGATAGACCCATCGTAATGAAAAACTTTTAATAAAATTTAAGAGCGTGGTAAGCATGCCCATAAATTCGAACTACGGAAAAGCCTATCAAAATAAATTAAAACTTATCATTTCAAGCCATAACAAGGAAAAATTCATTCAAATCGGTGCAGGTTGAAGAAAATGTGAAACGTTATAAGCGAAACGCCAACAGCAGGAAATAGTATTTACGTTGCAGACTTTTCAGCACAAAATGCTTTGCAGAATGTGAAATACATCTGATTTCAACAGCACGTAATCTATTTAAATACTTCTAGATACAAATTTAGTACAAAACTTAATTAATCTGATTAAAATTAACAAAAGCCAAGCATTTGTCATACGTCAATATGCTTTGGGTCATGTAAATGAAACGACAAGCGATTCTACGTAAAGTTAGGTAAGCTAGGTAGGGATTACATTAGAAGATGTTGAAGCCGCCGGTAGCACAAACATGGAATCTAATTTGATGCCTGGAAATATTGTAATAAATATTCTAATAACGATCAATAATTATAATTACTCTCTATGTCATCTTTATCGCAAAGATTATTTAAAGGCGAATATTAACGGGTAAAGTAATTTATAATTCGATAAAGTTTTTATAACGTGACATTTGCATAACTTAGTCGACATCTTCGTGATTTGAAATTAATGCAAGCAGAGTGCGAACACCCGTTTTGAAATTAGACTATTCATGACAATTTTTATAAATGCAGCTGCGAAATTGAGGAGTGTCCATTTGTCTGTTCCGCTGAGAATTATTTGTTATAGAGTCTGACAAGTTGAAAAGTTATTATAAATCGAGTTTGACAAGTGGCAAATTTGACGCTAAACCGAATTGTTTAAAATAATAGGAAGCTATCATCGCAATTTAAAATAAAAATAAATTATAAATAATTAAATGCGAGGAAAACAAAAGAATTATTTTTTTAATTCGTCTCAAATATGTAACTGTATGAAAACAATGAAAAATCTGCAATTAACAATATCAGGGAAAACATTACATTTAAAAATCAAATGTATGACGTCACAACTTCGTCGATATTAGGAAAATAAATTATAGTCTATTTTTTTGTACGTATAAAATCCAGTGGCGTTACGTTTTATAGTTTTTAGTTTTAAATTGGCTTGGCTGATGCCATGCAGACGAGACTTTATTTCTGCGTTAATTGTGGTATAATCGCCGTCTAGCTCAGAGGTGGGAGGTGATTGCAAGAGATGATAACGCGCCAGGACGTTTGGGTAAATAACTTCTAAAATTACACGGTGTTCGAAAACTCTTCGCTGAACACGTTAGTTTCCAACAAATAATTACGTTTTCCAAATAGCAAAATAGCACTAGTTGCTTGTATCTTATGTTTAAATATTATGATACGAAACTTGTAGTGCAATTGCAATAATAGCCCAATAAACATCGATTATTTATGGATTGCTTCAAGCGGTGTAGGTTTTCAAAGCGCACACAAATATATATACTAACTAGTACAGTGTTAAAAAGATAAACGAGTTGTGAACATTGTCAAAATAAGTAATAAGTAGATGAATAACGATGAATCTGGTTGGCCTATATGGAAAGAATGATGCTTGATTATCATGAAGGAGATTTGGAACCACCAAAGCAGCAGTTCAAATCCACGTCAAAGGATCAACTGTGCAAAATGTGTACATGTTTTTTCGCATTTAATTTGATAAGCGATAAAATTTCTACATCAATTATTTGAAAAAAAATTGAATAATGTTCATAACTACAAACATATTGCAATGAAAGTCTGTAGCACCAAATCTGAAATCGCGCATACATAAAATCACTATATTATTACTGATCTTTATTTGGTGCATTAAAATTTTCTACTCGAATATGAGATTTTTATTTTCATAAATAATATTCTTATATTTCACAAGAAGTGATTTAAGTTTTTTTGCAGTATTACTCAGACTTGAGGATCTTGAAACTTACTTCAGCGGAACTTCAAATGAAATGGAACTAATAAATGTTTTGCTTGGGGAGAAATACAGTTTGAACTCTTAGAATATATAATGCAAACTGTCACTTGAGTAGGTTTGCACAAGTTGTTCTTTATTGTTTCTTTTCAAATAAGCATTTCTTTGATCTCGACCCCCGTTTATCATCGGTGTTTAATAAATATGCTTATTATGGATATTCTAGTTGGTGAACGTAACGGGAAATTTTAATGGTATATATAATTGTTTACGTAGGTGTTTCGAGGACAACGTTTGCAAATTTCGTTTAAATTCGGCATCAAAGAAATCTGCGAAAATATATTCTGTCAAGTGCCTTCTTGTATACAGTTGCTTTCGGAATATATAAATATCTACGTGTAAGTATGTGACTACGTTTTCCGAATACCGAACCGAATATAAATTTGTTGTGGAAAAGTAAAAACGCAACACCACCGATATTTTATTATTAAAGAAATGAGCCGTGGCTTTGTAGCCGATTTGAATACGTACTTTAATTTTGTGTCTCTGCACACATTTGATATAGGAATTCATATACCTCGACTTTATGTCTCATTTAATTTTGATTGATATCGCAATTTTCCTGTTCCTTTGTGTCAGTATGTATGGCCAGATTTTATAGCGCGAAAACGCACATTACTAGATTTATTATACCAACGAAATATGCACACATACGGCTTTTGAAATAATTTAAAAAATTACGATTAAATTGTCTCGCGCTGGAGACGTCAAACAAAATGAAATAGAATTATAAAAAATGTGTTGCACGCTACTTACCAATATATAAATTATAGCAGAATTATGGATGTGTTAAATAAAATAATGTAATCGTAGTGTTTTTGAAATAATACATTTCAACTATTTATGGTATGTGGAATTACGCATACTTTCACTGTTATACAAATTTGACATACTTTATCTTAATTTTGTGCTTTTATTTTTGCATCATCGTACTTCCTTTCTTCGTCACTAACTCGATTATGTTCGGTTATGTCTATGTCTCTCTTCCTGCTCATCTTGTATAATTTTTAATGCCCCCACCAGCTCATTTGTTTTTGCTCAATATATGTGCTTATCGTTTGTATGTTTAGTTCTTCACGTATTTGTTTGTTTTTCTTTCTGCTAGCAGTTTGCTCTTCTGTCTGACTGTGAGCCTCACATCCGAATATGGTTTTGGGGTATAGATTGTTTTAAACCTCTTTCCTATTTTCTTCGTTTCGTCTATTCTGTTAATTTTTACCTCTTGGTATACTGCGCTTTCCAATCATGACTCCTAGATATTGAAATATATCCACCTACTCTATGTTGGTGCTTTCATTTTTTGTTGATGTCCTAAGTTCATGCATCTTGTATTTTCTTTATTCATTGTCATTCTCGATTTTTTGTAGGTCCTGTTTACTCTCTGCAATCACAATCACGTGATCCGCAAATGCCAATTAGGATCTTTTCACCATTTGCAAGTTTTTATATCCTACATTTAATTTCTTCGGTCTCTCTGTACACATGTTGTCATGTTATGCTTTAATACAATCAAAAGCAGAGGGCTTAATCCTCTTCCCTATCTCAGTCATTTCTTAGTCATAAACACGTTAGATTTGCCATTTTTCCATATTATACATTTGTTCCTTTTGATAAACTTTTAACGACCAGTATTGTTTCCGCATTTTGTCGTAGTGATTCCTAAATGTTTCCTATTGCCACTCATAATTTGTTGTCCTCCAATATTTTTTCGAATTGATGTAACTTAACTGAGTAATTCACCTGTAGTTTTTACAACATTTACAGTCTCATTTTTTGGAAATGTGTAGCCTGTTTAAATATCTTCCCTAGCTGTTTAGCTCTAGTTCTTAAAATTGTGAGCTGTTCGTCTCTTAATCTAAAATTTTTCATTGTTTCGAATCTTTTTATACCTGTTAGATAGGCGTTTATTTCGATTACTCGATTATTATTAATAATCAAATGGATCCAGCAGAATAATTGTCAACTCACCGTTTATCGCCAAACTGATATCATCTCGTCAAAGAAATTGCTAGAGAGGCGTTCTTACATCCATTCAGCGGCAGCACATTCCAAACGCAATACACACATCATGGGAAAAGCAATGGCAACAATGGCACCACATGAAAATATAAATAGCACCCTTTACAATACGGCGGTTACGATACATAGAGTTACTTACAGGGCCCCTTTCGGGGGCCCGCCCGGTCCCACGTTGCCTCTAGTAGCTATCCCCGAATCGGTCATGTTATCAGCTTTGGACACCTTTACCATTTTCCGGATATCTTCGCATGCTAGTGTACCTTAAAGATGCACTCGACGTGCTCGTCGCTCTCCTGTAGAGTTACAGGAGAACCAATGGGCGTCAGCCCCCATGTCGCACCCAAGGAATGGCATAGGCGTACTCGACAGGCAACTTTGGATATTAGCATACCTTGCCTTCTGAACATACGGTTCCAGAATTACTGTCCCCAGTACTTCGGGGACAGGTCGAGGTTTGCCGACAACCACGCCTGTTATCGGTTCACCAAGAACAACATGACATGTCATTCCATTCTGACTAAACGATCAGTCAACCCCCACGCCACGCGAGGGGGCCCTCAATACCCAACTTTCCACAGACACCACAAAGGTGACTGGCAACACAACAATATATATATCCACATGCATATATATATCCATAACAATACAATGGGTATCACATAATAAATCGTTCAGATGTATACAACTGTACTTTACCAACGCTGCATTTGCCATATATATATAAGCTTCGCCAAGATCTGCCTCGCTACTGTTTTGCACAACTCATCACTTCACACTAACTAACTACGCCACTGCATTCTAGACTACCATTGTCTACAAGTGCATCGACTAGCTAAGTCCGCATGCCATTAGCAACTGTCCTAAAACTTAAGACCCCTCTCTAGATCTCATGCAATATCTTTCTTATCGCTCAGACGACCCCTCCACTCAACCCTTATTCAATAATACACACAAAACGGTGTGTATTCATATTCATTTTAGGGAATATAATTAAATATTGAAAATATGCATTTGTAGAAAAATATCTGCGCTACATACCTTATTTTCTTCTTCCTTTATTTTTTCCATCTTTATGTTCGGTCGCCAGAAGGTGATGGCCGCCCTGTGTAATTTCGATGTACTACACCTTTTATATTGTTATTTCCTACTATTACATAGTCTAGTATGGACTTTTCTCTTCTACTTTTGTATATATGTGTATTTCCTTGCTCGTGAACCAATCGTTGTAAACGTTATCCCGTTATCGTTTTTTACGTCCTTTCCACACTTTCCTAGTACTTCTTCGTACCTCGGGTTATTTCTTCCAACTGTTGTATTGAAATCGTCCATAAGATATATTCATCCTTTTATATTGTCTGATATCTGCGTCCTTGACATTGTTGTTGTTCTCTTTTTTATTGTCTTCACTTGATCCGTATGTTATAATGACTGTCCTTTTGTCGATGGGTACGTATCATTTCGACTGTCATCGTTCTTCCTGAACAAATCTCCCACTTGTGTATTAGGTATGTTATTTTTTTTTTGTTAACAATACATCCTACTTTAGCAGCAGCCCCTTACATCAATATTCACTTCAATATACACACATTTCATTTTTCATATTTATGCTTTATTTTTTCTTAGCTATTGTAATTCCTAATACATGCAGTTCCATATTTTCAAATTCTTCCTCTAGTTCACAATCTTTACCTGTCAAACTTTTCCCATTTCATTCATGTTCCCAGTTCCCAAAGATCTTTGTTCTTGATTCTGTTTTTTTTTCTGGTTTTTTGATTTTGTTTTTCCCATCGTTTATACATTTCTGTTCCATCGCCATTTATAGCTATCTTAATGCAACACACTTTAACCTCAATTCCTCTTCCTATTTTTTTCCATCGTTATCTGTTTTATGTTTCTTTCCATTTCCTTGTCAGATCCTCATTAACCAAACCCCTCACTTCTCTAAGATTTTTGAATTTCGTTTCGTTCTTCATTATTTTTTCGACCAATTGGACATATTAAGGTTTGACCAGTCATCAGGCGTTACATCTTTTTTCTATATATTTTTTGCATACGATCTTACAGTCTCCTCCTGCCATGGACCGTTTTGCCTCAATTTCGTTTTGGCCTGGTTTTTCATTTGTTTAGTTATTGATATCTTAAACTTTTATGTGAAAAGTTTTTTCGAAAGTAAGTATGTATAAGAAAGTTCAGTGCGGATCACTGCAGATTTTTTTCTCCTCCCAATCTTTTCCCTCTACTTTTGTAGTTCGCGTATCTTTTCTTTCACAAATCATTTACATTTACCCAGTTCATTTAAAAATTTGCACACCTGGGATTCATTTCTGGTTTTTTGATGTTGTTTTTTTATCGTATCTATATTTCCATTCCATCGCCATACTTCCACATTAATGGAAACAATAATTTCTCTACGAATTTTTAATGTCGCTTCGTTCTTCATTGTCATTATCTTTCAGCGCTATCGCACATACTTTTTCTTCTATTTCCGTGACCATCTTGGATGCGATGTTTATTTACATATGCTGTTAAAAAACAGTTACACTACCCTTCAAAGCATTTGTATGGTTTGAATCCATATAATTACTTTTTTGGTGTCCCGCAGGGATCAGTATTGGGCCCAATCTTCTTTCTGATTTACATAAATGATATAGTAGCGAATGCTCCGTTTGGCGAATGTTACTTGTTTGCGGACGATACAAGTATTGTTCTACAAAGCAAAGATCCTTCAGAATTAATTCTGGCTGCTAATTCATTACTGCGAATGATATCGGATTGGTTTGCAGCAAATCATTTAAAATTGTACGTAGGAAAATCTCAATACACAATCTTCCGAAATATTGAATTGGAGATCACTGGAGAACGAGAATCGATATTGATTCGAAGTTGAATTGGTCCCATCATATATTGGAACTCGATAAAAAACTTGGGAAATCAATATATGCAATATGGTCAATTAACAAAAAACTCGGCACTGAATTTTTTAAATTGAAAATAAACAACTCGGATTTCTTTGTGACACTACGAATATATCATTAGGGTGACTGAAGTAATCAGTATCCAACATCATTTTTCGATTTTACAGATAATGTAAAAGAAAGCATGGAGTTTTAATCAGAGATTTTTTAAAAATATATTTACTTCCTTTTCCAATATTCAAATCTATTTGGGCGACTTATTATTCATACTTAATTGACTTGTATTACTCGTAACTTGAAATTTATTTATTATGTCACTCTGCTGTAATTTATTGGATTAAAGTGTATTTTAATTCACCGCTCGCGTGTAATTGCGTCATACCGAGCTATTTTATTTTGTCTATCATTTTACCGTCACTGAGAGCATTTAGTAAACCTGTTGGAACGTGTTTTATGAAACATCTTGTTACGTATTGTCATCGTTGCATTATTCAGGAAAATATCAGCTACTTCATTTCCGTTGACGTGATATCCATTTTTGGTTTGTCGAGCGAACGTCATCGTTCAGCGACTGCAGTTCTTCAATACTGAAATCTTGTTGACATAAGTTGTGTGCATTTAAACCATTTGATTTGTATTTCGATACAGCGGCATTTTACGTGCAATTTTATTCAAATTATGCGTTTTGTAACAAGTCGATAATTTGATGCTTCGGCTTTTTGTGAAGCCGAGAATACATGATTTTCCGTTTCGAATTGCGTTCATCATAGGGGATTGATGGTATAAATTTGCAGCACTTTCTAGGTGATTTTTTACATTAGTATCTTGTTGGGGGATATTTCCGATTGAAGAGGCCAATTTGTACGACGTAAAATCGTGTCGAGTAACTATGATTCGGTTTCTTGGAATGTCGTGATATCTCGTTTGTGCTTGAAATCACCTACGTTTTCCTTGGTGTAATATTTTGTAATGGACACATAGCAACCAAGCACATTGTACTTTCCAAGATTAACTTACCTCGTGGATTGTAAACTTTGTTTTGTCATTGTAAGGAAATTTCATAGCAATAATTTGATATCAATCTATTTTGTACTGATTTTTGAGAATTAATTTGTTTAGGGCAGAAAAAAATGAGCAAGTCTAGTGAACTTTTTAGAGCATATTATTGCATATTTGAGCATTAAAAAAAATATGTCGAGAGAAAAATATTTAAACGGAACACCTTTCAATTGCAATTTACAATCGGTGGGAAAGATGTAGCTCGTAATTTTTGTCTGAAACAAAAAGAAACCACAGAAAATTGTAATTCTCGTATATTTTCTTCTAGGTGAACTAAAAAAAACCCAAAATCTTGAAATTCAAGATTTTTCTCAAGTTTGAAAATAAATGTGCTCTTTGCAGGAAGAGAAAATCATTTCAACTTGCTAGAAAAGTTGTTTAGAATTTTTTTTTCATTAATCTTTTTTAGTTCAAATAGAATAGAATGCCACTGAAGCCAACAAAAGTTTTGTTTCGTTTTGATTGCTTGTCTAGTTTTCTCGCAATCACGCCCACCAGTTTAGAAAAATCGTAAAAACGAAAACTCGAGAAAACGCGCTCTAAAGTTTACGATCAGGAAAAATGCCAATTTTCGATTACTTATGCAATATCTCGCTATAATCCTACTATAGCTCTTTCGAATTCAAAATATTTTCGTTTCGAACGACCGATTGAACTTTTTTCAGTACATAGTTCGGTGTTATGTGACTGCGGAGAGGGGCGCGCCATTCCTTTGTCCGAGCGTTCGTGCGTTCGTATATTTTTTGCTCGACACCTCACTGTGTTTAGTGCTGTATCTTTCAAAATATTGCGAATTAGCCGCTATAACTTTTTATACATATTCTTAGATATATTAGGCATAGATTTGAGCATTAAAAAAGGAAAACTGATTTTTTGAGTCTTCTAAAGTCAAGTTTGGGGTGAAATTAACTTTCTCTCAATTTTTTTTGACCAATTTTACACATTTTTCGATTTGAATCTAAAGACATAATTATTTAAACCGAAATCATTTAATTTTGTCTTATTTTATCTAATTATTTGCAAATTTCGTCCGTGCTTATCGTCTTTGGATAAGTTTTGATCACGTTGATTGGAAATGGAGAAGTACCACGAAATTACGTGACCCACATAGATAATCAACTTTTTGAGAAATTGGCAGTTTATCGCATTTACTTTCAAATTAACTTCCTCAAATTGCAGCTGTGATACGTTGCGGTCACTGTTGCAGTTAATAAGTCTCTTCTTTTTGCTATGCATTTATATGACCTGCAGCGGTATTGCCGTCAGAGCGGAATACGCTCATAATCTGCGTAGGACATAATTTGTTACTGCGCTTTAATCATGATTGTGGTCGTCAGCTTTTATGATATAAATAATGCATATCGATGCAATTAACGACCAGAAGCGTATTATGAATGCATTGTAAGGTTTTAGTTACAACATAGTTTTATTATGATTTAAATAATTGTCTTAAATTGACTATTGCAAATGTATAAAAAAGTCAATATTAGGAATGTGGTTACTTCACTTGACCGGAAGAAATTGAATACCACATCAGAACCAAAATCTGTTTATATATACAGCTTGTATCATTATGTTAACTTAACACTTATTGCTAAGTGACCATTTTCACCCACATTTCATACAAACTCCAAGAAGTACGTATGAATTCCCATTTCAATCTTCAGTAATATGAAAGATGCATTTTGATGCGTTTGTCTACATGGTCTACTTTTAAACAATTCAATTATCGAAAAATTTTGAGCAAATTCTGAAAATGAAGTCGATGTTGAATAAGACTGCATACAATTTTCAATATTATCGCGAGGAACTTTTTACGAATACAAAATGCAGAAAGATGGGGAAGAAGCCTCGCGCAGTTGAATTCAAACCGGGCATCAAAATGCGCAATTTACAAATAAGTTTGATTTGTTTAATTTGTTAAAAAATACACCAAGTTTAAATTCTTAGCTTAAGTCACTCGCAGGTATCGAGCTTTTAATATCCCTCTGTCTTAAACATCAGTTTAAACTTTTAAAAATTTGCATGCCATCTTCACTGAGCAGAATTTATTATTCAACTGTACAGTGGCGCCACATCAGATCCCAGTAGAAGTAGCTTCACGAAAACTACACAAGGTCACCGCTAAGATCTATCACGAGTCATACGGCCCTGCAAACCTCCAAGAGAAAAACTTCTTGCTCTAAAAATTCTTAGAGAAAGTATAAACATTATCAGTCTATGGACAAAGGCGAGGCTACAGTCGAATACCAATGATATAAAATGAAAATTATGTCAATATTAGAAGACAAGCCCATCGATCGAGACCAAGAAACTACTCTGATATAGAAAAGAGGCATCGAGATGCCCGAAATTTATACGGATTGCCAATTCATAATTGCAATTACGACCAGCCGAATAAGTATCAGAGAAGAAGACTGAGAAGCAACAACTGCTCAACTGACGAGAAGTCGGCGCAGATATTAGCACATCGACACAGAACGAAGCATCAACATATAGGCAGACTGGCAATTTCCAATGTATATTCTTCTACGTCACTATGACCCAGATTACTAACCAGATGATGACATGTGACTTTCCCGAAACGCCAAAGCTACCATTTAAGGACCAATTTAACAGGGATGTTCATTAGCCAAGAACTAAGCAGAACACACACACAAGCAAAAGAAAGGGAGGAGGTGAGATGGAAGAAATTTGTGGAAGAAGCAAAAACACAGAGAATCCAAAATAATGCAAAAGGGCAAGAAAATATCTGAGAGAAATGATGAGGGTAATATTACGAGAGAACAAGAAAAAATCAAAATAATCAGAGGATATTAAAACGATAATGAGTGAAATGGAAAACGAGATCAAAAAAATGACAAAGGAAAATAAAGATCATACAAAACATATGAAATAATTAAAAGAAGAAAACGAAGATGAAAGAAATGGCACAAAAAATGAGGGCATGGAATAACTCTAACGACACCAAAAAGGAGAAAAAAGAAACAATATAATTATCAAAGGATTGAGACTCGAAACTGCCGGTGAAAGCGACTTCAAACTAGCTTTTACTGATAACTAAAACTAGAGGTAAGTATAATCAGCACATAGATTAATTGACCGTATTGGCTTAATTGAAATTACAGGATTTCAAGGGGATATAAAAATTATAATAAATTAATAAATATAAAAGATAACATAATATTCGAAGAAAGCGATCTCACATTAAAGGAAACAGACAAGAGAAGACAAGAGAAAATGGATTTATAATTGATAAACAATTATTGGATATATTATTTGGAAGCAAGAGAAGAGAAAAATGAAAGAACAGTAGGTGCCATGCTGATAATAAAATAAAAGTTAAACTATGCCAGGAAACTAACCAGGTTAGCAGCGAACGGTTGGGTTGGGTTGGGTTGGCTTGGGTATCAAAGAAGAATACAACAAATTTACGAATTGACCAAATGAAGACGCGGGGAGTGACGATTTTTTCAAAAAATTGCAGTTGGAGATAGACAGGACTAAATTTAAAATTGTGATAATGGGGACCTCAATCGAAGAGTTGGAAAAAAGAACGAGGATATTGGGGGGGTCTTTAGAAAATGAAGGTGAAAATGTAAAAACACATATGGAGAATAATAGAATTTGAAAATGATTTAAAAATTAGAAACATGCCTTTCATGCATACGAACATACACAAGATAACAAGAGAGGTAAAGACTCGAAGGGAAAGGTCAATAAGTTATTACATTGCTTTCTGATTAACAGCGAACTATGGAGCAATTTTACTGATGTAAAGGTAGAAAGAGGTCTGAAACTTTGAAGTTACCATTTTCTACTGCCAGCAGGAGGTAAGAAAGGATGGGAATATGATAAACTCATAAACATGAGAATATAATGTTACAGCCATAATGACGTAGGAAACATAGGAAAATCCACTAAATATAAAATATTAGTGAAAAAAGTCAACCCAACAAACAATTTTTCTTATGGTATTGATGTACTACTCCTGTTGTTATTAACGTTGCTTGTATTTTAACTTATTTCCTTTATGATGATTTCTGGGTTTCGTTAGATGCAAAAATACGCAAAAATACTGGAAACCGAAAAGCTAATTCGGCCCAATATAATTAAATAATGAAAAAGAAACTGAAAAAGTCAATTCAATAAAAAAAATTTGTTAAGGTATTAATTTCGTTATCATTTTCCTTTTGTTGTTTGCGGTGTTTGTGTTTTAACTTATGTCCTTTTTAATTCCTTTTCGGGGTACGTTAGACGCAATACATACAGAGAATATTATTAACGATGTGCACAGAAAAAACCCAAAAAGGTGAACTCAGCCCCATATATATAATTGGTAAACAAAGTAGTCCATCCAACCCAACTGGGGCAATGAATGAAATTGCAGAAAAACAAATTGTGCTGGATTGGGTTGGGTTAGGGTATGACTATGACTAAAAATGAAGCATAGCAAACCGACAACAACACAATAAATCTATTTCGTCATAACCAAGGCGCTTGGAAGATGCAATTTGGATTCTAACCAATAAGACGTGTATAAGATGCAAGCAATATTTATTCTAAGACAAATTACGAAAAGTACGATAGGAGAAGATGGAAACGTCGACCTAGTAAACGATGTAAAAAGGGAAGATATATGGAAAACACTGGAGAGAAGAGGAATACATCAAGATAATTAGGAGCACACATAGTTTATACGACAACACGATGTACAAGACAAGAAACTTCAAAAATATTACTACTCTTCTCATTGATACTGGACGAAGTGAAAAAAGAGGCAAAAAGAACAATAAAGGGATACGAGATTGATACTATGATATGAAAATTGTTCATAACTCAGAGTTAAGGATGAAAAAGCACGAAACAAAAATAAAGAAATATACAGGAAGTCACTAAGAAATACAGTATTAATATCAACCAAGACAAAACCAAAACGAAGATACTGGGCAAGGAGATGGAACAACGCATGATAGAACTAGATCGAAACAATTTACAAGTAGAAAAATTCAAATATCTGGGAAATTATCTGGATGAAATTATTGAACAACGCCAGTATAGAACAACGCCAGTAGGAAAATTCTTCAATAGTATAAAGGCCAAAAGACCCAAAGAAACAAAAACACAGATATTCAAAAGTTGAAATTTTTATAAAAACATACACGAGTCTTAGACAACAGTAGAAAAACAACAGCGAAAGATAGAAGCGAAAAATACAGATATTTGAGAAAGATATAAAACAACAAACGTGGATAAAAGTAGAAATTCGGAACGAATAACACAAATAAGAGAAGAAAATCAGTTGAGGTGGGATAGGCACGTCAAGGGAATGAGCGAGGCAAGAATTACAGGAATAAGAACATGGAAAAGGAGAGGTGGAAATAGTAGAAGATATAAGAAAAGTGGTGGAAAATAAAACAAGCAGCAGATATCACACAGGATATAAATAGTTGGGAGGAGTTTTGCAGAACAGATCCCAGGGAAATGATTGCACTCATCATGGCTCAGTAGGGCTCAAGGATAAGTAACTAAATATGTATTCATATATATTTGTGAACGTTCCGTTGTGCTTAAAAATCAATTCAGTCTTAATTTTGTTGTAGGAATATAGATGGACCCAAGTGCCACGTCTTAGTTGTCGTACAATTGATGAAATGAGACACACTTGCTCCCACCGTCGCCTTTTTTGGCATTTGGAATAAAGATCAACCACATACAATGATTTTTTTAATGGACTATTTGAATATTAATTGATTTTGTATTTTGATGTGCCAATGTTTTAAATTGCGCAGTGTGATCACAATTTATTCATTAATGAATTATTCAGGAGTGTTTGAACATTTTTCAATTTGTTTGATTTTAATTGAATAGCGCATTTAGTTCGATCGATTTCCTACGATTTTGATAATATTTGTAGATAGTGTGCGGATTTACTTTGCATTAGCATTTAGTATTTTTATATATAAGTAAGTATATTAGCAAAATAATATATTAATATTTGTGTAAAAATATGTTGTACTTGTTCTGATGTAAAAAAGTAAAAAAGTCACTATTATTATTTAAATATTAAAAGTATTAATCATAAATTAATTATTTGGTCGTAAAATAAGTAACTTGATTATTTACATATATTAAAATGCGCGCTTCTGAGGCCCGAGATATGTAAATTCTTAGATTTATAGGTCCATACATAGGATTAAATTGTGTGTCGTAAAAGTTTCAAGAAGTTATTGAACGCTAAGCGGGGTCAAAGCAAGAGTCATATATTTCTGGCGCCCAACGAGTGGTGCTCTTTATCATAAAAAAATCTTTATTTTCCTCAAAATTAGAATAAATTGTGCAAAATTTTTCTGTTAAATTTAATTAGGACGTGCGTTTTTACAATTGAACAACATCAGCGTACGTGTATTAATTCGCATTTAAATGGGACAACTAAAGCCCAATTTATTCATTAAATCGCTGTGCGATTTGTCGGCAATGTTGCAGTTCTTTTTTTTTTTCAATGGAATTAACCTCACCAGTAAAACGCGAACAATGATTACAAACTGATTCACAAATTAAAATTAAGTTATAATTGTGAATAAATTTATTATACATTATATTACGATGTCCATATGAAGAAAATCCTTGGTTACTTGGATCGAAAAATTCGAGATAAAATTTTAAACGTACAATTTTTATGAAGTATTTTATTGTGACAGGGCTAAGCTTGCATACTCTGGAGCATATATTTTAAAATTAGTATTCCAGTGGAGTCTCTTTTAGAACGCTAAATCCACTAAAATTTCAAAAATCCCAGCCATTGTGAATGGAAGATTTACCCCATTTATAATCATACGTACATTGTTACAAACAACAAAAAAAGAAATACTAAAAATGCTGCGGGTTTCGTTAAATTTTGTTGCGCTTACAAATAGATCACATACATGGTCCTTGGTGCATGTCGTCTCACACTTTCAATAAATCTAAACCTCCCTGCACATGACCCCGAACCCTACACACATTATAAACTTTATGTGCGGATTTAGAAATGTTTTACGGTTTGTATCAATGCTCCTGGTTATATTCTCGATATAAAATGTTAAATTTTACAATTTACTGTTCTCCGGTTTAATTTTTTAATGCGAAATGATTTATGCTAGTTTTTATTGTTTCAGGATGATTAAAGGAGGAGGGATGGTACTAAAATAAACAATTGAAAAGCTGCAAACATGGCGGGCCTTATAAAAAAGGCCGCCGAATTTTATGTCGTCCTTGGTGTCCTGGTCACATCATTAGCCGCAGGTAACGAAAATGCTATTTTATTTTACACTTTGAATATCGAACCGTTCCTTCAGAATATTAATTATGCGGAAGCTTAATTTTCTTAGGAACCTATTCTTAGAATATTCATGCGCATCACTTCCTTAATAGTTTCACAAATTACCGAATAATTATCTGAAATTTTGCAATTCGGTAATAAAACTGATTTATGGAGTTTTTCCTTAAATTTAATTTGGCCCCTCGAAAATGTTTCATTGTGCACTTTATGATGTTATTATAGGTGTAAATAGATGCCTTGCCAGTTTATTTACGACAGCTTTAAAGGTATTCAATAATTTGGCTGTTATACAAATAGTTTACTGTGCAACTCGCACAGTCACAGTGCAAGCTATTCACCAGCAGAAAACCATAGGTGTCTCCATATGTACGAACAGCGACGTGTTTCGTGTATTGTGGCCCTTTTTAAAAGTCGCATAAACCGCTTACAAAAGGGTTCGCATAAATCGAAGGACTAAATTGAATTACATTACTTACTGAAAATTTTTCAATGCAATTGCTTTTGCTTGTCATTCTACAACGTTACAAATTTGTCGCCCAACGTGTGACTCCACAAATTGAAAATTCTAGTGATTCTAGTTTGATTGTTTTGCATTCATTTATATTTCGTATATATTTTTGTTTGCAGTTATGTTAGTGTATACTTATCTTGAATCACATCACTTAACTTGGTTTTCAGTTACCGCCACGCTAACTTTGTGTTGGTATTTCAGTAAATACATATTTTGGTTTCTTCTCTTAAAATTATTTTGTTAAGTGAACTGAAATAATTCGAGTAATTTTTAATAAATGTGCTGTTATTTTTGAGCGATCGTTTAGTAAAATTATTAATTTTTATACTACACATATTATAAAACGTTGATTTATTTTCCATGGGTCAAAATGCGATAATTGATAAGTCCGTAATGTTAAAAATGTACGGAGATACCTTTGAGTAGAAAACATCGTTCAAGATAGAGGACTGAAAGAACTTTCGTTCAAGAGCTGTCGATCTGCGGCATTATTGATGGTCGTCATCCTGTAGACCAATACAAAACCCCGAACTCGTTTCAGAATTGAGCATCGTTGGTTTTCTTACACGATTCGTAGATATACTCACATGGAAAATTTCATTTCTTTGTTTTTACTTTTTCACATGCGCATTATTCCACATTTTATTTTCAGTTTACGCTCGCTGTTAAAATGTATTCAATTCAAACCCGAATGTGAAGCGCATTTGCATTTTGTTTGTGTCACAACTTTTGTATTTAGGATTTTCGCAATTATTTACATATTTATGCGTGTTTTGTTCCAAATTATGCCTTTGTAAATTATCGATGTACCTACACTGAGACGCGGTATTTTTGAGTTCATTTATTTCTATTCTGTGCATGAATTGCGAATTTGCGGAATAATGAAAGCCATTGAAAAATAATATTTCAGTATTTTGTTTTCTTCAATTTTCAACTTTAATCAATGCCAGTTTTACGAATATAAACATTGTTAATTTCCAGCTGACGTGCTGTTTACGTTATTTGCACAGCAACCAACAACTACACGGTAAATTAGTCGCAATAGTCAATAGTTACATTGGGCTATACACATTTGTGTTTGTCAGGAATTTAAATTTATTTCACCTTTAATTTATGAATCATATTTTGTGATATCCTTTTAACTGTGAATTATTTATATATTTATTTTATGCGTTTATCTGATTTGCTAAAGTAATAGGTTTGTGCCTGTGGTTATTTACAAAAATAAGAAAAATTGTTACTTATTTTCCGAACATTAAACATTTTTTTAAATTTATTTATTTATCCCATAATACATAATACATGTGTGGGTTATGTCAGACTTACATATAAAACATACAAAGCATAAAATATATACAACTAAAGAATATACAACTAATCACATATTGCCAATATTGTTGGCCACATCACACCTATCACGAAATTCATCAATTGAATAGATAGTCTCATGCAGAAGAAATGTCCTAACGAAGCGCTTCAAACGCATCAAAGATGATGCCATTCTTAATTTATATGGTAATGCATTAAACAATCGCAAATCCAAGATACAAGGAGATTTTTCAGTCACATTCAATGGATATTTAGGTATACGAAAGTCAAGTTTGTATCAAGTATTATACTTATGAATATCCTCATTACAAAGACATTTTTCTTTATTTTTGTATATATGAAGTAATAGCTCCAATATATGAATTGCAACTAACGGTAAAACTTTCAACTCCTTGAAATAGGGCCTGCAGGATTGCCTAACGCCCAGTTAGACAACTAATAATT
Source organism: Geotrupes spiniger (assembly GCA_959613385.1). Taxonomy (NCBI): domain Eukaryota; kingdom Metazoa; phylum Arthropoda; class Insecta; order Coleoptera; family Geotrupidae; genus Geotrupes; species Geotrupes spiniger. The sequence continues at coordinate 6,302,368 of OY390741.1, forward strand.
CTTTTCTGTGCCAAAAAACAACACCACTCGCACTTGACGCTCCCCAAAATGTTATACCATACAACAGTCTACTGTGCACATGTGTATAATATAATGATAGTATATTGCAGCGATCAAATATCGCAATTGATAACAAACAGAATTAAGTCTACTGACAACTTTACTATAATGTGTTCTCCATGTTAATTAGTCATCAACATGTAATCCCAGGAATTCAATATTAGAGACTCGTTGTATTTCGGCATTATCAGCTAAAACATGAGTGTCAAATTGAGTGTTGCTATGAACAATATGAAATATCATATATTTAGTTTTAGCGGCATTCAAAAAAAGCTTATTTTGTGAAAACCATGGATTAATATTGAGTAATAACTTGCTAACTTTATTCTCACTCTCTGACACACTGTTAGAAGACACAACTGCACTAGTATCGTCAGCAAACATAATTAAATCATTATCTGACATAAAATTAATGATATCGTTTACAAAGATCAAAAACAATATATGACTCAAAATACTACCCTGGGGTACGCCCCGTTCAACCGGTAGATTCAAAGAACTTACACTATTAATACCGCGATGAACACTGACATATTGGCTTCTGCTTGAAGGGCTCCTGAACCAATCAACAACAACACAACGAGCACCATACAAATTCAGCTTAATCAACAAAAAATCATGATCAACGCAATCAAATGCGCGACTCGGATCACAAACAACACCCCAATGTAATTCACCCGCATCAAAGCAGCGCAAAACGCGCCTATAAAAATCGTGAATTACTGTCCTTGTGGAATGATTTGTTCTGAAACCATGCTAACGATCAGTCAGAATATCATATTTATCTAAGTGTGAATCTATGAAACATTGCATACTCAAAAATCTTGGAAAAACTGGATGATATAGTAAGTGGCCGATAATTATTAACATCCAACTTACTTCCCTTTTTATGAAGCGGAATAACTAACGATATTTTCAATTTATCAGGAAAAACTCCCGTTGAATGTGACAAATTTATCAAAAATGTGAAAGGAACTATCAAACTATCAATTTTTTTTTAATAAGTAACAAGGTATACCACCATGACCAGCAGATGCTTTATTCTTTAGTTTCCCAAATAAATGACTAACCTCGCATTCATTATAAGGCAACATGAACATACTACTGATGACGCTGATATTACAATTAATATTACTATTACAAACAGGAACCTGAGAAAGAACTTCACGAACCGAATCTATAAAATGACTATTAAAATAATTACTTACGTCATGAAGGTCGCTCATTAACTCTCCGTCACATTGCAAGATGATATGCTCCCTTCTCCGAGTCGCACCTGACAACTCATGCATAGCATCCCATGCCGCTTTTGCAGAATTAGGGGCACACGAGATATTTTTTTGCATAATAATTACAGTTAGTCTCTTAACAAAATCCTACGCTTTTTTCTTTCAAATGAATACCGATCGCTTAAAATGGGAAAATCTGAAAGAACATATAAACTCCTTAGTTTGTCACTACAACGCTTCACCTCACAGTTCACGCAATTCTTATTACAATTAGATTTGTCAATCCGTCTCCTCAACAAAGGAAAAGATTCATTGAAATACTTCATAAAAAGCTCATAAAAAAATCAAAAGCATAATTTACATCTTTAAATTGCCATAACAAGTCCCATGAGGTATTATTCAATACTTCCTTCATACGTAATACATTCACGTCGCTGAAACATTTATAGTGTCTATACTCCTTAATCCTATTAACATCAGCTAGGGGAAATGTCACCAACATCATTGTATGATCAGAAATCACTGTGTCCATAACACCAACCATACCAATATTCACAATACTATTTGTGAATACATTGTCAATAGTGGTCTTACTGCATCCTGGTATACGAGTTGGTAGGTGGACACAGCGAACCAGACCAAACAACGACATAACGTCAAATGATCTACGCATCTGGCGAGATTCATTTCTAAAATTAACATTGAAATCGCCACCCAATATAATTCTACACTTAAGTTTAACTATTTGAAAGAATAATCGACTCATACAATCCATAAAAACATCATAGTCTCCAGGAGCCGTATAACAATAAATCACACACAATCGAGTCCCTCAAAAAGTACTCCGTAAACCACAAAACTCGAAAATCTCTATCATTCAGAAGTGAATTATTCAACAGATTCAAAATATATCTGAGTAATTTATATTTGTCAATCACACGCATATGCACACCATGTTGAGTAAAGTCATCATTGGTCAAAATCTTATTATCAACGTACCTAATATTACTAGTTCTTACAATTTTATCATAAACAAATTCAAAGTAAACCTATCCGGACAATACGGCGTAGAAACCAAAACATCTTCAAGGATACACCTTTTAAAGGCGAAAGTCTCTTCAAAACCAGTTTATCAACATTGAAAGCACTATTAGTTCCGCACAACTACAAAATCTTCATCACAGAAATCGGCCACTAGAGGTTCAATATTCTTCACAACCTCTTCGAGGCAAGCATTAGCTTACAAATTGTAGTAACTTGATAACTATTTGCACCATCCCAATTCATCATTATTTCGGTGAAATTACGACCGTGGCTATCAGAAAGAAGCATCTTGCTTTTTACAGATTGCTTAATTGATGGAACACTGGATATAGTTCTAATAGAAACATTTTCAGCATTACTATGACTGCACGTTGGTCGTATATCGCATTGGTCACTATCACGTACATCAGCCATTAATATTGACGGTGACTTTGCATTCTCTTTCTCACCCAGCATTCCGAGCAACTTACGCAATTCACCATTTTCTTTAAACAAAAAAATTATTTTTTTTTCTAACAATTCAATTATTTTGAAGAAAGAATTCAATCTGGAGCCTTTACGGTGTCTTTTCTTCAATGATTGAACTACAGTTACATCACTAGAGTCACTTGAGTATGAATAATTTACAATAACATTATCATCTGTATTTATTTCATCATTATTACTTATTAAATAGTCCGACTTTAATCGACTAATAAGTTCATCCTTTTTTATTTATTTATTTAATTCAATACAATACTCCACAGACAAAATCCAATAACGGAGTAGGATGGAAAAATAACAATGCACAAATGTGATAGAAATAAAATAACTTAATAAATCTGTTACAATAATTCCTGCAAAAAATAACTTAAATTGTTGCTTATAAATATTGAGGAAAGACTATAATCAATATATGTGCACAAGAACGCGTCATTTCTTAACGTAATACAGCTGATTGGTACACTCACTTATTTGATGCTTTTTATAATATCACAACTACATGAGAAGATGTCAAACTCTGCTTGGCGCCGGTTGTAATTATTACACATGATGAACACCGGGGAATGTTGCAGAATATTTGTTCTTGGAGTTGGCAAGTAGAAGCAGTCGCTCAAAGGAGACGATAATCTAGGCGTGCGAAAATTTAAAGCTTGCACAATTTCTCCACAATGATGAGATGGAGCCATTGACTACCTTATGTAGAAAGGTCAAGGACGTAACGATGCGTCTATGTGCAAGTGTATCGAATGAAATATGATCCAGAAGGGAATCATAAGGATACCCAAATTGCGGGTAGTGACCGTTGGACTTGAAGAACATATATTTCGGAAAGCGCCGTTGACCTTTCTCGATGGAATAAATGCTACCACTGTACATAGGACAACAGATACATGAGGCATATTCAAGTTTAGAGCGAACAAATGCACAGTAGAGATTAACTAAAGTTTCGATACGTGCAAAGCTGCTGCCATTTCGAATAATAAAACCTAGTATTCTAGTAGCTTCAGATGTAACGCTTTGGATATGTGCAGCAAAAGAGAGCTTTCGATCAAAGACAACACCGACATCACGAAAGGTAAGAGGCCTCTCCAATGTAGTATTGTCCAGGACATAAGGATACACGAGAGCGCTTGATTTAGTCGTAAAAGACATAACCATGCATTTTGAAGTATTCAGACGAAGCTTATTTAGAATGCACCAATGAGCAATTTTATTCAGTTCAGTCTGGGGTGCAGCACAGTCTGCAATAGAATTGACTCTGCAGAAGATTTTTAAATCATCGGCGTAAAGTAAGTGTAATACGAGCAGATTGTTAACGATATCATTAATGAAGATGTTGAATAGTAGGGGCCCGAGAATCGAACCCTGAGGAACTCCCGAGGTAGCAGCAAAGGATACAGATGCAAATCCCTTGAGAACAACAAAATAATTTCTATTGCCAAGGTAAGATTCAAGAAATCTTAAAAGAGGATAAGAAAAGCCAAAATCTGAAAGCTTTTTTAGTAATAAACTGTGGTCCACCGAGTCAAATGCTTTAGAGAAGTCTGTATACACAACATCCACTTGAGAACCGTCGTCAATAGATTGAGCAATAAATTGAGTGACGCAGAACAAGTTAGAGGAGGTTGATCTACCCTTCCTAAAACCATGCTGTGCATCAGATAGCAGGTTACTAACGGGAGCGTAGAGTTGCTCGAAAAGGCACATTTCAAATACTTTGGCAAAATTACTTATACAAGCTATTGGCCGATAATTTGAGATGTTATTTCTTGCACCCTTCTTGAAGACCGGGGTCAATCTGGCAGATCTCCAGACTTCCGGGAAGCTAGCAGTGCTAACAGAGAGGTTAAAAATGCAGCACAGCGGATAGGCCAAGGCATACGCACAATCCTTTAAGAGAAAAGAGGGAATAAGATCCGGTCCTGCAGTCATTTTAGGTTTTAGGCGTCTCAAGGATGTTAGTACCTCAGATTCCCGGATGTAGTTTATATATATTGTATTTGAGTTAATTGTGGATTCATTCGTGTTAGCCGGTTGAGAAGAAGAAGTAAAGCAACTTTGAAAGAAGTGCGCAAAAGTGTTAACAATAGCTTGAGGGTCAGAAATGAGATTATCTTGATAGTAAAACTCGTTAGGAACGCTAGAACTATTTATGTATCCCCAAAAACCGGTAACCGGTAACAGCAGAATTGCGTTTTTGCAAATCTTTTTTTTTTAGTTCACACACCTTTAACTCGGACACATTTATCGATGCACTTTTCATTTATGCTGGCGCATATATTCACACCGCCTTTGCCTCGACTTTAATTAACTTTAACTTTAATTAATTAATATTAATATTTTAATACTGAAACAATAATACGTAATTTTATTATTTAGGAAGAATTTCATTATAGATAACGTCACAAAAAATAGCTTTATTCGTGGCAATTAAAACGATCGAACCAAGAAAAAATAATCAACAATATCAGAATTATATCAAACTTAATATGCCTCCGGGATTCTGATGATTTGCGTACAAATTACATATACGCAGGAACTAATTGCTTGTTAAACTTTAATTATAACATTTTATGCTTGGAAAAACATTTCATACATGATTAATCAATGTTGCTGCTTCACCTGAGATTGCATTGTATAAAAGTTATGGCTTCATGTGGTCCTAGAGATAAAACGCATATAAAAGGTTTTATGGCTTCATATCACTTAATATTACAACGCCGGGAAACTACATTAAAATGTTTGATGATCATCCGGGATTGAAGTAAATTCAAAACAACACTTGTTGATTACAATAATGTAGTTACAAAATCGCCACCGGCGTTAAAATGTTGCCTCAATGGAAAAATGGAAAGTGACATTTGAATTTCAAAGCTCAAACTTCAGGTTACATCATTAAAGTTATTATTCAAAATCGAAGAAGTTGTCCACTTTTATATTTTCTTGGGAAGTTTTCCACTTGGACACTTAACTTATTTAAAATGTGTCGACTTGTTAATGTTTGGTTTAACTTTTTTGATATGTAGTTATTTTTGACAATGAAATAAATGAAAAACAAAACAGATAGGTATCAACATATTGAAAATTTATGTGGGATTCAGTAGAAAATAAATTCATGTCATAGGTACATTACGGGCAATACGTAATTGTCAATTAATATAATAATCAGCTTACCTATTATTTCATTTGCTTGCTTTGTTTCTCTTTTGTTAGTTTGATTTTCATTTTTCAGTTATATGCATTATAAATTTTCGTTTGCAATAATTGCAATTTCACCATTAAAATTAATGCGGTTTATCTCTACATATTATTAGCCAACAATTATCATTCAACTTAATCCACCAAGGACGAATCCAACTCTGGAAATACATTTTGAGGCTGATTATATTATTATCTAAAACGGTTTAGTTTTCCAGTCAGAAAATCTCGGATGGCAAATCAGAGCGCCAGAAAATGCATTTGATCTCAAAAATACACTACCGCTCAAAAAATTACGGACACCTACAAGATTTGTGTTGTGGTGCATGAAAAATATTGAAATCTTTTTAATTGTATGTAAAATAAAGATCGTCAATATCAAAATCAAAAATAAAAAAAATTAAGGAATATTTAATAAATGACAATTCAACAGATTCCACAATTCAATACTAATAACGGTTGTTACCACCACGAGCTCTTATAACGTCCCTTAAACGACTAGGCATGCTTTGAATGAGGGTGACAATGTGTTTGAGCCCATTCTTCTGCCACTCTTACGTCATTCAATGTCTCCGGTCGTGGTTGGCGACGTCTCACTCTATTACCAAGAAAAGCTCAGGCGTGGTCTATTGGATTCAATTCGAGACTATTGGCTGGCCACGGAAGACATCGTATAGCGACTTGTTCCAAGTATCGAATGACAATTCTCGCAAAGTGCGGGCGGCGAGTATCATCCATATTAAGAAAATTCTCGCCAATAAATTGCGCATATGTGTGGTTCTAAACATTCGAGGATGTACCTGTATGCCGGCATTGAGCCGTTTTCAACAAACATCAAATCGGTGTGGACCTCTAAAAATATACCTGCCCAGATCATTACACTGTCTAGATTAAATCCAATTCTGGGAGATATACAGCATGGACTGTATCACTCTCCTGGTCTTCGCCATACCTTCTCACGTCTGTCTGATTATCTAGGTCTAAATGTAGACTCATTTGTAAATAGTGGTGTGCACACTCAAGCCGCGCTCTTCGATATCCTATCGTCATTTAAGGGGCTGACACTGGTGTTTTCGCAGTTCCTTCTTTGAGTCTCCTCCGTACTGTTTGGGCTGAAATCCCCTATCTCACAGCACAGAAAGATACAGAAAACGGTCATCTTGATTCGTTATTGACCTCCTCTGACCAGATTCGGCTCTTCTTGTGAATTCATGTATTTCACGGAACACACTACGATATTAAAATGTTGTGCAATATACCGCACACTTCGGCCATCCTTGCTTAAAGCAACCATTTAAGCATTAATTTCAGGTAACATGGTACACAAATGAGTCAAATCCGTCATCTAAAAAGTGGATTGAAGAAAAGAAACACAATCCAAATAAAAAACAACTTGATGAGTGAATAGTTTTAGATACACTCACAATTGGGAAAATGCTTTAACGCTTTAAAGAGTACAATATAATAATTAGGATTTTCTTTTAAAATCCTATCAACGCATTAGTTAATTAATTACTTTTGGGGTGCCCGGAATTTTTTGAGCGCCAGTGTATTTAAAGGATTTTTTCTTTAAGAATGGTCCGATCTAGTATCGAATCCAACCTAAACAAGAGGCTCTCTTTTTGGTTAAATTACAAAGCGGAGATAGACAAAGAGGTAACGACTTTTCCAGAAGATATTTTACTTTTTTATTTCCGTAAAGGAAACAAAACTGCTGAGGCTCACGGAGAGATATCTGAAGTTTATGGTGTTGATAGGATCGTCATACAACTGTTGAGAGATTGTACAAAAGGTTAAGTGTATCGCACAAAACAAGAGAAAACCATTAAAAACGCCTTGGACTTGTTAAGAAACTCGATATTTGGGTACCGCATGAATTGAAAGAGATTCACTTAACACATCGAATCAACATTTGCGATATGCACCTTAAGCACAATGAAGCCGATCCTTTTCTGAAAAGAGTCATCACTGGCGATGAAAATGGGTAATCTACAGCAACATAATTTGAAAACGATCATGGTGCAACAACGATGAACTAGTTCAAACAACACTGAAAGCTGAATTGCATCAAAATAGATCATGCTGTCAATTTGAGGGGATTACAAAGGTGTTTTGTATTTTAAGCTGCTTCCAAGAAACTAGACCATCAATTCAGATGTGTAGTGTCAACAACTAATGAAATTAGATGACGCAATCGAAGAAAAAACGGCCAGAATTGGTAAATCGGAAAGGAGAGTATTGTTTCGCCATGACAATGCAAGACCTCACACATCTTTGGTTACTTGTAGGAAATTATTGGAGCTTGGTTGGGAAGTGATGTCTTCTGTGGTAGTCCTCCATCCTTGCTTGCCACAAAGTACTCAATAGCGTTTTCGCTCTTACGCCCTATATACCCAAACACCACTCGATTCTCTTGTTATTAACTTTCTCTCCCCCGTTTACACTACACTTGTTATTATCTATTGCTTGTTCTAAGCTCTGGAAGAATAATTATTTTTTTTTCTAACTTCGCATCTCATTTGATCCCTACGATACAACTACTAATTCTTGTCCATCTTTTCCTTCCTTGTTACATTCACTGTTTCAATTTTTGCATATTTCATTTTTTCAACTTTTATTATTCCTTCCGCTGTTGTGTGATCATCGCTGACTACTCTTGACCACATCGTCCAGTACCCATTCGTTAGTTCTATGGTTATTTTCACTTTCTCTTTAGTCTCGGTTATTCCAAGATACTTCAAATTTGCATTTCGCATCTCTTGAGTTAATTCCTTTTCCTTTCCGGTAATGCTCCTCACATTCTACGTCACGCGTGTGCTGATTGTGTTATCTTTTTCCTTTTTCCATTCCCTGTCTCCTTTATTATTTCTTATGCCATTATTTCTTTTCAAAAAACGGTCCCTTTGTCATTTTATCGGTCCTGAAGCCCCCACCTCTGTTTGTTAGCCTTTTTCAGTAATAGTATGTTATACGTTATAGATTAGAGCATATCACAAGAACTATGTGTTGATATTTATATTTAGTGTCAATAGTAAAGCAGCAAAAGTCCAATTAAATAAATCTGAGAGAAATAATAGAGTGAAGAAGATGAGGAAAAACGTAAAGCACAAAATATTATTTGAATCATTTTAGCGTGGTGACAACAATGGAATTATCCCCGAAAATGCTCAGAGAGGAAATAAAAAGCTCCACCAATCACAATCAATATATTTTATAAATAAGAGTCATACACAGTGGGCTGCTTGGATTATATTTAGAAAGGTATATGATAGAGTTGGGTGTTTATAGATAGGAGGCGTCTAAGAATTACATTAAAACTTTGATTTTTGACCGACACGAAATTTCATGTAAAGAAATGTAATGGACGAGCGAGTAAGATTCGAACTAGGAACTCTTTGATACTAACGTGACATGTTAACCATTAGGCTAGTTGATGGACGCTGGGGACACTCAACAAACCGTATTTATTCATAGTATTCGTTATATTTATTAATTACCATTTTTACTTATTTTTAGACTTATTTGGCAACGAACTGATTTGGAAAAGTGGCTCGTTAATAGTTTCGCATAAATACGCATTTCTGTAGAACGAAATTTGATCTAATTGCGTGTTTCTTTAATCGGTAACATTCGCATCACCTTGATCACTCACTTGAATTTAATTTGAGTTTAGAACATATATGAAAATTATACCCAAAGTATATCGGATTACCCCCATGCCTTACATGAGTTGCTTGATAGTAAGGATCTGGGGGTAATACTTATGTTTCGTCGTTTATTGTGTAATTATTTTTGCGCAATCTTGTGTAATTTTCTCGAACTTTCTTTATGTTAACTAGCTCTCTATTTATTATTATTTGTAACAAGTTGTTCGTTTTTGATTATTGTTGCTTTTTCTATTATATATTTCTTTTATCATACATATACTTGTTGGACGTCGAATAAATATATAAATTATATATATATTATAAAACGTGGGCTTGCGGCATTAAAATTCAAGGACAATGCAACGTAGGGATAAGAAATAAATTCAACTCGAGGTGAGAGCTAGTTGCAAAATAAATGCAGATTTATTTTTCAAGTTCATGAATTGTATAAGAGTTATATCTCTTTATGTTTCTTTCTTTTGAGAAAAACCCTCGGACAGGTCAACTTTAGTTTTAAAACTCTTTTTTTTGTATCCATTAAATTCTTCCATCGTCTTTTGCTTTGAGTTATGACGTCATCGATTTTTTTTAAATGGCAACTTATATTTTTTCGATAGATTTGGATAGAGCTTAAAATTTTAAAATAAAAAAGCTGAAGTAGCGCAAATTTTTTTACATTTTTTAATTTTGCTGTAAAAACGGATATCATTTTGGTAATTAGAGTAATGTGTCAAAATTGACAGTTCGCATAAATACAAAACTACTCGAATTTGACCAAGACCAAATAACAACGTAGCTTACTCAATTTTTTTCTCTTTCAGGATTTAAGGTCTCTCATTTCAGAAACTATCAAGGTCAATGTCATACTCATACATATTTCTGCATCCAGAATTTTAAGCTCTATCCAAATCCATCGGAAAAAATATGGTTTGCTATTAAAAAAAATCCGATGACGTCATAAATGAAAAACAAAAAACGATTGAAAAATTCAGTTGATTTAAAAAGATGCCTTTTTTAATATCAAAATTGACCTGTCCGAGCGTTTTTCTCAAATACTGTTTGTTGGAATTTTATTTTAATAGTTCCAGGCTTTTGAAACGCACTGTATGTGATTGTATAGAGTGGATGTAAAAGTTTCATTACAAGCAAGTCATTTTTAATTTGTTGTTTCTCTTGTGCGTTTTCCAGCTTTAGGTTGCGTTATGTACTGTACTATTTTGAGTACGTCTTTCACATTTAATTGAATCTCTAAATTCTTATTCGTTCCACTTCTTAAAATTTCCCTATTATCCGTATCAATGCCCTTTTATTATACCATTGTTTTCAATGTATACTTTTTGCGCCTGTTTCATATCCTTCATCGCTTTCAATATTAGTTCGTTATCTCTAATTATATAATCTCTAAAATATAAATAATATTATTTATCAACAATAAAATTAACGAATAATTTCTATATCACAACATTCATAAATATATATAGCATTTAATTAATATATTTGTCAAAGGTTTATCAATTACATACACAAGTGTAAGCCAAGTCCAACTCGTATCGATGGGAGTTTATTTAATTTTTCTTGTCATGAACCAGATTACTAACGTTAACAAAGAACATTCGCAATGGACATTTCATTTAATGTATTGTACATAAAAATATTAAACGATTTCACTTCATGTACTCTGACGTACAAATTGTATTTTTTCTTAAAAAAGGAACCTTTCCCAATATTTTAAATACGGGCCTCCATTCCCGCTGTGAGGGTTAACACATTTTATGGTGCGTTTATTGTAGGTAGTCAACAGTAAATATTATATCTTCAAACAAACAGTAAGCGTTCTTTGTTGCGTGAGTTTTTGTCAAATGACATTTTCGTGTAAATGGTACAAATCGATTTATCAGTATCGTGTGTATATATATATAACATAAATGAGAATGTATTCGTATTCTACTAATGTTTGATATTTATTCCATATTTGTATATTTATCTATGTGGAATTATAAATTAATTTTCTTATTTTTGTATTTACTTTTAGTTTACATTTAAACAAAATTATTTAATGCAGAGTGTCCCTTGTGGCGAGTTCAACATCTGGAACAACCGGTGGTTCCTTGATTTATTCATGGCATATGTTAAATTTATTAAATTTCATCTTCATAATGTGTATGTTCAGCACAAATAAGTTTTTCTTTACGCGAAGTTAATGTGATTGAATTTTTAATATAATAATACAATTTTAATAATAAAAAGTTAAATTTCTCGCACGTGTTTTATTTCGTTTTAATGAAAACATCTAAAACAAAAGAAAAAGTCATAAAAATACATATTTCCTACGATGCGTGCGTTAGTTTAACTGTGGAATTAAAACTCGTTTGGTTAAAGTGATCAGGCGTATGCGCCATTTCCATTTTAGAATTGAAGTACCGCGTTGATATCTTATACGTCATTTCAAGAGTTCCTTTGAGAGCACTCTTTTCAACGACAAGTTATATTTGAAATGGCGGAGAATGTTGTGATGGATATACTGTCAAAATAATAGAGCTGATTCTTAACAGGTGATTTATAGCCATTCGAGTTTACGACAAAACATTATAAGACCATTGGTTGTTTCTGTGTAAGCAGTTAGCTAGTAACGACAGGCAACTTTATGACAGTGTTCTTGACCAATAAAACTCGTTTTTACTTTAACTTGGAGTTGCTTTTACACGCAACACAATTTCAGTTACTTTCTGCATCGTTATATTCGTTACATAAGAAAGTGCAAAGAAAAGTTATTGTTATTAATTTATTCTATTGCTAAAATATTTAATTTTTAATTCTAGTCAAGGTACATATCATTGTATGTATTTACATATATATTAGTTCAATTCCCGAATGAAGTTCCGTTATTTTATGTATACAAACAGCCATATTTTCTTTAATATCGCAATATCTTTGATAAGAGTTGAAGTGTATAAATAGAAAATATTGTTTCGGTACAAATTTGTTTGCAAATACGTATATGCACATAGTCGTTGTTTAGTTTTTCGATTATTTGTTCCTTTATATTCGAAATATCTTCAATGCCCGCGAAGTGTGAAATAAAATTGTTTGTTTATGCCGAGGCGTGTAAATAAAAATGTTTCTATCCCGATATTTCGATATTTGCAATGCTTTGCAATTGTATTCAATTCGAGTACTTTTGGTTTTATGAATGTGTGATTTTTAATTTTGTCCTAAATAACTATCGGTTAAAAGTTGATTTGCAACAAGTTGGAATTTACTTGACAGGAAAATTTATGCATAAAACATGAACATTTTTTAATATTAATATATATACTGAGTGACATATAAACTGCACCACCTAGAAGGGGTGGGAATTTTTGGACCAAATTTGACAGGAATAGTGGACTAGTCCAGGGAAATAGTTGATTAAAATTAGAAACCCAATCATCAAGTAGTCATGGGATTTTTGACGTTTGTGTCGATTTTTAGAGGTGGTGATAGACAAGCAATTATCCAGTCATTTTTTGAATTTGTTCCACTTTTTCGGATCCCGTTCTTTAGTTTTTCAAGTGTTTAATGATGCCTAGAGGAAGGAGACTTCAAGTTTACCAGCAGTTGAGTGACTTTGACCGAGGGCGGATTGTTGGTTTACGAGAAGCAGGTTTTTCGTTTAGAGAAATCGGCAACCGTTTGGGACGGCACCACTCAACAATAATGCGTGTTTATTAAGCGTGTTCTGAACATGGGGTTGAACGTCGGAGAAGAGGCACTGGGGCTCAAAGACGAACCAATGAACGTTTAGATCGCCGCTTAAGACTAATGGCCTTGAGAGACCGATTCTCTACAACTAGATCAATAGCTGATCAATGGTTATGTGAACAAGGTCGTCCGATAGGCTTGCGAACAGTTTATCGTCGAATAAGAACCTTTGGCTTCCTGTCTTCCCGCCCACATCTTGTGCTACCCCTCACTGCTCAACATCGCCAGGAACGTTTGGCCTGGTGCACGGAAAAACTTGAATGGAACTTGGAGTGGCATCGAGTTGTCTTTAGTGACGAATCGCGATTTTGTTTAGGAATGCATGATGGTCGGATGACTGTTAGACGAAGACGTGGAGAAAGGCGCAATCCTGATTTTTCGATTGCGAGGCATGTTCACCGAATTGTGGGGTTGATGGTGTGGGGTGCTATTGCTTACGGCAGTAGGTCACCCTTGCTCTCCATTCGGGGCAGTATGACCGCCCGACGCTACATTGACGAAGTGGTAGAACCACATGTTCTTCCATATCTTCGAGGGCTAGAAGATCCACTTTTCCAGCAAGATAATGCACGACCTCACGTAGCAAGGGTTTCTCTTGACTTCTTTGAAGAGGCCAATGTTAATCTGTTGCCTTGGCCGCCAAGATCTCCCGATTTTTCGCCTATTGAGCACGTGTGGGACATGATGGGTAGAAGATTGAGGAATCTACCGAACCCACCGTTGACAATAGAAGCTCTACCCATACCTCATACCCCAAGAAGACATTGATCAAGTGTTTTCTTTATCAAATTTTAATCAATTTTTACCTTAGACTAGTCCAATGTTTCTGCCAAATTTGGTCCAAAAATTCCCACCCCTTCTAGGTGGTGCAGTTTATATGTCACTGAGTATATATATATATATTTAGGCTGAACATTCCTCCTCCTGGTTTTAATTGTGGTCTTGTATTCATAAGTTTCTGATGTTTTTAAATCTTTACTTTACATCTTGTTTTTTGTCTTCCTGTTGGTCTGTCGTCACATCGTTTCCACTCTGTTATCTTTCTTATAATTGTTTCTGGTTTTCGTCGTTGCATATGTACTAAAGTCTTCTCCCTCCATTAGCTCTCTTATTTCATTATTTAAATTCTCTATCAGTCGTTTTTTTCGTTCCTAAGTATTGTCCTTTCAAATGCCTTTAGCTACTCTATATGTATGTATGTATCTGACGTCACGAGTTATCGTTTGCCATTTTTAGCAATTAAGGTGTGAAGTATATTCATGTTCCTACGAATCATTGTTATTCTTTCGTGTGATTACTATTGATGCTAGGTTGCAAAATATAGTTCGATTATGGTTGGTGTGGTGATGTATTAATTCTTTCCTGCTATATTTTCATTATATCTCCCTTCCCAATTTTTGCGTAAAAATCGTCCGTCAGCATTAATATGTCGTTTGATGTAATATTTTCACATATCTTTTTTTGTCAGTCTTTTTAGCGGTTGCATTCATTATTGTTATTTCAGGCTGCTTGTTTTAGTTATAAATCTGTCAGTTTTGTTTTATTCTTACTGCACGAGGAGTTTTAACACCAGTTTAACACTAATCATTTAATCGTCAATTCGAAATTCTTTCGTATACATAAACAAACTCAATGAGTTTCATTAATCAAAACGGAGGTTGCAAGCAAATTATAATTATTATTAATAGTTGCGTTCATTCCTTCACCGTATGCATTCCTTTCCGCTTCTGAATCTTCCACTGTGAAATTATGATGTATTTGCTTCTTCTTTTAAACTAAAATATTCAAACGAAAATTATATAAACTTACCCTTCGTAATAATCCAGGACCGTCTGATCTACGGTAGGTTGATCAAAATGTTGCTATGTTGTACGTAATTGAGCTCTTATATTGACGTCTAGTGATTACATTATGGGGGCGGATATTGATTTTGGGTACATTGATTCTATAGGTTAGTGTGCTATATAAATATAGAAGTTTGTACGATAAACAGGGAAAATAAACATCGGTTACATACATATTTAGCCAATCATGTTTGCTAACGTTAACATATATTTTAAACTGCCCTAGGGTTTTTGTATAAGTTTATTAATGTTAGTTAAAACGAAGTTGGTGTCAATATTGTTAATAAAGTTTGTGTAGGACAAATACATAATCGTCTTCTATAATTGTAATATACAGGGTGCTGCATTTGCGGACGCAACGTAGGAAATCCCATGTTAATTTCGAGGCATTCAAATATTGGCTTCCCTAATTATTTTACAGCAAAATTCCATTTAAGTTTTTTTAAAGAGCACTACATCGTGGTCCAATTGGACATTTTTGCTATACTCAGTTCGCAAATACAAAAATGTATCGGCTAAATTTTTAAATTTCGAATCAAAACATCAATTCGGCCTTGGTCACGAACTGTCAAAGTTGACAGACAGACTCTGATAAACTTAACTGACAACGGCCGAATTAAAAATGAGTTATACAACACCAGAAAAAATATTCCTAGTAAAGTTATATTATGCAGGAAATCCAGAATGTCTGCGATAGCTTTTCGGTTGAATATCCAGATCGACCAATACCGCACAGATCCACTATTCAATGTCTGGTAACAAAGTTTGAGAAACAAGGAATAATTTTGAGTAATTGCAAATGCAATAACCCAACCCTGCCCAACCCAAGGCATGGTCCAAAAAATGCACTGTGGAAAAGAACTAGACATTTTGCTTTCTGTCGAAGAAAATAAAGGAGCAAGTACGAGACAACTTGGTTAAAGAATAGGAGTACATCCCGTAACATCATTACGGGTTTTAATAAAACATAAATACAAATCATATAAATATGAGTGCCATCAAGAACTAAGGAGAGGTGATAACGAACGAAGTGATGTGCTTTTGTATTGCATGATGGAAAAAGTGACAGACAATTTCTCAAAAATATTTGTTTCAGTGATGAATGCACGTTTACGTTGAACAACGAGCCCAATGAATAGAATTGCAGATACTATAGATACGGAAAATGAACACCGATTTATAGAAACAAGAACCCAGTACCCCAAAAGTTAACGCTTGGACAGGAATTGTTGGTCACCACATTATCGGACATTTCTTGAATATAATTTAAATGGCGAAAGGTTCCTTGATTTATTGCAAGGTTGCATTGAACCAGCATTGGAAAATGTTGTTCGAGAAGATCAGGAGATCTGGTATCAGATGGACGGTTGCCCAGCGCACAAGATACTTGCAGTGCGTGAAGTTTTTCAAACCATATTATTGGGCCATGCGACACTCTTGATTATCCAGCACGATCTCCTGACCTTTCCCAAATGATTTTTTCCTTTGGAGCAACGTAAAATCTAAAATCTATAAGGACACACGTTTCGAGAACCTAGAGGAGTTAAAGAATGCAATTTCTGCAGAATGTGCTAAAATCACGCCATACCAGTTAATTAATGTGTGTAATGAATTTGACCTTCGTTTGGGTTATTGTTTAAATGCAAATGGAGGATTGTTTGAACATTTAATTTAAAAATATTATGAGTTTCGTTGTATATTTCTACCAATAAAAATAAATCCAATATTGTTTAGTTTATTCCACGATTTTCCCGTCTTATTTCTAATTGCCTCTTTAATGAAAAACATAATCAATGTTAGATATTTGAATAAATTTCTATTATGTTTGTATCCGATGTACAAATTATTTATACAATTTGGCCGTTACGATTATGAGATATCTGTCAACTTTGACAGTCCTGACCAAGGCTGAATTGATGTTTTGATTTAAAATTTCAAAATTTAGCCGATACATTTTTTAATGTATTTGCGAACTGAGCATAGCAAAAAAGGCCCAATTGGACCGTGATGTAGTGCTCTTTAAAAAACTTAAATGGAATTTTGCTGTAAAATAATTAGGGAAGCCAATATTTGAATGCCTCGAAATTAACATGGGATTTCCAATGTTGCGTAATATTAAAATTATACAAGACATATACATAATATAAAACTAGACTTTTGCATTGTATTCTAATACATCTACGTTTTTCAATCGTTTTTCATCGTGACTGTAGAGATTTTTATTTCATGTCCTTGAATCCGTCATATTGTTGAATGGAAAATATAATTTAGTGCCTACTGCATAAGAATAATATATATCGATAAGATTAGGAACATAATTGATATATAGAATCAGCCCGAAAGTGTTATCATGATGGGGTATGAAGGTGTGTTCTTCATTTTTGTTCGTTGTCACCTACCTCGTAAATATTTATGAAAAACACAACTGGATCGACTAATATTAAAATAAAGGGATCATCGTAATTATATTAGTGACGACCAAATGTGCCGTTGCACAAGGATGACTTTGATGAAGAATAATATCCAAATATTGTCAACCTGTCTTTCAAGGATAGTAAGATTTATCCTAATTTACGTATAATAGCGAGTATAACTAGATACAAGCGTAGCGTCACTTAAGTATGGCCAAGCGCTGTCTTTTCTATAATACGAGGGAGATCATTATTTAGCTCCCCTGATATAGTAGGCGTTGACTGACGTCGAATCAAAGTATTAATCATTTGTTGTTACGTTTGTTCAATTGTAATTTTGTCAGTTGTTACCTGTTCAAATAATTTAGAATTTAAGTAAACAAGTTTAGAGAATTCTAAAGATGGAAAAATCAGAGGTTCGTGCAGTTATAAAATACTTGCAAAAGAAAAGGGTGTCGCCAAAAGAAATTCATGAAGACATGGTAGGTGTATTAGGTGATGGTGCTGTTTTTTACCAAGTGGTGAAAAATATGTCTTGAGAATTTAAGCTGGGAAGACAAACATGTGAACATGCGAAGGGTACTGGATGACTGTCACTACCCAAGAAAATGTCAATCGTATGCACGATGTTGTAATGACAGATAGACGACTGACCATTCGCCGGATAGCAGAAATTACGAATTTTTCTTATCGTACCATGAAAAATATTTTAACAAATATTTTGGGGCTAAAAAGTTTTTGAACGTTGGGTTCCACGAATGTTGACACCTGATCAGAAACATTCTGGAGTATTGCATTCTGAAGCTTGAAGTTTAAAGCAGATCCGGATGAATTTCTTTCTCGATTCGTCATTGTTGATGAAACGTAGGTTCACGACTTCGATCCTGAGTCGAAGCAACACATTATGGAGTGGCATCGCCGAGTTTTACCATCCGCTGGTAAAGTTATGGCCAGAATTTTTTGGGACGCTGACGAAATTTTGGTGACTGATTTTTTGGAACGTGGACATACAATAACAATCTCCTTCTTTGCCAACTTAATTCCAAAATTGCGCGATTGTGTCAAGGGAAAAGAAGACGGGGAAAAATTGAGCAAAGGGTTTCTATTTCACCAAGACAACGCCTCTGTCCACAAAAGCAATGTTGCCATGAGCCCTATTCTGAACGCAGGATTTGAATTGTTTGAACATCCCGCATAGACACCAGATCTGCCCCATAGTGATTTCGTTTTATTTCCAATATTAAAAGTATATCTTGGGGGGGGGCAGATATTACGACGATAATGAAGTGATGATGGCCGTAAACGACTGGTTGGAAGAGCAACCGAAAGATTTTTTTTCAGAAGAATTAAAGGGTTGGAGCATCGTTTGACCAAATGCGTCGACGTTCAGGGAGATTATGTAAAACAATAAACGTTTGATATTTCTTCAATTTGTTGTCTTCTATGTTAGGGACCGTAAATACTGATCTCCCCTCGTAGCTCTCCAAGTTAGCACCAGAGTTAAAGTTCACCATTCGAAACCCAACTCAATCTTCCACATACATGCCTTCCACGAAAAAAGTAAACAAGATAAAATATTAGGGAATGACCTAGAGGTCGAGGAGTTTTTTTCGGACTGGTTTTGTAAGATGTGTTTGAGCCTAGTTCGTCTGTTGCAGTTAATAAAGTTTTTGGTGGAGAAATTCCTAGTTGAGATGAAAATCTCTATCGTGTTCTTTGTAAAGCTCGGCATGATAATCCAAGGTATGGACCGAGTAGCCACACTCAAAGGTTCCTACCAATTTGCACATCGAATCTTCTCTTCTTACCTCTCGCGGCAATCTTCTATACAGGATTAGCTCATGGCAAAAGCTCTTATCCTGATACACTGCCGAATATAACGTGAGAGCAACGGAATTATGTTCTGGAGTTGGCCCTGGAAGAGAGAGATAGACATACCATGAATGTGTAATTTTAATCCAATAAAATAGTTCATTTAAACTGTCACTTTTTGAAGTATTGTAAAACAGTTTTTAATGAAATTTTAACACCATTTGTGAACATGTTGCACGACGTTGAACTACAGCAAGGTTATTTCCAGCAAGATGGCGCCCGTACACGCACGACTTTTGAAAACATTAGTTTTCTGAGGCAATTCTTTGGATATCGCATCATTAGTTTAAATACAGAGACAATTTGGATTTTGAGGTCATGTGATATCACCCCCCGTGACATTTTCTTATGACCACATTAGAAAAACACTATTTTCAAAACTTCTGTTGCTGATCTAGGCGATCTACAAGAACGAATTACTAACGCAATAGAAATTAATAACACTCACTTGGATACTTCATAATGTTGTTGGTTCCTTTAAAAGAAGCGTTACATTGTGTAGAGATGTCAGTGGTGGCCATATAACTCAACTTATTTAATAATTACTATTGGTTGTCATGATTAAATTGTAATATTTAAAATTTTATTTCCAACATAACTTCAGTTTTTACAGCTTTGCCTGCAGTTTGATTTAATCTAAATTTAAGTTACCGGGAAAAGGGTTGGTACACCTGTTAGTAACGGCGAGTAGTTCTATTATTCAAAATTAATCTAAGACATACGCGAAAACTTCCAAAGCCCTCCCTGAATCACAATTCCGTTGCTCACACGTTATAAAATACACTTTAAAGATTCAAAAAAACTATCTGGCGTAGATAATTCTAATTTCATACAGTTATTTCAAATCAAACTATGTGTAATGATAGGAAGGGAAACTTGTGGCCAGTGAAAACTTGGTATCGAAGAAAAAGTCTTAACTTATAAAATTGTAAACGTCCGGGTCATCATAACCCATAGCAACCACTTCGGGGTTAGATCATATTTAAATTACAATCTTTAAGTATGAAAATAAACTTTACATCACTTACCGCGGGAATCCAGTAAATAAGGTTTTTAATCCTCGACATCAGAACGTCTTCCAAAGCGAATATCTGGTAGCATTTTAGCAAAAAATTAAATTTTTAAATATCTCGTCTAAAATTAGCTATAATTAAAAACCGCTTTGGACGAACGATATTGCGTTGGCAAATTAAAAGAGGCCGATAAACCCCTTAAATATCATAACTTATTTAACTCCATATTTCTATTTTATTCCAATTATTTTTTTTAATAATACATAATGCTTATTATTTTGTTTCCTTAAGCTTGCTAGCATGTCCGAATATAAATTTGTATCTTATATATCGTATAAATAAGTTATGCGGGGATTCTAGCCAACGCTTATCTACCCACTCCTGACAACTGGTGACGTTCGATATGGCCGTGGACTTTGTCAATAGTACGAGTTGCCCTAACTGAAATTAATGCTAATATAATTCTTTTACTATAAAACTCGATATTATTTGGATTTTACTTTAATTTATCGAAAAATTAGGCTTTTGAATATTTACTTACTGGCTAAATGTTGAAGATATATTTTAAAACTACCTTGACATTTTATAAACAATCGTCGGAGGGTTTTACATGCGCAGTCGATGAAAATATAATTCCAATATATTTGTCGAAATAAACATTTTAAACGTAGTGACAGAAAAAATTGAATGTTACGAAGAAATGATTGCTGGTTGTAACAATATTTATTTCATTCTTTTCGTCAAGCCTTTTCTTTGATATAGGCCCTCGAATACAGGCGCCTATTACTTTGGCACCGATAGTAATTACGTCCATACGCAATTTAACGGAGCTGTTGTTTTTCACGGTACGTTGAGCAATACATTATATTATGAAATATTGAAAAAGTTTAATTTCTTGATGATTGGTAAAATCACGCAAGAACTGTTTATGGAGCAAATTTACGTCACTTATTTCGCATCGATAATAATTAGTGTTCGAAGCTCAGATTAATTAAAATTTCATTTCAATAAATTAATTGAACGTATATTTATTTTAAACAACATAATTATAACTATTTACAAGCACCTTTGTGATCTTTCCAATGAGTAAATAACATTTTATTGAATTTTATTTGAATTTTAAATTAAAGCTCGTGTTAAGCGAGCAATCAAATTAAATTATATTTATTACTTGCGTTTTACGGGTAAATCATTTTTATTCGCTGTTATGTATTAAGTTTCAGAAATCACACCGTTTCTTCCTCGACGCCTTTAATGTGTTTTATCCTTCACTTATTATATTTTGTAATATGACATGGCTTACTTCCAAGAATAATTAACAATACTTAATAATCATTGAATGTAAGTCAAACATGTCAATGTTTGTCTATGATTTTCAAATGAAATATTATGTCCACATTTTCGATGCATACATCAAAATATTCGTTGTTTTTTAAATAAATAATAATAAAAATTTTGTTATACTTAATAAATAGTAAATATGCTGGCCATTAGTGAATTAATTTTAACGGCTAATAGAACAAATCAAGTACAACACATTTTCTAAATAATGTTTTTGCAAAAAAAAAGTTTTCTTACTCAGCAATGTGAGTAAATAAAAATTCTTATTGCATATACTCTAAATATAATTATGCCGAAATAAACACGATACCTTTACATTCATATATGCTAATGAAATTTTTATTAAGTGTTTTAATGGGGCACCGTTACTAACAAGACACAAAAACTATTGTCAAGCAATTTACCAAATCCACATATTCTAAAATGTTCACTGAGATGACATAGTACCCTCATTTTATTCATCGTTGAGGTCTTTTACTTTTAAAGATTTTTATGATACTGAACTATTAATGTGTTTCTATAGGATCACGGCGAATTACCAATCATAATTCTTCTTGTTTATTTAAATGGTTGGATTGGTTATGGTTAGGTTGGGTTGGGTTGAGTTGAGTTGAGTTGGGTTGGAAATAAGTTAACGTTTGAATTTTTTCCCTTCCTTGAAATTGTGAGATTATGTTTACTTATCACAATGTAAGAATTTCAAAGAAACGCTAAAATATTCAAACGTTAACTAATTTCCTGTGACATGTGCGATGTGGTTTCACAAAATTAATGCAATGGCTCGTTAGAATTATTCAAGTCCAACAGCAATACATCAATAATAATAGCTGGCCAATCAAACGAAGAGAAGCACTTGCATCTAAGCAAATATAAAAATTCATATCAATCCATGTAACTAAAAAAATTGACAAACAAAATCAAACGAGACTAAAAACTTACAAAATACAGAAATGCGAAATCAAATACCCAACTTGAAAATATATGAGCAGTCGATGAGTAGAACAAAGAAAGGCAAATAATTAAAGATAAAGGACACGAAATAACAGTAAACTAAACGAAATATTCGAAATGAAAAAAACGCCCAATTGAAAACTAATGAAAGTCAAATCAAAAACGAAAAATGCAAATTATATTAAAAATAAACTACTATGACGAAAGAAAATCACAAACAACAACAGGAAACGAGATTTGTAACAAAACAGTCGAAACAAAAGACTAGGGATGCCGAAGGATACAAAAGTTTTCCACTCAGCTGAAAAGGTTATGGCTTCAATTTTCTGGGATGCAGAAGTCATAATCCATAAATGACTACATACCAAAGATGAAGCAGCAATCCATACAAGGGACTGGCAAATTGATGCCTAAAAGGCAAAGCTCAAAAACTCACCTAGAAAAATTATGGCATGAATTTTCTAACATCCCAAAGGCATAATCCATGTAGATGACTACACATACAAATAAACGCCAAAGAAGGCAAAGATCGTTTATCAAAAGCAAATCTACATAGATTATCTTAAACAGCGGAAGAATAATAATTGGCGAATATTATTCCAATTTATTGGACGAAGTTTCAACGAAGATTTTGTGAAAAATTACCTCACTTGGCAATCAAAAAGTTCTGACAGTTCACAACTTAATCAACTGGAGTACGAATTATTTCTTCATCTTCTAGCGATTATTTCGTACCGAATTAACAAAAAAATGGTGGAAAGAGATTTGGCTCTAATGAGCAGGTTATCATTGAGTTAGACGCATTTTTGGACAAATGTTGCGAGCTGATTGTTGAGTATTGTAGGAAACTCACACTTGCACTACCCGTTCTGCTATAAAGATCAGAAACATGGACACTGAGCATGTTCCCAATTGTCTAGAATGACAAATGTGATGATCTCAGGGCTGCAGTACCATTGATAGTAATTAGGAATCATCTCCTACTTAACCTAAATCTTATTGGTTAAAATTACTGGGTTAACGTTTTTACGTTTAATTTGAAAATGTCTATGTCACTTCTAAAGATGAAAGGGGGGAATATACATATATAATTTTGCGATTTCCTAAAAATAATTATTAATTAAAAACCTTTGTTCTTGTTAGTTATTTGATGGACTCATTAGAGTTTCATTATTATTTAATAACTTATTGTGGTAAGTTTATTTAGATACAACATAAACTTACCATAATAAGTTATTAAATAATAATTAAATGTTAATGAGCCCGTCAAATAACTATGCGTGGTTAATATTATACGTAGCAAATCAAATATTAATATGACATATTCAACCCACTATACATTTTATTGCGTAAATTGAAGTAAAGTTTCACCCAATATTGTAATTAGCTACTAGCCACTAATGATGTAGAAATGGTAATTGTGGAGAGTACCAGCCTACTTTTTGCTAAAATAAAATAATAATACATTTTTTTATAATAGTGAATCATGGCAGCTAAGTGTGTTCCTTGTTTAGGAATTACATTACATAGTTTCAAGTTTATGATGACCGGTTAGTTAGTTATTTCGACCAGTTTATTACGGGCACTTGGTTTAGTGTAATTGTATTTGTTCAGGAATTAAATTATTTGTGTATGTACTAAACTTCTTTGACAATGTAATATTTAGTTGAAATTTCGTCTAAAATCGTATTAATGGCAAGTTTGTTGGGAACTACAATAATCTATTTAATGTTTGACGGTAGCAGCCAGTTTACCGATATGGAATGTTGTAAAATGAGTTTACATAAGCTTGACGGTTTCATAAAGAAACTAAACTTTATTAAATACAAGGGATACGTGAGGCATGCGTTCGCCTGATAAATGTAAACTCAATTTTCTTTAATAATAATTAAGTTTTGTCTCCTTTAATACTTGCACCGCGTTAAAGTTTTATTACTATTTTGATATCGTCGTTGTATTTATAATGAACTATTCCCGTGACCGGCGCATATGCGGCAAAGCAAACCAACACAATTATGTTTTACACAAAGCGTCTAAATTAAATTAGTTAGAAGTGTTAGAAATTTCCGCAGAACACATCCACCAATTACTCAGTTAATCGATCAAGCTAACACACATTACATCCTCTCTACTTAAAATTTCGCTCGTCACATAATCCTATAATTCCGACGAAAGGAAACTTTTTACTACACATTAAAAAGTTTCAATGACGCGAGGCGATTTATATGTCGTTTTACATATTCGTGGACGTCGTACTAATTGTTCTTTAGAATAATTAGTTATCCTAGATAATCTATAAATTGCAGAAGTTTGCTGATTTATTATTACGAGTGATGAGTCATTTCCTAGGTAGATAAACGATTAAAGAAATATTTCATATCAAGAAAATAGGATGTCCTTTTTCCCTTCATTATAAAAAAAACGCACTCAATCAACATTATACACTGCCTTTCAAATAAAATAGACCACCCCGAACCACTGAACGTAAAATGATGAAACTTGTTAAAAATATCTAACCCAATCTGTCACTTGTGACAGAAATTATCTCGTCACGCCATTTCAAATAAAATAGACCACCCCGAACCACTGAACGTAGAATGATGAAACTTGGTGAAAATATCTAGTGCGCGTAGAAAAGTAAATGATTAAGTTTCGAAGCCAATCTGTCACTTCTGACAGCAATTATCTCGTTATCTTACCTGTGCCTTTAGTTTGACCATAGTTTCGTTGATTTGTCGCATTTTTTAGGAGCTTCTTCTAGCTTGTTGTAACTGTTAGGACCTTTAGTATGCCACGAGTTCGAAGACGTGCACATTTTCATCAAATTACGCCGTTTGAACGATGATGAATTGTCGGGATTCATGAGGCCGTGTCGATCGGTCACACACCACTATAGCACAGACGTGTAGAGGCTGCAGGAAGAACACCTAGAACTTCGTCGTAGAGGTACTGGGCGACGAAGAGTGACGCAAGAGCGAGAAGATCGGCTCTTAAGGCGAAATGCAGTTAGAGACCCGGAACAATATTGGGTTCCTGAATGGACAAAGTTGTTGTGCCATTAGTACAAAATCTTCCAGGAGCAGCCTTCCAGCAAGATAATGCGCGGTCTCATACTGCTCATGTAACGACTGCCTTCCTAGAAGAAAACAACATCAATATGTTGCTCTGGCCTCCTAGACTTATCCCCCATCGAACATGTCTGGAATATCATAGAAAGTAGATTGCGGCGTTTACTCCATGCTCCCAACGCCTTACAGGAGTTGCGTCAACAGTTACAGATAGCCTGGGATTGATTGATTGATTGATTGACGTTTATTTAGCTTTCACTGCTATTTCACATTCCATTACAATGTAATTAATACCTAATCTCCAAGTTAATAATATATGATACAATATATTATATACATAATACATATGGAATATAACAATTAATACCCAATCTCTAAGTAATTCATCAATACTACAATAATAACTAGTGTAAAACTTCTCTTAGCAGTCTTTTGAAGTGTGCCAAGATTTCACACTGTTTCACCAATATAGGCAACGCATTGTACATTTTAACCCCATCATAAAATATACTCTTCTGCGCATCTCTGTTTCTTCTGAATCCAATGGCGATGTTGCCAGCTTACCGCGTCACTCTATCCGTCCCACATTCTACACTAACAAACTTCCTTGTCACTTATTTCGGCATCATTTCCTTCACCGCTTTAAATATAAATATACAGATATTATAGTGTAGTCTCCATCGTACATTCATGAAGTGAGTCGCTTGCAGCATATCGTCTACCCTGGTATATCTGCTGCATTGCAATATAATCTGCATCACTTTATTCTGCGCTACCTGCAGTTTATTAAGCTCCGTCTCTTCCATGCATAATAATAACGTGGCACAATATTCAAGTGTGGTGCTATTATTGATTTGCATACCACGCATCTGGTGTACGCCGAGAGGTATTGCCCTATTCTATTCAGGAAGCTCGTTTTCTTTCCTATTTTAGCCAATACATATTCACAGTGGTCTTTTAGTCGTAGCTTATCATCAATTATTACTCCTAAGTATTTAATTTTTACTACTTGCTCTATTTCAGTTCCGTCCATACATTTCAACACAATATTCCCTCTCACGTCTTTCTTCACACTCCTTACAATCATACATTTGATTTTCTCCGCATTCATTTTCAACTGTGTTGCCCTATTCATCTTACTTTCCACATCCGTGTTACTATCTCCAGTTACATATATTAATGTGCACAATTTTATTGTGCAATCTTCCGGACACATGTCGACAATATCATTTATGTATATAACAAAAAGCAAGGGTCCTAATACGGATCCTTGGGGTAATCCGTATTTCGTTGTCAGAATTTCCGAGACTACCTCGTTAAATCGAACCTGCTGTGCTCTATTGCTTAAGGGGGATCCTGCTTTAGAAGGCTCAAATCTATGCCTAATATATCTAAGAATATTTATAAAAAGTTAGAGCAGTATTTTGAAAGATACAGCACTAAAGACAGTGAGGTGTCGAGCAAAAAATACAAACAAAGCGCGCGCCCCTCCCCGCAGTCACATAACACCGAACTATGTACTGAAAAAAGTTCAACCGGTCGTTCGAAACAATAATATTTTGAATTCGTAAGAGCTATAGTAGGAATATAACGAGATATTCCGTAAGTAATCGAAAATTAGCATTTTTCCTGATCGTAAACTTTAGAGCGCGTTTTCTCGAGTTTTCGTTTTTACGATTTTTCTAAACTGGTGGGCGTGATTGCGAGAAAACTATACAAGCAATCAAAACGAAACAAAACTTTTGTTAGCTTCAGTAGCATTTGATAAATTTGATTTGAACTGAAAAGATTAATGAAAAAAAAATTCTAAACAACTTTTTTAGCAAGTTGAAATGACTTTCTCTTCCTGTAAAGAGCACATTTATTTTTAAACCTGAGAAAAATCTTGAATTTCAAAATTTTGGTTTTTTTTTTTAGAAGAAAATATATAAGAATTACAATTTTCTTTGGTTTTTTTTGTTTCAGACAAAAATTACGAGCTACATCTTTCCCACCGATTGTAGACTGCAATTGAAAGGTGTTGCACAAATGTGCATAAAAATCGGTTCCGTTTAAATATTTTGCTCTCGAAGTATTTTTTTCTTAATGCTCAAATATGCAATAAAATGCTCTAAAAAGTTCACTAGACTTGCTCATTTTTTTCTGTCCTAAAAAAATTCCTCCAAAAACGCTATTTTAAGGCCTCCTAAAGCAGGATCCCCTTTAAGTACGACCTGAACCATTCCCACACTTTTCCCCAAATTGCATATTCATATAGTTTTTCTAGTAGTACTTCTCTATCCACAGTTTCAAATGCTCTTTTTAGATATATGAAAATTACTCCTATTAGTTTACCTTCACTGATGTTTATTTTCCATTCATCTAATACATTAGTCATTAGTTTCTAAATAATTTTCAATTTTATTTTTACTTACTTATACTCTGAGAGCTCTGAAATTTTAAACTTAACATTTGTAGTATAACTAAGTATAAGTAAGTTTCGTGCGGATCACCGCGGATTTTTTACTACTAATTCAAGGACCTTCTCATACAGAGGTAACATATTGATTGGGCGAAAGTCTTTTGCTTTTATGGCTTTCTCTATCTTTGGTGTTGGTACTATTGTGGACGTCTTCCAACTGTCAGGAAAGCATCCCTCTCTTAGGGATCCGTTGATTATATGAACAAATTCCTGTTTTATTGCACTGAACGCCTAATTTAATATCTCAGTCGTTATTCGTTCTTCTGTGCCTTTCTTCTTCGGGAGTCTTTTAACCATCTTCTCAAGATCTTTTATTCCGACGTTTACAAATTGTTCAATGGTTTTTTCGTTTCCCACTCCACAAGTCAAAATTCTTCTCTTGACTTGCAATTTTCCCCTAATCTTACTGGTTCACCCCTGATTAGTTCCTTCGAAGTTTTAGTAGGTTCATCTTTATTGCAATCTATCATATTTTCGTAATATTCTTTTTTTCTGTTTTATCAACTTAACCACGGCGTTTCTCTTTACCTACCTTAAACTGTCCCAATTATTACCCGTTCACTGATACATTGAGTACCTCAAGAGCATATCAATAATCTAATTTCCAGTATGCCCAGAAGGATTGCTGACTGCATAAGAGTACGTGGGGATTCAACTCATTATTAACTTTTTAATCATTAAATGTTATCAGTTTTTCTTAAAAATGTAATCATTTGTTTTTCTACGTGCACTAGATATTTTAACCAAGTTTCATCATTCTACGTTCAGTGGTTCGGGGTGGTCTATTTTAAATCTGTATGTAATATGAGTTGCTCATAATTGCTTTCTCTTACTTTGCTTCCATGAAATAAAC
This sequence comes from Geotrupes spiniger, assembly GCA_959613385.1. Taxonomy (NCBI): domain Eukaryota; kingdom Metazoa; phylum Arthropoda; class Insecta; order Coleoptera; family Geotrupidae; genus Geotrupes; species Geotrupes spiniger. The sequence goes on from OY390741.1 coordinate 6,331,584, forward strand.
TGCTGTATGTAACCAGGTGATTTCTATTGTTTCTCCATGATGTAGAGTACTCCCTGGACCAATTTAACCAGATGATTCTTATTGGTTCTCTGGTCCTGGATCGCCATGAAGTAAAATACTCACAGGGCCATTATAGTCACATGATTCCTATTGATTCGCTGGTCCAGAATCGCCATGAAGTAAACTATGCCCCCCACAATTGTGCCGATAGATTAACGAGCTCGAAAAATACGCTTTCTTCAAATGTGATGGTCTTTATCAGTAGTCGATTACATAGTTAATTTACTTATCTAGTGACGCTAATTTATTTATCTATTTACCTTATATGGTCTTGTTCAGTTTGACATACTTTTGCATTTGTAATATGTCGTAATGGAACCTACATACGGTAAACTAGTTTACTATATGCAGGATTGCGTCCTTTTATTCCAATTTTATCATCGCAAATTGTAATATTTGTAGTAAAAAAAATGAGCAGAAACAAAATCCCAGAATCAAAGGAAAAATGGCAAAAACTAAATTTAAATTTAAACCCAATAGTAATTGACTAAGGTTGTGCAAATTTTTAATTAAATATTGGCCAAAGTCATTAACTAGGTTTTCCACATTCCCAGCAGTCTATATAGAAAACGCCAAAGTTTGTAGAACGCATTATTTCTCTCCTCTCAATTTTTTATGATAAAACTCGTAAAACTTTTACGTAATTAAAAAGTGGGAAAACTTCTGTCGTAGGAGTATGTGCATACTGCTATTAAAGTCCACGACGTTACTAGACGTTACATTAGATTACAAACTTATCATTTGCGATATTAATAAAAAGATACCAACAGCGTCAAATTTGAAAAACTTAAATAATATGTTATTAATAATAATAGAAAATATAAATTGTATATACGTGTGTAAAATGGAGAGAAAATGAGTTTAAATTGCTGATGAAATTTAAATTATTACCTCCTGGAAAAAGTTCTGTCACGGAAGTGAGTTTTTTGTTATATTCACGGTCATGATTTTTCACTTTGATAAAATGCCATTTTATACAAGAAACTTTAATGTTCTTAAATTTGCATAAGTTCTAATGGTTTTATTATAAATAACGAATACAAAACTAGAAACTCTAACTGCATTAGTATGTAGATGATGCAGCCCGACTGCGGCTAGAAAATATGTACAACTGACACCGAATCGAGTAGGCAATGTTGCGGAAAACTGGCGCTTTTATAATTGTAAATATGGAGAACGAGCTACGGTAAAGTAACTTCTCTGCAAACAAAACTGGAGAAAAACTCTTAAAATAACTTGGAAACTATTCCTGGCAGATAAAGAACTAAGAGTCTGTAAATAGGAAAATAAAAGAAGGACTAATATATTTGAAAAACTGTGAGTGGTGAACTGCTAATAGTTTTTGTGCACTTTGGCCGTACTAGTTTACTACTGACTTGTTTAAACTAGCAAAAGTTTGTTCAATTTACGTTACACTCTCTATAAAATTAGGCCACATTAAGTTAAGTGTTTGAAATCTAAATCATACATTTCCATATAATTGGATTTTGAAGTTTTCGGAGAAATACAATTACATTAAAATGATCTTCATAATTAATTCGAATATTTGATATACTCAGTTAATTATTATTAACTAATATATTTTAGACAAAATAACAATGTGGAATTTTCTTCTTATATAATATATATGTATATATATATATATATATATATATATATATATATATATATATATATATATATTAAATTAAATCATAATTACCAACTAACATTAAAAATATGACAATACAAAAAAAAAACAAAAAACAAATAAAATATTACGAAAGATGATCAAAACTGCCTTTAGTAATGTTAATAATGATAGAGAAGCTACAAAAATAGATAGAGGTTGTGGTAGAGAATTCATTAATGCTCTCAACCTTTTCCTGCCCTTTGAAATTTCACTGGGCCTCATAGCAGTGGGATCCTCATGTTTGTCAATCTTTTGTTCCAGCTCATTTTTCCATTCAGGTTATATGACCAAGCCATCCCAATTGATTTTCTTTGGTAGTTTATTTTACTGACTAGATCTTACCTTATTACGTCGTTTATTATATGGTCTTTCTGGAGTAGCTCTTGGGTTCATCGGATAAATTTTGTTTCTTTGTTTGCATCATTTTCTGTTTGTCGTTTGTCACCCACTTTCGCTGCTATATGCAAGGGTGGGTACGTATATTGACTTACACGCGTTTGTGTCCCATAACTAATTGCATAACTTGTAGCCTTTATTCGAGTATTAATATCTCTTCCATCGTTCCTTTTGCATTTATTGTTGCCCCTAGATACTTAAAACTATCTACTTGCTCCAATAACCTACCCTTCAATACTATCCAAACATCTTCCCACTCTCTTGCTATTGGCATAGTTTTGGTTTTGTTTGCTTTGATCTCCATGTTTCTATCGTTAAGTGTCCCATCCCATATCTATAGATTATGTTGCAGGTCTTTGTCAATTTTGACTCGTCCACGTGGGCCAATTCTGTCACGTAGATTGGCTCCACTTCTGTCTTAACTTGGTTGATCACGTCGCTTATTACCCGAACGAACAGACGGGGAATTAACATACCACCTTGTCTACACAAACTCGTATGAAACTCCTGCAACTCACGATTATATGTTCTCACGTAGTTTCTGCACTTCTTGCATATACTTTGAATGCCAAGGCTATTACTACATTTCGATTTTTAAGGATTTTCCATATTTCACGTTAATTATTTGATCACATACTTTCACCAGGTCACTGAATTAGTAACCTTGTTTACAATTCTTAGTAGACCTTGCCTCGCTGTCTTCATACACCTAATCATTTCCTTCACTTTAATAATTTCGCAATTCACCTTCGGTTATTGTATCTTTTATTTGTTCCATAGCTCCTTCATCACTTTCTTTATTTTCAGCCTTTTTGTTTGCTACTTCATTTTCCTCTAAATATTTTATAATATGTTGCCCCCATCTTCTCATGATTTCTTTTGTTTCCGTCAGAATATTTCCCTGTTTATCTTGCAATTGCATCATAGGGTTATTTTTCTCGTTCCATGGGAAGAAGTAGCTTTTGATTACTACTGTAGCTCTGCTCAAGCTTCTTTCCAAAGTTTTCCCACCAAGTCGTTGTCGCTTTTTCTATTTTTCTTCTGTGTCAAAGATCATTTTTATGCTGAGTCCTCATATACTTATTCCACATTGACGTTTATTTCTGTTTTCACTGCATGTGTTACACCATGCTGTTCGTTTTCCTTTCGACTTCAGAGAGCTTTTTCCATATACGGTTTCGGCCGCTGTTACCACTATTTTATTACAATTATCCGACCGTTTTTCTAGCTCGGTTTTTTGCTTTTGTCGATGTTTTAACTTTTCAATGTATTGTTCCTCTTCTTAAATCTCTTGCTTTTCTTCTTCTCGTTACAGTATTCTCTTTCGATATATATTTCTCTCTCCATAGTCAGCTTAGTGATCGCTGTTTACCTCTGGCCTTCTTCTCACTCTTACTTAGGGCTCTCTAAATTCGTATTTTCGGTGAATTAATCTCATTGCCTTACTTAATTCTCTTTTTCATCCTGTGCATTTTCTTGCCAATCCTTTCTTCTTTATCTTTTTCTCGATCTGCGTCTTCAAGGTCTTTCCCTCATCCCAGGCTTTCACTTTATCGATTTTCGCTTCCTGCTCTCCAAATATATCCCATGTGCTTTGCTTAATTTTTGTTAGTATCTCTTCTTGTAACTCTTGTTTGTTTACGTCGTGTGTTCTATTCTTATTCCGTGGCCTTAATTAGTTCATATATCGTATTCCTAATTTTTATTTCCTGTTCCCTTTTTGTCGAGTAGTACTTTTGAGTAACTTCTTATTTTCGTTGGTAGTTTAATTTGTGATAATGATTTTTTGTCTTATTTCTGATTTTCTGTCGCCAATTCTAGCTATTGTACAACTTTTCTACATTTACATATTCATGTATTCCTATGTTAATCGTTCCTGTTTTTGTTTTACTTTCACAATCCTTTTTTTCTCTTGGTTTACCTTTAATCCCATATCTTCTTTCTATGATCTATTATTTCTCTTAACGCAGCTTCTTTATGCTTTTTTGTTTCTGTAATTAATAATATGAAGTCTGCGCTTGCAATAACGATCCTTCCTCTTGCACTTATATTTCGTTTGTTCATTTTCTCGTCCTGTGCTAGGTTGAACAGCGTGGTCGAGGACGATTCTTGTGGCTTTACTCCTTAAAAAAGAATCCTTTATTGGCATTTTCACGTTCTACATTTCATTCCTCTATACCCCCTTCGTCTCCGTCTCTCTCTCTATCTCTTTTCGCCTCATCTTGTCGCCTCTTTCTGTTTTCCTTGGTTCTTTCCTCCAATGTTCCACTACCCTCTTTTCCTGTTCTCCTCATTCTTCCCCATTATTTTGTCCAACATCCCAACCCAACCCAACCCAACCCAACCCAACCCAACCCAACCCAACCCAACCCAACCCAACCCAACCCAACCCAACCCAACCCAACCCAACCCAACCCAACCCAACCCAACCCAACCCAACCCAACCCAACCCAACCCAACCCAACCCAACCCAACCCAACCCAACCCAACCCAACCCAACCCAACCCAACCCAACCCAACCCAACACGCCCTCAGTTTAAATTCGAGTCAGTGTGACTATGTGTTGAAGAACTAATAGTTTAATAATGTTCATCAATTAGTTCAATTATTTAGTTCTTATTGGTGCAATGTGTCCTATTTAACAAGGAATGACATTTCAGCCAATATATGAAAATTACACCGTATTACAACACGAACCAGCCTACGCCAATGTGACATTTCAAAGTCATTCGGCAATATGTCTATGTCTATGTTTAATTGAAATTCGAATTTAGCTTAACTAACAATGATATTGATATGATATGATTTCTGTTTTAAATATTTTGATTCACTGTAATTGCCATTTGAACTATTACATGTTTTTAAATATCCCTTTCACTCACACGTGCTAGTTAGTTATTTAGTCTAATTGACCCTTAAACCAACGTAATACCTTATGCACGAATTGATGTATTTCGATATTGATGTTACAACTAATTAATGGATTCAAATTAATTACCAAACATTTTATTAATTAATAACTCGACATATTTTTGTATATAGTTCAGTGATTTTGTAATCCCCGCGGACTGTCGCGCGATCTGTTACCGATTTCGAGTGGCCATTTTTAAAAATTAAATATTTAGTATTACGAGGGTTGTCTCATTAGTTTTGCATATAGTCATAAAATCAAAGAAAGACGGACATAAAGTGATTTATTGCTTTTTAAAATAATCACGACATTTTTATTGAGATAATATATAAAAAAATATATCTCAATTCCAATTTTCGGGAAACTTATCAATTTTAAAATTCACTGTTATTAAATCAATTGCTTCTTGATTAAACTTTAGAATATCGAAAAATTAAGGTTAATTCTTACTCTTGACGTTTGATTGATGGCTGGTTCTATGAGGCTATATGCAAGACTAATCAGACAACCCTCGTATATACAACTACATCCATATATTGGAGACTAAGCTGTTGATCATATTATATCTGAAATGCGACAATAGTATTTTAATTAAAATTCTACTAGTAAACGGTGAATAATTTGAATTTGCAACTTTAAAACATTTATCGTTAAATATTTTAATACGTTAATTATAATTACTAAATTAAATACATATCAAAATTCTTGTTAATTATGCGAATCATTTCGTTCGATTTATAATTTCGTGCGTGACTTTCGACCGAACATAATATGGCGATGCATCGCGTCAACACTTAATTAAAACTGATTGGATCACACAAAATATTTAATTAGTATTACGTGCGTGTGATAAAGTAAAATAAATTAAATGAAACTGTGGATATAAAACAATTTAAGGGAATGCCAACTGCAAACTCGTTCTAAAAAAAGATATTTTGAGTCCAATGCTTTTAATTACATTTGTGTATGATATAAATTACGTTAAAGTATCCCTTCACTCACACGTGCTACTATTTTAGTGTAATTAACCCTTAAAGCCAACAGCACACTTCATGCATGAATTTATGTACCTCGATATTGACGTTACATACTAATTAGTTAAGGAATTCAAATCAATAATTAATTGCAAAATGTATTTTTGTTTGATTAATAACTCGATATTTGTATATTGGTGAGCATTCCATGATTTTTTAATCACCACGAACGTGATGTTTTATCGATTTTAATTGGTCGCTGGAGACTAGGCGTTCGTGAATTACCGTCCAATAGAAATATTTTTGCGTTCGGAGGTCCAGGACACGCAGACGTTATTTGTTTAGTTTAACGATTAAATGAAACATAATTTGTTTTTTATTTAATTTTTAGTTTGAGTTGTGAAACATTCACATTTCTTTAAACGGTTCCGTGGAATCGGTAATTTTTGTATGTTGATATATATAGCTTCACGACTTCGGAATGTGTCGTTTTAAATTAATTGTGATTTTACAGCTTCATATTTTTTCGTTTGAGTGGGTAGGTTTCCACGAATAGCCTTTTAGATTTAAATTTGCTTTTATGTTTTTATGACTCGGATGACTAGTATATGTATTTTTTAAATTAACATTCAATTTTGTTTGTTTGTTCGGTAACGAAATTAATTTTATTTTAATTTTCCAATTTCCTATGGTTTAAATTTGTTGCGCCCATTGAAGAACTCGCTCCATATCTGAGTTACCATACTTTGCGAGACACCTGTATACGCCAACTTTATACATAGTTATTTCCAAATAAAAATATAAATAGCATGTTAAAAGTGAGTGATATCTAAATGCATAGCAAGATTTAAGAAGCTGTGTTTGAGGTCACTTTTTAATAACGGTGCTTAATAGCAATAAACGTTGTAGAAATATTTTATGTGGCTTACATTTCTAATCCCTTTTTAGAGCTCTGGGTTAAGAATAAAGCTGCAGAAGTGTAATAAAGTCCGTCTCAGGTGCGAAGCTGCGATACTAAGTCTTAAAGCTGCAGGTGCAATACTCTAATGGCATTACAACCCCTTCGAAGTTATCCTCATTAGAAAGATATCTTCTTATCTCGCAGCCGACTTTTCCCTACATTTGAACATTTGCAATACAATTCGATGTTGTTAAACGTACTATATTTAACAGTTCGGCGAAAGCACTTGAAAACTCGACGCGCCAATATGCAGCTTTAATATTTATTTTAAACATTGCGAGTGGCTTGTGGATTAAGGATAACACTTGAACATAAACTGGACTAGCAAAGTCGTTGGCTTAGACCTAATGAAAATAATAAAACATTTAGAAGAAATAAAAATAATACAATGAAAAATGAAAACCTAGCAATACGAAAAATACTAATCATAATTTTGACGATAGTGAATGCTCTATGTCGAAATTTTCAAATTGATCCCGATAATTCAACAAAAAATTAACAGCAATTTTATTCCAAAGTTGACCTAGTGAAATTTACTGATAAGATTCAGTTTGTGTACAACTCCATCTGAGAATAATTACATGTTGTATATAATTTTACAAATATGTATTAAAGACGTCTGGAGAATCCCACGTTTTATTTATTAAAAATAAAAATTTATTTACTAACTTGTAGTTGAATAAAAAATTTAATTTTTATTTGCTGGCATGGTACGGTGATAAAATTTTGGGTATATTATGATTTCTAAAATGATTCAGATTTTATCTCCTATACTTGAATATTACCACATAACATTAAGGACTCCACATAAAAATTAAATTAAAATGAATGAAAATCCGATAAACGAAAATCTTATTAAAATACATCAATACCAATCAATTAAGTTGGTTTTCTATGGAATCGTCTAAGCGAAGCTATATAACATATTAAGATGAACATTAAAAACGATTTCTTCGATTGAAATGATGTACCCTCCAAAGTTGCTCCTTTTCCTTGATGTTCAATTACTGTGTCTAAAATAAGTGATAAATCTTTCTACAGTCAGTAATTTAATCAGTATTGAGAAGTTTCAAATATTACGTCTATTTATTCCCATCGCTGCACTTTCTTGTATTGGATCAATACCAATCAGTATGCAGCACAAGTGACCTGAACAAAATATTTTTTCTTATTTTACTGTTAGTTTCCCGGCTCTTTTCGAAGCCCTAAACCAAAAATAAAATTTGATTGCATAACCATCGGAAGTGGAATTAGATTTAATTAAAAGCAGTTCGAGGATGTCTTGCTTATTTCGGTTTGTTTTTATAGACTCATAAATTTCGTTTAATAAACCTGCTGTGCAAAGAAGGTGTTCAGTTAAATATGACCTACATTTTGAAATTTGTACAAATAATTAAATTGAGTTATTAATATGAGCCGAGCTCCGAATTAGATTAGCATAATTCATGTTGAACATAAATCAAAGATAAACTTGATGCAAATTCGATAGATTATTTACTTCTAATTCAAAGAACGCTTGCGCCTAGCGGCGCTGAATTTGCCACGGGCTGTTCGTAATTGGCCGTCAATATATGGTTGAAAACTTTGCCATTAGTAATTGTTTCATTTTATGTTTACGATTTTGTTTGCGTTATTTTAGTTTAGAAATATTTTCCATTAGTTTTCTATTTATTTTTCTGTTATTATTTTTACTTTACTGATGGACACCCAAAAGATGCTATGAACATTAATTATTTACAAAGTAAACACGGTCGGTCACTGTACAATATATCGTTTCGGTGTTATTCTCCTCATCAGTAGCATACCAAGAATTTTAGTTGTCAAAAATCGATAATATCGGATGTGATCTAGAATGAAACATCCGATGAAATAACACTCTAGTAATCCTATTTGCTACATCGCATATAAAAAATATAAAATGTAACTTTTGTCCAAATGTCCAAATCCAAATCAAATTTTCAACAAGATGATAATTAGAAACTATTGGATTTTCCATTAATTGTAACTGATGACGTTTATGCTGCAAGTGGTGTCAGTGCTTTGTCGTAGTTACTGGTGTAGTTAATAAGGCTCTTCATTTATGCGATGTGTTTATTGCGACCTAATAATGTGACTCATAATGTTGATAATGTCGTCAAATCATCACCATAGGTGTAGAAATGATTGATAAAAAGTTACAATAATGATAAAAAGTAAGAAAATAATAAGCGCGAAATAGCTTCGTGACTTACACCTCACAAGAAGGTGAAGTTTTTCTACATAACTAGGGTGCGATTAGTTAGGTACGAATTGATAAAATCAATCAAATGCCAACCTATACTGCACATGAAGAGTAGCATGTGGTGGCCGACTGGTCCAAAACATTGGAAAAATCAACTTAAATAACATCAATTTGGAAGTCTATTTCATTTTGTTAATAGAATTTGGGAATTTGAGAACTCACTTACAACCTTTACGAAACGATCAATATAATTCGATGGAGCAACCCAATCCAACCCAACCAATGTGGAGTTGAAATTATGCCAAAAAAATGACTGAAATAATTTGGTAAAGCCTGGGCGACGCTTCCATTTTGTGGAAGCCTATATATATAATCAGAAACCCTATAGTACTGTATCCATATTTGCTTTATCAGTTTTCTTTCTTCTACTCTTTCTAAATGTCAACCAGCCGCACTGCCTTTCTTTAATTATCGGTGTTACTGGTTTTATTTCTAATTCTTCTCTAAGTAATTGGTTTCTGATTCGATCTCATCTGGTGACGCCTTCATTCCTGCTCCCTGAACTTCTCTTTTTATTCTATCTGAGAAGATCCACGATTCGTATATTAATATTGATTGGTAAATTATTTTATATACGAGGTCTGTAAATTAAGTAAATTAAAAAAAAATATTTAAATAAAATTATAATTGTATATTGTCACCCTCAAAATAACTCATTCTGAAGCCACACAGCGCTGGAGGCGGTTCTTCCACTCTTCATAGCAGTGCTTTGTTTCTGGGTCGTACTCAAACACCCAAGACCCGCCACCACTAATGACACGTCACGTTCCCGAAAATGGGGGTCATTTTCAATCGAATCCAAAAAGCAAGCTCCCTTTTGGCCTTGCGAAAGGTTTTTTGGAACCAGTTTTGCACAGATTTCTCTCGTCCCTAATTCATTGGTCCAAATCTGATGAACGGTGGTGTGAGTCAAATTCAACTTTTCCCTGATCATTCTGACTGTCAATGGACGATCTGAACGCACAAGATCCCGGATTCTGTCGACATTTTCATCGGTTCTTGAAGATGAAGGCCTTCCGCTTTGTGGTTCGACTCTCTTATTTCTGAAAATGCCTTAAACCACCAAAAAACCCGGGCTCTTGACAAAAAACTATCTCCGTAGGCCTGCTGAAGTTTAGCAAGAATTTCCGCTATACTGTGTCCAAGTCTTAGACAAAACCGTTGTTCGAAAATGATGTCACTCATTTTTGGAACACAATAGAAAAAACTGTTTCACAAAAAAAATCACTACGGACAACCAAATGAATCGAGCCCAGCGCAGTGTTGCCAGATCGAACGCTACGTTGCTAGTCTCATTACTTAATTTACATACTTCGTACTTCTTTTTTCTTTACGATGCTATTGCACATACTGAAATATGTTTTGATTGCTTCATTTGTTCTTTCTATGGTGTCTTCTTCTTCTTTGCCTTTGTTGTTTATAATTACTCCTAAGTACTAAAATTCACTGACTTGTTCCGTTCCATATGATTTTCATTTACTTTAATGTTTATAGTTTCTTCATTATGTCGTCTTCCGTCAGGATTATGAACAATAACGAGCTCATAACGCCTCATTGTCTCTACTAATTTATAGTTTCGAATAGATTAGATTTCATGTTGTACGTGCGCACGTAGTATTTTTATATAAGTTTTAGCACTTACCAGTTTACTGCCGACTCCCCTTTTGATGAGGTTTTCCCATACTATGTGCCTTGGTGGTGGAACGAATGCCTTCTCCTTCTTCCTTGATTTAATATCTTGTGTATAACTTATTTGATCGTGAATACACGATCTTTTGTGTTGTATCCTGAATCCACTCTATGATGCTTCTCTAGCTGGGGCTTTATGATAGCTCTGAACCTCTTCTCTAGTATCGTTTCATACACAGTTTCAGAACTGTGATCAGCAGTGTTATTCCACTGGAGTTTTTGCAGCTTTTTTTGTCTCCCCTCTTAAAAATTGAATCATTGGTATTCTTTCATCTTCCCATCCTTTTCTGACTACTACATGTAATAATTCCATACCTTTTACGCCCATTTGTTTGATCATGTGTGAACCTATGCCTTCGTTTCCTGGAGCATTTTCTATTTTAAGATGTGCGGCTACTTCTATCTAAACTTTCAGTTCCAGTTTCTCCTATATAGTCTTCGGGCTTTACATTTTTGTTTAAAAGTTCTTGAAAATACTTCCTCAACATTTTCGCTCTTTTAGAAGAGTACCTTCCTTGCTTTTAATTACTATATTCTCTTTTCTTTAAACTAATTACCGAAATACGTATTTAGATTTGCTGAAAATCCAGTGTGTTAGGATTTTTATAGGTTTTATATTTATTTTCATATTTAAAAACCACAGTTTCTGTCAATGTATTGTTGCTATTTTCTTCCGGGTTTCCTTTTCCAATGGTTTTTGCAATTCTGTAACATTTTTCTTCTACTTCACGCCGACATTTTTCTCAAGAAGTTTAGCTTCCAAGATAATCTTCTTGACCTTATTTCCCCGTTCTTTTTAACTCTCATAGTTTGCTTCTTATTTATGATTTTAATATTTTTTCCAAGTTGATTGTTTGTTAATAATTTGTATCTGAATTTCTCATCTCATCGATTCGTCGTTTGAGTGCTACGCAAGTTGATGACTCACTCCCCACTACATGTTCGGATTTTGATTCTTCTGCACCATACAACAAAAGAAAAACTTTATCTTTGAAATGTGAACTTAACATTATTGGACTTCGATACAAAAATAAAAAATTGTGAATTAGCAAAGAACTTTAATCTAAGGGAATCGACTGTCAGTCTCAGATTCAGTCTTTAAGTTCAACAATCATTCGTAAACGTCACGGTATTATCGCTGAAATGGAAACTATGTTAAAATTATGGAGTGATAATGAAATAAGCGTGAAAAATTGTCCGGTTGATCAGAACACTGTATGTTCTCAAGCTAAGCTGATTTTTGAGACATCGAAAGAGGATGCTGGAGAGACGGCTAAAGTTGAAGAGTTTAACGCTAGTAATGGTTTGTTCAGTCGATTTAATTGGCATAGGATTGCTGAAAGTGGAGAGGCGGCGAGTGCTAATAAAGAGGCTGCGTCTTACTATCCAGAGAAATTAAAAGCTATGATAGATGAAGGCGGCTATACCTACCAAACCATATTCAATGTAGATGAGAGTGGGTTGTTCTGGAAGAAGATGCCTAAAAGAATTTTTATCGCAAGTGTTCTAGTTTTAAGGCTGCCAACGATCGATTGACAGTGATAATTGGTGCAAATGGAGATTGTAAGTTAAAACCTCTCTTAGTTTATCGCTCAGATAATCCAAGAAAATAGTGGTACATCTAAAGCTGGCTGACTTGCCTATCATTTGGAAGTCAAATCGTAAAGCCTGTGTAACAACTTCACTTTTTGAGGGCTGGTTTAGTCATCATTTCATACCTAAAGTAGAACGTTATTGCCAATCTAAACAGATTCCATTTAAAATGATGCTAATAATCGACAACACACCAGGTCATCCCCCTGCAACTTTAACTAATTTTGACCCACGTGTAAGAGTTGAGTTTTTGCCAACCAATACAACTAGTTTGCTTCAACCGATGGATCAGGGAGTCATGAAAATATTCGAAGCTTATATACGAGGCGATCATTTGCACATATGCATGAAGCTATGAAACAAAACAACGAGCTTTCGGAAACAATTCAATGTTTTAGATGCAGTGACAATCATCGGGCAATCTTGGAATATACTTTAAATAGAGTTTGGAAAAAAATGTGTATTTTTCATCACTGAAACTCGGGCGGAATCAGTGCCTGAGCCTGATGCAATTGGTAATGTCATTGAAGAAGTTGTCGAATTTGCCAGGCAAATAAATTTTGAAGTGGATAGTGATGACGTTCAAGAACTGCTGGATTTCCACAATCAGGAGCTGACAAGTGATGAGCTCATAGAAATGCATGAGCAAGACCAAGACATTGAAGAACTTGAGTCTTTAGACTCAGTTCAATCAAAAGATCGAATGACGGTTGGAAATTTGACACAAGGCTTCAGTTTAATTAAAAAAGGGTTAAACATTTTAGAAAATATAGACTCCAACGAAGAGCGTAGTTTTCAACACAACAAAGAATAAAAAAGTTATTAGCATGCTACGAGGAAATTTTGCGGGAGAAAAAAATCCTCGAGCCGGCAGACTACTTTGTTAGAGTTTATGAAACCTTCTACATCAAAATAATTTTGGTTTGCGATTTTAAAAACTTTCGCGAAATATAATTTTTAATCGATTAACAACATTTCTTTCATAATCCATCAAGAATTTCATTGTCGCAACACTCAGCGTAAGGAATAAAACTTATATACAACAAAATTAAAAAAATTAGAAACAAATTAAACATAAAGAATATAATGTTTCGTGGAATTTAAACATTTAAACTACAGAAATGGGATACGTTTACTTGCAATTCGTTCAATCTAACCATACGACGAATATTCTACGTATAGCGGTAGCCAAAAATATGCTTCATTTTTCAGGTATTGTCTAGTATAGTCACGAAAGTTTTGGGTAATATTGTACGTATAAAACGTCGTTTATATATTTGTTCAACGTATTGATCAGTAATGTAGTTATTTCCAGGAGAAACAATGTTGTTGAGCTTTTTAATAATATAGCATATGGTCTCAAGAAATCCTATTACAAGAAGCAATATGTACTTTGAAATAGTATTTGCAATGAATTCTGAACATAATTTTAGTGGGTCAATGGAGGATTGGTAGTCCTACATCAAAGAATAAACGTGGCTTTTATTCGGTTTAAAATAAATTGTTTCCTTGTAGTTTTCTATTTGTTGGACCTTTGCCGCGGTAATAGTTTATTGACTATTGAAAATTCGGCCGACTGTATTATCAATGCGAGCGAAATCATGAAAAAAGCACAAGCTAAAATGCACAAACACGTTCTCATATTTATGGATTTTATAAAATGCATTTTTTCTGAATCATAGCTTTTTATGTAGGGTGCATTTGGCACCACTAATGGTGCATATTTAACGTGGAAAACGTCCGTGTGCATTTTAATAAAAGAAATCAAATTACGTAAAATAGGCGCCAATGAATGTATGTATTAATGGTATGCGATCGTAGTAAAATGAGCGTTGAGTAACGCTCCAGATTCACTTCAAATGCATATTTCATATGATTTATGTGTTTGCAAACTGCAAACACTTAGTTTTGCCGAACCTAAACACCAAGATATCATACTTACACTGTCTATTCAATGACCACAATGTTTCCCATCTTAGTTTATGCAATACTATTACAAATTGCATTAAATCATATAGTAGTCGATAGCAAGATTTCATCCTTACAATGTCTATTCATTAACCGCAACGTTCTCTATCTTAACTATACCAACACTGTTGCACATAAATTGCATTCAATTTACAGAAAGGGATAATTTCAAACTAAACTTCGTCCAACATAAGTTAATTTAATCAAAGAGTGATTATAATGTCACTTTTTAATTATACTAATTATCTGATTATATTGAACTGGATTAAGATGGGTGTCAATGTAATTACGGAATAAACATGTACAATTATCCACATGTTTATCAATTATATATAATTTTAATTTTGGAAAGCTATATAATTTGGAAAAAGGGACGAAAAATATTATAAAAAGTTTCACCTTTTTCATACATATCCTGCATTTCATCATCGTCTGAAACATTTAGCTCATCTTGGAATGTAAGTATTATCTAAGTTTTTATATATCCCTGACATAGTAGGAAATAAATTGAAGAAATATCAAACGTTTACTTTACTATATAATCTCCCTGAACGTCGATTTTATCTAACAATGCTCCAAACCTTTGATTCCTCTGGAAGAAAATTCTTTCGGTTGATCTTCCAACGGCCGTCATCACTTCATTATCGTCGTAATATCTGGTCCAAATCCAAATGTTTTTATTAAAAATTTCGCACAAACATAATATTTACAACAAATACTACACACAAAACACATTTAAAATAACTTACACCTACGAAACAACGCTTATTAAGTATTTAACATTTAGGAACTAACAATTAAAAACATGTAAGACGTGCTTCCCTTGACGTTGTCAAAAGTTTTGTTTTCAGTACGCCCGTTGCGTCTATTATAGTCCAGTCGACGGGAAACTTTCAAAAACCCGCCCTGTACGTCCTGTTTTTGGTATGGTTGCGTGGTTGTTCGTTAATTAGTCCTGTCTTCGTTATATAGGTCCAACGTTTCGTACGGTAGTTTGTGCGTGTGACTTGTTAAATGTCTTTGTTGTGTAATTGTCTGTATCAGTAAGTTGTGGTGAACAGCGGTCCGCCGGTAAAAGTGGTCCGCCAACTTCGTCATGTACGGTACGATCATGTCCACGTCCGCTTGGTCGTGTAAGTCACGTATACGTATGTATCGGTCAGCGCCCAGGGCGAACCTGAGACACTTGTTCTGTGTCACCTGTAATTTTTTCAGGTTCGTTGCCGAAGCTCCGAAAAATACAGGTGACGCGTATGTCATCGTCGGTCTTATAATTGTTTTGTAAAGTAACAGTTTGTTTTCAGTTGTTAGTCTGCTGCCCTTGAAGACCAGCGCGTAGATGGTCTTTAGGGCGGCGTGTCCGAGTCGGTTCGCTTCTTTTATATGTGCACCAAATGTCGTTTTAGTGTCTAGTGTTACTCCTAGGTATTTCACTGTCGTTTTGATCGGTATTGCAATACCGTTAATCTTTTTCGGATTCGGTATTGCATACCGCCTGTATCGTCGCGTGAATGTGATCGTCTCACATTTAGTCGGATTTGCAGTCAGTTTCCAGTCGGAATAATATCGTTCGAGTCCCCTCATGTGATTGTCTATGTTCGCATGTGCTATGATTTCTGAAGATGATACTGAATATATGGCCGTGTCGTCTGCGAATAAGGCGATTGATGTGTCTTCGTGAGTCGGCATGTCGTTAATGTATAATGAGAACAGTTGCGGACCAAGGACGGATCCCTGGGGCACTCCTGCTCTTATGATATGGAGTGCTGACATGATATGATCGAGTCTTATCTGAAATTGTCTGTCATTCAGGTATGAATGGATCAGTCTGATTAATGATAGTGGTAGTCCGTAGGTAATTAGTTTGTAGATAAGTCCGTCTATCCATACCCTGTCAAATGCTTTGTACAAGTCCAGTAATGTCATTGCCACAACTTGTTTCCGATTGAAAGCCGTACGTATGTCTGTTACAAGTCTTGCCACTTGCTGTACGGTGTCGTGTCCGCCTCGGAAACCAAATTGCTCGTTTCGTAAGAGGTCATGCCTTTCGACATAATCCCTCAGTCGATCGTTGATTACTGTCTCTGTCACCTTCGATAGCGTACTGAGGAGGCTAATGGGTCGGTAGCTGTCGGATTTGTCGCGTTGCTTCCCAGGCTTAGGAATAGGAATAACTACAGCATTTTTCCAGTGGCTTGGAAAGCGCTGCAGGGTTAGAATGGCATTGATGATGTACGTTAGTTGGACTAGGGCTTTCCAGGAGAGGTTTCGAAGGATTTTGTTTTGAATGTTATCTAGTCCCGGGGCTTTTAGTGGACCTTGCTTTTTAATTATTTTATAGATTTCCCGGGGAGATGCCATTTTAATGGACTCCCCGTCGTCGTTGTCATTTCTGTCAATCGAGCGGTTCATGGCTGTCCTGACAGACTCGGCTATGTCCGCTTGTTCGTCAGTAAGTTCGTTTAATCCTATGTCGTGTATCTGTTCAAAGGTCGAAGCAAGGATTTCCGCTTTTCCCTCGTTTGTCATTTCAGTCCCCCCCCCCCCATACACTAATGGCGGCACCGGCTGGAATTCTTCCGCAGCCGTGTCGCCATGCGCCAGAGGGATCCGTTGCTGGCGGTCAGTTGAATATCCGGTATGTTCCAATAATTCAAATCCTGCGTTCAGAATAGCGCTCGCGGCAATATGTATTTTGTGACAGCAGCATTGTTTTGATGAAACCCTGTCTTTTTTCCTTGACACAATCGCGCAATATTGAAATTAAGTTGGCATAGTAGGAGTGTGTTATTATATGTCCACGTTCCAAAAAATCAGTCATCAAAATTGTGGCCATAACTTTACCAGATGGCAAAACAGAAAATTTGCGAGGTGGCGGAAAACCTCGTCAATGCCACTCCATACTTTGTTGCTTCGACTTAGGATCGAAGTGGTGAAAACATGTTTCATCAACAGTGACGAATCGAGAAAGAAGTTCATCAGGATCTGCTTTAAACTTTGCAAAACTAGCTTCAGAATTCGATACTCTAGAAGGTTTGTGATCAGGTGTTCGTGGGACCCAACGTGCAGATAACTTTTTTAGCCCCAAAATATTTGTAAAAATATTTTCTATAATACCATAAGAAAAAAATTCATTAGCATTTCGTGTATACGATTAACATTTTCTTAGGTAGTAACAGTCACTGGTCGTCCAACACCCTTCGCATGTTCACATGTTTGTCTTCCCAGTTTAAATTCGAGACATATTTTTTACCATTTCGTAAGAAATAGCGCCCTAACCTAATACAGCTACCATGCCTTCATTCAATTTCTTTTGGCGACAACCCTTTGTTTCGCAAGTATTTTATAACCTGTGATTTTTGCATTTTTGAAATTGCTCTGATCTTGTCTGATTAAATTTTAAATTATTTGAACAGGAAACAACTGACAAAACTACAACTGAACCAACGTAACAACAAATGATTAATATTTTAATGTGTCAAAATGATTCAACGTCACTAAACGATAAATAATGATCTCCCCTCGTAAAAGCATTAACACGCATTGAGCTCTGTTGTATATGTTAATCCGTATTTTCTAGTCTCTGTTCTTTTCACTATTTTCTTCCTCTTCTTTTAGTTTTATATAAGAAATTATAATATTGGCTTAAGCTGTACCACTTTATCTTTGATTCGATTTGCTACTAGGAATCCTACCTTTTCTATTCATCCACCACTAAAGAAACTATATTATCCCATATCCAATATACTATTATCCCTATTTGGATTTGTTACTCTTTCTAATTCAGTCATAATAATGATTAGCTTTTCGTATAGTCCTTGTCCTTGCCGACAATTTCATTGTGGATTCCAAATCCACCCCCAATTGTCCAATTTTCGTTTGATTGAACCCTTAGTATGCCTTGTATTCTACGTTCCTCTTCATCGTCGTTTATATAAATCTTACTACCTTTCAATTTACTTTTGTTTGTCTTCACTTTTCCTCTCTTCTCAAAATGGGACCACATTAATGCTATTGTATGAGTTTTTATTGTACTTGCAACTTAATATACAATTTCAGTCTTTTAGCGTTTAAATAATATATGGGCCTACTTATTTATAAAAGCAATAAGAAATTTTTAAAAATTAATCCTTGTTTGATTTTCTACAAATTTTCAGTATCGCCCTCGTATATATACGAAATAAGTCATCTGTTTGGAAAATATTTTTGTAAATTCTTTGCCAGCCCCCATTTCAGTTATGCATTTCGTTTGGTGCTTTTTAATTGGGAGATACGAACGTTTGTGAGTAAATATCCCTTTTGTCTCTCTTATTGCATATATTCTGCTTTTATAATTGTCAGTAACGATGTAATTAACACATATGTTATACTTTATTTATATAGGCCTTTAATTAATTTCCTTTTTATCTTGTTCATTATAACATTTTTAGAACAAAAAACACATTTATTTTTTTAAATTGTACGCCCTACAGACTTCACAAGGCTTTGGAATATAAAATTTTCACTAAAAATAATTTGAATGTGTCTATGACATTTTAAAATAAGTAAATTTGAAAGTTATATATAGAAAAAAAAAACGTTTGCCTTTTTGGCAGTGCATGCAGTAAATATACAATGTACTAGATCCTAGTTTGGATCAAATTTATTGCCACAACGTCGAACATAAAATTTGGATATTTCTGCTATCACAGGAAGAAAATTTTAACAAAAATATTTAGCATTCATCCAAAAGCAACAAAATAAATTGCAACCAATATTAATCTGGTTAAAAAACTAGTCGGCCAGATGGTTATGGAAATTTCAGTCGTAAATTTCATTTGTGCAAGAAATAAATATGTGTGAAAAGTTTACGTGGCCATGGCGAGCATTTTAATCAAATAGTCAAGGCAAGAATAAAAATTAACGACATGAGTCGCCGATTAGATACAATTATCTTGACGAACTTCGCTCAACGAAACACCATATAAATCGGTATTGGTATATATGTGTGTAAATTACTTCTCTACTTTAGTTCCGACGGCAATAGAGTCGATCCGATATAATATACACCAGAGCATCAATACGGATAAAATCGCAAGTAAATACTAACGTGGCCGCAAAGTAATTCGTAACAATTGGCACCCAACCCTTTTCATAATAACATATGGGGTCAGGAGATATCCAAGCTATGGAACGTTTTAACTCTTAGTGTAATTACACAACGTTGAAGAAAATTGCATGAGAATTCTCACAAAACATAGGAAATTAACTACGGAATACCCAATAACCTATTTGAACTCTGCATATTGAAATGGCCTCGGACGCTAAGGTCCGGTTATGCAATGTCGACAAATCGAGACATGAATCGTCCCGGATATTCGTCCATTACTGAACCTATTACACGCCTCTTTGTGACCCATGGTGTTTCGAGTTGGAGCGTTACGGTATTTAAACCGTTATCTAAATCTGCGTTTCGCCTCTATAATGGAATTGATTCGCATAAATAGCTCCACACAAGCAACATAGCTCCGTCTTCAAATAGATCCCCGGCTGTAATAATAATTCCCAGATGCCTATTGGCTTTGAGGAATGACTGGTCTCCTGAAGCTTTAAACGAAAAATACGCAAAATTGCTTTAACCCTAGGATGGATAGCTCTGTATATCTACGAATTTAGATGTCTCGGGCTTTTCAGGCCCGTATTATAATATTTGATCGGGATTGTAACCTCGGAATGATTAGGGCAGTTTTTTTAAACAAATATTTAAATAATATTACGTTTATTAATTATGCCGTTACAAAAAATATGTAAACAAATCAGCTCTTTAGTTAAACAAGTAAAACATTTTTTTACGTTGTGCTTGTTACAAATGCTTGCAAACTCTACATTCTACTCACTCTACATTGGCATTCCGGTGTCGTTTAAGGGGGGATCCTGCTTTAGAAGGCTCAAAAAAGTGGATTTTTTTTATTGTACAAATCTATGCCTAATATATCTAAGAATATGTATAAAAAGTTATAGCGGGTAATTCGCAGTATTTTGAAAGATACAGCACTAAACACAGTGAGGTGTCGAGCAAAAAATATACGAACGCTCGGACAAACGAAGCACGCGCCCCTCCCCGCAGTCACATAACAGCGAACTATGTACTGAAAAAAGTTCAATCGGTCGTTCGAAACAATAATATTTTAAATTCGTAAGAGCTATAGTAGGATTATAACGAGATATTCCGTAAGTAATCGAAAATTAACATTTTTGCTGATCGTAAACTTTAGAGCGCGTTTTCTCGAGTTTTCGTTTTTACGATTTTTTAAAACTGGTGGGCGTGATTGCGATAAAACTAGACAAGCAATCAAAACGAAACAAAACTTTTGTTAGCTTCAGTAGCATTCAATTTGATTTGAACTAAAAAGATTAATGAAAAAAAAATTCTAAACGACTTTTTCAGCAAGTTGAAATGATTTTCTCTTCCTGCAAAGAGCACATTTATTTTCAAACCTGAGAAAAATCTTGAATTTCAAAATTTTTGTTTTTTTTTTAGTTCATCTAGAAGAAAATATATGAGAATTACAATTTTCTTTGGTTTTTTTTGTTTCAGGCAAATGTGCATCCTCGCGGATGCACATCTTGGGAGATCACAGAGCCATGTGTCCAATTAAGATGGCCAATTTTTACTCGAATCAGATCACCTGTTTGTCATTTTTCGAGATGGAGCTTTACGATATCTTTGCTTCTTTGTACATGTCTAGTACATGTACAATGTACATGTACAATGTCTAGTTCTTTATTTGTTCTTCTTCCTATCTATCAAGGGCATCGTCATCTACTTCTTTAGTAACCTTGGCTTTTTAACAGCAATTGTAACGTTTCCTGCTCCGCACAACCTTTTTGGTTATCATGACTCCGAAGTATAAGAACTCTTTTACTTTGCCAAACTCATATTTCCTTTCATCGTTCGTAGCTATTTGCACAATTTTATCCCTTGACTGTACGGTTTGGCCCATTACCATGTATTTTGTTTTTGTTAGTTTATTTCTAGTGCGAAAACATTGCATTTTTTTGTGAACCTTTTTAATTCCGTTTTCATATTTGCTAGGAGTGTAAAGTCGTCCGCGTATACTCGACGTTGATGCTCCTTGTTGTATATTGTTCCTTCTATTTTTAATTTGCTGCTTCTAACTATGCTTTCCAAAACCAGGTTGACCAGTGTAATAAATAGTGGGTCACATTGCCTTAGGCGTTTTCCTTTCACTTTATTTTGTGTTTTATTCGGCATCATAGTTGTTGGCCTTAGGTTTTTCGAGTATCTCTAATTGTATGCTTGTATGAAATCAATGACTAGCAAATGTAGAGCTAATTTGTATTCGTAGAACGTCATTTGGATTTCTTTGATTAAAAATTGTCATTTACCTATCTGTTTGCCCTGAAACCTGCCTGATATTCTCCCCAGGATACTTTCCGTAGTATTGCTTAATCTTTCCTAAATAAGTTTTTCCAATACTTTATAAGTTGTGTCCAGTAATATAATATATGAATGGTTTTCACAAGATTTGTCACCTTTTTATGCAAATGACGTATCAGCGGTTGTCAATTCTTCAGGCATTTGTTCTTTCTCCCATACTAGTCGTAAAAGCTCATATATCCTTTCCGTTAAATGAACTCATCCTGCTTTAATCACTTTTGCTGATACTTCATTTTACCCTGGACTTTTATTAGTTCTTATTTCTTTGATTTATGATTTCATCTTTCGCTGGTGTTTCTATATCTTCTGCTTCCCTTCTGGCATTGTTACCTGTTTCTTGTTGCTCTTCCTTATTTACCCTATTTAGGAGTTCATTTTATCTTTCTATTATTTGCATTCGTTCACTCCGTAAGACTCATTCCAAGTTTTTAAATAATTATTTCTGCCATGGTAATTTTTTTCTGCTTTTTCTTAATATTTCCGTAATGGCTATGATTTTTTTTCTCATTATACAACCTTTTTTCTTCCTTAACATGCGATTGTTTCCTTATGTTCTTATATTTTTCTCTGTTTCCTATTGTGTTGTTATCCTGTAATCCTTGCCTTATTTGCTTTTTCTCCTCTGTATACAGTATCATTAATGATTTCTTTTATTTGCTTACATTCCACTTACATTCCTGATGCCCATAAAAAGATTTTTCCTAGACATTCTCCATTTATTGATGAGTTTTGAGTATTAAAAAACAACAATGCAAGCAGAAAAAAATCTCTTACTACGGTGCATGTTTCAATTAACGGATAGATTTTTAATGTACCTACCATATATAACATCACTAAATATTCCTCCCTCCTGAACAATATTGGTGAACGCTTCATTATTGGTGGCGGCTTTAGCGCAAACACACCTTTTGGGAGTCAATACTATCGATTACCAAAGTCACTAACTTGTATCTCGCAGCCAAATAATACAACTGATTTCCACTCAACTTGAAAACGTATTGGCCAACAGACCCACGAAATATTCTTGATGTTTTGGATTTGGATTGTTAGCAAGATCACAAGGAATTACATAAAAAATCATAAAGGGCTGAAACTACCTGGAGACCACTCATCAGTTATAATGACGTTTAGTGATAAAATTACATACAAAGATATGTACCTGCTCCGGCAAACAAAACTACAGAGTTTGCCAGAGTTTTAAGCTGTCATTAAGTGACGAATTTCAACTGAATATAATATTCACGAACTTTACAAAAGAATTGAAGAATTGACTTGCGATATTCAAAATCCAATCTTTAATAACACACGTGTTCACAATTATCCAACAGAAATTCGTGAGCAACGAGAATATCGCAAAATTCAAAATGCTCCAACCCGGATAAATCAGAAGTTAAAGAGACATACAAGGGATTAAACCAGAGTCTCTGAATATCTATTTAACGTGCAAAAGACCAATTGTACAAATTCCTCCTGTTAGGAATAAACAACGCAAGAAATAACCAAGAAAAATTTGACAAACATTTCCGCAAACAAGATTTGTTTGCGGAGTATCTAGAAAATACGTTGCAACGAAATGGAACTCAAGAAAGTGAAGATCAAATCACTGATAATACATTTCCTATCTTTGACAAATCAGAAAACATTCCACCAGTTACTCCCAATGAAGTAGCCAATGAAAGAAAAACAAATTTAAACCCAAAGAAATCGTCAGGATATGACCTCATTTTAAAATAACTGACAAGAAAAGCTGCAGTGAAATTAACCTATTTGATCAGCGCATCTTTTCGACTTAAAGTTTCGGAAGATATTATGATCCTGAAGCCTGGGTAAGCGAGGAAATGATCATGCATAATCAGCAAATTCATCATACAGACCGATTTCACTGCTACCAGTATTATCAAAATTGTATGAAAAATTACGACTGAACTCTATATTGGAAGGAAGAAAGTTAATTCCAACTTAGTTAATTACAAACTTGATAGAAATATGCTCTGCCGTTTTTCTGGTTATTGCTTATTGGCACATTGGCTTAGAATATAAAATGAAACACAGTATTTCATGCTGCAAATAAATACCACCAAATATTAATTTATTTCGCAGCTCGGTGAATAATAGACGAACAATTATTTTCAGTTGTTAGTGCAGTCAATCGTGGATTAAGTCATTGTTTGTACGTAATTATTTCTAAAATAAAAATCTGTCTAGAACGAATATTTTTCATACGTCAATAATGATAAATCGTTATCGATTCCTGAGAACAGCTGTAAAAGAAAAATGTGGAACGAAAAACACATTAAGTAAACTGTATAACTAATTGCTTCATACTTTATTTGTGATAGACGTACGATAATTTCGCTCGAAAATATTACATTGTAACACCAGTGCCTATCAGTAAAAATATGCTAATGTGTAGAATACGTTTTACGCCTTCCTAAAGCTTCTACGCAAATAAATTCGATTACATCACGATACTTATCTAGTCTCTATATTATACGCGAGCACCTATTTTCCATACAGGATCAATTGTAAATGTAATAAAGACAAGGCGTACTAAGCAGTTGACATTTAATATTCAACATAGGAATAAATGTGAAATAAAGCTATATTAACCGTCGTTTTCATATTTTTTTCCATGGGATCAACAATCAGATCAAATATCCACTATGTGTTATCCACACTTATAAATAATTCACATGGAAGGTTCTCCAGATTCTACCCCAATTCCCAGAATAATCGATCACAAACGTACATTTGAACTGAATATAAGAATCAGCATTTGCAAACAAACAAACGTGTTTTGTTTGTTAAAAAATATTGGTGAATTTAGCTGGTGTCAGTTAAATACACTTCTTAGTCTATGTGTGTTAAGAATTGTGATTACATGAGCATTGTGTCACGTATGAAAACTTCACGTATCAATATTGAATATACATGAGCATATTAAAATCGTGTTCAAATTTACATAGCAAATGAATCCGTTTATTAAACTGAATTTACATCTTTTGAATAAATAGAGTATTGTTCCGATTTTCACAATTGTAATACGTTCCTGCGTAAATTGTAAATATTGCAAAATCAGTAAAAATTACGAATGTTAACATAAAATTTGCTTCAGAATAAAAACAATTTAAATATATATAATTATTGTACAAATTCTGTGTGTGTGAAGCTGGCGTATCATTTCGTGGAAACTCATTAATTACTGATAGTTCTGGCTTCCTTTTTAATAGTTCTAGAGTTCCTGATAGTTTAAACACATAGTTCTGGTCATTAAAGCGAAAAAATCGCTTAGTGCAAAGTGAGACGCCAACTTCACGCTGCGTCTCACTTTGTCCTACACGATTTTCGACTAACGTATCTTGTCAGATTTTACGAGATCTATAGTTCTACAATAGTTCTATAAAGAGTTCTGCCTTGTAAAGCCAAAGAAATTAGTTATAACTAAATAAACAATAATTAACACAAATACGTCAACTAAGAGTTGAGACGCAGGTCGAAATTTCGGAGTTCTGGCTCTTCTAAAATAATTCTCGTGTAGTGTCGAACATATTGAAGCGTTTCGCGAAGAGTTCTATACAGCAACGATAATCGGTAATTAATTAAAAAATCAAAAGTGCCCGTAAACCCGCTTCAAGACAGATACAGGACGCTGTTCGGTTTTAGAGAGTTCTGTGCAATAAACAATATTTCTCGCGTAGTTCTGAATGTACTTAAACATTTTCCAAACAATTCTGACTCTAGATATTACTAATTATTCCTTAAAAAACTTTATCACCCGCGAAAGACGGGGTTACTGATATATGGGTGAGACGCTGGCCGATTTTCAGGAGTTCTGTGCATTGAAAAATATTTCTCGTGTAGTCCTGAATGTATTTAATCATATTCCAAAGAGTTCTGACTCTAGATATTACTAATTATGCATTAAAACAATTATGACCCGAGAAAGACGCATTTGCGGATATATGGGTGAGGCGCTGGCCGATTTTCAAGAGTTCTGTGCATTAAAAAATATTTCTCGTGTAGTTCTGAATGTATTTAATCATATTCCAAAGAGTTCTGACTCTAGATATTACTAATTATTCCTTAAAAAAAAATTATCACACGAGAAAAACGCATTTACGAATATATAGGTGAGACGCTGGCCGATTTTCAAGAGTTCTGTGCACTGAAAAATATTTCTCGTGTAGTTCTGAATGTGTTTAATCATATTCCAAAGAGTTCTGACTCTAGATATTACTAATTATTCCTTAAAAAAATTATCACCCGAGAAAGACGCATTTGCGGATATATGGGTGAGACGCTGGCCGATTTTCAAGAGTTCTGTGCATTGAAAAATATTTCTCGTGTAGTTCTGAATGTATTTAATCATATTCCAAAGAGTTCTGACTCTACATATTACTAATTATTCCTTAAAAAAATATATCGCACGAGAAAGACGCATTTACGGATATATAGGTGAGACGCTGGCCGATTTTCAAGAGTTCTGTGCATTGAAAAATATTTCTCGTGTAGTTCTGAATGTATTTAATCATATTCCAAAGAGTTCTGACTCTAGATAATACTAATTATTCCTTAAAAAAAATTATCACCCGAGAAAGACGCATTTGCGGATATATGGGTGAGACGCTGGCCGATTTTCAAGAGATCTGTGCATTAAAAAATATTTCTCGTCTAGTTCTGAATGTATTTAATCATATTCCAAAGAGTTCTGACTCTAGATATTACTAATTATTGCTTAAAAAAAATTATCCCACGAGAAAGACGCATTTACGGATATATGTGTGAGACGCTGGCCGATTCTCAAGAGTTCTGTGAATTAAAAAATATTTCTCGTGTAGTTCTGGACGTATTTAATCATATTCCAAAGAGTCCTGACTAGAAATTATTAATATTTCTTTAAAAAAATTGTCACGCGATAGAGACGTATTTACAGACAGAAGCCAGCGTCTCACCTATATATCCGTAAATGCGTCTTTCTTGTGTGATATTTTTTTTAAGCAATAATCAGTAATATCTAGAGTCAGAACTCTTTGGAATATGATTAAATACATTCAGAACTACACGAGATATTTTTTTCAATGCACAGAACTCTTGAAAATCGGCCAGCGTCTCACCTATATATCCGTAAATGCGTCTTTCTCGTGTGATAATTTTTTTAAGCAATAATTAGTAATATCTAGAGTCAGAACTCTTTGGAATATGATTACATACATTCAGAACTACACGAGAAATATTTTTTAATTCCCAGAGCTCTTTAGAATCGGCCAGCGTCTCACACATATGTCCGTAAATGCGTCTTTCTCGGGTGATAAATTTTGCTAAAGAAATAATTAATAATGTTTGCAATCAGAACTCTTTGGAAAATGATTAAATACGTCCAGAACTACACGAGAAATATTTTTTAATTCACAGAACTCTTGAGAATCGGCTAGCGTCTCACACATATGTCCGTAAATGCGTCTTTCTCGGGTGATAAATTTTGCTAAAGAAATAATTAATAATGTTTGCAATCAGAACTCTTTGGAAAGTGATTAAATACGTCCAGAACTACACGAGAAATATTTTTTAATTCCCAGAACTCTTTAGAATCGGCCAGCGTCTCACACATATGTCCGTAAATGCGTCTTTCTCGGGTGATAAATTTTGCTAAAGAAATAATTAATAATGTTTGCAATCAGAACTCTTTGGAAAGTGATTAAATACGTCCAGAACTACACGAGCAATATTTTTTAATTCACAGAACTCTTGAGAATCGGCCATCGTCTCACACATATGTCTGTAAATGCGTCTTCCTCGGGTGATAAATTTTGCTAAAGAAATAATTAATAATGTTTGCAATCAGAACTCTTTGGAAAGTGATTAAATACGTCCAGAACTACACGAGAAATATTTTTTAATGCACAGAACTCTTGAAAATCGGTCAGCGTCTCACCCATATATCCGCAAATGCGTCTTTCTCGGGTGATATTTTTTTTTAAGGAATAATTAATAATATATAGAATCAGAACTCTTTGGAATATGATTAAATACATTCAGGACTACACGAGAAATATTTTTCAATGCACAGAACTCCTGAAAATCGGCCAGCGTCTCACCCATATATCCGTAAATGAGTCTTTCGCGGGTGATAAAGTTTTTTAACGAATAATTAGTAATATCTAGAGTCAGAATTGTTTGGAAAATGTTTAAGTACATTCAGAACTATGCGAGAAATATTGTTTATTGCACAGAACTCTCTAAAACCGAACAGCGTCATGTATCTGTCTTGAAGCGGGTTTACGGGCACTTTTGATTTTTTAATTAATTACCGATTATCGTTACTGTATAGAACTCTTCGGGAAACGCTTCAATATGTTCGACACTACCCGAGAATTATTTTAGAAGAGCCAGAACTCCGAAATTTCGACCTGGGTCTCAACTCTTAGTTGACGTATTTGTGTTAATTATTGTTTATTTAGTTATAACTAATTTCTTTGGCTTTACAAGGCAGAACTCTTTATAGAACTATTGTAGAACTATAGATATCGTAAAATCTGACAAGATACGTTAGTCGAAAATCGTGTAGGACAAAGTGAGACGCAGCGTGAAGTTGGCGTCTCACTTTGCACTAAGCGATTTTTTCGCTTTAATGACCAGAACTATGTGTTTAAACTATCAGGAACTCTAGAACTATTAAAAAGGAAGCCAGAACTATCAGTAATTAATGAGTTTCCACGAAATGATACGCCAGCTTCACACACACACAAATTCTCGATTGTAAATCACTTAAAATGGTACTTATCTTGTATCATGAGCAGTCAGTTGTTGAATAAAACACTTTTAGCAATATTAAAGTTTATTGCGACACCTTTTTTTGCAATAAGGTGTTTCGAATACCTTATTGCAAAAAAAGGTGTCGCAATAAGCTAATAGTATTTTGTGTATCTAGGCCAAAAAGTACTGTTTTTTTTTCGTCCGAGTTTTCTTTTTTCGACCGAGGCGTAGCCAAGGTCGGAAAGCAAACGAGGACGAAAAAACACTTTTTGGCCGTGGTGCACACAATATTTTTTAGGCGACCCTCATAAAATTTTCAAATTTATTGCAACATTTACTTATAATTTATTGACATAGTCATTTATAACAACTGAACAATTGTATATATATATTTTAATATATATATATTAAATTGTAAATTTTACATTTTTATATATTTTAATATATATATATTAAATTGTAAATTTTACATTTTTCTGTCATATTTGACAAGACACATTTTCAATTTGAATTGTTTTTGAACTTAATTGCAGCAATCCTTTTATATGTTGACACTGGACATTTGACAGTCGTCTTGTTTACTCGCCGCGAGGTGTTAGACAAGGTATCGTCTTGTCAGTGTTCTGTTGTCAGTGGTTCATTAGGAGTGATTGGCTCGCGCCAAGAAGTTTTGATGGCCACTACATGTAAAGGTATTTCAACAACTAAGGTTCTTGGTAATCGCTACTGACGAAGGGTAATAACCCAGAAACAATATTGTCTAGCGATCCACCAGTTAGTCTTCATGGACCTGTTTTAATTAATGTTCACTACACCATTGAGGTGTAAGATTAAACCATCTTTCGTGTATATATATATATATATATATATATATATATATATATATATATATATATATATATACAATTATTGTACAAATTCTCGACTGTAAATCACTTAAAATGGTACTTATCTTGTATCATGAGCAGTCAGTCGTTGAATAAAACACTTTTAGCAATATTAAAGTTTATTGCGACACCTTTTTTTGCAATAAGGTGTTTCGGAAACCCTTGTCAAGCAATAAACATTAATATGACAAATGACATTAAATAAAACCTATCGCGGTAACAAGGCCGACTTTCTATTACCCCAGTATTTACTGCAAGAACTAGGGAAAACCTTGTAAAAACCTAGTTAGGGTATTATATATATATATATATATATATATATATATATATATATATATATATATATATATATATATATAAAATCCCAATTATTATGGTCTCTACAATGCTCGACTATGTAGTTTTGTGATTT
This sequence comes from Geotrupes spiniger, assembly GCA_959613385.1. Taxonomy (NCBI): domain Eukaryota; kingdom Metazoa; phylum Arthropoda; class Insecta; order Coleoptera; family Geotrupidae; genus Geotrupes; species Geotrupes spiniger. The sequence continues at coordinate 6,361,582 of OY390741.1, forward strand.
GTAACAACGTGGAGTCAGTCAAATAATCCTTTGGAACGTTTTCAATGCCATCTTTACGTGCACAGGTGATCAAAACTCTACACAATAGAATGGCAACTTAACGCGCAAAGAATTTGTTTGATGCTTTGTACCACGCAGGGGAAGTTTTATCGGTATTTGCGCCGACAGGAGTTTTGACATTTTATATCTAGCATAAAAATTCAAATGGAAATAATATCAGGTGAACGTAAAATATGCATCTTCATTGATTTTAAATGCATGTCTTGAACGCATCTTGAAACGTTGCTGGCCTGGGAAGCATAATTACTAAAATAAATTAATATTAATCTATGGCTACTTCATACTTAGAACGAATCGTTTAAATTGCCAATTAAAACTCCTATAATAACTCGAGTTGAAATATACAATAAGGCTTAAGTTACGTTTTTGTGTTTTCGAAAGAACGTAGGTAAATAGCTTGGGATTTAATTTATTGAATTTATATAAATCACGTTTCGTGGACTAAATATATAAGTACGATTGACGAAACCCAAATGTGAACGTAAAAATTTAATGGTATGATTTACACTTTGCATCATAGTAGTTCGTGATGGCTCTTAAAATTATTGTCATATAATGTGTCAAAAATTTTACATTTAACTGAGGCTCAAAAGTCGAGAGCTATAGCAAAGAAAAATTGGTTTTTAAGTGAAGTGGCTGCTGAATTAAATGTCAGTAAAAGTTGCATATGTTACGTTAAGAAACGCTGGCAAGATCAACAAAGATTGCGAAAATTGATTTTTATTACCAGGATAATTCTCCAGTTCATATTGCTCAAATATTAAGAGAGTGGGCCAACGACAATATCATAAATGTTTTGCCATGCCGAGCAAAAAGTCCTGACTTAAATCCCATAGAAAATGTTTGAGCATCATAGCCAAAAAGATTTATTAGATAGACTTTAGCCCAGCAAACCGCGATCAACTATCGGAAGCTATTGAAAATACTGGCTGGTGGATTCACACGACATGTGACATTTAATTTCATCACTGCCAAGAAGATTGGAGAGTGTTGTGACTGCCAATGGCTCAGCAATAAAATATTAATAACACATTCGTAATTTAATTTTTTACCTTTATATTCTTTTAATTTCTTCTTTACACGTATCCTTATAAATAATACCAATTTCACAAAACGGTACTAATAAAAGTATTATACTGTTGCTCTTAATATTCTCCCCTCACTTTAAAACACCACTGGACAAAGCCAGACTTATAGGAATCAATTTCAGTAAAAAATTCCATGACAACTAAACAGCCTTCACATTTGGTTTGCGCCGACTGTACATTACAGCAGCAAAGTAAAGGTAAAAGCGAAAGCAAACCCAAAAGACGAAAGCAAATGCAAACAGCGAAAGCAAATCTAAACAGTGAAAGCAAATCCAAAAAGCAAAAGCAAATTCAAAAAAAAAGCAAACCCAAAAAGCAAACTTTCTCTCTGTCCACTTTATCAAAGGCCTTTTCTACAAACACATAGTAGGCTTGGGAATCTTCTTCTTCGCCGTTTTCTTTATTATTTCTTTTGGGGTGAGTTATGGTCTCGCATACTTCTCCCTTTCCTAAATCCGCTCTGCGGTTCCTCCATTTGTACTGTGTATTTCTTTTTTTGTGCGTTCCGTAATAATGTAATTTTCTTATAGTTAGATTGTTTAGAGAAATTCTAAAAATGGAAAAATCACAGGTTCGCGCAGTTATAAAGTACTTGCAAAAGAAAGGGTTTTCGCCAAAAGAAATTCATGAAGATATGGTAGGTGAGGGTGCTGTTTCTAACCAAGTGGTGAAAAATATATCTCGAGAATTTAAAGTAGGAAGACAAACATGTGAACATGCGAAGGGTGCTGGACTACCCAAGAAAATGTTAATCGTATACCCGATATGGTAATGACAGACTGGCCATTCGCCGGATAGCTGAAATTACCAATTTTTCCTACAGTACTATAGAAAATATTTTAACCAACATTTTGGGGATAAAACAGTTTTATCCACGTTGGGCTCCACGAATGTTGACACCTGACCAGAAACGTTCTAGGTATCGCATTGTGAAGCCAGTTTGGCAAAGTTTAAAGGTGATCCGGATGAATTTCTTTTTCGATTCGTCACTGTTGACGTGGGTTTACCACTTCGACCCGGAGTCGAAGCAATAAAGTATGGAGTGGCATTGCCGAAGTTCCCAGCCTCCTTGCAAATTTCGTGTTTTGCCATCCGCTGGTAAAGTTATGGCCAGAACGCAGACGGAATTTTGATAACTGATTTTTTTTGAGCGTGGACATACAATAACAAGCTATGCCAACTTAATTTCAAGATTGCGCGATTGTGTCGAAAAAAGACGGTGAAAATTGAGCAAAGGAATTCTGTTTCATCAAGACAAGGCTCTTGCCCACAAAAGCCATGTTGCTATGAGCGCTATTCTGAATGCAGGATTTGAATTGTTTGAACATCCCGCATATTTACCAGACCTGGCGCCTAGTGATTTCTTTTTATTTCCAAAATTAAAAAAATATCTTCTGCACACCAGATATTACGACGATAGTGAAGTGATGACGGCCGTAAACGACTGGTTGGAAGAGCAACCGAAAGAATTTTTGCAGAGGAATCAAAGGTTTGGAGCATTGTTTGACCAAATGCATCGACGTTCAGGGAGATTAAGTAGCAAAATAAACATTTGATATTTCTTCAATTTGTTTCCTTCTATGTTAGGGACCGTGTATTCTGATCTACCCTCATTCTATCATACCTTCTTCCCAGTCCTTCGGTATTGGTTGCTCTTCTATGCTTTATTACACACTTTTCTAAATACTTCCATTCCATTCTCTCTCAGCTTTTTTAGCATTTCTGCTGTTATCCTATCATGCTCCACGGATTTACCATTCTTCATTAATCGAATTGTTTAGTAGCCTCTTCGATTTTTAATTCTTCGTCTGGTCTCACTTGCTTCCATACCTCCATTTTTAGTTTATGATTCCGCCTTCCTCTGTTTTTGTTGATATCATTTGTTTTGTTTTTGCCTGCCTGACCCTAAAAATAATCTTCGATTAGTTTTACAATTTTCACCACCTTTTTTCCAAATTCTTTCCAACTCTCTTGTTTGTTCGTTTTTACCAACTCTTTTAATTTGTTCCTCTGTTCCTTATACACATTGTACTTCGCTTGTGTGCCGTTTCCATTTTTCTTCTTGATCCATATCTCTTGTTTTATTTCCTTGTTCCATCAGTTTGCCCTTCTGTCTCTGTTTCCCGTTTGTATTGTTCCACACGTTCCTCCCACAGTTTCCATTACTGCATTCTTAAATTTTTCCCACAGTTTGTCAACCTCCATGTTGCGACTTATATCCACCCTTCTCATCTTGTGTTTTGCACGTTCTCTATATTTCTCCTTCGTTTCTTTGTCTCTCAGTTTGTAGCTTCTTATTATTTTTTGTTCTATATATTTAATTTAACTTATATTTATTATTTATATTTATATTTATTGCATTATATTTCTGCCTTCTCATTGTTACCGCAATCAACTTTTTGTACGGCCGCGTTTCGGTCAACCCCCTTCACGGATCGGTTATTAGTATGTCACAGTATCATCGATGTAGTCTCGATCAATGCCCGTTCGTGGTCTTCACGCACGCTGAGCATGCGGCTCTTACGCAGTCGGTGCTTATTTCGAGCCGCTAGATTAACTAAGATTCGCAAGTGACTAAGTGACGTTTTGTTTAACCCATTGCCTCGCGTTTTAAGTATTTCAAAACCGCGAAACAGTTAAAATACCCCCTAACCCGTGCGTTACGCGAATTCCTTTGTGCCCAACGAATAAACAATATTCCTCAACCGCGTGAGTCACCGAGGCACCCTTAGTTCGACTGCCATATACCCGATCTCGGGCGTTAACGTAAACAAACTTAAATGCCGCTGTGATTCGTGTTCTCCCTTTTAATATTTTAGATAAGATATCTTTTTTATGGTAATTAGTTAATTAGATATAGCATAGATATAAACGATGCCCATAATAAATAGTGAATCGTGTTTGTGTTTTTATGTGTTAGTGTATTAACAATCTTCCCCCCGAAATACGAACATTCATTTACCTTTCAATGCACCCCTTGGTAACATCATGACTCCTGTATCTATCACTTTTCTTCTTCCCATTTATGTTGATATGTAGTGCATTTTGGGTCATTCTTTTTTCCGTGTCGTGTTAATGTATCTTCGTGTTCGAAGAATGTGTTTGTGACTATTAGGTTATTCAGTAGACAGTCTGTTATTTTAGTTCCGTTGCTCGTTTTTTATCTTGTACTGGTTGTCGCTGTATTCGTCTTTCTTTTTTGCTGCCTCGTCTTCATTTGGTCCATATGTTGATATCACTGTCGCTTCCTTTTTTCCATTTCTAGTATTTTGTTTATTATCACACATTTTCCTCTCCCAATATTTTCTCTCCTCTTCCTTTTTTTTTGTTTCGATAGGACATCTATCTTCATCCTTGCAAATACTTCATTTAATTCCTCATCCTTTCCATTTATTCCTCTTACATTTCCTGTTGCCAATTTTCATATTTCTTTCTGGTTCTTCTCTTTTACATTTTTTTGTCCTTTAATTTGGCTTTTTGTTCTTTTCTCCGTTTCTTTTTCCATTTCTAGTCTTATATTCCATATTCATTCATCTTCTTTTCCTTCGGTTCGCTTCTGTTGCTAGTTTTTTGAATTATCTCTCTCCCTCTTTCTTTTCCTCCACTTTCTCTAGTTATTACTTATTTCTGTTCCATCTCCATTCAATTCACTTTCTCGTCTTATTACGTCCTACTTTCACATTGTTTCCTTTCGCTCTTCCTTGTATTACCCTTTCATACTATTTAGCTGTTCCCAATGAATACTTTATTTGTTCTTAAATCTTTCAACTTTAATTTATTCCTCATCACCTTCATACTGCCTTTCAATCAGGAATATCTTTGCTCCCAGTTTCATTGGTTCTTACCTTACCTCTAAATTTAGTTTGTCTTTGATAAAATTAATTAATTAATAAGCCTTTTATTCCCACATTGTTCTATTTTTTCCTTTTTCGATCCATTTCATTTTGTTTCCCATGCGTATTAGTACTCTCTTTGTTGTTCTTTTCGTATTTCCTCATGTGCCTTACTTATTTTTTCATTTTCTTGTTATAGTTTTGTTATCTCTTATCTCTTATCTCTGTTAAATTCACGTTGTTCTGCCATCATTTTTTGTAACTTCAATTTACTTCTGGCCAACCTTCATGTCATTCATCATCTTGACTATTAGGTCCAATTTATCTTCTCCTTTGTTTTGTTGCTTTAAATGCGTTCTCTGGATTTTTTCCTTCGGTCAAAAGGGTCCACTTCCACTTCTGCTGTCCTTTTCCTGTATACTTCGTCCGTTGAGGACTCGTCACTTTTGATTTTAACCACTTACTAGTTATTCTTCGATATTACTTCGTCAGTACGGTCCTGTTCTTTGTTTCTTTCGTAGCTCGCAAATGCCTCACAATTTTACATGTGTTGTTTATTGATTTAATCTAACATGCTTTCTTTACAATAAATTTATAACAAAAACTTGTCGTGATAAAGCTCGATGCCGAGTATTCTGATCGCACACGTCCATGCTCTTTGCATTCCGAATTTAAACGGTGGAAATATTAAATTCATTAATTGCTTAATTGCCTAACGTTGGTAAAAGCAATTAAGAATCTCGCGAAAATGCATTTTTGATTTTCACGTATAAAAAACTGGTACTATTTGATCCAAACAATGGTGGAGGAGAACTGAAAGGACTCATCTAAAGTAATTATTTGAATTTCAAATCGTTTTAAAGCAATGAAAGTTGGCCCGATAATAAAATGCATTAATATTTTATGGTGACACTATTGTTTTGCAACTAGCGCTTAATTACCGAGCATAAGCGCCTTAAGTTAAATTAATTACTTGTGGGGAATTTTCGGGTATTATTGTTACGCTGACACAGCCGCTGACTTACAAATGATTAAATTGATACAGAAATCCATCTCGGAAGCAGTTGAGAAGACGGGTGGCATGTTTTCATTCGAATAGAAATGTTCTAATAAATTGGAAAAATATGGTCGATGTTATGTCACGTAAATTTGGCTAAATATTTACTTTGGAGAATTTCACAAACAAAATATCCTATCCTAGTTCGCAGTATCACATACACTGTTTAACAAGGTAGCTATTAAAGTCATGTGTATATATGCTTTGTTTTAATAGCACGATATTGTTAAACTTCGCTTAGAACTCCATCTATGTATGATAGTTGTTAAAGCAAGATAATTATTCTATAATAATTGTTTTAATCATGTAAAACCGCAAGTGGGCCATGAAAATTTGAGCAACGCGTGTAATATGACAGTAACATCATTTAAAATTCGTTTTTAAATTCCATGGCCTTATTATTTCAAATGCAAATATTATTTGACTTCGTTTTTAATCCATTGGCGTTTTGTTTTATTTACCAGTGTTGGGCATGTGGATTTTCAATTTTAATTTTTAATTAATAAATTTTTAATTTTATTTCTGTTGGTATTGTATTACTGTAATAATTTGAACAATCAGTGCACTCTTCTCCATTCCATTCTTTCTACGTTAATCTTTCGGCGTCGGAACTCAACCCCACGTCCTCCAGTCGCTTTTTCAATATTAGTATTCCATGAGTGCTTCTGTTCGCCCTTACTTTGTTTCCCACTAAGTCTGCATTCCGAGATCTTTTTGGGTACTCATCCTAAGAGAGGGGCAACCCCGCATTATTAAGGGAAGTGCAACGAAATTATATGTAAAAGACGTTGCCGAAGGATATATTAGGGTATTAGTAGCCAGCTTGGTGAGTAACCCGAGACCTAAATAATATTGAAATTATTTGTAGGGTGGCTGACCCAGTAATGAAATTTTAGGTTTGAACGCTTATTAGTAACAAATTATTTAAAGCAAACGAAACTGTAAATAACTTTTTAAAACGATTCTTTTATGTTGGTTATGACTAGCAAATTCAAATTCGCTACTACAAAAATTAAAATTTTTACAAAGCACTTTTTGAAAATTCTAATGAACACAGATGCATAGGTAATAGATCCGTTATGAATCAGAGGTCTGTCAAGCTGGCACCCCCACAAACTCAAAATCCAAATTTGACTATGCCGGAATTATGTGCTCTTTATGTGCTAAGTATGTGCCGCAATCACGATTTTTGTGCTCGAAGCGGTCATAGAAAAAATCGAATTTGAAAAGTGGGGGTGCTAACTTGATGTCAAGCTAGCACCCACCCATCTAAAAAATTGGAAAGGAGAGATCTGGTTATCACTATAATTATGTGCTATTTATGTGCTTTCCAAATACCCTGGAGAGAACTTGCTAACTCAACACCCTTGGCGAAAAAATCACCTTAACAGTAAGAGCCGCAAGAGGTAAAATCTATACTAAACGAGCACAAAAATTCTAACCTATACTGAAACGTTGCAATAATTATGTACTCTCAAGATATCGTACTACCGATTTTTGTGCTCGCACCCTTGTCAGAAAAATTCACCCCTAATAGTTGGAGCCATAAGAGGTAGAATCTATACTGAACGAGCACAAAAAATTTGAACCATGCTAAAACGTTGTAATAATTATGTGCTCTCAAGATATCGTACTACCGATTTTTGTGCTCGCACCCTTGTCCGAAAAATTGACCCCTAATTGTTGGAACCGTAAGAGGTAGAATCTATACCGAACGAGCACAAAAATTTTGACCCATTCTAAAACGTTGCAATAATTATGTGCTCTCAAGATATCGTACTACCGATTTTTGTGCTCGCATCCTTGTCCGAAAAATTCACCCCTAATAGTTGGAGCTTTAAGAGGTAGAATCTATACCGAACGAGCACAAAAACTTTGACCAATGCTAAAACGTTGCAATAATTATGTGCCCTCAAGATATCATACTGCCGATTTTTGTGCTCGCACCCTTGTCCGAAAAATTCACCCTTAATAGTTGGAGCCATAAGAGGTACAATCTATACTGAACGAGCACAAACATTTTAACCAATGCTAAAACGTTGCAATAATTATGTGCTCTCGAGATATCATACTCCCGATTTTTGTGCTCGTACCCTTGTCCGAAAAATTCACCCCAAATAGTTGGAGCCATAAGAGGTAGAATCTATACTGAACGAGCACAAAAATTTTAACGAATGGTAAAACGTTGCAATAATTATGTGCTCTCAAGATATCGTACTCCCGATTTTTGTGCTCGCACCCTTGTGCGATAAATTCACCCCTAATAGTTGGAGCCATAAGAGGTAGAATCTATACCGAACGAGCACAAAAATTTAGACTAATGCTAAAACGTTAATAATTATGTGCTCTCAAGATATTATACTCCCGATTTTTGTGCTGGCACCCTTGTCCGAAAAATTCACCCATAATAGTTGGAGCAATAAGAGGTAGAATCTATACCGAACAAGCACCAAAATCGGGAGTACGATATCTTGAGAGCACATAATTATTGCAACGTTTTAGCATTGGTCTAAATTTTTGTGCTCGTTCGGTATAGATTCTACATCTTATGGCTCAAACTATTAGGGGTGAATTTTTCGGGCAAGGGTGCGAGCACAAAAATCGGGATTATGATATCTTGAAGGCACATAATTATTGCAACGTTTTAGCATTGGTTAAAAATGTTGTGCTCGTTCGGTATAGATTCTACCTCTTATGACTCCAACTATTAGGGGTGAATTTTTCTGACAAGGGTGCGAGCACAAAAATCGGTAGTAAGATATCTTGAGAGCACATAATTATTGCAACGTTTCAGTATAGGTTAGAATTTTTGTGCTCATTTAGTATAGATTTTACCTCTTGCGGCCCTTACTGTTAGGGTGATATTTTCGCCAAGGGTGTTGAGTTAGCAAGTTCTCTCCATGGTATTTGGAAAGCACATAAATAGCACATAATTATAGCGATAACCGGATCTCTCCTTTCCAATTTTTTAGATGGGTGGGTGGTAGCTTGACATCAAGTTAGCACCCCCACTTTTCAAATTCGATTTTTTCTATGACCGCTTCGAGCACAAAAATCGCGATTGCGGCACATAATTAGTACATAAAGAGCACATAATTCTTGCATAGTCAAATTTGGATTTTGAGTTTGTGGGGGTGCCAGCTTGACAGACCTATGAATCAGTAATGAACACTTTGCTCCAAAATAAGTTTTATTTATATTTTTCGATTTCAGGTACACTAAAATGGCCCTTACATTTTTTGCTGGGGTTCTTTAATAGTGCACATGATGTCGTCGCTAAAATAATAAAATATATCGTCTTTTACTGGCCATTTCCATGAACCTATGCCAGCATTCGTCATCGTTCGTATTTATTTCAGCGCCTTGAGCATCAAATTTCAAAATTATTCCTGTAAAGGTAAATGATATTAATTACATTATTGTTTCTTACCTGGATAATAGTCTCTTCATTAGCAACAGTATTTTTTTTACGTGAAGTCTTTTTCTCTATCGTTTTTTTACCAACTTCTCTTTCATAGAATTCTCTATCCATTCCACTTGAAACCACAGCAGGAAACATTTTCTCCGTTTTGGTGTTTCCGTTATTTTTTCTGGAGTTTTATGAAACACCAAACATTTTTTAAATGCTGTAGGGACTTTGAATCCTATCTTTTCTCTTTCTTCATAATAAATCATTTTTCTTTTTGGGGGACTAATCCATTCTCCATATTGCGATGAACCAAGGACTGGAGAGGTACTATTTGCATTATTAGATGGACCAGGGACTAGAGAGGTACTATCTGGATCAATAGATGGGCCAGGGAGAGGTACTATCTCCATTCGGAAGCGTTTAATTTTTTCCAAAAAGTTTTTCTTCATGAATTAGGTTTTTTGTTGATATCTCTGAATACTGTCAGTGTCATAGTTAATTGCTTTACAAACATTGTATAGTTTCCGAGAACTTATATCCCCAAACTAATTGTCTTTGTTTAAATATGTTTTTTAAAACTCTTCAAGACCTTCTTTATTTATTTGATTTTCCAATTCTTGTAATAATTTCTTAGATATTTCTTTCTCGGTATAGATGGGATTAAAAGTTTCTCCAGCATCTTCTGAAACAATCTTCCGGTTTAGTATGCACTTTGAGTAGTCTACGTTATGTTTATTAAACACAGTCCGCATTTACGAAATCCATTCTATATCGTTTTTACCGCTGCATATTTAATAAAAACATCTTTTAGAACCGAATGTGCTACGTGTGACTTCTTGTGTGAAGTTGTTAAATTCCTGACCTCTGATGTCGACCAAGCTTTAAGCGGTCTAAATATAGAAACATCAGCGGGTTGCATTATGTGGTTGTGTTTGGAGGTAATGAGATCAATATTAAACCATTTTCATCACATAGCTGGCTTACTTCCTTAGTTAAATGTGAATGATGACCATCAACAAATAGAATGATTGGTTTTTGAATACTGCTGTATTTGAGGTGTGGGAGGAAATGATTGGCAATATATTCATAAAAACGTCATCCATCCTGAAACAGTTCTACCCAAACCCCAATTTTCTGGAACTATAACCTCTCGTCGCCATTAATTTAATTTGATATTTGACAATCGAATGAAGTTAGCTGCTTACTTTGGCAGATGATATGAGTCAATACACCTACCGAACATGTGCATCGCTGGATGATGGATATATTTTTTATTTTTGTTAATTTTGTTCATTACTGATTTAGTGTCCATTACTGGGTCAGTCACCTTATTTATTTGCTTGTGCATTATTAATTGTTTAAGATTAAGATTTTCATGATTATCAACACGGCTGATCGAATGAAATATACGCAGCTAATGTATAAATAATTACATGATTAAGTCACTGATGTATGGTTGATGACATTAATGAAAATATCAAACAGAACAATTAAGTTAATTTATAAGACTGAAATATATTAAATGGGTGTCGCTATCAAACGAAAAATATTTACCATTTAAGATATATGACTACAATCTAAATTAAATTATCTTCGATGGTGCGACATGAAATTATTATAAGTGAAACTATTGGTGTGTGTTTTGGTGGAATGAAATCAACCCAAGGAGATGACAAGTATAGATCAGATACGTCGGCATCTTTAAAAGGGTAATTCATGCATAAAATTTAGGACAATGACTTAATTCCTAGAGCGTAATAATTAACGGTTCATTTAATTCCGAAGTTTATATCGATTTTCCTCATCTAAAATTGGTTGGCAATTATTTGAAAACTTTCCTATTTCATCACACACTTTACGAAGAGACGTAATATTTAACAATTCTCATTAAACCGATACAAATGCATTTGACTTGATTCCTCCTTAGGGGCATCTTATAGTTGTAGATACGATTTCATCCCACTCGAGTGGAAAATAAATCTGTCGTTTTTAACGAAAAAATACTGGAAGCGAATGGCTTCGCAATTGTAGTTCAGCGGAGAAACGCTCTACTCAGACACACTTATTTCACTTTCGCTCACTTACCTTAATATAAATGATTTATCGAACGTAAACATTACTAAATCTCACCTATACATAATTTTCCAACAAAATAAACTTTAATGGCGTTTTTTAATCTTCCGTTACGGCTTTACTTTCGTTCCTCTCTAGCCTCGACTCTAACTTATTATTAAAATTAAAGTCCGAAAAATATTACATGGAATAGGGTCTGAAAAGTTTCGAATGGATTCAAATTTACTTAATAGGAAATTTATTTAAGTTTTATGTTGTAAAATTTTAAAGCGTTAGACAATTTTTAATTTTAAAATGTAATTTACTAGTACGTCGTAAATCTTTTGTGGTATGTAACATAAATTTACTACGTGTGAAGGAGGATATATGAGCCAAAAATAGAAATCTTGAAGAACCAAATTTATTCTCATGAGAAGCAAGTAATATACATTTTTATATTTTCCGCACAACCCAAGATATATCCAATAAATTTTAAACTTTTATATTAAAGTTATAATTGCGCGATCATATCATTTTATCGAATTAATTTCACGTTTAATTTCATGTGTTTGTTACGAGTTTTGTCCTTATCGATCGGACGTTTCCATTTTGCACGTGAATTTTAAATATTACTAACTCATAAATATTTGTCAATGTAATAATTGGGTTATATTTTCATGTTAGTGGTAAATTTTACGTTTTTAAAAATTGCGTAATTATTCTCTAGAATTGTTGTGACATCGTCGACGCAAATTTAAACTAAACTGTTAGTTGGTTTCGTGGGTTCGAGTCCAGCTCATCGATCTTAAATGAAGACTATTGCACATAAGAGTCTCGATGATGGCCTTATTTTTCCGATGCCATCGACATCACCGTGCGAGCCTTAATGTTATACCTGAGAGTGTCACAAAGCTCAGTAGAAGCGAAATTACTCGCTAGATCGCTTTATTTTCCCACGCAAAAGTTCTTCGCAATTCACCGGTCAAATCTGATCGTTTCGTGTCTACACACGTCACCTCACGTGACCTGTGCGTGCACCATTTTGTGACCCATGTTATTAATGGTTGACTATATTGTAAACTATGCAATAAGGCTATTTTAAATCGATTCATTTATCCATTTTAATTTAATTTCTTACTGCAAAATCATTTTCATCAAGTTTTACCACCTACCACTATTTATTTTGTTTCTTGTGGGTGAGTCATTTTTTCTATTATACAGGATTACATTCCAATCAAATTAAAGACCAATTTTTAGGAATTTGTGTCTAGTCAACTCGGCGATGTCATTGTGGGGCCTCCTGTTAATAATGTGAGAATTTTAAATGCGTTGCTTAAACTTATCATAAATCTGTGTTACCACTAGAATTGAAAGTTTTGAAACTCATTACTTTTACATGCGATCTTGGTTTAATTAGAGCTTCGTTACTCAAAGAGTTCTACAATCACTTATGTAAATAAAATCTTATGAATCCATTATCTTATTTTAATTACGTTATGTAAATAATGAAATTTCAAATTCCAAATACATATTTAAACGGTTTAGAAACTCAAAGTGGGCATTTGGATATTTAGTCTTCAATTAAGACAATTACAAATTTCGTTATTTGCATTTGCCTTTATAAGATTCGCGACAGTAACCTCGTTATTGAGTATATTTTATGAAATTTGGCGAAAGGGCCAAACAGAACTGCGGGGTTGTCGTAATATTTTAATTTTAACTTTCAGATATTCAGATATTAATTTTGAACGGCGGTTTGGTAATGTCGCCCTAGATCACCAACGATACGTTTTATTAGTCAAACCCAACGAGTACATACATCCCATTAGATAGCATTCGGTAGTTAGTTATTCCACATTTGCATGTTTCTGCAAGTGATATCTAGAATAATAAAATTAACATATTCAACACACAACTAGCCATTTATTACTTTGTACTAAAATGTAACGAACGATTAAAACTACCCGGGAAACATTAAACACCAGCAGATATTTATAGCGAACAATTTATACATTTGTTGTAATCTGTTTATATTTCTATTCCGTGCAATTGCTCTGAATCCATCGATACGAGGCTCGCAATTCTAGCGGTTTATCTCTCTAGAACGAATGTGAATTACATCATAGAAATAAGCCATTTATCCCCGAAAGATTAACTTTAAGGAACGAGGACGATTTTTATAAGGTTCTGTTTACTTTCTCCGGTTTCAGAATTTATTGGATTTTGGTGACGGAAAAGCATACAGTGCCATTTCACTGACACCAGTTCACATCTACTGCGTGTTATAAATAAATAAATTAATATAATTAATTCTTAATTCTCCAAGTCAACTTGCGAAAAAGCTCGCCCGATCACTTCATACGAAATTGCACATGAATAAAATTGCAAAGAATTGAAATGTCTAAAATAAAGTCCGGGATGGCATGAGTTTATCCGTAGTAGTTTAGAAATGGTAAGCGGTCAAAGTCGGAGATCTACTTTTCACGAAACGGTACGATATATGACGAAATTGCGCATAAATAAATTTGCAGAGAATAAAATTGCCTAACTGAAGCCCTAAGATGGCATATATTTATCTATTATAGATTAGAAATGGGACGAGTTTAAATTCGCATCTCTACGTTTTGTTAAGGATTTTCCGAATGGGCGGCTTCAAAATCGTTTGGGCTACGCGTTTCGATTAATGTTTTTATTGTCCACAACTATACATCGCCATTAGTTCAACGTGTTTTAGTAACGTCGAACTTTATATTTGACATCGAAATGCCATGTAATTTTTATTGACCGACCGATACGTCATGAGGGCCAGTATTCCTGCCAGCGCCATCTAGCTCTCAATTTCTTGCATATAAATGTCACAATTAGGAACGTCTTGAGCAAATAATTGTGGGAGAAACGACGAACAGAGTGAAGAACATTAATCTGTTGAGGTGGTTGAAAAATTGGATAAACAGTTGAGAGAATAGGTTTATCGACTTTGATAAGATGCTTGATGAAAGAAACGATATACCGAGGTGAAATAAATGTTTCTGAATGTCTCAGCAGAACTGCAGTTGCGAAGTCATTAACTTAACTTCCAATATTTCTTCATCAAAAACGATTTATTTTCCACTGGAGTGGGATGAACTTGTGCGCACAACTATAAGACGTCCCTAAGGAAGAATCAAGTCAAATACGTTTGTATCGGTTTAATGAGAAGTGTTAAATATTACGTTCCTTCGTTATAGATCGTTAAGACGGTGAAATGTGTGATGAAACAGGAATTTTAGATGGGGAAAATCGATATAAACTTCAGAATTAAATGAACCGTTAATTATTACGCGCCGGGAATTAAGTCATTGTCTTAAATTTTATGCATGAATTACCTTTTTAAAGATGCTGACGTATCTGATCTATATTTGTCATCTCTTTGGGTTGATTTCTTTCCACCAAAACACACACCAGTTTCACTTATACTAATTTCAAGCACTATTGTACTATCGAAAGACGATTTATTTTAAATATGTTATTTATAGTCACATATTTTATTTTATATGATAAATAATTTGTTGTTGTTGTAGTCAAAAGTTTTTGGATTTAAGAATAAATGATTACATTTTTAAGAAAACCTCATAAAATTTAATGATTAAAAAGTTAATAATGAGTTACATCCCGACGTACTCTTATGCACTCGGTAACCCTTCTGGGCATACTGGAAATTATATTATCGATATCCTCTTCAGGTACCTCATCCCAGGCTATCTGTAACTGTTGATGCAACTCCTCTAAGGTATTGGGTGGATAGGGTAATCGCCGGAATCTTCTTTTCATCATATCCCAGACATGTTCAATTGGGATAAGTCTGGGCAAAATATTGATGTTGTTTTCTTCTAGGAAGGTTGGCGTTATATGAGCAGTATGAGGCCGCGCATTACCTTGCTGGAAGGCTGCTCCTGGAAGGTTTTGCAGTAATGGCACATCAACTGGTTTCAACACTGAATCAGTGTAACGTCTGGTGTTTAATGTGTCCGGAATGAATACCAGACGAGATTTTCTTCCATACCGTATTGCCCCCTATACCATAACACCAGAAGTTAAAGCCGTATGGCGACGTTGAGCAAATTGTAAATTTTGCCTCTGACACCTGGGTCGCCTAATCCTCGAACCTACGTTAGAGTGCCATACATATATATATATACATATATATATACATATGACAGATTGTCACGTCTGGCTATCTCATTGAAGGTTAAACCAGCCTCATGCATCCCGACAATTCGCCGTCGTTCAAATGGCGTAATTTGATGAAAATTTGCACGTCTTCGAACTCATGGCATTCTAAAGGTCCTAACAGTTACAACAAGCAAGAAGAAACTCCTAACAAATGCGACAAATCAACGAAACTATGGTCAAACTAAAGGCACAGGCAACTGTTGCTAACGAGATAATTTGGCTTCAAAACTTAATCATTTGTTTTTCTACATACACTAGATATTTTCACCAGGTCGATTTAAATATAGGTTTCGCCTCCCAGATGCTCTTAATTTGCCTATTCTCCTTACGGATGTTTAAACCAATTTAATATTTTCTCTTCGATTATTTCATTTGTGGATTTAATGCTCTCCTTACTTATATCATCACTGTAGGAAACCGAAAGTACATATGCAAATTACGAAAAGTGATTACTTATTGTGACGCTAGTAAACGCAAGTATTAATTATAATTTAATTATTCCATGAAATTGAAAAAGACAAATATGTGACACAAAAGTTACAATCCTTGCCAAGTTTATTTGTAAAATTAATCTAGTTTTCGTATTAACTGCAATGGGATTTACAATAATAATAAAATGTAATTATGTAGTAAAATTAAGGTATTTTTGATGTGAGAAAATCGTATAAGAATATGATACCACTATAATTTAAGATGGTCTTTTTCTAGTCCTATATACAAATCGAGTTTATATAAATATTTCGTGATTTAGTAAATCTTATTTATGTTATATTGTGATAAATGTGACGGCGAGAACGGTCTTAGAAAAGAACCGAAGAAAGAGCAATCTGGAAAGAGTGCGATTTTCCAATTCACGGATAGAGCGAAAACTTCATTGTTCCTTAATTAACACCGCGCTAGAATGTAACTCGAGTTCTCAAGTAATTAAGAATTTCAAAAAAAGTGTGTTACTACACGCGTTAATTTAAAAATTATAAACTTGACATTTTCCCGTTCGACGTATATTCGCCGAATATTAAGTAAATCGCTTAATTTATCGGATTATATAGAAATTAGTTTAAAAACGACGCCTTCGACAGAGAAGAGGAGTATCTTAATGGATTTCAGATTCTGAAAATGTAAAAGTTTTGTTTTGTTTACGTTTTATGAGAAAAAGGTCGACGGCATTGCTGATCTAACAAACGAATTCTCGCATTCCCTTTTCTGTCATTTTAATTGGAATTTTCTTTAAGGAAATATTTAAATGTTCAACAAACTTTGTCGGATTATTCTCTTGTATGATCGGTGGCGTTTATTTAGTTCAATTGCATTTCAGAATACGGGGTCTCGAGTAGAACAACCGCTTTCCAATTTCCATTGAAATATTCTATCGTGTTTAATTTTGTATATAAAAACGCTTTTGAAGAAAGTTCCTACAACATTTTTAAACAAAAAATATGCACAATATAAATTTAAAATGATATTATTTTTATTTTGAATTATTTGATCAGGCACACATTTAAATCATTTTTAAATATACGTTTCGTCAAATCGTAGATAATATATTAACATAGACAGTAAAATATCATATAAAAATAAAAGCGCAATAAATAAAAACACAAGAAACCACTACAATAATTCAATATGTAACTATTATTTTTAGGTGAATTTATTTGGGAACTAGTCTTTAAATTATGTCACTGGATATAGCGATCAAACGATTATTTCAAAATCATGAAATTTGAAAATAAATCAATTAAGTCACATAAACAGATACAGTTAATGTACACTGCAATAGGATAACTGAATTAGATTAGTTTGAAACAACTGCTTTTGTCCCAGCGGCAAATCATTCACGGAACGTAGATAAACTAAAATCCACTGTCATTTATTCAATTCGACATAAACATATCATCATTTTTATTCGCAAAACACACCTGCTTGATTTGACTATGCCAATTAAAGCTAATTTATAGTTCAATGTAACGATTTCGAAACATTCAATCTAATTAACAGAATTCGATTTCAAGCGTTGCGCTGGAATTGCAAGAATACGATTTAAGAGTGCAAGAAATATCGGTTTTATAAATAAAAAAATTATGTTGTTTAACTAAATACGCACGCATTAAATTTATCACAAATTTCTTTGGAAATTATATTAATAACCTGCGAATTGAATGGAAGTAAAGCAAACAAACAAGAGTGCTTAGATTGATTGAACAATAAAAATGACGTTCGCAAAATCTAATAATTAAAATTTTACCCAGATCTAATAAATCAATCATACTATTGTGTAAACCAGACGATAGTCGTAAAATATAATCGCATTCGGTGATGAAACTGTGCATGTAAGGTCTGGTCGAGCCACACTGATAATAATTTGGAAATTATATTAATGTGACATATGAAATGACACGGAACCTCAGCAAAAGTTACAAACGTGGATGGAGAAATACGTTGAGTAATAAAAACTGAGTTAATGACATTTCGCCTAATAATTAAAAGTATACCCGGATTTAAGAAATCAATCGTCATATTGTGTTAACCGGAGGACTTTTAAAAACATTAAATGCATTTGGCATTAACTGACTAACATGCTACTAAACTCATGGGGTTTTCCATGTCTAGTGCACTTGGATAGCTTTCTAGTTTCTTTTCTGAAAATAATTCACCAGGATCGACAAAATAACAACGAATTACTTATTTGTAGTTATTTGTGTAATATGCTTTAAAAAAGTACCATATACAATTAGATGGATCTTAAAAACCAACAAATACGTGTGATTAAAATAAAAATTAGAAACTAATGATATTTTGTAGAATCGAACAATTAAAACTACACCTTGTACGACTTATCGAAGTACTAAATTTAGAAAGTTACAAGTTCATTAATTACAATGTCGCGCATGAATTATTTTATTATAAACTTTTATAAATAACTCGGAATACGACCGGTGATGGTTTGGCGCGATCAGATATGTATTCACACATACAAAATGGAATTAGCCGTTACAAGGGAACCTCCGAAATACAGATAATGCTATCTTTTATTTATGGCAGGCGCTATTGGCGTAGGTTTTCGCAGCAGACAGAATTCCATCCTTTATTAAATTTTTCAAATCTGTTTCAACTTTAGCTTTTATAGAGAACGGTAATGGCCGTGCTTTCGTAAATGCAGCTGCAGTATAGCAGTACGTTGCTTTACATGTAATTTTGCTTCAAATCCTCATCACGTACCGATATCCTCGGGGAAAACATCTGGAATTTTTCAATATTAATATGATTATATCCACTCAAGGCATAACAAACATTTAAACTGGAATTCACGTCAATGTTTAGTGCCTTTAAAGATATTTCCTTAAAAGTAGTACAAGGTATAGTACTAAATATAATTTTGCAATTTTTATTAATAATGAATTTACATTTAATTTTCCTGTACATGTAAGTCTATAACCAGCGAATTTTATTTCCCATTATTATTGCTTTATTTGTAGATATTATAGCTTAAATATATAAATAGTTCGACAGGCCTTGTGGGCCATGGGCTCGTGAGATGACGTGTGTCCATTCTCTTGGTTCTCCACTCCACTGCTATCGCTTTCAGGTTTCTCTCTACCTCATCCTGCCATCGTCTCCTTGCTCTGTCCATCTTTTTCCAGTCCTGCCGCTTATTTATTGTGCACCATTCTTAGGTGGCCTATCTATCTTAACCTCTTAATTTTTATTTGCGTTGTGATGTTTGATTCATTAAAAATTCCGCTACCTCCTTATTTCGCCTCCTTCTCTACTGACTCTGATCCTTTACTCGTCCATATACTCTCCTCAGCAGCTTCCGTTCCAATATCACTCGTTCGCATGTCCACATGTTTGTCTTCCCAGTTTAAATTCTCGAAATATATTTTTGACCACTTGGTAAGAAACAGCACGTACCATGGAGCTCCATTTTGAGGTCAGCCGCCATAAAGATTCACAGTAGTGATGCGAGCAATAGTACTGTTTTTGTATTGAATGTTTTTAGATCACCGGTTGGTGGTGTTAATGTTTTATAGATCGATTGGAGTGGTATCTTGCAATTGCTGGAGTTGCAAATAGAATCTTTCTAACAACGGATTTTAATATAAGGTTCGGTGTAGATGACCGCTATTGCCAGGCGCTTCTGGACTGCATAATTTCATATGGTTTCCAGTTGTAAACGCGTATAGGAACAACCAACCACCAACATCGTTATAGCAGTCTTTGATTCAAACAAAGTGAATAATTTTTTTATTGAGGAACTAGAAATATAGTAGGAAAAATAGCTAATGTGCATAGAAATATAGACGATTATCTTGGTAAAATTAATTGCCATGGATGCTTTTTCTCTATACATCCGGCCAGCCAAAATTGAAGTGAGAGACACAATAAATTCCCTGAAATCGACTAAGCAGATATATTTATGGATTTACAGTGACAATTATTAGGATTATAAAAGATCTCTTAGTTACACCTTTGACAAAATTAATTAATCAATGTATAAAAGAGAGTGCATTTCCTGATGCGTTAAAGACTGCTCTTGTTATCCCTATCTTTAAGAAAGGATATCAAAAGATATCTCGAACAACCCAACCCATTTTTATCATAAAAGAATATTATATTTAAGAATATATAATTATTTTGAAGAAAATAAACTATTTTGTGAACATCAATATGAGTTTAGGCAGAATATGAACACCAAGACTGCGATTTTTGATTTTGTGCAGCGGGTTGTGGATTGCTTTAAAAAGGGAGAATACCTATTTGGTACCTTCTATGATTTGACATATTTAGATATCACAGCCAGCAAGTAATATGCGGTAATACTTTATCCGACAAAAAATATATCACTCAAGGTATACATAGTTCCATTGTGGGGTCGGTAATGTAGCACAAACAGTCGTTGGGGAATGGTTTGGGTCAAATAGGCTGAGCTTAAAGCACTCTATCACTCTAAGACTATATCATTCCTATTTACCCTTAAGGATAATCCCATGACAACACGAAACGAATTTGTAACATTCTTGGGAGTATATTTCGAGCCAACTCTAAATTGGGAAAAGCATATGGACATTTTGCCTAGTAAGTTGAGCGCTGGTATACGAGGCTATCCAGAGAGTACATTACGTTATGGAATTAAAAATAAACACAGGAAAAATATTTATCATATGCAATTGAAAGCCACACTTAAATAGTACTTTTCAACATAGTCGCCATTTAAATGTAGGCACTTATCATAGCGATGAATGGGCTTGGCAATTCCTTCCTCGTAGAATTCTGCCGCTTGCGTGTTCAACCACTTCTTCCTGCAGCTGTGCATCGTCGTCAAAACGCTGCGTTGCCAGCCACTATTTCATTGTTGGAAACGAGTGGTAATCGGTAGGTGCAAGGTCTGGACTGTACAGCGGATGAGGAAACAACTCTCACTTGAAAGATTCCAGAACTTCATGTGTTCGTTTTGCCATGTGGGGTCGCGCGTTGTCATGAAACAGCAAAATCTTCGTACACAACTTTTCCCTACGCTTGTTTTGAATCGCTCTTCTAAGGTTTTGCAAAGTTTCGCAATTCCTTTCTGAGTTTATGGTCGTGCCTCGTCCCAGGAAGTCAACAAGAAGCACACCTTTCCAGTCTCAAAAAATGGTCCCCATAACCTTCCTTGCCGACATCGTCTGCAAGCATTTTCGTTTTGTTTTTAGGGGGAATTTGTGTGCCCCCACTGCATTGACTGCACTTTTGTCAATTCACATGTTTATAACATGTTTCATCACCAGTTGCGATGCGAATCCAAGAACGTTAACGCTGCAGCAATACGCT
This sequence comes from Geotrupes spiniger, assembly GCA_959613385.1. Classification (NCBI taxonomy): domain Eukaryota; kingdom Metazoa; phylum Arthropoda; class Insecta; order Coleoptera; family Geotrupidae; genus Geotrupes; species Geotrupes spiniger. The sequence goes on from OY390741.1 coordinate 6,383,098, forward strand.
GATTTTTGTGGGTTTCTGTCAACATTTTTGGTATCCATCTTGCACAAAACGTATGGTAACGAGATTGTCAGCTATGATTTCGTGCAACAAACTTCGCGAAATTTAAATCGAATGCACCATTGACGCACCCCACCTTCAGTGATAATGTAGTCCCCACACACTTCACAAATCTGCCGATAGATTGATATACGATAGATGGTCGTGCTAGCCCCGCCACTTTCGGGACTTTTTGGATAGCCCTCGTATATTTGTTAAGAATTTTAAGTATGAATGTGTCCAGAAGTGTAATGGTTTCTGCGCACTATGCCCTTTGCCACTCACTAATGAGTTACGCTTTGCTATCAATCATTGGGGAGAATTTTTGCTCTACAGAGGAAGGCAATTCGAATTGTAGATGGTATAAATTATAGAGATGATTGTAGAAACTCTTTCATTAAATTAAAAATATTAACTTTTCCTTCACTCTACATACTTGAGTGGCACCTATATATCAAAACCAATATCAACGATTTTCATATACACTCTGATGTTCATAATTATAATACAAGGGGGAACACCGTATCTAGTATCTAAACTCTGTGGATTAACAAAAAGTCAGAGAAATGCGGAGTATTTATCTATAAAATTCTACAATGTGTTACCCATTCATATTAGGTCACTAACTATGAAGCAATTCAAAGCAACTATAAAACAGTTTTTAGTTGCGAGAGCTATTTATACATACGAACAGTTTCTGTCGTTCGAAACAAACAATGTCACTGATTGTATTTTGTAAGTCGGTGCGAATACTTGTAATTTGTCTTATGTCGCTTAAATGACCTGTGTAGGCACAAATAAAAATATTATTATTATTATTATTATTATTATTATTATTATTATTATTATTATTATTATTATTATTATTATTATTATTATTATTATTATTATTATTATTATTATTATTATTATTATTATTATTATTATTATTATTATTATTATTATTATTATTATAACTGCACGAACGTCTGATTTTGTCATTTTTAGAATTTCTCTAAACTTGTCTACTTAAATTCTGAATTATTTGAACAAGTGACAAAACTACAAATAAACCAACGTAACAACAAATGAGTAATACTTTAATGTGTCAAATTGATTCAACGTCACTCAACGCCCACTATGACAGGGACGCTAAATAATGATGTCCCCTCGTACGTATAAAATAAAGAAACAATTAAAATCAATTAAATACGTGGCTGTCGTTCGTTTCCTTTGCGGTGTGCGTTTTTATTGGCTTACTGAAAACGCAATTTCAAGTAGACCCCAATACATTAAATATGAATGGCCTCAAAGCTGATTTGTTTTCCAACAATACATTCTATTTTTGTAAAGCCATTGAATGATAATCGTTCGATTGGTTTATCTAAATAACAATTGTACGTTATATTAAAATCGCGTTAAAATTCTCTATAATAATTAATTGATTGCGTTGCCATGTTTTTAATTAAAACTTGTAGTAGTTTAATTATTAATGATCACAAAGTATTAGTCAGAGATATTAATTATGTGTGTTTGCGCATATATAGTAAAAAGGAACTGCTGGTGCTGATTGTTCTTTGTGTGAGAATCGTGTGAAACAATAGGTCCATTATATTTGTCAAATACAATCCTTTCATCTGTTCAAGTCCTTTATAATACTAGTTTTAAAAATAAGAAATAAAAGTTTATCCCGTGCGTTAAGAAATATCCGAACAAGGGAGCGAAATTCGTTTGAATGCGCGAATAAATTAAAAGAAATTGGTAACGGAAATAATTAGGAAACATATTTTTTTAAGCGTCACTATTGCCATTGGTTATGGAACTTCGTTAGATTGCGTTCAATATTTGCGGTGATGTAATTTTTGCATACATTAAGAATGTAAAATTATGCCGTATTGTAACGTATGCCAAGAGCGTGCTGGGGTTTCGCGAAAATTAAGTTGAAACGTGCGCTATTCAAAATATTCCGCTTAAATTAATGAAATTCTGTCTTGTGTGCTTCAAAAGTAAGAAAGAATCTGCAATTCCGAATATTATTCTCTCCCGTCAGTTTTAAATTCTAAAATAACTGTTTCTGTTACTTCGCTTGATTTGTTTTTTCACATTTATTCAAATCTTTGGCGTTCTAAAATCGCATTGAATTCTATGTTTAAGATTTGATAGATTGAAAAATAAATTTATCGAGGCCAAGTGTCCTAAAATTAAATTTTAAGAAAAAATAGGAGTAATAGCAGTAGAATAAATATAACAAACAGAAAACAAATAAAATATATACGATATTAAAAAAGGCGCCACCCTGTTCGTGAAATTACTGACGAAATAAATAGTATTCAAAAAGTAAAATAGTTTTGGAAATTTATTATTTTAACAAATTTTATTTGTCTCTTAGACATAAAAACCTCAGATGCAAATATATGAAAGACTACAACAAGTAGAGTTGGGTTAGGTTGGGTTTAATCAGATTTGACAGTTCAATTTTCTGATTTATTTGGCCTGGGCTCGTCGCTTTATATGAGTTTTTGAAATCGGAATATTGCTTGTAGCCGGAAATGCAATTTTTAATTGAATTTCTTAATTTTTTTTACAAACTAATACCATCTAGATTTTCATGAAACTCGGAGATTTATGTTGTTACGTCGAAAAATAAATTTATAATACCAAGCGCTTCTTGAATTTATAGCTCCGAACCCGAAATGCTTGTTACTTAATTAATTTCTAATGATGTTTTGTGGTTGGATTGGGTTGCGTTAGGCTGGGTTAGATTGGGTTAGGTTGGGTTAGGCTGGGTTGGGTTGGGTTAGGTTAGGTTAGGTTGGATTAGGTTGGGTTAGGTTGAGTTTGGTTGGATTGGGTTGAGTTGATTTACTTCTAATTCTACATTCTTAGTTTTAAACATTAGAATTTATGTATAAAGCTCCAAATTACAAGGTAAATTAACACCGATTTACTTCAAGAGTCATTTACCGTATTTTATACGTACTGGATTAGGGATTTTTCGGCAGAGTCCCATCTGTCATCTTCAGGAAGCTCTTCTAGGTCTCGCTGACTTAGAAGAACTGAACAGTTCTTCTAAGTCTGTGCTTGTATATATTTTCAAACTTTGTTATGGGTGTGGTACTTTTGGTCATTTTACCCCATATTATTTGTGCAGTAATTTTACGACGACCCGGAGACTATTTTTTTTAATTCCTTTTTTATCCCTTATACAAACACACACATCTTATCTCCCTTTTTACTACCTTTGGATTAACTGAAATTCAAAATCTAATATTTGGCAGAAGCAACCATATTTTCGGTCTAGTCGAAGACAAACCCCTATGACTATTACAGAACAATATAGCCACATTATTACATAGTTTATTATTAAAATTATAAATGCTCTCTACGAGTACGTTAATGCAAATAGGTCATAAATTAAATCCTTAAAATATATCAAGATATTACTATATTTAATAACTAATGTAATGTAAATATTTTGCCAACATTATGAAATATTTTTCTATTATTTCAGATAACGAGACGACAACGTTTTTAACCGACGTGTCTCCTCAGCAATTAGAGGTAGCCGGCAGTTCAGCTTATCCCACATCACCTGCTCTTACAGCCGGAATATCAACTGTCGCTACGAAACCAACAGAAATCGTCACCCGGCTAGACCATTCTACCGTATCAACCGAATCTGTACGACATGGCTTAGGTCGTGGTTTTCCGGTACCGCATTATCACCTACCTGATTCGCGTTGGGGTCCTTTCTTCGAGGAGGGTCAGGAGCCACATAATATCACTGCAAGAGTTGGCTCCACAGTCACACTGGATTGCCGTATAGGACTGCTTCAAGATAAAACTGTAAGTAGAAACATTTAATTTATATTTATTTATTCATTAGTTTGCTTTATTGAAATAGCATCACCTAAGTATTTTCGCGTGACATATTCTTTTTTAGTCAAATATACAGGAAGTAACGAAATAGTAAACGTTAGTACTCAACAAGCACGATTGTCGACGTTTTCAGATTGAACGAAGGTGAATCAATCAATCAACTGATTCAGTTTGTAAACAAACCAGCGACATTGCATCGTGCTATTTACTGTTTATGGATAGTGTTAACAAATTTACAAAAACATTAATATACTTTTTGCAAAAATTCCGTGAATGACAGTTTAGTTGCAACATAAGTGGGTAAGCAAATTTTTGGTAAATTTACTATGATTTTTAAACGGCTTCAAATTTTTTTATTAAAAACTTAATTGATGAGTTCTATTACCAGTTAAAATTAAGGCACTAATTTAGTTTACACCCTGTATATATGTGACTCTATCATCGGTAATACTCGGTTGTCAATGTTAAAGTTTCATATGTTTGTACGTATCAAATAGTTACTAAGACGTAACGTTACTTTATCGACTGTCACTTAATATTTGCGATCTTTATTAGCCACCAGTTTTCTGAACAAGCGGCAAAACGATAAACAACACGCATATTAGCAAGGTGTCAACCATATTTTATACACTGGCTCTCTAGATAAACGTTGTATTATCCCGGCTTACCACAGATTTATGAAAATGGTGCTTGCCTTTGTGATTATGTTTTATGTAAGAAAATCGAAGACGTGTAAATATGTATTTTAAAATTTAATCCGTTGTTTTTCATACTTAGCTTCGGCTTTGTCATATGAATATTTTTACATAGTCGTGGTTTATTTGTTATTATTTTTTTGACTCGCATTGCCGCAATGTATTGGACATAAATCTAATGCACTATTTTAAATGAGATTCTTATTTGATTTTGTTAAGATGAATTGATAAATATAGCATAAATATAACAATTAAATAATTTTCTCAAACAGACAAAGTCAAATCGGGGGTAAACTTAATAATTCTAGCAAAGCTAACCATTGAAAATGTCTTCACTAGTTCATCAGTGGGTGATACTGAAATTAAAAAATAACTATTCTTAAACTTAACGAAATAAAACTTAATTTCATGTGGTCACTACTGCAAATCAAATCTAATATAAATCTGACAATTCAGATAAGCTAAACTGGGGGATACGTCGTGTTAGAATTCATAAAATTATTTTTATTTCTTCGTATGAAAATACGTTGGTATTTTTCGACAATATTGTACACATTAATTAATTTAAGACAACTTTGTGGTAATGCAAGGCCTGTTTCTACAAATTGTTTTTCCAGGTTTGTTATTAAAAATGTAACTCTTGATAGCAAGTTATAAATGGACATTCCTTGTCTGATATATTTTTGTTTACTTAAAAAAATATTTCTATACTCCAGATTTCTGATACCTCAATTTTATCTTCAACGTTCGCTGTAAGGGGTAATGAGTTACTAGGTTTAAATTCTTGAAACAGATATTTTTAGGATCGACGAAAAAAATATTTTTTTTATCGCGATCCACTAGTACAATAGAAAATAAAATTTATTACAAAACTTACTTTGTAACGTCTATGTGCATATACGAGTTTTAGTGCTCATCAAATAAAATTAAGAGAAATGCCAGGGGCAGATAACGTAATTACATTTTGATATTAAACAATAACAAACCGCACACCGCATACAGTGGGTTTCACAAATGGTACTCGATTTGGGGGAACAAAACCTGCAATGCCTGGACCAATCAGAAAGAAGATATAGATTATTGTGGTTATAACACCACATATTTGATTTCATATACCCGTGGTTTGTTTGGACGTATAGTTACACTCGTAGGTTTTTCAATGTTTTCAACTAATTACCAACAAATAATTAACGTCAGCGTACGAAAGTCTTGTTACTATTTATAAGACATTTACAGGGCAGCAGCATTAAAAGATATAGGTTGCACACCAGGATTTTTTTAAATGTACGTAGCTAGGTATAGTTTTATAAAAAAACATACTGCAACATATAGGCAACGAACTATACATTTGATTTTATTAGCATTAAAGATAATTTTTTGGATCTATGTCTTCTATTTATTTGAGGAACAACTAGACTTTCTGCCATTGATGTCTTTGAATAATTTATATGCAGCTATACCGCAACTGTCAACTGCATTCACAAAATATGCATACGGCCAGCGATTATTTTTTCGTTTGCTTATATATTCGTGAAGTAACTGATCTAGAGAGTCGACGCCACCTTTGGTATTATTATAATAGGTTTGTTATCCTCTTCTTCATCAATATCAGGTGTGTTATACATAGTTGACAGAAGAACTACGGATTTGTTCTTTTTGGTACGTGCGATACTAACGATCTTGGTAAATCCAAATATGGAAAATTTCTCCAGCCTAGATTTGTGTGCTGTGCATATTTATCGGGTTTTGATCGATCACGAAAAAGAACTAACTGTTCATCCACAGTGATGTTTTCTCCCGGCGTATAATATTTAACCTAGTTTTTGTTAATTTTTTCCCAAATGTCTCTGTCTCGTTCGCTCCTAGTAGCTTTATCATCAAATCCCAAAAATCTAGTCAAACTATTGAATCTATAAAGACTCATAGTTGCTCTGAATATGGGTGGACCATAAATTGGATTCCATAGTATTTCAAGATTTGTGTTACTTAGTTTCAAATGTCCAGCAGTTATAAGTATTCCTAAATAAGCATATGTGTATACTGTCACAAGGTTTCCATCTAATTTTTGGGTTTATTGTCACATTTCGTTGAGCTTCCAAGTTAGTAAACTTCACAACATTGCTAATAATATCATCGTTCAAAAACAAAAAAAAAACGTCTACTGGATCACTGACAACTTTCCTAGGAGGTAAAATCACTTTACTGACAGGTCCTTTTATTATGTTGTTGTTACGTGGCCGAAAAGATGGTGCCGGGACGCTGGACCATGCTGTTCCATGTTTTCCAATTAGTTGTTGACCAACGGGTGGTATCTCATTATTTGGTTCGTCTTGATACATAATATTCAACGTCATCCGGACCTAAGATTTCGTCGTTATTGTGATCTTCGTCAGATAAATTGTCTATAGCGTCTTGCAATTCTTTCGTTAGCGTTCGCTGATTTTCATTCATTTTCTGCATTCAAAATGAGGATAATAATCAAGAAAAGCTAGTTGTGTTACGTACCTGAGACATACTACACAAAACAAACTTAGAGACAATTACACACAACCAACACTAACAAATGAGAGAAAGTGAGGTTATAATAAACAGATCGTTGTAAAAATGGTTAGTGTCCGGTAGACACACTTCACCGGTAACTTTTCAAAATAAATCAGATGCATATTTTTTACCTATTTTTTAGCAAAATTAAAAAAAAAAAGAACGCGAATGAATTGGTTGAATTAAAATTTAAATATACATATTTAGGTGTTTATACAAACATCGTATATTGTTAGAGATATTTATAATCAAATCCGACAGTGTGTTCAACGGACACACGTTGACCGGATTAGGGTTAAATATTGAATTAACGGCTGAACAAATAACACAAACAAGCTGAACGAAATTACACCGAACGTTTTTAAGTTTCTTATAAAGTTGCCCTACAGCAATATTGCTGCATTACAACTTTATTAGAAAAGAAGTCGTGATTGTAATGATATAGAGATAGTATGGGTAGAAAAGAAACTAAAACCATTTAACTTTTTTATGGGAAATTATAAAAAAAAACTTATTGCTTCGTTTAGTGAGTATAACAAATCAATCGTTTCTTTCTAATCTCTATTTTGAAACATGTTCTTAATAATCTTAGGAAGACCAATGAAGTCACTAAATCATCAAACTCCCAATTACATCGAAAGTTATTGATGTAATAGTCATAAAGAATGAACTAACAAAAAATGGAATCGAAATACAACAAAAACTTAAAATCATAGCAGGAAAATAATAATAAAAATTGAATTCTAGTAAATTACCTTAGACGGAAAAAAATGGAAATGGAATAGGACAGTAGATTGGTGAAAAGATAGGGAGAAACAGTGGACGGCAATACAATATTTCAAAAAAAAAACTATTAGAAAACGAACGGATTCAATAGAAGAAGATGTCACAAGCATATGGAATGGAAAGGAGCACAGTTGCAAATGCAAATGGGGAATTGAGGAAACCGACGAATATAAAAATAAACACAGAAGAAGGAGATAAAAAATATGTAGACTGAAAAGAAAAATAAGTAAAATGGAATATGAAGCCTGAAAGTGGAAGAGATCTTAATATAAAATAGAAATTTCTGGTGTAGTACAAATCAAAAATATAATCGAAGGAACTTGCATAATTGTACTAGCCCAATATCGACGAAGGTCCAAAAAAAAAGGAAAATATGAAAATTAATGTTTCGAAAGCTTATAGGAAAAGTTGGAAGTCGAAGATGGACTAAGAAGACAAAATGAAGGAATATATACCATAATGGAAAAGGTTAAAGGTTAAGAATTATATACGGAAAATGATCTAATAATTGCCAATACAATGTTCAGTTACAATGGAATACATAATCATACAAGACTGGAAACGATATATCACTGATAGACTACTTCTGGATTAGTAAATAAAAATGGAAGTACATCAAAGATTCGGAAGACAAGACAAGCAGAAATGGTCAGTGACCCATTACCTCGTAAAATTGAACATAAAAGCACTACGAGAAGAAATTACAGGACGAAAGAAATTGAAAGGAAAATTAAAGCTATAAATTCAAAACACACAGAAGAAAATACCCAGAAACATTTTGTAGAAAATTCCACAAACAACAAAGAAAAATCAGAACTAGAAGATAAAAGAAAATCTAATGGACACTGCAAAGTGGAGCCGCCCTATAGCAAAAATAGCAAACACGCGCACAAAAAGAACGGAATGGTGGACCAAGAAGATACAGAAAAATGTAAAAAAGAGGAAATGGTTTTCACAACAAAAAGGTTATGAAAGATGCAAAGAAAAGAAATAACGAAGCAGTGCAAGAATCGCGGGGGCGAATTGGTCGAACATTAAAGTACACCAATAGGAACAATAAAAAAAATTGAAAGAATTAACAAAAACCAAAGATATAAGGTCACAAAAGAGGAATTAAATGTGGCGATATCGATGGATCCTCACGATAGTACTGATCAAAATAATTAAAACCAAGAAAATACCAAACTAATGGACCACGGGGATTATGTGGAATTATGACGATACACAAAAATGTAATACAAGTATCTATGAAAACTACAGACGTATAACGCTGTCAAGAATACCAAAGAAGACACTATGAAAAATAATGGAGGATTAGAAACATTTAGATTTAGAAGAGGCAGAAATACGCACGAACGAATTTCCAATAAGCCATTGAGAAAAGTAGAAGAAGAGGAACGAAGGAAGATTCACATTTGCTTCGTGGACCTAGAAAAAACCTTCAACAAAATCATAGGACTAGATGTCTGGAAAACTTTGGGAAGAAAATGCGTAGATAGACCGACAATTGAGGCAATGCATGAAAATACACTACATGTTGTAAGTATAACCAACGAGGAATCACAAAGTTTCAGATTTAAAGGGATAAATCAAGGATGCGTGGTTAGTCCTTTGCTGTTCCCAGTGACAATAGATGAAACTATAAAACCAATTGAACTAGATAATTATAAAATGGAAGCAATAACACTAACTTTTGTTCGTGGATGATATGATGGTAGTGTGGGTAAGACCTCACAATATAACCAACCCAGACTTTTAATAAATGAAGAGGTAAAAAATATGAAGATTAACGTTCAAAATGCAAACTATGATAAAATAAACGAGAAATTTCAAGTACTTATCAGCAAATATAGAAGATGATGGAAGACTATACAAAGAAATTGGCTCCAGAGTGGGAAAATTGGGAAGAATATTTCATATGCTGAAAACAACATTTTTTGGGAAAAAAAATAGAAGTAGATGTAATAAAAAAGGTAGCAACTGCGACTCTGATTTATGGAAGCGAAGCGTGAACAACCACGAATAAAAACAGAAGCTATATAAATGCAGTTCAAATACGTTTTTTTTTGTGGAAAATAGAAGGAAACGCAAGGAAGGATAGAATTGCAATCCTAAATTGAAAGAACAATTGAAAACCTGTGTTAACAAAGAAACAAAGATCCAAAAAGACAACTGGGGTGGCTAGGACATATAAACTGAATGTCAGAGGAAAGACATACCAGGAAAGCATAAGAAATAAGACCAGAAGGAAGAAACAGAGGGGAAAATCCAAGAAAACCAGGGAGGACAACATGAAACAAGGGCATCATAGTTGAACATTAGGTGGGAAGACAAGAGGAAACCCCAGGATATAAAAAATGGAAGACTCGACTCAACAGTCTCACACTTGATATTGATACATATTGTTGGTTAGTGCGTGACCAATACTAAGGAGCAAGATGGAACGACGTTAGGAGGTTGAAATGGAGTAATTTTGATATACACCGAAAGTTTTGAGAATTAACTCAATTTAATATGAAAGGTGTTTTTCCTAAATTGTCTTTATTTTTCTTTAGCAAATTAAATAAACTTTCATGAAAGTCTACTCTTTGGTTTGTCTTCAGATAACTGCTGGGGAATTTGTATGGTATACTAAAATTAGCGTCTTGAATGCAGAACTAGATGCATTAAAATGTTGGACTATTTCTTGCATTGTCACGTTTTCAATAAAATATTTAATTTTGTGTCTTCAAAAAACACATGAGATATTCTAGTCTTTTTTGTTGGCAAATTTTTGAATAATATTTTGATTGGTTCAACCACAAATTTGTGGATATTTTGCATTTTTGGTGGATCTAATTAATGGAATAATTGACAACAAATTAATTTCTAATCCTATTCATATACCTATTCATGAATAGGATGAAATAGTAATGAGAGTTCCAATTATTATGGATGTAAAAAATATTAGTTTATAAAAATTTAAAATTAAAGTTCTCAAGCTGTGGTGGCCTGATACTATGTTGGCATTTAATTTTTGTTTGCTATTGAAGTAGATGCAGATGAATCGAAATTATTAATTGTCAACGGTTTGTCACTAACATTAAATAATTTGATTACTGCTTCGACAGTTGTTCATTTCAAACATTATATGTTCTATTCACGTGTTTTTTTTTTATGAAAGTATCCATGGATTGTATGAGTACAAAAAAAGTTCTCCATATGTTCCTTCTTTTGTCCTGCATACTGATCATTGAGTAACCGTTACTTAACGAGTTACAAATCCAATTACCTGGTAGACGAGGAAGATTTGGCGAAAAAAAACTATTGTCCTTTCACGCATTATTACAATTGTGAAGATTTTTTCGTCCTAGCCGTGTTTAAGAATACGTGACTATTTAATGTTTTTATGAAAATAATTTATGTTTCTAAATTAATCAAACGAAACACGTCTAACATTTACAAAAAAAACTGACTGATTGTTTTAAAAAAGCCCACAGTTTCCTTTATGTGTTATGTGATAAAAGTTTTATTCTAGACAGTCACGTACAAAGCGAGAAAAAACAGAGCCAATTTGTCATTTAAAAGGAGACTGGATATTGGATGAGATCGCCATGAAATCAAAATCAATACCTTCCTTTATACCGGTTGTTCATAGGAGTTTACAACATCGTAAAAATTACTATTACACGGAGCATGTAAAATAGCTGAGAGCATTTTGTTTCGCAACCAAAAACGAAAACCAATATAACAGCGAAACTTATGTAGTCGGATCAACACGGCATCGAAACTTTGTGGAGAAATAAAATGGCTTAGTTATTTTATATGTGGAAGAATACCCAACGCCTGCCTGAGATAATGTGGTAAACATGATGTGCATGTTTAAATGTGATTCCCGAAGAAAATTTATGACATTAATCTTTATAACACATTTGCGTGTCAAAAAATTCATCTATCGAATTTTGTCCGCCTACCCTAACAGAATGTCAATGGTAGGCGAATATAATATTCCAAGCAGATCACGTCTTGCATTTACAATTTCATTGCCTCGGCGTCGAACAATGTACTTATGCAATGTTGTTACACGAGTTTGATTAAAATTGCATTTCGTATGACGTTTAAAAATATGATTAGTTTTGGCTACTGGAAATCACATATAGTCAAGTAGTCCGAAAGTATGTGTTAGCTTTACGAATAACATAAAGGGACGTTCCAAACGACATCGTTAAATTTCAGGGACTTTAATCCTTAAAAGTTTGAGTTGAAAAAGGCTGTTCAGACCAAAGAATGTCAACTACACAATAATAAGACATTTAAAACTTTAAACCTGATCCTTTTCCATTAAAAAATATAGTATATGCCTTGTGTATATATAATGAGATGTAAGATTCAGAATTTGCTGACGTTATTATTTATTGTTATTTTCAGTATTTGCTTACTTCACAACACGTTTTACTAATTACGTATCGACGTCAGTTTCGAAGCGTAAAGGCATATGTGAACGACTTCTAGTATGCAACATGTCAAGCGATTCCGATATTCACCGCTAAATATATTTATATCGATTATATCGAAATATGCTGTGACTTCCATATGAAATTTATAGGCGATGACGTTATCGTTCGTTAATAATTTCTTGATAACTGCGCAAGGATCAGTTTACCTAAATATATTAATTGTTTAATTATTATTGGTTGAAATTTTCACCTATTTTATCAAAAACTATTTTGAACCGAGCTGGGCTCAATAACTTTTTGCTACTTTCTACCCTTTCATTAAAATCATTACCAAGAATCAACATGCTTTGTTTTATGATGTAACCAAAAATCCACTTTTCCTTATCATCTGATTCATTAGAGGCGTGCACTATTACTACTGCAAACTTTTTTATTCATTTCACAGTTCCGGTTATGAATTTTAATTATTCCAGACACGAATTGATGTGTTTTCCATTAGCGAGCAAAATTCAGACTGACGACAAAAATCAGTAGTCACCTCTATTTTTCAGACATGATTGCACAAGTCATAATGTCAGGTTTGAAATAACTATTATCAATATTGCCGTTAGATTGTGAACAAGAATACATAATTTTGTCTACAATTGAAATAAACATTTTTTAACTTGTATTCAAATATTTGTGTGTAATAAACAAATGTGGTGAGAAACTTTTTCCTGCACAAAATAACAATGATTCTTAAAACAAAAACATTTTCATTTCAGTAAAAGATTTCTTACTTTCACGAAATAAATGGATATAACACGTACTGACCTGGTTTGATATTTAAGAACAGTATTATGAATATGAATTACAAATATAATTATTAGTCGGGTAATAATAAATAGCAGCTGAGATTGAAGAAAAAGTGCATACAAATTTTGAATCAAATTTGTAGTCATTAGTTTTAATAACTAAACATCTAATTATTTACTCATTACTCATTACTCATTACTCATTACTCATTACTCATTACTCATTACTCATTACTCATTACTCATTACTCATTACTCATTACTCATTACTCATTACTCATTACTCATTACTCATTACTCATTACTCATTACGCATTACGCATTACTTAGGGCGGTTCACCAATTATGTCGTTAACATAGAAACAAACGTATGAGAAGAACCAAATAATTTAATTTTTCGACATAATCCCCTGACAGGTTAAAACATTTTAAGTATCGGTAAGTGCTTGGATGGTTTTGGAAAATCTGTATTTTGTTCCACCAGCCATTTACGGCTCTCATCACTTCGTTCATAAAATGGGTTCCCCGAAGATGTTCTTTTGATATTGGAAAATAGTCACTAGGAGTAAAATCTGTTCAAAAATTTCAAAGCCAGCGTTGCGAATGGCGGCCATTAAAATATTGCTTTTGTGGGCCGGGGCCTTATCCTGATGAAACAGCACACATCTTCTTTTCCTTGATTGGTTCTCAAATTTTTGGTATTAAATCTGCGTAATATTGGCCTATTAATGTGTGCCCACGTGGCAAATAATCCACGAAAATAACTTCCTCAAAATCCCAAAAAATCGTTGCCATGGTTTTGCCTGCTGAAGGAACACGAAATTTTCGAGGAGGTGAACAACCCAACCCGACACGACCCGACCCGACCCGACCCGAACCGACCCAACCCAACCCAACCCTTATGCCGCAATTCTATATTTTGGCGTTTCGACTCTGGGTCAGAGTAATGAACCCAAGTTTCATCCACTGTAACGAATATTTGTAAAAATGCATCGGGGTCCCTGTTAATGATTTCCACATTGGTCTCTATGATAACGTGTCAGATGCGTTTTTGATCTGCCCTTAGCGTGTTTGGAACTCAACTTTTTTGATATCCAATTCTTCGTGCAAAATGTCTCCACTATGAATCTGACGGTAATTTTTCACCCAGTTTTTGGTGGTCCTGCATCTGGCGCGTGTTCACAGGACTCTCTCCCCAGTTTGAAATGTCGTAACTAATTATCAGTTATCTGGAATGAAGGCGCAGAATCATCCAATACTTCAGTCATGTCCTTTTTTCTTACAGAGGTATATTAGAACAGCTCTTGTTTCAATTTTATCCTGAACTAATATTTCGAATAAATGAAAAGATAGCGATGTGCAATTTTACATACACTAATGTCAATAAATGACACATCTGATGAAAACAGTTTTTCATTTGTCATTCAATGCCTACTATGTTAGGAACAGTAATTAATGAAGCGCCCTCGTAGATACAGTGGTATAGATTTCACCTACACTCAAATTTTCTCGACGTGTGGAATTATTTATGGCAATCACTCGATACGCTTCGATGTATCTAAATGTCAATCCATTGTCCACAATGCACGTTTACACAGTGTAAAGAGAGACAAGTCAAATAAGCCTTTCGATCGCCAATATAATTTTCTTCGACCTCGTAGCCGCCAGGCCTCGTACTAATCACGTTGAAATAAAAGTATGGGGATCACACCTGTCTTGGTTTGTGATTATAAAAACTTTACAGGATAGGGTCGTTACTTGCTAAGCTCTCGATCATATAATACGAGTGGGAAATAAATGTAAGTTTAAAGGCAGTCAAAAGAAACAGAAGATTCGGTGTAGCTCGGAATGTGTTGGAGTGCCGCTAATATTGTAACAAAGTGTACATAATATGAGGATAGTTTTTAGAAAAGTATTTACTTTAATACTAAAATATTAAAGTAAAGTTTCTTGAAACAAAAATATGGAATATCTCAACCTGCAAATAAAATCGTCACGACACAAAAAATATACGCGATTCCTTAACTTTAGGATAAGTGTAAGCAGATAAAAATCTATAATTTCCGTTCGCTCATAAACTGCGGCTCATTGGCGCTAAAATTTCTAAAACATACAGCCGCGGTCAGATCCGCCAACCCCATAAAATATCAAATCTTTTCGCTGGGAAATGAGATTTAGGAAATGCGCTTTCCTAGTTCCTCCTTAAATATAAACGCAGAAAGTTATTTAAATTATTTATTTCCTCATTCGCGGATGCCCCATCAACGGCTTTGCGAGATTGCTCTTTTTGCTTAGAATATTTATTTATTAAAACGCATTGCTTATTTAGAATTCGGACGCTCCATTTAAATTTTGCATTCGCACAAATGAATTTGATCCAGATTAACTACCTGCGGAATTTTCGTACTGATTTAGTAACTGTGTATTATGTTTAAAAATTAATAAATAAATGAATGAATGAATCGGAATGGCATATCTAATTACTTTTGACATTTTGTCAAACGTGATTAATATTATATGATATATTTAAATATTTAAAATATTTCAATAATTCAAATAATAAACAATAATAATTCTATATTTCCCTTGATGGTTATTAGTGTGTAATAATAATAATAATAGTAATAATAAAAAAAGTATATGATATGAAAAAACCCAACCCCTCGCCGTGAAAGCACGTGTGGAGTGGGCAAAAGTATTATCTGGCTACATGGTCCTCCATATACAGTTTTCAACCCTTTTGGATTAAAGATGCAGCAAGGAAGTAAATTAAATAAATATGCGGATATTTGGTGGAGTTGCGAAGGGTCTTCAACCTTCATTAATGCAATCCATGACAAACTGAGGACAAAATTGACAGATAAATAAATGAATACAACGTCCAATATTTCTCCACAATTACGTGATTGGAAACCGTGAAAACACCCTCGACGGTACCCTCAATATAAATTCAAAATAAAACCTTGCAAAACGTACTGGATCAAAGATTCTTCATAATAAGTGACAGAATATTATATACGAAACAACTTCAAATTAGAATGATATATGAATCTGGTTAAAAAGATGAAGAACAACTGCATGTAGGCGAAACACCACAAGAGGCAGAAATTATGGAAGTAAACCAAGACGCAACAGACGAGATAAGTCAACCAAACGAAGTCTAACTTGAGAAGAAAAATTCGAATAATAGTCGAACACATGGTCGGACCTAGTTGGACTGAAGCAGGCTAGCTGAATGAAGATAAAAATAGGGTGGGACATATTCCGAACATGTTGAATTGAATTGACGAGGGCCATGAGGAAAATCCAAAAACTGGGAGTAACCTGATGCAACCATTACCCATCCCGATGAACTACCGGATTTCATCACCAGTGGAATTACCTACTTTATCACGAAGACCAGTCCAAGGAGCAATGATCACATGCAAAGTACAGCTCCACCACATTTTTATAAAATACTCACTTCCATCATCTGTGAGAAGGTATATTCACATCTCGACTTACATAATTTTCAAAAAAGATCCAGAAAAGATATAGGATATGTAAAGTTTCTCGTAACACTCAAACTCAATCACCACAATATCTGCAGGTACCGAACAAATAAGAAGATTAGCTAGCGAACAGTCATCTGAATGAGACCCGTTTGACGACGGGAAAAAACTAATGGACCTAAATAAGGGTTAATATAACGTAAGAGACAAAGGCAATGACAACGGAAACTAAGGACTGCATGATTTTTCGGAAGACAGGAGGCTAAGAACATGTGTTCTTAACCTCTTGCAAATGATTCCAGCTAGCAGAAAAATCTGGTCACACAATTAGAAAGTTTATGGCGCAAAACATAAAGGATAAGCATTGTGTAGTGGAAAAGAGAATACACGTGTGGTGAACTGTGCGCTATTTTTGTCATTTTTGCGTAGTCTTTTCATCGATAATAATAATAAGTCTTATACTAGTACATAGTGCGTAATTCCCTGAATATTTTAATGTACTCTACGAATTTGCATCAATTGTAATTTAATTGATAATACGTAGTTAACGACCTATATGCTCATCTGCGTCATTTCTTTGTGCCAGAGTTTTTTGTTACCTTTGATTTTTCCTTAATATAAATACCTTTTAAAGTTAAATTTCCTCATTATAAATATCCGTGGCCCTCGTTGTGTGTTTTGTAAATAAGTCAATACGATAGGACCCGTATTGTGAAACTTTGTGCCCCAGTCGCTACCATCTCCTTTTCATAACCATGGCTCCTACTGTTATTTACTTCTGTTGTAAAGCTTCTGTTGAAGAGTATCTAACATGCTATATTTGCAACAATAACTTTAATCATGCTTGTGTTCGAAGAAATTATTCAGGAAATCCGGAATTGTGATGGACGTAAATGTAACTTATTAATTTTTGGAGCTCCTAAAATAATTCTGTAAAAATTGTAAAAAGAAATATTGAAACTATGTATCGAATGTGGTGTGTGTTCATCTAAACCACTTAAATTAACCTTAACTAGTGAGAATTTAGTTTTCGATTGCATACGCAAGGCGAAACAATTGATGAACGTAGAAAATTTTTAAGATATTCGCATTTCTATGGATCACACTCCACGGCAGATTCAGCAGTTTAAAACATTGAACGCAGAGTTGCAGGAACGTCTGGCGAAGGGTGAGCAAGTGCAGCTAAAGTATGTAAATGGAAACAGAAGATTGTACCTTTAAACTAATATCGTCCAACGGTAATAATTTTAGTTGCTATTTTCAAAATGTACGTGGATTGAGGTCGAACGTTAATGATTTCTTTCCATCAATTCGTTCTTCTTCTTATGACATCTTATGGCTGAAACATGGCTATCTGAAGATATCAATAGCTCGGAATACTTTCCAAGTGACTATTCTATAATCCGGTGCGATCGCAAATTTGGACAAATAGGACGATACCGTGGAGGTGCAGTTTTGCTAGATCTTAAGAACAATATTTGTAACTAATGTAACACATGCAGATATAATTGGCTGCAAATGCTCTTTAAATACCACGGCGTTATATATTTTTGTCTTATACACTCTGCCAGATATATCTCTTAATGAATTTGAATCATTCTTTGATTTATTTGAACAACTATGTAGTTGGTCTTAATAACATCTTAATATTGGGTGATTTTAATTGTGCTAATTTTGCGAATAGCAGTGTTCACAATCCGAAATCGCAAATTCTTCTAAGCTTTTTTGATATCGGCAATTCGCTTCAGTATAGTCAAATTAAAAATTCTAGATCGTGTTGTCTCAGATTTACATTGTGAAGTAATTCATGATCGTGTGCCATTAATTAAAGAAGATAGCTACCATCCTGTGCTTTTAAGTTATAAGTTTTGCAAATGCAATTTCCTTTATGAATCTATTCTTCGAATCGATTGGAGTTATCTTGATGAGTTCACCGATATCAGTGATGCATGTGAGGCATCTGCGCATCACTTTATTCCGTTTTTTATCGCTGCGTTCCAATATATAGAAACCAATCACAGAAATATCCAAAATGGTTCACTGCAGAACTTATTCAAAATATCAAAAGGAAACACCAACATCACTGTAATGTTAAACAATTTAATAGTCAATTGCAATTTAAGTACCTTAGACTTTTAGTAAAACAACAATCTAACGAACATATGCTCACTACTTGTTAAAAATTGAAAATTCATATACGGATAAGAGGCAACGAGCTGGATACCGGGTTCAATGTTCATTGAAGACATTAAATACAATGATCCCCATTCATTGTTGATGCTTTTAAAAAGTACTTGAATATTGTTTACACGACTCCTGTCTTACCTGCCCCGCCAATGCCTGTTGTGAAGGATATTGGATTGTATGCACATATTAATTGTTTAACTGAATCTGATGTTCTTAAATCTATAAGTACACTAAATAATAAACTTACTTCTGGTAGTGATCAGATACCTGGCTTTTTGATTAACGATTGTAGAAATGTATTAATAGGTCCTTTAACTAAATTTTTCAATTTGTCACTAAAAACATCACATGTGGAAAACAGCAAGAGTCGTCCCAATTTTAAAAAGTGGAAACTCATCCAATATTGCAAACTATCGACCGATAGCAATTCTTTCTAATCCAGCCAAAGTTTTTGAACTCACAATCTATTCCGACATATATTCCACTATAAAAACTACATATCACCTTGTCAACATGGATT
Organism: Geotrupes spiniger; assembly: GCA_959613385.1. Lineage (NCBI taxonomy): Eukaryota > Metazoa > Arthropoda > Insecta > Coleoptera > Geotrupidae > Geotrupes > Geotrupes spiniger. The sequence goes on from OY390741.1 coordinate 6,402,442, forward strand.
TATGGAGAAAATATCTACAGTGTCCAACTTGGCTATCTTTACCCAGTATATATCACACCACCAGGTTGTTTTTTATATACCGACGTGCAAAGGCCTTTGATCGTATAGGTCACTCTGTTCTGCTACATAAACTAAAAAAAGTAGGATTTAGTGGCTTGATGAACAATTTGTTTGCATCGTACTTATCAAAGCGGCCCCAGTATGTTATTTATAATGGATATTCATCGGAACAATATTTTCCTACTTCTGGAGTCCTACAGGGCTCAAATTAGCGACCTTTAATTTTTAATATTTTTATTGATTATCTCACTGACGTTATACATTGCAAGAAGCTGCTTTTTGCAGATGATCTTAAAATAGTCCGCAAAATATCTACCGTGACTGATTGTAACTTGCTACAGGCTGATCTGGACAACATATATACCTGGTGTTGGTCAAATAATTTACTCGCAAACCAAATCTATATCTATTCATATATAAAATAATCTCCAAAATCTTAAAACGCTGTGAATCAATTAAGGACTTTGGTGTACTATTTGACGCAAAGTTGAGCTTTGCTAGTCATATTCAATCTATTGCAAAGGCTGCAAGAAGCATGCTGGGATTTATAATTCGAAACTGTACATCTTTTGCTAACACCCAGGCTTTGAAATCTCTATATAATTCACTTATTAGTTCTCGTTTGGAATACGCGTCACTTATTTGGTACCCTTATTATCATGCTCACATTCGTGAATTAGAATTAGTTCAGAGGAGGTTTGCGAAATTCTTGTGTTTTCGAATGGATCATATTTACCCACAAAGAAATTGGAATATTGGACAATAAAGATTATTATTATAATTAATATAAAACCGTGCTCCGGAGGGCACGTCAGTACCGGTCACTCTTTAAGTGATCATTAGGTCAAACTAGAAGCTGGTCTACAGATAGTGCGACATGCAAAAGCAAAAGTTTTCTAACCCACGGTACTCGCCTACCTATCACCTAGTAGGTGGTAGATGATTTAGGATACGGTAGGCTGGATGACCTGTGTTGTGGGAGTGGGACAATACAAAATTTCCTGTGAAACTTAATGCATACACTGGTAACATCCACTAGTCCATACCGTACCATATTTGTAAATGAGTGGAATGGAACCAAGACTGGAATCAAGACACCATCGAGACCTGAACACAGAAACGCCAGACAGTTCTTATTAATAAAATTAAAAAGCATACGTCAATGATATCTTGAAAAATCGAAAAATACCCTCACCAATTAGATCAAGGTGATGTGGAACCAGGGTAAAGTAAATTGTGTAAACTGTTTGATTTGGAGTTAAATAGATAAAGCACTATTCGAGAGCCTAAAACTGCTGGGAATAAAGGAAAACATTTCTATTGCAAAACATGTACTGGGTGACAAATCAATTCAACACACGAATTCAACAATAGAGACCTTGTATAAAAGCAAGCTGAAAGCACTGGAATAACAAAGTAATAATAATAGTTATTGATCCATAACGTACATCAGTAAACTTATTAGTCAGATTTGCATGTTGGCAATGATTCCAATTATTTGAATATATCTATAGTTAATAATTCTATATAGTAATCCATTTTAAGTAATTGTTTGTTTTATTTGAATACAAATATAAACTCTATCAGGAAGGTAATTTATGTAACAAATAAATATTTGTTTGTATGTTGATTCTAGGTTACATTGTTCCTTTGAACCAGTGATTAAGTAGTGACGTTGACATTTAATACAAGTTGTCAACAAAACACTAAATATATAGTCATTTCATTGGAAGATTGTATAGTAAACGTGAAAGTCTAGTTTACATATATTTCAATTGCTAAGCAGGCGGACTCAACCGTGCATGTAAAGTGCACAGATTCTGGGTTTTAACGCATGTCGAATTGGCATACGCTGGTCGAGCCGTATATTAAAACGAACCTTCAGATGCGGTTTGTTTATGGTAAATACACATATCGATTAGTTTATGAGCAGATAAATTATCTATACGAATATCGTTTTTTTCATAGAGGTGGTGGGTTAATGTATTAAAGTAACTTGTGCCAAATATCTTAGTAATCTCTTATTCGCATCGCCGAATACATGATCTGGGTCGACACTACCCTGGCTCAGGTGAAGCCGTCAGCCAAGCGAACATTCAAAACTGATAAGATTAAAAGTTTCGTTGTTCAGTTGCTATACAAGTCTGATCCTATTAGCGGGCCTCTCTATGAGGCACCCTAATCTAATTGCTGGCTTAAGCCGTCTTCTAACAACCGATTTCGCAATTGTAGTAAAACCTCTCATCAAACATAGTACGCGCAAAATTTCAAACATGCATGCAACTAACTTTTATGTACATCGCGGCCAGGTACACTAAATAATCGAGACTGAAGGCTCAGATTGCATGCACGTCAGAACTAAAGCATGTCTCTGTTCCATGATATTAGATTTTTACATCACATTGTTGTATAGAAGTTCTGTTAAATGTTTTTAGAATTAGGAAAATGTTTTTTTACATAGCAAATATGCACTTTTAACCGGAAAAAATACAACTTCATTGCAACATCGTTACGGACGTAAATATTTCGTTTCAATTTCGAGTGACTAATCAAAAAGATATCTGAATGAATAAGTATTGTAGCATTTTCTTTCGTCGACTTTCCTGTCTTTTACGGTAGGGGAAAATTTGATTTAGTTATTCGCATCGCTGAACAAAACAAAACACCTGTGCTCAGCTCGTCAACTTGGGGCACTTTAAACGTAGTATAATTCGCGGTTGTGAAGAACCCTGAAATAAATTGATAAATTATTCCACGAGTTTGTGTAGCTAAATAAATAGAGACGATTGCGGCACTGTTTTAAATAAATCACTAATCGAGAATAGATCAGGTACTAGTAAAAAGAGATGTATCACTTATTTTCAATATCCTACAAATTAACGAAGGTGGTTATGAACAAAGTGAGAGCGTTAGCAGAGTGAGGGTATAAGTCGCACCTTCAAATAAACTCCCACGTTGCTACCACACTTACCCAATTCTATTATCAAGTGTAGATCAAATTAGTCAACAATATTTTATTTTCAATAATAGCTGTATCTCATTCACCATTAAAAATATGTAGCAAACTGCGTGCGTTAGAACTCATTTTGAAAAGTAGTACACAGAACTCAACACGTTACAATAGTACATTAGTTATAAAATATTGTTACAAATTCAGCAGTAACATTCATGTTTTCCTCACCCTTAGTGAATAATCATGGGCGGCCCTGATTCTCGATGAAACCAGGCTCTTGCAGCTTGTTTACTCCTGTGTAGGTCCTTGCGGAGACGAAGTTCTTGATATTCAGCACCTTCCATTACAACACTTTGTGGTTGCTGAATATAGAGCTCCTCATAGTGCTTGCCATTGAGGATGCTGGGAAAAAAACTTCACGTGATGGCACGAAGCCCGTCTGGAAGATTTGTCAACTCAAACTTTGTGTTTATCTAGTGACATCATTTATCCTTCAATCCATGATACTGCATAGATATCATTTCGCCCTTCTGCTTGATAACAGTAATAATCCGGTATCTGGCCCTGAACCACTCTTGTCTATGAGCTTCCAAATTTGTTACCACTGGACCTTGACGCGGTCGTCCACGTCCGCGCTTCTCTATTTCATTTGGCTCAGCTGCAACTTGTTGCTCCATTGGTGTTTCTCGTTGTTTATGCGGAAATTGTTCAACCACCATATCGCTGTCTGCCAAAAACTATTCCCACTTCTCTAGAGCTATTGACTCAACTACTTCTACCGGTTGTTGCGTTGCGAAAAACTTGTCTGGCTCAAAGACGCGATCATACCGCGGCCCTCAAACATTGTTATTTGATGGATTCAACATACGGTATCCTTTGGTGACATCACTATAGCCAACATGCACGCCTTTCTCAGTTTTATTTATACACTCGGATGTGGCTGATGTCCTAAGCTTGGCCATGCCATAGTTCGAATGGTGCCTTGTCAAGATTTCTGATTCGTAGATTGGCTGTGGTCAAAACCGCCTCTCCCCTGATTTCGTTTCGGCAGGTCAGCACCGATTCCGATTCATCCAACGTTGATAAAGCTTTATGAGATTTCTCATTAATTTTCAATAGTGAAGAAATGGACGGCTGAGTTTAAACGTGGCCGTACATTTCTTGAAGATGATCCACGCGAAGGACGACCAAAAACTGGAACTACATCGAGAAGGTGCATAATATTATATTGAACGATCGGCGATTAAAGGTCTGTGAGATAACTGAGGTCGTAGGAATATCGGAAGAAAGCATAAGCTACATTTTACACAAAGAATTAAATATATGGTGGGTTCCGCATTTGCTAAATGGTAATCAAAAGATAAATGATATTTGGACTGTTTAAAAAAGTGTCCAAATGATTTTGGACTCTTTTTTGGAATACTATGGACGACACACAGGTTCACCGCTATACGCCAGAAACGAAACAGCAATCGAAGCAGTTGGCGAAAGTGGCTTTGCAACAAAAGGGGTGAAGTTGTTCATTTGCCGGAAAGGTCATGGCCGGTGTTTTCTGGGCTGCAAAAGAGATCCTTTCTATTGAAAGGGGGAAAGCCTTAACTGGCCAATACTATGCTAGCATTCTGGACCAATTTGCTGAAAAAATTTGGGAGAAGAGGCCTAGGATGCAAAAGAAAAAAATTTATTTCATCACGACAATGCACCTGCACGCAAAAGCGCGTTGGCAATAGGAAAACTGAGAAATAATAATTTGGATCATCCACCCTATTCACCAGATTTGCACTCCCTCTGACTTCCACCTATTATCAAATCTAAAGAATGGTGGAAATGGAAAAGAACGACAGCGATAGCTAATCGCAGAGTAGTTAAGGAAAGAAATACGAGGAGGAAATTGATGAGGTAATTAATTTGGGGTCTAAAACGAGAGAACGTTGGTAAAAATTGTATCAAGAGCAGACATTGAGAGAGCGATGATGAACAAGGCGAAGTTATGAAGACTATGTACAAGGGAGGTGCAGAGGGAAATATGGAATTACGCAGCAAAGCAGAGAGATGAAGGAAGATGGGGTAGAGAAAACTAAGAGAGAGGACGATAGCTGGTTGACCTGGAATGAAGAAGGCAAACTATTGGCAAAAAACTGAATCACGGTACATGGGGCATGTGAAACAGGGAGGTGGCAGGAAGTGAAAATGAGGGAGGGAAATTCGAAAGATCAAGACAAGTTCCAGTAGGTAGCAGGCCTTAAGAAATTGATACATGTCGATGATGGGACACATAGTCATAGGGGTATTTGGAACATTCGACTGTGTTAGGCAACGGTAGACATGGATAGAGACAGAAACATGGGAAAAAAGGAGAACATGCCCAAGGAATTCCGATAGGTGGAGATACGTTAGGGAAATAATAAGTAAAGATCAAGTGGAGGAATTACAATAGGAGTAAAGAGGGCTATTGGAAAGTGAGTGGAGAAGTGGTGGCGAATTTACATAGTATAATGCAGCAACCACAATATGAATGTGATACCGGAACTGCTAGATGAAATAATGAGGGGCGAGGATGCAATAATACTGGGGGAGATATACACGAGGGTGGGGAAGATGAAAAATAATAGAAGGGGTAGATGCGCTGCAGAAGGGGAGACAAGGAAAGGCCAAGTGATGAGGTTATGAACACAGAAGGGAGGATTCTACTGGGTGGGTATATATATATATATATATATATATATATATATATATATATATATATATATATATATATATATATATATATATATATATATATATATTGAAAATGTGTCTTGTCAAATATGACAGAAAAATGTAAAATTTACACGAAAGATGGTCTAATCCTTTTATATGTTGACACTGGACATTTGACAGTCGTCTTGTTTACTCGCCGCGAGGTGTTAGACAAGGTATCGTCTTGTCAGTGTTCTGTTGTCAGTGGTTCATTAGGAGTGATTGGCTCGCGCCAAGAAGTTTTGATGGCCACTACATGTAAAGGTATTTCAACAACTAAGGTTCTTGGTAATCGCTACTGACGAAGGGTAATAACCCAGAAACAATATTGTCTAGCGATCCACCAGTTAGTCTTCATGGACCTGTTTTAATTAATGTTCACTACACCATTGAGGTGTAAGATTAGACCATCTTTCGTGTATATATATATATATATATATGACCCATTCGCGGAAGAAGGATTTATTGTTGGTCAGGTGATTGGTGCTTTCCGAGTCTACCAACCACGTATTTTTTGGTTCATTTTCAAAAGCTTCCTCGCTCATAATAAACGTATATTAATTGTCTCTTCTTGGCTGTGGAAAGTTCTTAGCCAACTCTTTGGAAGTTGCTTGTAGCGCTTGATCACTCTTCTTCGTCACAATGAACAACAACACACCATAAAAACTATGTTCATCAAAATTTAATTGCACATTTAATTATTACAATTACAAATTCCTCTTAACGTAACAAGATTATTTACTTGTCGTTTCAAAGACTCTTATAATTATGCCCCAATTATAACTTTTGAGTTGTAAAATATGACAGAAACATAATTTTAACTGGTTTGTTCCTCCGACGACTATATTCGTTGAAAATATCGACAAGTCGTTAAATTTCGATATAAAGAAGATAAGTGGATTTTATATTATAACTTTTAGCCCGGAAATAAAATTCATTTGCATGACATTCTCATATATACATGCATCATTCTTGTGTTGTACAATAATATTCCACGGTATTTTATTTCGGAGAGATATATTTGTGTTATGTTGCAATGTCACGTGCTATACACATGTCTTACCATTTGTCTATTTGAAGGACGTAGAAATATCTAACAAAATTCTGATCACGCAGCGCTTTTTATTCCATTTCTATTTCCTTATAATTATTTCAGTTGAACAAATGCGTTTATTTATTAATTAATCAATTCAATTCCACCAGAAAACTATTTATTGTAAACGTAGAATGATGGTACATTAAGCCACATTAAGACTGAACTACGTATATTTTTGGTCAAATATCGTAATTTATCTTCATTAATAGTAAAGTTACACACGATGAGTAGGCGCTGATGTTGTTTTGACATGATAAATCAACATAGCAACTTGAGATACATCAGTAAATTCCCAATAATACTGGAAGTGTTGTAAATTAATCAACATATATTTTTTCTAAAGATTAACCCAGTGACTTTGACTGATAATATTCACCGTGTGTACAGCACCTAATAATATTACGTTGTATTGCATTGTTTTATTATGAATATTTTTTAAAATAAAATACTTGTGATGAAAATTTTGCGAAAAAACTTTTCAGAATAATGAACAAAATGAATTTACTTTGGTCTAGTGTTAGCTCAGTTTTTTACAGTGGATGTGAAAGAAAGTTTAATTTGCTATATATGTGGGTAAGATATTTTTTGGTGATCACGTTACGGTTACACGTATACTTGACCATTAATATATTATATAAAGCTAACACGTTTTAAAAAGTGAAAATTTGTGAAAATTGTGGTCGACGAATGAAATGTTATCATTGTCGTTTTAAGTTTTGCCATAATTATATTTGGAGCACACACCATAAGAATTGTATTTTGCTTGTCTTACTACGGTTTTAAAATTGCGCCCGGTTTTTTTTTGTAAAATCAATCTATAGAGCAGAATTTTCTATGTATTTTATTACTGTAGTCATGACATATTTAATATGTAAAACGCTAAAACTTAATGTTAACTTAATGTGTGTTAATTTAATAACTAAAATACTTACCCAAAAGTTCATAAAGTTTGTACTAAAACGATATTCAAACAGGCGGCAAAAATATCAATTTACGACTTTATATATGCAAATCAAAGGTTCACTGAGTAAATATATGCTAACGTATGCAAAACTATTGCAAATTTCAAGTTTATTTCTTAGATAATTTCTCTTGAAATCGGCAAATGTATTTAAATGTTTCACTTATTCATTTAATAGGATCAAGTAACAGAATTAACAGAATTAACATTTTTTATTATACTACTACACACGAATAACCGATGTTTAAGCACTAAGTAAATGCGGTCCAAACATCGCAAACGAGGCTTGGTTTGTATGTTGTATCGTTTGTAACATATCTAACATATGTTTAGGGCACACGTCGTGTGTTTGTGTAAGCTGTGAATTACTAGTCTGTACACCAAAGCATCAATTGTCCGATAATGATTGATAGGTCCTGTCAGGATGAACCATTTGATTGAATAATCGAAAACTTTATATTATCGTAAACAATTTGCGAATTACTATATTGATATTATTCAAGCATTAAAACGATGTAAAAGTTAATTAAATAGCCTAGGCCTGCAAAGATGTATGCGATCAAAGAGAACTATGCAGTAGTGGAAAAAATAACTTTTAAATATATATATACAGGATGGGGCAGCTCATACGAGTATGGTTTTCCAAAGAAGAAAACTATGGAATATTGCGAAGATGTTGGCTAGATGTAGAATATCTGTATGCACAATTTAAAATTTTGAGATATACAGGGTGTTACAAAAAGGTTTTTTTAAATGGAACAGCCTGTATTTTTTGGCATTTTCGAAATCTAGAGTACAAATGAGGGTGAGTTCCTGCAATATTCCCTATACCTATCTTTTATCGTTTTCGAAACGATATTTGAACATTTATTGAAATGATTCATTGATATTTTGATGTCAAGAATTATACAGGGTGATTTAAAAATATGGTTGGAAAATTTCGATTTTTGAAGATGAAGATCTTCCTCATTTTAAATGGCATACATATTTTATTATCTTTCGAACTGTATTAGGGTTCCCTAAAACTAAATTCAATACTACAATACAATACAATAGTATTATTTAACTGAACAAGGCGACATTGGTGCGCGGGTGTCGAATAGAATATAGTTTAGTTGATTTGCTGACATTTGACAATTGACACTTCTATCAAGTTTTCCTTCCGAAGTCATAATGAAAACTTATTATTTGCAAGAGAGAACCAATATGATTTTAATAATTGGTGAATGCCAATAAAATTGTTTTTTGGCGTCAAGGGTATATACTTAAAGATATCCAAATCTCACTCATCCAAACAAAGTTGTATTCGAATGCTTACTGGAAGAATTTCGAAGGACTGGTACTGTAAATTATGCAGGTGTTAAAAAGCTAAAACCCATAATTGGAAATGAAGAAAATTTCTAGTGATAGGATCTATCATAGAAAACCCCACACAAGTCAAAGGACTATTGAATCCGAAACAGGTATCAATAGACGGAGCATATCTAGAATATTAAGAAATTATAAATTCCACCCTTACCATATTCAAATGCGACAAGAACTGTATCCAATGGATTTTCATCAATGAGTTGATTTTTGTGTTTGGGTTTTAGACAAAGTTGGAGAAGGTGAAGACTTCTTCGATTCGGTTCAATTCTCTGTCGAATCTACATTTCATAAGAGCGGCCTAGTTAATAGACACAATTTATTATTATAGTGATGAAAATCCCAACATTTTTCGCATAAATTATCACCAACATAGATTGTCTGTTAATGTGTGAGGGTATTCTGGGATCACAACTGATTGGTCCATACTTTTTTGACGGAACTTTGGACAAAAATGGACAAAAATTCCTTAGATTCTTGCGCCGTGACCTTCCTGAACTCCTAGATAATGTGCTTCTAAATATCAGACAAACAATGTGGCTTCAGTTATTTCTTAAATTTCAAATTCCCCAATAAATGGATAGGAAGAGGATGTTCACAACATTGGGCACCAAGGTCTTCGGATTTGACCTCACACATCCAGCCCGTCAATCGGAGGGTTAACGAAGTGCCAAAAGTACTCGATTTTAGCGATTCCTAGCCTATGGTCGTTTTTACAATTTTTCCTCTTACTCCGTTCACACAACAAATTGACTCTATTTTAACCCTTATGTGCACACCCAACATTTACCACGTCGTTACACACCCGGGGTATCCTGGCCCACCACTAGTTTTTCACGATTCCTGAATTTTCATATGAACGGAATCGTTTGGAATCAATTTTCTTCATTAAGATAAGATATTTAAAATTAGTTTTCGTCGTTCGGTTCTAGCCTCAATTATAAAATCGTCCCACAGCGAACTTTCGCCAACGCATTGACCGGCCGCGTTAACTATTGTTGGTACTCTAAGAAAGAATAAGCCTTACCTTCCAAAACAAATGGCTCCCCATAAATCTTAAAAAAAATACTCTACTCTTTTTGGTTTTCACGAAGGTGCTAGTACGTGCCAAAGAAAAACAAAACCGTACTCTACTATAGAGATTGCACTCTGATACTGCTGTGAATGATGATAGAAGGAGAGAATATCACATGAGCTCATGTTATAATGAATATAAAACCGGTGTAGATACTATGTATGGATCAAATGGTTACTTGATACACCACGCACAGGTGCACTCAAAGATGGCCGCTTGCTATGTTTTTCAATATCCTAGACATAGACGCTCTTGCTTCATATATAATATATTATGAGAACAACAAGATGATTCGAAAGAAACTAATCAGCGACGTATACAGGCTGTCCCTAAAATGCATGGACATCACTTAACCACAGATTCCTGGTTCGAAAATAAGACGATTTAACTAAACTTATCTATATGCAATTACGTTTCATTTAGTATACTGCTTCAAATTTCTTTCAAGAAAAAATTATTTTGTCCATAACGACAGAACGCTTGGATCGATTTGGATAATATTCGGTATTGTACTCCTCACGGATGTAGGTCATCTTTTAAGGTGATATTAGTTATTATCAGTAGACCATTAGTGTACGAAACAATGGTAACCCGGCATAAACCAGTCAAAAACTTTTTAATATGAAGGCCAATAACTTTCAAAAAAAAAGTTTCAGAAAGAGGCTTTCAATAGTATTTTTTTTTGTTACTTTGTAATTGATGATATCTGCTAAGGTTTAGAGACAAAAAATAGAATCTGCTTTTCTTAAAACAAATGTAATCTAGCAGTATGATATTCTAAGAAATAAATGACGATAGGGCAATTTGTTATGATATTTATTAGTAACAAGTATGTACTTTATTAGATCTACAGTAAATGCTCAATGTGACCACCATCTTCCTGGATACAAAGGTTGATTCGACGCAAAAAATTGAATTGTACTCGTTGTAACATTTCTGCATTATTCTTAATGGATTGTGAAGCGTTCTGTATTCTGGCCCAAAGTTCGTCCTGTGTCTTTATAGGACGAGAATACACTTTGCTTTTTAGAGCTCCCCACATAAAAGAATCGCAAATATTTAAATCTGGTGAACGAGGTGCCCATTTTGCAGGAGCATCATCTCCTCTGCCTATCCATTTATTAGGAAACTGTACATGAAGATGATTCCGAACGTCCAATGTAAAATGAGGTGGTGCTCCATCGTGTAGAAACCACATGTCGCGTCTAAGATCTAACGGCAAGTGTTCCAATAAATCTGGTAAGGTATTTATAAGGAAGTCTAAATAATTCTCTCCATTTAAACGATTTGATAAAATGACAGGGCCTATGACGAACCTGCCGATTATCCCTACCCATACACTCATTCTAAACTCATGTTGAAAGTGGCGTTGCTTGCAGACATGTGGATTTTCAATTGCATACACATATTCGTTGTGCAAATTTGTCATACCCCTCCTAGTGAAGCACGCCTCATCAGTTAAGAGAATTTTCGTATGAAAATTGACATCTTCAGCTCTTCTTTCTTGTATGAATCTACAAAACTCAAGACGCGCGATGGTATTAGCTGGCAAAAGCTCCTGGACGTTTTGTATATGGTAAGGATATAGCAATTGTTCTTTAAGAACTCTATGAACAACATTCTTTGAAACGCCTGCTTGCAATGCTAAGCATCGACTACTTATTTCTGGATTTTCTTCTACTATTTCCAGAATTTCTTCCTCAATCCTGGGGGTGCGAATTGTACGAGCACGTCCACGATCAGCTGTGCTCGGTGCAAATTTTCCCGTTTCACGAAGGCGTCTTTCAATGTTTCCAAAAGTTTTATGATTGGGCACGCGACGATTTGGAAACCTTTCGTTGTACACTCTAACACTTCTGCGACAATTTCCTCCGCAATACCCTAAAACCATCAACATATCCGTTTGCTCAGCATTAGTGTAGTTTACAGCCATTATTACGGAAATAACGAAGAATATTAACTGCTAAAAATCACTAGCTAACACCAACAGAAATTTGAGACACTTCACAATTGATAAACAACAGCTACTGTCATTAAAAGTACGCTTACTTGTCACTAATACATATCATATCTTCATTTATTTCTTAGAATATCATACTGCTAGATTACATTTGTTTTAAGAAATGCAGTGCGCGGTCCCTCAGATTTAATTTTGTTGTGTCTAAACCTTGAATTACAAAGTAACAAAAAAAATACTATTGAACGCCTCTTTCTGAAAGTATTTTTTTGAAAGTTATTGGCCTTCACATTAAAAAGTTTTTGACTGGTTTATGCCGGGTTACCATTGTTTCGTACACTAATGGTCTACTGATAATAACTAATATCACCTTAAAAGTGACCTACATCCGTGAGGAGTACAATACCGAATATTATCCAAATCGATCCAAGCGTTCTGTCGTTATGGACAAAATATTTTTTTTTTAAAGAACTTTGAAACAGTATACTAGCTAAACGAAACTTAATTTCATATAGATAAGTTTAGTTAAATCGTCTTATTTTCGAACCAGGAATCTGTGGTTAAGTGATGTCCACGCATTTTAGGGGCACCCTGTATATATTCTTGCATCAACTGGGCGAAGAACTAGCCAAACCATTTATTGAGGATCGTTCTGCGTATGGCCAAATAATGTGCAACTTCAACACGAAAATTGCGAGTGAAAGCGTGATCAGGCTGGTCCTTCCATTGTTCCTGAAAGGCAAGCTCAACCTCGAGACAGTACACGCAATTTATTAACCCCTGTTACCTGAATGAGAGATTCATCAATGATATTGATTGATTCCCGGCTCGAAATGCCATTTTTCATCTAGTGGGTACCCGGGTACCCGGGCGTGTCCGCTAAGTACATGCATTCCAACGTCGTTTATTTATATCTCAAAAAATTTGAAAAAAATTTAGAATTGTGTTTTTATCTTCAAAAAGAGTCAAATAATGGGGATCTTGAGGCCCAGGCCGATATTTCAATTTTACTCCGAGTTATGAGCAGAAATACGACGAGGTGGGCACCCGGGTACCCGGGTGTGCACATAAGGGTTAATTATTTACAACAATAAATATTACATTAACATTATGACGCAATTAAATTATTATTTACGCCTGTTACAAAAATAGTATAAATGAAGCAGGGAAAATATTTCAGAAAAGTTTTAGTACGGTCCTGGGGAAATAACTTTTGAGCCTGATACGCCTCACCCTTCGCTGGGCATTCCCGTAGAATATAGCAATTTTTAACTCGCTGTCAAAATTGAATACTTGGTAAAATTTATGTTTAATATATTGGTCGAGATAAATATAATTTGAGAATGCTGTTGAACTACACCCCGCTTTCGTGCGATATATAATTACTGAGATAACAGAGTATACAAAAACTCAAGATTCCAAAAAAATGCCGGAAATATTTAAAAAGTAAAAAATGTTATGAACGATATAGACGAAAAAAATTGTAAAGCCGACCACCGGCTAGAAATTGCTAAAATCGTGGTACTTTTTGCACTTCTTTAATGATTGCTTTTAAACGTATGACGTATGTTACGATCAAATGATTGCTGGTTGTTACAATGTTTATTTCAATTTTTTTCTTCAAGCCTTTTCTTTGATATAGGCCCTCGAATATAGCCACCTATTACTTTTGCAACAATAATATTTTTTAATATAATTTAATATTACAACTTAAAAGTAAAAACGGCTATTATATGTTTACCAATAAATTCTAACACGCAAACCGTTCGCTATCATTTATTAATATTACCGTGGAAACTGCAATCGGTGCAGCGTGTCACCGATGAGATCATCCGCTCTTCGTCGTAAAGGATACAGGGACGGCTGAATATAACTTGTGCAAATAAAAATTCTTATCGCATCCACTCCAAATATAATTACACCGAAGCGAAAAACGACAGAAATAACTTCATATTCATCTAGATAGTAAACACATATTTACTTAAAGTATTCATAATTAACAACACTCAAAAAAACAATTATTAAGCGATTTAAAAGAAAAGGGTTGACAAAAATAACTTAACCATCTATGAAGCAAATTAAACTTTCTTTCATATCCATTCTAATAACAATTTCATAGCGCTATTCACGAATATGTTTTTATTGGAAACAGGATGATTTGGCAGAAGTAGCAGATAAATTTGTCAAAACTATACCCTGAGGCTTCCCGATTTTAATTCGAAAACATATTTATACGATTAGGAACACGACGTAATATTCTTAGATACCAGTTGGACACAAATTGAATTTTATCGGTCAATATATTGAAATAACTTTTCTCATCACCTTCGTACACCGACATATTTTTGTTTGTTTTATGGGCATAATTATAGATTTAAATTACATTGTGGAAATTTCCGACTAACTACATTCTAATTCGATTTTGGAACTGACCCTGAAGGTAAATTATTTGTATGATAACGTATGCACATTTAAATAATCGAGCAGTCAGCATTGACAATGGTAATAGCAAAATTGCATATGAAATGATATATACTCTAATGTTTCTTGGCGAATAACATTTTGATTTATTATGGTTTGCTGACATTGTTTATGACTGCTTCGCGTTAGCAGCCCATAAAATGCTGCAGACATATTTTACACGTACCTTCTGCGTTCTACACCCTTAGTAGGAACTCCTTCACTAATTGTTAATAACTTATGCTACACGTAGTGCACCTATTTTACTCAAAATAATATGCGAAAATTATTTTTGTAGTGAAAAAATAAAACGATATACATCTCGATAATTACATGACTGCTTTGCTCGCTGTTAATTAAATTTACGCTCTGTTATTAATTTCATATGTTGCCTTTTTCTGATTTACATAATTGACTATTTAAACCAAAACATTGTTTATTATTAATTATGTAATTACACGTGCATACATTGCGCTCTGCATTATAACGTCGTTTAATTATAACTGTTGGCGTAAATATTTAGTAGTTCAGTCTTCAATTGCCGTGCATCCCTTGTTTCGGTAAATGTAAATGTACAAATTGCATCACATCAATTCAACTCAATTTAAACTCAATCTTATGTGGATAATTTAAATTTAGATTGCACCTGAAAGATGAAGCACAACTTTAGTTAGATTAATATTTCGGGTGCATAATAATTGTTTGTTTACAGTCCATTTCATAACAGAATTTCACCACACATCGGATGCGACGAATATTTTAACATGCGCTGTTTGTATAATACCTCACCGTGGCAAGCAGCGAAGAAATTTTATAAAATTACGCCATAGGGTCGAATAACAAAAGTGATGAAATTAAAAACTACAATGTAGCGCACTGCGCGCCGGGCAAGTTAAACTAGTTTTATAATAACTTAGACGAATTATATTAAAAAAACAATGTGATCCTATAAAACTTTCTGGGGTATATTGAAACTAGCAGATGCATAAGATAAATTAAGTACAGGGCCACTGAATTATCCTAATCGCATCGTGTTATTTAAAACTAAATTAATAGATATACCATTAAAGTCTAACTATGGATATGAAAGAGATTTATCGAGCAATGTAGTATTTTTAATTTTATAGGTTTTTAATTTTTTAAAGCCTTATTATTATTTAAAATTTTTATTCCATTACAAATGTTGATTAATTAATTCATTTAAATCAAGCTTGTTTTATAATTTATTGTCAAGAAATGTTATATTCTGTTATCACCGTTACAAGATATCACACGAAAGCGGAATGTAGTTCTAAGGAAATACGTGCCTATCTCGAAATACGTATTGAAATTTAATTGTACCCATTATATGATTATTGGCAGCGAGATACGAGATACGAGAATGGAGGGACTTTTTGGATTATTTTCAGAGCTCATTTATTTTATTTTTTAGCAGTGTAAATAATAATTAGTAATAACGGTAATGTAATATTTATTGTAAAAAATAGTTATAATGGACGATTACATATATAATAAAAAATACTACAACAGCTCAATGCGTCCTATACTTGACAAATGAAAATAAATATAATAACAAATAAATATAATAACAATCGAAAAAACATCGAGATGTAAAAATTGATATTTTGCAAAAAGTTGTTTCAGTAACAAAGTTTATTTGATGTTTATTTATAAATGTAATTGAAATCAAATTGTTCAGAAAATTATTTATTTAGAAAGTAAATTGTAACAGTTCATAACATTAACAGAAAATTATTTGTCTAACATACAAATTATTTATTCAGAACATGCCGTGATGTAGACGTAGTGGTGGTGGATAAGTAGCAGTTGGAATGCCGATACAAACGTTTATTGTAGCACTAAATATCCCTTCATTTCGAATTTTAAATGTTAGGTGCATGTATTCGTGAAGCCCAACGTTAAAATCACGGCGAAAGTTTCTTATAGACAATTCTCCTGAAGCACCGCCGACTCTTAATCGGTAATAATACGTATAATGACCTAAAACAAAATGTCATAGATTTATGACGAACAAATATGCCGTGGGTTTCATTGAAGATACGAAAATGTCCGCCAGTTCCTGCAGATGTGCACTGGTAACTTTTAAGCAGGTATCGTTTTAATTTAATTTATCAGACACTACGAACTCGAGGAATGTCTAATTACCAAAACTGCATTGTGTTATTTCCAATAGTATTCTATATTGATGGCCCTCAATTACTCGTCTCAAAATAACTTTGTCACGTAAGACATTAACGTAGAAATTACAATTATAATTTAAGAATCGACGATCCTACAAAAATAACATGTGGTAAATATGATCGGGTATTCCTCAGTATAACGTACCATATTGTTGACACACACAATCGCACTTATATCCACAAATTACAACTTAGATAGTGTTTATGTGACACAAACGACAAAGGATTGGAATTGTCACTATGAAATTTGGTTCGACCAAAGCTACCTTGTTACAAAAATTAAACTCCATAGGAGAAGGTAACTGTATTTGGAAATAATATTAATTCAATGGTTTAAACTAGATAGAGAATTAATGATAATGAAAGATTATAGTTAATGTTGGAGTTTACATCCGAGAAAATCATTAAAAAATCATCCAGATCTTTGTTTCCTACGGTTTTAACAGTTGGTAGCGTTGATCTAACTAGAATGTCCATAACAGATACACATACGACTTAGCATTAAGTATGAGGTAACTGTGGTGTTGTAAATACGTGTATTTCTTCAGCAAACATTATTGTAATATTTTATTAAATACATTTTGACGTCGATGGTTTCACAATTATGAACCATGAAACTTTTATTGACGTCGATATTTCCTTGAAGGACAAGTTTATCTTACGTGTTAATATATGTACGTCAACAGAAGCTACTAGATGGAAGTAAGTAAAGTTACGTCACTGGGTCTGCAAATATGAATCTAAAATTTAATTGCAGAAAATCTGGAATTTCACGCCAAAATAATATCCAAAGGCAGAGATAAGGAGCAAAAGTATCAACGTTCCAACTTTATAAATACGGAAGGTACTGTTGCATAAAATACTTATTACTTGCAAGAGAAAGAAATTGAATACGAATATACGATAATTACTAGAAATCGTACGGATACAAGTCGATACCATATTAAAATTGTGATTAATTAATTCATTTAAATCAAGTTTGTTTTATAAATTATTGTCAAGAAGATTTATTTTATTTTCATTTTTATGAATATTTTTCAGTTTAAGGGCCTAATCAACTTAACTTTGACTCTATAGCTCGGATCCAAATTAAAGTAAATCTGGGGAATGAAAGAGCAGAAGAGGATTGAAGAAATACTACAGGGCGAGGGTTCTCCTATTCTAGTTTATTCTAATATTTAAATATATATATTTTTAACGAAAATATGGTTTAAAGACCTGTTAGGCACCAAATTGCTCCATCAATTACGTTGAAAGATTTCATATTAATAATAATAATAACTGGCCATTGGTCACGAAACACTTGTTATTCGACGTAAAGTAATTCCACATTAATAGTTTGTTAGCAAAATCGTTTTACAATGTGCATACCATATCATTTTCATTCAACGATTTTTGTATAGTGACTGACGAGTTGATGAAACCATGCAAATTATGTGCAGTATATATTGACAGATGCAATCGGTAATTATTTTGCAAATCATGACTGTGTAATATTCGTTAACGGATCAATAGTAAAATGTACGCCTACTCACACAAACATAAATAAACGTAGCCACGTAATAACGATTACAATACTCTGGGATTAGTAGTATAAAAATATAAGGAGCTGATGTTGATACGGTCGTTTTTGCTAAAAGAATTAAAGCTGCGGTTCAAAGTGAAAAGCACGTCGTTTATAAAACCTAAAAAAAATGGTTAATCTTTAAAAAAATATGATTAATGCGATACCTGATATTCTCATTTCTTCTATTTCCCCCGGATCGGCCGCAAAATTCTTTTTGCATAATTCGTTACACATGGGAGTAAATGGATATTTATATAACGTTTCATCGCTATACACTTGCAAAACTTACGGATTCAAAACGATAAATAAAATATTTTATGCAACCGAGTAATATGAAATCGGATGGCGAACATATTTTTGGAGAAAATTGCGTATATTTTACATTCATGATGTTTATATGCGTTAGATTTTTCGTAACCCAAATAATATCTAAGAGATCACGTATTTATGTTAGATGATAAATGGTAAGGATTTGATCAGAAACTTCCAATGACAAAACTGTGTTATTGATGTATGGTTTATATACAAAAAATGTCGATGTATTATTTAGATGAATGATCATATTCCAATGCTCGTTTATATACACATAGAGTTATGTAAATTCAAATTAATTCAATCCATAAGTCTTTTCGACTTTCATGAAAATACATGAAATCTGAACTTTTAACCCATTTTAGTGCAATTGATAAAAGATACAACCATGTTTATTGATGGAATGCATGTGTAGTTTTCTTGTTAAAATAACAATGGTTATCGGTGCTTTTCAAAGTTTCCCTTTGACTGGAATGAAAGATTTATAATGAAAGTTTAGATCTGGCATGTAAAAATAAGTTAAAAGTTACACAAAACGCCAATCAGCTTTGTCGGAGTTTCTGGGATATTTTGTCATTTCGAACTTCATTTTATTCAATACGTTCTTGACGTTTTGATTAAGAAAATGCTTAACTGAAAAACCAATTCGTCGTTGCACTGTTATTTTTGTAACGACAGTTGTAATTTAAATGTGTTGCATAATACAAACTTCGGAACAGTGGCATAGAATATTTCCTGACAAGCGAAATTAACAAAAAACAAGCACTCCAGAAAATTACATTAGTATCCAAATGGATGCAAACAATTTATTCAAGAAACTAAGATAACTTTTGTACAATTTGATGTGATCATAAATTCATTAGCAATATCTATACTTACTTAAACTTATTGGAAATTTACTTTACTGTTATCAAGTTGGAATAAAGCTAATATAAATCATACTTTATAACAAGTTAATTAAATTCGATTATCATTTTTTAAACATTTTTCAAAATTAAAAAATATATACACTGACTTTCAAATAAAATAGACCACCCTGAATCACTGAACGTAGAATGGTGAAACGTGGTGATAAAATCCAGTGCAAGTAGAAAAAACAAATGATAAGTTTTGAAGCCAATCTGTCACTTCTGACAGAAATTATCTCGTTAGCAACAGTTGCCTGTGCCTTTAGCTTGACCATAGTTTCTTCTTGCTTGTTGTAACTGTTAGGACCTTTATAATACCACGAATTCGAACACGTGCAAATTTTCATCATATTACGCCTTTTGAACGAGGACGAATTGTCGGGATGCATGAGACTGATTTAACCTTCCGTGAGATAGCACAGACTTGGAGAGGTTGGCAGTCAGAACACCTAGAAGTTCGTCTTAGATGTACTGGACGATGAAGAGTGAGTGAAGATCGGCGAAATGAAGTTAGAGACCCGGAAGAACCATTACGAGCCGTTGGAATAAATTGGATAACAGCAACTGGCCATGTGGTATCCATGAACGCGATTTATCGCCGAATACGCACATCGTTATTTTCGTCTTCCTCTAACAAGAGAACATAAAGCCATCATACTTGTAGGATGTTTACACCTCCCCCTGTTAGTCTTCTACTCAGGCCAATGATCAATTAAGGTTTTTCTGACATCAACTGGTGGTACTGCATCGGTGGGATTCTTTCGTTTTCTCACGTCCAACGCATCGTGTAATACAGTCCTTGATGATCCGCCTCTTTTAGAGGGGGTTTTCGTAGTATTTAGGAAAACCTCTCTACCCACCGGGTTGAGAAAACTTTCAACAATTCGAAACTTTTTTTGGTTTAGTGTATTTTTCGCCGAATATTTTTTGGTTTAGTCTATTTTTTGCCGAATAGACCCTTTTGTATAGAAGCCATGGAGTCACTAATGCTAGATTAATTACATGGTAAAATATTCTGAAGTGCTACTTTTTAGATTTTTGCTTAATTTTGTGGCTCTGATTTGGAGTGTTTTCTTGCTCCGTATACACCTCGAATGAATAGACATATCCAGAAACTCCGCATAAAAAATAACTTGCCCCATTTGTCGGGTTTGTTTATTTCAAATGGTGCCTAACATTGGTTGCGCAAATTTCCTCGTCAATAGATTTTTCTTCTAAACTAGGTCGAATTTTATGGAGATTGTCAAACCCTAGTTGACCAACAGGAACTTGATTTTTATTGGTATTGCACGTAATTTTTCGACTTTGTTCAGTGACATTTCTTCCAGTATAACATCGCTTTCAGTAACTTCAGCGCAGTAGTCTCTAATATTTATGCAATATGAAACTGACGTAAAAATGCAAATTCATACGTACCATTGAACGTCTTCATTTTTTAAGTGCCTTATTGGGGTTAAACTGAGTACTGTATAAGGACGATTCCTACGCAATTTTTTCAAACAAAGTTTCACTCTAGTTCTAACATTTCTTATGTTAAGTTAGTGTTACCTAGGAATTGTTCGTCTGCATCAGGGAAATTCAAAATATTATTTTTTCCATGGAATTGTTTTGCTCTCATCAACAACTTTTTGTACATAAGAAGAAGAGGTTGATGGTGAATCTTCTGGGTTTGGGCCAACTGATTATTAAGGATTCCTTTCCTCGGTGAAATCTTCATCGGATGAAGTTCCATCGACGCAACGTGATTATCGAGGATTATCAAATCAACTGTGTGCAGAATAATTCCACGAATAATGAAATTAATTCAATCTAACGCTCAACAATTTATGTCCATGCCAGATTCTATGGCAGCTAGGAGATCTACAATGGCGCAATGTTATGAAATTTACAATATCCTAGAGCCATTGGTACAGAAGATTGTACCAATATAAAAATTTTATCAACCAGGTGGAGAAAATGCTGAACTGTATCCCAATAGAAAAGGTAATTCAGGTAATTTCTGATGCAAATTTATGATGCAATTAATGCAATTTTAAAATTAATATATATTGTGGCTTCTTGGCCTGGGTGGATATGGAAGAAGATCTCGTCTGGTATTCATTCCGGGCACACTAAACGCCAGACGTTACATTGATTCAGTGTTGCAAACAGTTGTTGTGCCATTACTACAAAACCTTCCAGGAGCAGCAAGATAATGCGCGGCCTCATACTGCTCATGTAACGGCAGCCTTCCTAGAAGAAAACAACATCAATGTTTTGTCCTGGCCTCCAAAATCACCAGACTTACCCCCCATTGAACATGTCTGGGATATGTTGGATATAAGATTGCGGCGTTTACCCCATCCTCCCAATACCTTAGAAGAGTTGCGTCAACAGTTATAGATAGCCTGCGATGAGGTACCTCAAGAGGATATCAATAATCTAATTGCCAGTATACCCCGAAAGGTTGCTGAATGCATAAGAGTACGTGGGAATGTAACTCATTATTAATTTTTTATTCATTAAATGTTATCAGTTTTTCTTAAAAATGTAATTATTTGTTTTTCTACGTGCACTAGATATTTTCACCAACTTTTTCTACGTTCAGTGGTTCGGTGTGGTCTATTTTATTTGAAAGGCAGTATACATATATATTACTTCATAAATGAGATATCTAATTTCCATTTTTTTAGTTTTTTTTATAGCCTTTTTAAAGGATTGAATATTCGTAGTCGTAAAAATTATATAAAATTTGATAAAGGAATAGCCCATTCGACTTAGCAGGACTGGAATGGAAATAACAAATTTTGCAATGTAATACTTGTATATAAATTCTAACCGATCTATGTTATATTTTAATTTAACACAGATAACGGCCGTTGATAGAAAAGAGAAATTGCTTTGCCCACAGATAAGACATATTTTCTTTTGATGCGACGAACAGCTTTTCTGTCTTGGAACGCAGCACAGAAGTCTTTAACGTTTAACATTGTCATTTCATTTAGAACATAATTACTATGTGATAGAAATTGCCTTAAGCTACCCTAGGGTCCAGGTGTACCCCAACAATCTGCACATGGAATGTTAGTACATAAAATCCAAGTTAAATGGCTACCAGTCTTATGATGGACAAGCCTGTAGTACTATTTTCTAAGAAATGGTCCTTTTTCAACCAACACTTAAGCCATCAGACTTAACTAGTGTATGTGCGTTGTTTCTGCATAACGTAAAGTGGATGCTAGTATTGCCGATGCATGTTCTAGTGCTACCAAAAGGCAATATGGTGTACATTATGTCAGAATGGTTATGATTCTATAAGATAATATAACTTAATTTATCTTATATGCTGACAGATACTCACCGCCACATCGTAAGGTTAGATGTTCCAAATGACGATATAAACAAATTAAATGCTGCTACACCAACAAGATGAAGGGGCGTCTAGACGCTTTTTACCTGGATCGTCTAACTCGAAGAAGATTTCTTTGCACTACTTTATCAGGAAAAACAAAGAATTTCAGGTTTGCTGTGATAAATTTCTCTCTAAATTTCTTTCTAAGTGCACTTTGTTAATATTACTGCGTAAAATTGTGTCCTTGAAAACAAAAGCGT
The DNA here is from genome assembly GCA_959613385.1 of Geotrupes spiniger. NCBI lineage: Eukaryota > Metazoa > Arthropoda > Insecta > Coleoptera > Geotrupidae > Geotrupes > Geotrupes spiniger. Next base: position 6,425,687 of record OY390741.1, read on the forward strand.
TATGTTCCTATTTTAAATAAATGATGAGAGACCTGTGACAATGATACGACTCCCTGTTTGTATCATTGATACAACATACAACAACATAATTCGTCGAAGGAGAACGGATTGGCAACCATTGAACTGGAATAAAACCTCCTAAAAGTTGCGCTACATAGAGATAATGTCCGTGGGGAACCTGCCTATATATTTGAGACTCGCATTATGTAAACCATCACTCATGATTAACAGATTAGACAAATTCGTTTGCTAAAAAATTTCAGTGACCATTCCGGTGATCGCCAAAGGGGCATCTGATGTTGTCAAACTGCACCAAAAGTACTTTGTGATGACTGGAGAAAGACATGTGTCTCCATAATTACGATCAAGTCTCCAAGGTGACACAACTTAGGAAAATCCAGTCGACGAATACTAGGAACAGCCATGAATCATTCCAGACTATGATAAGGGACAGGTGTAATAAACAATTAATGTTAATTCTCTAGCTCGGGCAAAATGTCAAGTTGTGTAATTATATTTTGTATATTTTTTTTGTATTATTATATCAAGCGAAAGCACATAAATTGGGTATGAAAGAAAATGCTTTCATTGTTTTGTAATGAAAACGTATCACATAAAAATATGTATTGAAATGTTTTGTATTTATGAAAAGAAATCGTTTTTAAAAGCGTATGGAACAAAATAAACTGAAAATTGTTAAATACACCTTGGTATATTATGTTTCTACATCCCTCATATATATTTGTGTGTGTGTGCAAGAAAATACAAATATGTTTTTCTAATTAGTTTCTAATAATAAAATAATTGAGTGAGAATCACAGACAAACAAGTACAATAATTGTAGAATGATATTTTGTTCGTGAATCTACAACAAGCAAGAAGGTTCTATTGCAAAAAGTTCACGTTATATCAAAACGTAGTTATTTTTATAATTTAAAAATATTACCCTAATTTACCCTTAGGCACAAAAAATAGCGTGTTAAGGTCATAAAAAAGGTCATAAAATAAATAATATAAATTTTTATAAAAAAGTACGTGCATGCGGATGAAATTTAAACCCTGACATTGTAAACTTTATGGAAGTGTCTTCTTTCTTTCTCGCTTTATGCAGCACGCCAATGCATATAGCAATGTTGGCCTCATATATCAAAATAATATGTGGGTACGTTATCAAGGCGCGATAGTGTAAATTTTGCAAAGTGCAATGAAATGCCACCATTACTCTTCATTTCATTAATAAAACACCAAGAGGAAAATCCATTAAAGTTTGGAAAATGTGAAAAATTGCACTTTTTAAAAAAAGATCAATCAATACCTCGGAAACTCCTTACTACTTGGCAGATATAAGTGGCTAAGCGTCTTGTTTTACAAATAAAACCATTGGATTTCCCATTCGTCGATTTCAATAGTATTTATCTGCGCTAATACATCACATATATAGATTTTTTATGTGAATTGAAACTAACAGCAGCAAAAGCCTTAAAAAGGGGATAACATTTTGAACGCTGAATGTATGGTGGAAACATGTATAGACTAGATATGAACTCCTCACAGTTAAACATGTCGTAAAAACGTGAATAGAATTTAAAACATAAATCACATGTATACAAAACTCCTATCATGGACATGTCAACAACTAGAATGGAGGCATCTGCAGATTCATGTAAATGAAGGTTTTCCTCTGTCCGTAAAAGCTTGATCCGTTTATTGAAAATCGCATGCGCAGATATGTCAGTGCTACGTACGTTGCTTACGTAGATGTCAATTAGATATTCGTACGTGCTGCAACGAATTGCAGTTTTAATAAACTGGCTGCTCTTAAAAAATGAAATTAATTTTCATTTTATGGTTGTACCTCGCCTTCAGCATGAATAATTTATCAAACACATATGCTTTGCCTGTAATAATAATCTGCTTTCCGTTCTTTGAGAGCATTTTTGCAACAAAAAATTAATGCACGTCTTTGGTAATATGCTGCGTTTTTATGAAAAACGCAATTGGTTGCATTTGCCGGAAAATTTAAATTAATGATACTATGTACGCGTTTTTAAAATCATGTTTGAACAAAATGAACATACAATTGCGTTTCACCTTTCTCGACTTTCTTATAAATTTGAATATTTTTAACCAAATATTTGTTTTTCATTTTCATTGTAATTGTAAAATAAATAAACATTTAACATTCAAACAGTCACTTTGGTAAGATTAGATAATTTAATTCATTAACCATTGCTTGCATGGTCCTGGAGCATATTAAACTAATTATTATACTCATATATAATTATTATAAAAATTCTCACCTGTAAATCACTTAGAATGGTACTTATCTTGCGTCGTGAGCAGTCAGTCGTCGAAAAAATACATTTAGCAATACGCAACGTTTGAGTTGATTATGGGTCACATTAATTTAATTAATTAATTAAATTTTGATTTGTATTTTTAAGTGGTCTGGCCAAGGTTCACCTTAAATCAATTTTAGGGATTTGCTTTATTTTATTACAATTTTTTATAAACTAAGAATGAATTGAACATTGGTCGTGCTGGTAGATTTTTGTTAATAGTTTTCTTAGCTAGACTTTTCACAATGAGAGTTTTGTGGCTTTAATATTAATTTCTAATATTGATTTTTATTAATATTGAATTAATATTTTCACAAAAGTCCAAGTGTCCAATATTTCATTCATTGCAATACAATTTTATGGCAATTACTATTGCATTTGCGAGTTAATTTATTTTGTTGCGATTTTAAATTGCATTGAAGTGACTTACATGTTGGTCGAATACACTAACTAGGTTCTTTTCAAGGATTTTCCTAGTTTTTACAGGATCGTGGATAAATAGTGGAATTATATTCGATAAAAAAACACCTCTTACAGAGAGGAAAAAAGTGACATTAGTATTGTAAATATTTACATTAGTTACCAGAATCTCATATGCTTGTTGATCTATTTGGTGGCTCTAAATAGTTTCATTCAAAAAACACTAGTCTCACTAGGGCCTCAAATAAACCAACTCAAATTACAATTCATTTGTAAATAAATAAGAGAAAAGTTCTACTAAAAGTAACTACTCGCTCAAGCCAAATCCCGGTGTGAATTTCTTCAATTTCAAACCATTTACCGGTTCTGTCATTATGTCCGCCGTCATCTCATTCGTTGGTTTGTACAGCAATTTTATTTTGATGTCGTTAGACTCGTCGCTTTCGTACAAATGGTCCTGGATGAAATATTTCTGGACGTCGATGTGTTTTGTACGTGCGTGGGAGTTGCGATTCTTTGCAAGATAAAGTTGTCGCAGTAAAAACGATTCCTTTTGGCGCCTCTAAAAAAATTTCGCGTTCAAGACGTTTGAGCCAGAGGGCCTCCTGAATCGCCGCGACCATCCACATGAATTCAGCTTCAATAGATGACAATGCGATCGTTGGCGGGAGATGTGTTGCCCATGATAATGCACCACCTTGTGTTTTGAACACGTAACCAGTCATCGAACGTCGACTGTACAGGTCGCCAGCCTAATCTGCAACACAATAGCCAATCATTTCGTCATGTTCACTGGGACGAAATGTTAGCTTCTGATCGATTGATCCTTTGAGATATCGCAGAACTCATTTCACTGCGGTCCAATGAGCGATGCCGTGATTCACATTGTATCGTCTCAGCGCCGACTAATTTGAGCTGCGTACATAATATAGCCAATCGCCACTTGGTAAGGAATTCTTGCCGCCTCTCGTCGCTCTGCTTCCGTTTTGAGACACAATTCCTCTGGTTGACGTTCATGCAATTCGTCATGTTGACCCGCTCAATAATGGTCGACATACCGTATGTCCCCGGATTGAGTTTACAACAGGTATGATTGACCAAACCAACTGAATAACTTTTCTTAGTAACACTTTGTCGTACTGTGAACGGAAAAGGTAGTTTACCTAGAACTAAAGTAGTGTTTGCAAAACCTACTTGATTTAAAAAAAATGGAAAGTAAACTAAACGTAAGTTTCAGACCAAGCAGGGCGAAATCCCAAAATATGAAATTCCAATTCGAAAATGTTTGGTCAATCATACCTATTGTAAACTCAATCCGGGGACATACGGTATAATGGTGTTGATCCAATCCATATCGAGCCGTCATCATGCCGAGTGATGTTCATGCCTAGCAATGATGTAGCCTCTCGCAAATCTTTCATTTTTAAATGAGACGACAAGTCGTTTTTCAGTTTGGTGCACATCATCGTATTGCTCGAAAAAAATCATGTCGTCAACCCACACTGCCAAGATGATGGTGTTCTTCTGCGAATGCCTGAAACAAATGCATTGGTCTATCGAAGAACGTGTTAATTTCAGCCTTTTCTCCAACAAATCTTTCAGTTTTTCGTTCCACACACGACTGGAATGCTTCAAACCGTACAGTGCCCCCTTCAGACGACAAACTCTGCCCGATCGTCGGCTCCCTCCAACTGACGCATAAAAATATCCTCCGTCAATTCGCCCTGAAGAAAAGCAGACACTGCGTCCATTTGGTGGATAGTCATATTGAACTTCGCAGCCATGGCCAATACAATACCGTATCGACAAGTATCTGGCAACTGGGGAGATTATGTCTCATCATAATCGATGTCGTGTACTTGGGAATATCCATTGATGACGAGCCGGGCTTTGTGACGTTCGATAGCGCCTGGGGCATTACGTTTGATCTTATAGACCCGAATTCCCAAGTACCATTCGCTACCAGCTATTGATACTGCTCACGCATCGCATTCTCCCATTGGCGTCTCTCGTTCGAGCGGCATGCCTCTTGGAACGATTTTGGTGCCAATGCATCTTTTGTTGCCTCGGCCAACATCGCGTAGAGACCAAGTGCATTTCGTGCATTAGCAGCGCGGGGATTCATTTCGTCGTTATGTGTGACCGAAAACGGAGTAGGCACGATCGAAATCTCACTCGCCGCGACGTCGAAATCGGCCTCACTGAGCGAAGAATACATCGAATTCTCCATATCCAGTGCCTCACTGAATTTGATGGTTCGTTCGTCCGCATTTATGTCGTCGCCTTCGTCAGATGTGTCGCTGACCGTGTCGTTGTTCGTCGTTCCACCATCGGCACCTTCAGGTGAATTTGTTTCGACGAATTCCTTCGACGTATTTGAATCATTGATTGTGTTCGGTGGTTGTGACAATGAATTCGTTTGTCTGCATTGAATTGCCAGTTTCGGCCTCATTCGCCTCTCACTCCTGTCACTCGAATTATCGCTGTCATTGATATTGTTGCAGATCGAATTAATTTTGGTGATCGGATTCAGGTTGGATGCCGCTGGTGGAAGAGGACGATTAGAGTTGTTCGACGAAATTACCCCGCTCGTTTTCGACCCAATGAAGACGACACCTCTGCTCACGATGACCTTTCTCGCCACCCGATTGTAGAGACGGTATGCTTTCGACGTTTCGCTGCATCCAACCACGATGCATTCCATTAATTTGAATACCCGCAATGAGGACAAATCCGGCTTCCGCTGGGTCCACCACTCTTTTGGTGTTTGTGTTTCATACCACGACATGGAATCTGGTTGACTAGGAAAGCCGCCGTAATCGCCGCTTGAGCCTAAAAACTGCCACTCAGACCGCCGTGGAGCAACATGCAATGCACCACTGATCGTATCGTGCATGCGTTCAGCAATGCCGTTTTGTTCTGGCGTGCGTGGGATGGTTCTCTGATGCAAAATACCGTTTGCCGTCGTGACCGCATCGAAGTGTCCATTGCAGTATTCAGTGCCATTGTCCGTGCGAAGTGTTTTGATTTTCCAGTCCTGTTGGTTTTCGACAAAATTTTTAAAAGTCGTAAATACCTCTCTTTTGCTCCTCATCGGGTACAGGAAGACCTTTCGCGTGTAGTCATCGAGGAAAGTGACGAGGCATTTCGTGCCTCCAAAGAATTCGGCATGAAGTCAACGTCGCTATGTATCAACTCCAATACACTCGATGCTCGATGCTCCAGATTCATTTTGTTTCAAGTAATTTTGTTATGGTTTTGATATTTTGAATATTGTTACTAGTTTTCTATTGGTCTTGTTGTTGTGTGCTGATTGTGTATTTTTGGTAGCGCGTTTAATTTTGATGCTTGCGGGGTCATCAATGTGTTTCTGTATATTTCCTCTTATTTTTTAATTATTTTTGTTATTTATCAATCGTTTGTTTCGGCGTATGTGTTTTTATTCATTATTATAATTGTTTCCTTTGTGATGAAGGCGTTGTGATTTTTGATTTTTTTTAGTGAGTTTACTAGTTTTGTTTAGTTATTTGTTTTCCGGTTATCTTTTCTATTATTAGTTTTTCTATTTCGTTCGCTGCTAGCCGCCTAGTTCTTTTTTGATATTCTTCTGATATTTTTGTAATCGTTTCTATTATCAGTGCTTCTATTGTGTTCTTAAGATTTGTTGGGGTGTTTTAGTCCTTTGCGATGAGTTCTATTTGTTATTGTCAGTTAGGTTCTCTATTTTCTTGTGTAGTTTTTCACATTGTGTTCATATTTCTTCTTGGATTAAATTTGGTTTTTGTGTCTCTTTGTGTGTGCTGTGTGTGTTTACTTTTATCACAATTTTTCATATCTCGAAAACGACACGTGTTATCAAAAAACTAGTTCTTATAAAACTTAAAGATATTGAAATTCTAAACAACTTTTATTTGTGAAGTTCTTTCGAAAAATGGGCTTGTCAAGGGGACTGAGCCAGTTTACTGAAAATATTTATCTAAGTGCGAGTATAAGAAAGCTCAGTACGAACTATTGCAGACTATTAAAATTACATATATTTATTTTTTTATTTCAATAGTAAAATATTAATCATAAATTAATTAATTGATTGTAAAACAAGTAACTTAGTCATATTATATAACATAGGCTTTTCGGCCCGGAATATGTAAATTCCTACATTTACACGACTATGCATTTTAGGGTTAATTAACATTACTAATTACGCTGCAATGAACTTTTCGTTAAATTCGTAAAAGGGTATACGTGTGACAACACAGGTAGGTGTGTTTTTGTTCAATTCATTATAAACGCATTTCGAAAATACATCCGCTAATTTAATTATGTTCGCTTTTTTAATTAGGAAATCATCATCAATCACAATTCGACAATTCTTGACAGTTTAACAACGTATGCTCGGCGTGTATAGTAATTGACAAATGGTCATTGGTTGATTTAAAATAACATTATATTTAGCATGTGTAATGCAACGGGGGCCCAAATATCTAATTTTTATCTCGCGATGATATATTTCCGGATGGCACGTCAAGTATAAAGTCGTATTAAACATCTTTTTTTAACCCGACGCAGGTTTTACGCACTAGTAAAAATTCCCCCACGAACATTTTTATTGCGATTGTGATAATATGTACGCGATCCTAAAAATTTAAATCCAGTCTTTTTGTCCGCAATGATAAAAAAATTCGCTTGATATAAAATGCAAATGTTTCCCCTTTCTGGGGCATATTTCATTACACACAACGACATATTTGTCCTTTATTTCCATGAAAGGAATATTTCTTCCAATTCTTTTGATCGCATAATGTTTATTAAAAATATATATAATGATTGGGTAATTTTTTCACTTTATGTAAACTTCTAAAAATAGGATCTTTCAAGCGTGTAACGTTTTAAAAGTGTACCACTTTATCGTGTAACGTCAGCGAGGTACAATATTTAGGGATTCATTTTGCAAATAACGTAGGCAATTCAAACACATTCTGAATATAGATTGCATGCGTAGCTGACTTTCCATTGTTCAAGCTTTTTAGTAATATGAAGCCTTGCTATCGAAACGTGTCGATAATAGGGCTTAAAGCTCGTATAAAGGCAGTTCAAGCATGTGGAGATATAATTTGCAGTAGATCCACGGTTAACAAGTCTAGGGTGGGTGGTAAGGCCTCTAGCCGTTTCACCCGTTTAGTAGTATCACGTGAGGAACCCGCCATGCACATTTGCTCAGGGTTACTCTTGAATCAAGACCGTTCACCAACGTGACGTATTTATTCAACCGTAATCACTAACGACCATTATCCCTTATCTTTAAAGGCATTTTTAAAAAGGACTTTTACCACAAAAATATAAATGTAATATGTCGAAAAAATTCTTCAGAAAATATTTTTTATAAATGTGTATTACAACGTAGAATTTTCCAATGATTTAAAAAATCGAACATAAAAACAATTTTACTTTTATTTCATTGAATACGGTTGCGAAATACAAAAGCTTCACGGTACATTTGTGTGCACATTTATTACATGGTACGGTGAACGAAAACTCGTTTTGTTTTTAATTTTTATGAAAAACTGTACAATTTGGTACAACGGTTGCCTTTGTTACGGATTCACGTTTCCAATTTTGTTTTGGAAGTAAATTGCGTCCTAGCTTAAAGAGAAAATAAAAGTTCGGCCGATTTGGTCCTATTTGCCAAACCCTTTCATCATTTTCCTTATACCATCGTTTGATTCATTTAATATTTATGTACATTATATTTGAAGTTCCTAATCTTATATTTCTTTAAATTTATCATGAAGTGCAAACAACAGCAACTATTCGATTTTAATATATTTGGGGTTAAAATCTTTTTAATTGTGAAAAATTATTGTATATATAATGATTAACAACCAGGTACAACCAGGATATTACATTACTAATATTTTGTTGATTAATTAAATAATTTTGAATTACACATCACCAACTTTCTACAAATATAAAATTAAGAATTATATCTCGATTTTATTAAAGTAAATTGTAAATCTAAATGTTAATTCTGTTAGAAAATCCAATTTCGGAATGGAAACAAAATGAAAATGCAAGAAAATTAGTGTTTACTTTAAGAGCATTTCAACTTCTCTTGTTTGCGTAAACTGTAATTTTCGCAGCACATTAGTATTTGCCGATTTGATGCCTTTTCGTCTGAAATAGCTAAACTAAATGTGAAACAACTTTGAATTTCTGCAGCGCCATGGAAAATGCAAAGTGAATTTCAGTTTAAAAGCATTAGCATTCAATACATGCACATCATAAGCAAATCATGACGATTAAGTGCTAGTCATGTTTATTGTCGCGACATTCTAACGACCTACGCTTACTAGATGATGCCTTATCACAACTCTTATTCCAGAAGCATGCAATTCTTATGCCTTCACTCTCAAGTGTTTAGTTTAAACGTGTTTGAGATCATAAATTATTTAAAAATGAAAAAAGTCCTATTGTCTTTTTTAACTTTAATTATTATAATATTTTTGAGAAATTATTATGAATAGAAAATCTCGTCAATACTTTTTTAAGTTTAAATCAACTTATATAATACAATACATATAACGTATAAAATAAAACATATTAATGTGTATGTGCGCGAATAATTTATTCGAATTAATGCACCACTCTGTATAGTTTACTACAATCAATACATGGCACCACAACGTGATTGAACAAGATTTTGGCCACCGGATACAAATTACTAATACATCTGAGGAACGAATTATGCATGCAATGCAAGTGGGGAATAAATCAGGCTCAGCTGGTTTGCTCCGACTGAAGTCCGTCTTACTCATTCTGACCTGCATTCTTACTTTGTCGACGTACATTCCTGAAAGAGCACCTTTGAATTGTGCGGATTAATGCAATTGAAACATTATTTCCTAAACAAAGGTATGTGAAAGTTATATAAAATAATAGATATATATATATATATATATATATATATATATATATATATATATATATATATATATATATATATATAAATTACCTCAGAAACCGTGACAGAACGTGTAAATATGGGTATAATAAAAATCAATGGGCTATTCTAAGCGGATTTTTGATCAAAATAAATCTTTCAAATGGTTTTAGTTTAATTTCTACTTTTTTGTTATTTATAGGATTGGAAAAAGTTTTAATAAAGCAGCGAAACGTCAGCTTGAAGAAATTAATGGAACTTTTATATTTTCCTAGTCGTTTCAAGCTAGAATTTTACGAATTTATTTATCTTTATTTATAATGGGTGAATTTTTGACTTGTATTTAACATGGGATACTTAACAATATCCGACGCTTTTATGGAAATAATCCTGTGGAAGTAAAGAATGTTTGGAGCAATGTCGTTTTGAAACAGATTAATTTGTAAAACCTAGAATGTAGAATATAGTACCTCATACCATTTCACATAGCACATAAAATTAAGAGCTTTAATTCTTTACTCAGTGATTTCGATAAGAAAACCACAAGAAAGTCAAAAATTAAATTACAAACATTTTAAATCATTAACAATAATATTATTTATGTATTTTCGACGAGAATTTCGAATACGTCTCTCGCTGACGGATTTACGCCACTGATGTGCGCTGCTATTGTATGGGCTTTATTAATCGTTCGAAGGCTTAGTTGCATAAAAAAACTCCTTTTACCTTTGTACGCTATTTATTAACACTTTACTTTCAATTTATTTTACAATTACAATTTGCACTTGGTGTATATTGTTGCGATGTGTTGAATGCTTGTTAGTTTCTTCTACTGCTGTACGTGTTGTAATGAACTATACTGATGTGCTACTAAACTGATATATGATTAATACTTGAGTGAATAATACTGTTGTGTTATTACTCAAGTGATTCTGATGGTATACTTAATGCTAAGGGCGAATCCTTCTTTATATACAGCGCTTGATATCATTGGATGGAATGAAACGTCTCCACTTTGGTACTGAATGTGGAACTAGTGTCGTGATTGACCAGAAAACGAATTTCATACTGACCAAGGAAAGGGATGTTTTACCCGACATTTGGTTGACCGATTCTAAGAGGATTCAAAGCTAACAAAGTCGAATTTAAATTACCATGTTTAATGGATTATTTACAACTGTAGCTTTGTGATGAATTTGGCGGTGTTGAAATGACGGTTTTTGGGAAAGTGCATTTATACGATAATTGCCGGGCCGAAATTGTTACAATAAATATTGTTTTGTACGTTACCGGCGAATATAACTGCATCGTCCGTCATTATATGCCCCCCTTTTATTTCTATATTGTCCATTTGGTGATATCCATGCCCACCTTCGTCCTTTTCTTAAATATTGTGTTTGTCTATGTCTGAAAGCTAAATATATTAATTTTGTTCCTCCTTCATTTCGCATTCCATACCCATATGGCACTCTTATTTCTTCTTCGACTTCTGCTATCTGTCCAATTTTTCGACTATAGTCGTCAATTGCAATTATATGTTGGTATTTTTGTTGGTACTCCAACGACATCGTCTAGAAGTTCGTAAAATTTATTTTTACTCAAGACTTATATGGTGGCAATACTATCTTTTTTTTGCTATTTCTATCACCGGTACGCCTATACTATCAGAAAATCCCTTAATCCTATAATTTTGTTTTTAATATTTTTGCTAACGCAGAATCCTACTCCTATTTGACCTCCAATTTGTCAAAAATGATAAAGTACAATGCCATTTTTCCGCTAATCCCATTACATCCCATTTTATTTTACAAAGAGCTTCTTCTAGTTCTAGTACTTTCTCCTCGGATAATAATGATCTTACATATAAAGTTCCAATATTTACTTCTGTGCCACTCTTAATTTGAGGGGGGTCTCTCACTTCTCTATTGCCCAGTTTTCTGTGGAGCGTGCTGAAGCTTTTTCTTCCTCTTCCCTTATTCATGTCCTTTGGCATCAGCTGTGTCGTCGTTGTTGTTTTCATATTTTTCATATTTTGCTCGTCACCACTTAGATTTTTGACTCTTCTGAGTCGTGTTTCATCTTTCTGAACCCATCTTTTTCTCATCTCAGTAGTACCAATCTTCGTTTACCTATAGCTTTTGGTAGCCTACCTTGGTTGTCTTAACTTTTTCTTTTTCTTCTCTTGCAATTTTTCTGATTCATATCATTCTCTATGTACATATTCTTTCCTTTTAATTTGTTTTTGTTTACCATCACTTTAACTTTTTCCTCCTAGTTGTTGAATTCCATTACTATCATTTTTTTCAGCACTTGTTCAGATTCGCGCCATCTGTTGGGCACTTGCTGAAGTTCAACAATATCGAAGGACACTTGACACGTTGCAACGAACTTGAGCCGATTTGCGGCAATACCCACCGGATATGTGCAAATTTCAAACCACTTGCATTCCTTGAAATCAATAGTTTTCCGTAATTAGCTCACGATATATTTTGTCGAATTCATCGTTTCCTTTGAAGCGATTTCAGGATTGGTTTCCAAAGGTGACGCTGATTGCAATTTTTTAAGAGATTCTCGAATTACAGTGGTTGACTCATCAATTTTTTTCAATCCTGAGGAAATTTTTCCTTAAATCTTTCAATTTTGATTTCAGAACTGTGCTTCCCTTAACGATTCCTGTGTAGGGGCATCGATCAATATCCGACCCTACCCAAACTCTGCTGCGTATCAGGTAGTAAAGGATAAACCAGGACCGTGTAATTACAAAAATATCGGAAAAGAAACAAAACGAACAAGAATTGGATATTTTCGACAAGAAAACGAACCTTTTTAAATATTCTAAGTACGCGTCGTTTATTTGTCGTTTCTATTCCCGTTTTGAGAGATAATAAAGTTTATGGTGCGTTTATTGTAGGTAGCGAACGGTCAATATTATATCTTGAGATAAAGTGATTTTATGTTCACCCGGAAATTTATTTGTGCCAAATTCGGTAACAACGTATTGTTTTTATCGCCAGCTGTATACTCTCCGTTTAGAAAGCTTGTATGTAATTTTTGTCTGTGGGGAATTAATTGAATATTCCCTTTGTTGATCCTGGATTGAATACTCTCATAATATCTAGAGTGTGGCGCCACGCAAGATTATTACCCCTAGTAATATTAATTAAATATATAAATAAATAAAAGCAAATCCTCACCCATCGCAAGGGGATCTTTCAGATTTTTTATATTTCTATCATCATCTTTTCCTAATTATTATTATTATTAATAATGGTCTTGGAGTCTTTTCAAGTTTTTTATTTCCCCTGAAATTTTCTTGAAACTGTGCCATATTTTTATTACATTATTATGTTTTTTTTTTTGTTTACTTTACAACATATTTACTGGTGATAATTATTTTCTGATTTTTTCGACAATTCCAATTTACTTATTAATTTCAACATCGGATGCAAGTTTCTTCATCCTCGACTATTTTATTTCATTTTGCGCTCTTTTTATGTCACTGAAACTCCAATACGAAGTTATGTCCTTATATGTCTTGCAAACTTTTTTACTGATTTTTCATAGTGCTGGTCCTATTTATATATTTGTTCCCTGTCGAAATCTCTACTGTACCCATTCTGCCTTTCCCGATTAGACGACACGTTTTGTTTTTGATAATATTTTAAATGTCCACATTTGCATTGTTTTTATATATATATATATATATATATATATATATATATATATATATATATATATATATATTTTCAATTTGAATTGTTTTTGAACTTAATTGCAGCAATCCTTTTATATGTTGACACTGGATATTTGACAGTCGTCTCTTGTTTAGTCTCCGCAAGGTGTTAGACAAGGTATCGTCTCGTCAGTGTTCTGTTGTCGGTGGTTTGTTAGGAGTGATTGGCTCGCGCCAAGAAGTTTTGATGGCCACTGCATGTAAAGGTATTTCAACAACTAAGGTTCTTGGTAATCGCTACTGACGAAGGGTAATAACCCAGAAACAATATTGTCTAGCGATCCACCAGTTAGTCTTCATGGACCTGTTTTAATTAATGTTCACTACACCATTGAGGTGTAAGATTCGACCATATTTCATGTAAATTTTACATTTTTCTGTCATATTTGACAAGACGCATTTTCAATTTGAATTGTTTTTGAACTTAATTGCAGCAATCCTTTTATATGTTGACACTGGATATTTGACAGTCGTCTCTTGTTTAGTCTCCGCAAGGTGTTAGACAAGGTATCGTCTCGTCAGTGTTCTGTTGTCGGTGGTTTGTTAGGAGTGATTGGCTCGCGCCAAGAAGTTTTGATGGCCACTACATGTAAAGGTATTTCAACAACTAAGGTTCTTGGTAATCGCTACTGACGAAGGGTAATAACCCAGAAACAATATTGTCTAGCGATCCTCCAGTTAGTCTTCATGGACCTGTTTTAATTAATGTTCACTACACCATTGAGGTGTAAGATTCGACCATATTTCATGTATATATATATATATGTGTTTAATAATAAACTTTTAATTTTCAAAAATTTCCACCCATTTCTTTGAAAGTGATTTCTGACGATGTAATTAACTAATTACACTGTTCTTCTAGAAACCATCGCAATGCCCAATAGACATTTCCATTTAATTGTCCAACTGGGATTCAATAATATAGTTCATTTATCTCCTAACAGTTGTAATTGCACACAAACAAAAATTCGAACAAAACTTTAATTGTATTTTCCAGCTAATTTATAATTGTTGCCCGAGCAATTAGACCTAATCGAACTCTTGATGCTTAATTTGTCCCTACCTGTAAACTCGCCATTATTGCTTTTATTTGATCTTTTAGTAAATTGCATCCATGGTGATATAATATCTATAGCTATGAACGAATTTCAAAAACAATTGTTTGAATGTGAATGTTTGATAGATTTGTTTCCATTCACGACAATCAATAACATTTAATTATTCCATTAATATGGAAAATTTGTTTGATGAAAGTTTAAGTTTACTCTCGTTGTACTTTGTTTACCAGAAGACATGTGGGAAAACTTGAAGATAAATTCGTGAATTCGTTAACGCTATTTCCGCAGGCGTCATCATAAATTCGAAAACTTATTCATAATATAAAAAATCCGCGGTGGTCCGCACGAAACTTACTTATACTTAGTTATACTACGTTTTTCGAAAAAACTTTTGAAGTGAAAGTTGTTTAAAATATCAATATCTATAATTTATGTAAGAATTTTTTTTTCCGTAACGTGTACCGTTTTCGAGATATGGAAAAAGGTGATAAGAGTAAACCATCACTTCCGGTTGAGTGATTGCGTTCAAAATAGGACGTTTTCCTCCTTGCTACATACAAATGTTAAATTTAAAGTTTCAGAGCTCTAGCTATAATCGTTTGGATGCTAGAGCGCGCACAGACACACAGACACACATACACACAGTACACACACACACACACACACACACACACACACACACACACACACACACACACACACACACACACACACACACACACACACACACACACACACACACACACACACACACACACACACACACACACACACACACACACACACACACACACACACACACACACACACACACACACACACACACACACACACACACACACACACACACACACACACACACACACACACACACACACACACACACACACACACACACACACACACACACACACACACACACACACACACACACACACACACACACACACACACACACACACACACACACACACACACACACACACACACACACACACACACACACACACACACACACACACACACACACACACACACACACACACACACACACACACACACACACACACACACACACACACACACACACACACACACACACACACACACACACACACACACACACACACACACACACACACACACACACACACACACACACACACACACACACACACACACACACACACACACACACACACACACACACACACACACACACACACACACACACACACACACACACACACACACACACACACACACACACACACACACACACACACACACACACACACACACACACACACACACACACACACACACACACACACACACACACACACACACACACACACACACACACACACACACACACACACACACACACACACACACACACACACACACACACACACACACACACACACACACACACACACACACGCACACACACACAGACACACAGACGTCATTCCGAAAATAGTCAGAAACGATTCAGGGGACCTCAAAACGCGTATATCCGTTAAAATCTCGAGGTCGAAATTTTTCATGATTCCTATACTTACTTATACATAAAGTATAAGTAAGTAAAAAGAGAAATTTTTCGATATCATATCTTACAGAATAGATTTTACTGTTTCGGTAATGAATGCGGTTGTGGGATTTCGCTCCGTGTATTTGGTTAATTGTACCCAAACCTTGACATAGGCTTATCGTGTTGGCAACAAAATCTCATACAGCAAAAACTGGGATATCCCCCGTTCGTACGGTCACCGCTTGGAGGACTAACCGATAAGTCTTATCCTAATTAATTTTACATTTTTGATCCGCGAATTTTGATGTTATTTTAATACGCCAAAGTCACTCGCATTGCGTATCAAATATTTTATTTTGTTTCCCTTAACGAGTCCATACACGAATATTAATTAATTAGGCATCCAAATTTGTTTGTATAATTACAGTGGTGTTATTTTTGGGTTGCGTTGTAATATTTATTGCGAATGCAGAATTATTCGCATGCATGATATTTGAATTTACGTGTGGTTTACTTAACCATTTATTTTGTTTACTTTCAATAATGAATTACGGGCGTATTACGGAATTTGTGTGTTGAGAGTTTCATTCCAATTATCGAACGGCAATAAATGTACATCAACGTCGCCCACCTCATATCCAATTATTTCTTAAACATTATTTAATTTGCATATATTTTAAACTCACGTACATTATACTATTTATATTACTTAAATCCAAAATTCTTTTATAAACGATACATTATTTCAAGATTAGTTACTTGCTACGCATGCACTCAATATGATATCTGAGCAAAAAAAAATGTTGAGTCAAACAAAAATTTAACCAAATAATTTCTACTGCGATTCGCATTTTTAAATTTGGTGCTAACACAACCCAACCCAACTCATAATGGCCCATAATGATAAAGAACATTTTTAGCGATTAGAAAGGACAGTGTGTACATGAGTTCGTGTCATGAGATGACAACGTGGCTATCGACATGTTTATACATGAGCCAAAGTGTTTGTTGTAAAAGTTACATATTTTTCATAAAGCCCCAGGATGTTAGTGGTGTTTCTGTGTCCATTAGTGGAAAATAAATATCTGATAACTAACGTGGACAATTAACCGCGTTCAACCGGAGCGAACTTGCATATCGTGCATTTTAGAATTCAGTTATTGTAACCAACGTTTACGTCGATAATGCATCAAAACTCATACGCATTTTATGCAAATGCATATCTGTCTGTGATGTTAATTCTGCACTCGTATGGTTTATTGCTGTCAGTGTTGGTTATGTCCTGAAATGAATTGCACTAAGCAAATATCGAGAAATAATGTCATTTTTAATTCAGAGGTGCATAAGTACGGATCAGAAAGAAACATTTAGTAGAACAAGATTGTTCATTGTTTCTATAAATTTATAATTTTCTTTATATTAAAAAATCGAATCGATTACTTTTTTAATGAGATTAACTAATGGTTGGCTATTCACCAGAAGATTGTTGCATGCTAAAATAGTTACCCGTTCTCAACGCGTCCAACGCAACAATTTGGGCGCCACCAAGCTTAACAGCGAAATTTAGCTACGTGATAGCCTATATACATATACACAAGTTTTTTTAATAAAAGTAGTTTCGTTTTTGAGATAAAAATAATTGAAAATTTGGTTAAGCTTTCCAATCCGCTACTGAGTTAGATTTGATTAAAAGCATAATCTTTGTTGCTAGGCATAATCAACAATAATTAATAGTAAATTCGACTTTTTAAAACTATCACGACAGTTTGAATTAACTGTCAAAACAATTTTGAACTCCGCAATGGAAGCTTATACAAATGCTGAAATGATAGATATGGCCTTACTGTGTGGAAGGGTACTAGGAAACAGCCGTGAAGCACAGCGGCTTATGAAATGTTTCACCAGCGAAGATTGTAGACCACCGTTCTTCAACGTCTTGCAGGAAAATGGAAAATTTACCCCTATAACGGTGGACAGTGGTTGTGAACGAACGGAGAGAGTTTTGATGTTGAGCCTGTCATTTTCGATCTTGTTGAAGAGAGTCCAGGGATTAGTGTAAGGAGACTGGCTTACCGTGTGGGAGTTTCGCCGTTCATTGTATGGCGCACATTAAATGAACAAGGTCTCCATCCTTTCTATGAATGATCTTAACTCGTGCGATTTTTATGGGTTACTACCTTTAATTTCAACCAACAGTATTTTAAGCCACACAAGTTCCTCTACACCTTCACTAGCAGCAACAAACTCTGCTTCTGTAGTTGGAAGTGCGACTGCTTTTTGTAGTTGAGAAGTCCATGATACTACGGCGCTATCAATAAGGAACACGAAACCATTTGTTGATCTTCTGTTCAGCGATACCAGGTACCAAGTGTCCGTTTCTTTAAAGGCTTCCATTTCTTCTTGCATAGTATGCAATCATTTATCAGAATCGCGACTTTTCATGGCTTTGCGAAAATTGGTTGGCTCGAAATCATCTTGAACAGCTTCAATCAAATATACTAATGCGATGCTTGTTTGACTATTTGATTGCCGGTGAGGATGATAACCTACTTCGTAGTCATCGAACTTTACTGGCTGCCAATTCCTACGAACAGGACGGGAATCACTGGTTTCTTGAATGTTATCAAATCCTGCAGCATCAGTTGTTGGAGGTTCTTCATCTTCACAAATGTGAATCTCATCTGAAACAATTTCGTTTTCATCTTTGCAGATGTTAGGGTTATCTTTATCGTCGTGCTTGACTTCTTTAGACTCGTCGTGCTTGACTTCTTTAGACGAGTGAAACTCGAGGTCAATCGATTTGTGTTTGGTACACAGTTTTTCAGGACGAAAATCAACGTTACGCCACTTCATTATACCATGTTTCGATGGTACACAAACTTTGTAACCATCTTTTTCGTTCACGTAACCAACAAAATACAGCTTTGGCACCGAACTTAGCACGAAACTTCTTAGGAACGTTGACATGACACTCTGAACCAAAAATTCGCAGGTAATTGAAACTGTCAAATGCTTTGCGAGACCATAATTCAAGAGGTGTTTTACCTGGGACACTTGATTTTCCCATGTGAACGATTTCAACAGTTCACTGACTGAAATCATTGAATGGGCTAATTCAACGACGTGTCGGTTCGATTGTTCTGAAACTCCATTTTGCTCAGGTGTGTCCAGACACGTATAATTTAGCTTGATACCACGTTTACGTAATTGTTCTCGCGCACCGGCACAATTAAATTCGCCACCACCGTCTGAATGAAAAACTTTCACTTTATGTCTGGCAGTATCACATTCGTTCAGATACGTTTCCAGGTGGGTAGCCACTTCTGATTTTTCTTTTATGAAAAATATACGAACGTAACGTGAAAAATCATCTTTAAATACTACGTAATATCGGAAAGAGAAAATAATTGAGTTGATGGACATCGGACCATTTACATCAGAGTTAATCAATTCGCCAACACTTCACGTGCATGGAACTGGTTGCGATCTGATTTGCCAAGTACACAGCCGTCACAAAGAGATGCAGTATCCGAACATTTAATTGAGATTCCATAACTGGATGGAACATTGCGCACAAGACGTTTGTCCTGATGGCCAAGTTGTTCGTGCTACCCCTGGAGTCGATCTTCAGTTATAGCAAGATTGGCTTCTAAGTACGCTTTTCTTTCTTCTCAGAACTCGAAGAACAATTTATCACTGATTTGTTTGGATTCTTCGACTGTGACTTTGCGTGGAAAGCACTAGCTGTCTGAGACGGTACTTGCGTCGCTAGCGAACTTTTAATCTTTGAAAATCCGGGATGCGATACCAAGTCGAGTGATAATATTGATACTCGAGACCAAGCGTTTTGAAAATACGGTGATGAAGGATCGAGAGCGGGACTTTAGCATTTGGGTCCTTTTTCTGCAACTCCAGAAATATGTCATCGAACACGTTTGATAGTCGTGATGTGTGCTTCACAACTGAGATTGCGTCATCTTTAATGATTTCAAAGAAATTATCGAACAATATATATAAGCTCTGCAATGACGATTATTCGTACACTGATAATAGTTCCAAATTTCTTTAGCATCAGTTTTCTTACGCACGTGCATGGCGGCATCTTCTTCAAGAGCAGTGCCTATTATACGAGACGCGCGTGCGTTATCGCGTTACCAGCGTTTGTAACTATCAGATGGTTCATGGCAGTCCCGGACATAATCGAATTCCATCCACGATTTCATAAAGACAGAGTGCTTTCACACAAAGTTTTATTTGCCACTTCCATGTTTTCCATTGATCATCACTTTTCAACCTCCGAATATTAGGTCGACCGTAATCATCCCCATATTGCTGTCCGTCGTCGGCCATTTTCATTTCTACACCGTATTACTTGAAATTCACTATAATTCTTACTCAAAACAACAACAGCGTATTTTTTTAATTTTAGACAATTAAAAAAGACATTGAAGAATTTCCAGATAGCCCAGGATATTTTTGTACGCACATTTCAAAAACAGCCTATATATATATAAATGACATTTTAAAGGACTACACTGTCTAGCGTAATTTTGGAAGAAGATTCTTCCTATATATTATTATATATGTTAAATTAATTTCTACAAATAGTATTATTGTTAAATGCCATAATTGATAATATTTTAAATCAAACTATTGATGAGCCATTTAGCGATAAAAGGCATTAATAAAAGTTTGAGCCGAATAATCATATTGACAGGCCAATAATCAGGGCGATGTAATATATGGGTTTGATGGAATACCGATAGAATGTTCAGAATTAGTTGTTTGGAACTTTGCCATTTATAGGATTTCGTGCTGTACTCAATATTAGCCTTGTTTTTGGTGGATTCAACCATGGAATTCGAACGTACTTAATAATTTTCAGCCGGTTTGGCTGAAAAAACAGCAATACGCAATGCTTTATAGCGTTACATAAATCAGGGTGGGAAATATTCGGTCAATTTAGAGCATGTGTTAAAAGAACAATAAAACTTCGACGTGTTCACTGAAATTGAAATAGACGCGACGGCTGGCTGTAAAATAAATTCGACAAGAAAACATATTTGCAAATATAAAACGTAATTAATTTGAATGGAATCTCGTGGATCCTCTTGGGCGGCAAAGCGTAAATAAAATTCGCGCCATTCAATTTTGTTTTAACGCCTAAATCATTATTCAAATTTCGCAAGTGGCTTAAAAATTCCACAGCTTTGACAAATTGATTACATTTATTGATTTAATTTAAAATTCGCAATAAACACATACGCAAAATCGCGAAATATATTTTTTAATTGACTTCAATAAACCAATCCGACTAAAATTAAAATTAAAAAGGAATTTTATAATCACGGCCACTTTAAATTTGTTTGTTAATTGATATTGATCAATTGTCCAATTTTTTGATTGGACATTCAAATTTCGTTTTGAACAACACCGTTTTTAATTAAAATATTTTATGCTCGCATGAAATTATTTAAGTCTATTGGTTACCCAACCAAAATCACTTCATTTACTAAATTAAAAATGGAGAAGGTATTATAGATGATGTTAGAGACCATTACAGTCATTACGTCATAAATCAATTAATTAATAAAACAGCGGCACAACTGAAGTCGTACTTCCTAATATAACAATATTTATTAGTCTTATCATAGATGTCATTTGAAACTGATGGTTCCAATAAGTCGCCTTGTGTAGGGCATAAGATCGCAGAAAATATCTGGACCGACCTAAAAAGACCACTAAATTTTATTTCTTTATATATAACTCTGCGAAATATTTTTTTACGTTTTTACTCCTCCCTAAGGGCTACTCATTATGTATCTTACAGGAGTCACGATGACGAGGATTTAACAAAAAATCCGAAATCTAAAACTCGTTAATTCTCCATTAATCCCCACTTAATCATCTATTAGGAAACATCAATTGCAAACATTTGATTCAATTATTCGTTTGCTTTCCAGCGCCGATTCGATTCAGTTCGATGCAGTTTTCACGAAAGCAATCTAAATATCGAAATGCCAGGGATGAAACGTTTCGATTGGACAAAAAAAAACAAACAATACTAACGCTTTATGTAACCACGTACATAGTTCTAAGGGTCCTTGATTTCCGTTTATTACAACATTTTCTCGTCGCTGATCGACCGCATTAGTATTTGACTGTGGAAATGCATACGTTTTGTTGCCATGTAACTATACACGTAAATACTCGCAATGGCTTTCCGAGATTTAATGTCAAAATACAACAATGTGGCGGTTGGTGGTTTTGGCTTGAAATTTGAAGCTAGTATAACACAACGCGCACTCATTTCATACAAAAATGTTTATTCAGTTATGATTATATTACACAATTAGACATATTTGAAATAAACGTTCGATTTATCAAGTCACTACGGCGACGGCGCCGATAATAAGAAACAAAGGTGATATCAAAAAACCATGAGATACTCAACTCAAATAAAATTAGCTACGCTTTCATGTTATGTTTAGTTACAGGGTCACACAATCCGTCATAAATCAATGACGAAAAAAATAGAAAATAGCAACAAGTGTGATTTAATTAACTTCGAAAAATGAGCAATTCCATTTGGGAGTGTCACATATTTTTTCAATAAGCTGGCTTTCTATAAGCATGATCTAGCATTATATGGGGCTTAATCTATCACAATAATAATAGATTTTGCCGGTATTATTGACGAGAGTACGTGCCGGTGCCATTCATCGAAAGGTTGTTTATTCATTTCATGATGATAATCGGCTTTTGCTGATTTTTTTCGCATATAAAACATTTACGGCATCCTTCCAAAAATCCATCCTCGCTACCAATATATAAAATAATTATCCTTTGTATTTGGCACGTTGTTAGTAATTTGAGAGTACAATTCTTTTACAGTTGGAAATTTCCATATAAAAGTTGAAAACCTTGCATAAATTCATCACATTCAATTCTTTTTCTGCCACTTTTTCGTCTAAAATCATCTACTCCATCTCCACTTCGATGTTCATTACTTACTCCTTCAACAGTTCTTCTGGAGACTCCAATAGCTTTAGCCGTTCTTTCTACGATTTTCTTTACTTCAATAGTTGGCCGATTGTTATCTTTTTCTTCTTGAAATAACTGTTTAACATTTGTAATTACTTGCTTGACTTCTATAGCATAAGTTTCGGCATTTTTGTATCAATACAAATAATTATTTTAAATGAACGAATTTATTTGTGACTAGCAAACAAATAAAATGACGGGCTTTTATATGATTTTATTTACACGAAAGATGGTCTAATCTTACACCTCAATGGTGCATTGAACATTAATTAAAACAGGCCCATGAAGACTAACTGGTGGATCGCTAGACAATATTGTTTCTGGGTTATTACCCTTCGTCAGTAGCGATTACCAAGAACCTTAGCTGTTGAAATACCTTTACATGTAGTGGCCATCAAAACTTCTTGGCGCGAGCCAATCACTCCTAAGGAACCACTGACAACAGAACACTGACGAGACGATACCTTGTCTAACACCTTGCGGAGATTAAACAAGAGACGACTGTCAAACGTCCAGTGTCAACATATAAAAGGATTGCTGCAATTAAGTTCAAAAACAATTCAAATTAAAAATGTATCTTGTCAAATCTGACAGCAAAATGTAAAATTTACACGAAAGATGGTCTAATCTTACACCTCAATGGTGCAGTGAACATTAATTAAAACGATCCACCAGTTAGTCTTCATGGGCCTGTTTTAATTAATGTTCACTTCACCATTGAGGTGTAAGATTAGACCATCTTTCGTATAAATTTTACATTTTGCTGTCAGATTTGACAAGATACATTTTTAATATGATTTTATTAGCATTATGTACCTCAATAGATATTTATTATCGTCTATGCGGTTGCGAGATTAAGGGCCAGTTATTCAACCTTGGTTTAAACCAAGTTTTAGTTTGAACCTGGTTTAAGTAAAAAATCAGATTGTACCAGACAGGTTTTACGTTAAACGTTGGCTTAAGTGTGAGTTTTATAAAGCGTACTTGCTTGACAGTTTAAGTGCGAGTTTAAGGACAAAGCAGTACAGTCTGAAACGTCAAAACTTGCTACTACCTAACCTTAAAAAATGGGAGCCCAAATGGAAAATTATAACGGTTTGACTGATGATGAAGACTTCTTGGAGTTAATAGAGCATATTTTGATTCCCAGAGCCCCTAGACAATACCAACAACGTCATAATCATTTTGAAGTTTGGAATGAAAAGCAATTTATTGTAAGATTTCGTTTATCCAAAGTGGCTGTGGTAGGTTTTTTTATTGTAACCTAATAGTTGCCAGCGTTCTATGCAAATTTCTTCTACTCATGTTGTAGAAATCACGCTGTGACTCCTTCAGAAATGATAACTAGCACCAGAAGGCACCTAGAAGGAGTCATGGCGTAATTCCTAGAACGTTGAGGTTTTTGACAACGGACAGTTTTCTACAAGTGGTAGGACATCGGTATTGACAAATCAACAGCAAGTCGTATTGTAAACAAAGCAACGTGGGCACTAGCAAAACTACGACTCATTAACATGTCGTCAACTACAGATGAAATTTCACACATAACGTAGCGATTTTACGCAATTGCCAGATTTCCTAATTGCATTGGGGCGCTGGACTGCACCCATGTTAAAATAAAAGTCCAGATGGAGAACAAGCTGCACTGCTTCGTAACCGAAATCAATATTTTTCTTATAACGTGCAAGCAGTGTGTGATGCTTCACTAAAATTTTTAGACATTGTTTGTAGGTCAGGCCATGTTCAGCTCATGATTCTAATATTTTTGCAAACTCCAGAATTAGGTCGAGCTTAGAAAACTTAGATTTTCGAGATTTTGTGGTATTAAACAGACAAAAAGTGGAAGCTGTTGTATTAACATCTGCAGTGCTACATAATATTGCAATCGAAATGGGAGAAATCATGGAATTTGAATATGACGAAGCAGTGGAAGCAGAAATACAATTAGCTCTAGATATTAACCCCAACATTCTCGTCATAGATTAATATTAAACTATTTCGAACACCTATTATAAAAATAATAACTAAATGTGAATAGTAACAGCTGTCAGCTGATCGTTAAATGGCAATTGACATTGCTCTCAAAATAGTGAGAAGTATGCAACGAACAAATTTCCAGTATTGCCAACAGTGCCAACATGATATAAACTCAGTTTAGTTAAGCGGAAACTGTTCCACGACTGCACAACGTAACCCATATTTGAACTTGGTTTACTTTATAAACCTGGTTTTCTAAAGCTCGAGTTTAAGCCCATTTTGAACAACTGGCCATAAAATTTCTTTACTTGAGCATTGTTTTTCATTATTCCATAATTCGATAGTATAAGATTTATTTGTTAGTGAAAGAACAACAGCAGATTGTCGCTACACCGCAGGCAGGAAACATAAGTACCTTTATCCAGACAGGCGGGACTTAAATACACAGTCGCTGAAATAGTCCAGGATACCTCGAAAAGTAACAAATATCAATAAAATGGATGGGCAAGCCAATTAGAGATGTTTTACATTTTTTTATGAACGGTGTAGGAGAAAAAAATTGAAAACAACCATCGAGTAGAAATCGCTAAAATCGGGTACTTTTTTTGCGCTTCTTTAATGATTGCTTTTAAACATATTGACAGAAATACAATACTTGCTGGTTGTAACAATGTTTCTTTCAATTTTTTCAATTTTCGTCAAGCCGTTTCTTTGATATAGGCCCTCGAACACAGCAGCCTGTTACTTTGGCACCGATAGTAATATAAATTAAAACCCTCAACCAGAAAGAAGATGAGCCAAATTATGCAGCGAACATTACTTGATTGTTACAAAAATTAAAAAAGAATAAAAAAGATAAAAATACGAAGAGAACAGAAGAAAGAACACAATTTAAAGCAATAATATCATATAAACTGAAAAATTAATATATAGCGACTGAATATGAACAAGTGATGAAATAACGGCAATATGCAGCAGAAACACAGAACATTGAGCAAGGCTAGAATGTTATCAAAGATATAATTACAGATAACTATACGGCATTATTAAAATGAGCAATATGAAAAAACAAATAGAATGGTAGGGCAACGAAATAAAGGAAGAAAGAATAAGAAGAGGAAAAGGAAATGTAAAAATTACAATCAGAAATATAGGTAACTATGTAGTCGCATATGCAACAGAAAAATAGTGAAATAATAAGAGCTAAGAACAAAATAAAAGACGCGGAAAGAATGATGTGTACTTGAAAAATATAATCTAAACACTATAGAAACGAAAAATGAGACAAAGAAAGTTGCCAGAAAGGACTATAAATAGACTCCTAGCGGTGATGGAATTATGAAAAAAAAGGAATAGGAACAAAGGAATCCCGAAAATACTTAACAATGTACTAAGAGTACAATTTAAAAAATGGAAGACAGATCACTATGGCAAGTTAACCATTAACAGTTCTGTCCCTTGACTAAATAGTCTTCCAAAAATCAACAAACCTTCGAACTTATTTTATTTTCTACCCATCTAAATACCTCTCCAAATCCAGAGATTTAGTATCAAAAATATTTTTTTATTTTCAGGAATTTTTAATCCAGAAGGTTATGCGATTACTTCACTAGATGCGGTTTCACTTTTCATCCCGTTTCATTATAACAGAAAAGAGAGACATGAACCAGGTAGTTACATATATATAAAATTAATTAATTCTTGAGTCCACTTACTTCTCTTTTAATAATAACGTTGATAAAGGATTCGACCATACGCTTACCATTTCAATTTCCCCAAGACCTACAAGGAATCTTGGAAATACCACAGTTTGACCACTATTTTCACAGGCTTTTTCACAAAGTCACAAAGTGTTATGTTAATTCACCCTTTGCTAGTTGATTAGTTTCTTCCTAAGTTACCATAGTTTTTCATTAGGTGGGGATCTCGTTGACGAATTATTTCAAGTACCATCTTTCCCTGTTTAACATCCTTACGTTTTCAGTCGGTTGCAGATTGTGTTCGCTGTATATGGTCTGTTTCCTGATTGTTACTTTAAAAATTGATTTAACAGTTTCGATTTAAAACTACCACCTTAATTTAAATTTGAACAAATCTAGTAGTTTTCGTTATCTTAAGTTTCAACAAGTATTGTCGCTTAGGTTTATTTTTGCATATTATGTGGTTCGTTTTGTATCAATTAGAATCAACGGCGATTTTGCAAAATGCATTAGCTAACGACGTTTTAAAGTGTGTATAATGATATTTTAATATTTTTACGAATGATCCTGCTGTAATTTTCAATTCAATCTCCAAATATTTAACATAGGGTAATTCAGGGAGAGATGGCCCACATTTCGAAGTTTTATTTATCCATAATCAAGTTTATTGATTTATATTCGAAAACTAAATATAAACTACAATATAAAAATCAAACAAAACACGTCAATTCATCTAAAATTAAAAAAAATAAATAAACAAAAGAAAAGGTTTCGGGCCATCTAACTCGCAGTGTCTGGGTGAGATGGCCCACTTCAACTAACTCAATTTAATTTTTTTTTGCACAAAACTTTACCACAGCGGTCCCGCAAAGTTAGGAATTTGGAACAGCCTTCGTGAAATCAATTTTCACATCGTAAATATTTCTGGAATTGCGTTGGATTAAAAGTGCAAATTCCCGTAGCTGTAAATGCTGAAACTTCTACAGTAGCAGATCTACACCAGCACTCTGACAACAAGTTTCCAAATTGCAATCTTGTTATCCTTCTGGTTGGATTTGCTCTAACAAATGTGTTACACAGTCTATTAAAATTTGATATTAGACTTTTTAAAAATGAACTCTCCAACGGTTGAAAAATTGTGTTGTGTCACTTGGGAGGCATAAGATCTTCTCTTTGTTAAAATGGTTTTTAATGTTCAATTGTTCAGCCAAATTAAATGCATAGATCTGACAGAATCACTAGTCGGTGTAAAACCTTTGCTTTAAAGTTTTTTTTATATGCGATGACAGCTTTTTTCAATTTCTTCACCCAAACACGAAGATGGTCTTAAACCTTTCTTTTCAAATTCATTGTTTTTCATACGTCGTCTTAGCGTAGGAATGTTAAAATTTCTTGCAGCTTGGTTCAGTCTTATTCTCCCACTTTGCACTGCTTCTGCAGCTTGTATGAGCTGCTCCTTTGCCAATGCTCCTCTTTGGTGATTTGCTTTTATACTCGGTAGGCATAGCTAGGGAAATAATCAGCAGATAATTATTGTTGTCGTGATATTGGACCATCTATCCCATATAAAATCGAGCCGTCTCGCCCAAAAGTACGGGACGGATGGCCCACTTGTGTTCCGCAAATGAAGAATAAAACGGACGAAGCCAAACATTTAACATAACCTCAGAAACATCGTTGATCAGTTATGCATCAGTAGCAGGTTAATGGATTGAATTTCATACCAATGATGAAACATTAACTTAATGCTACAAAATTTCAAGGACTTTGCAATATTCAAATAATTTATAGTTATATATATTCAGTATTTTAACGGCACTATCAACTTTTTTTACGATGTAACGACTTACTGACGTTGACTGGTATAGCAATATGGGGGAAATTAAAAAAAAAATAGCGAAGATATTCAGTTGGGTCATCTCACCCGGTGGGTCACCTCGCCCTAAATTACCCTAAGTTTTGTAAATTGTGAAATAGTCTAAAATATCGTTATCGTTGTTAACTTACAAATTTTGAATAGGCTTCAATAAAGAATATAGACATAAGCTTGAACAAATTAAAGTAATTTTATGTTTCCCTGATCGTTAAACCCGAATTCTGGAATTAACAAAATGCGATTTAATACACATGCATTTGAAAGTTTGTTTCAAAGGGTTTCACGCGTAATTAAGGCCTCAAGCACTTAAGATGAATCTAACAGCATTCTGCATGCAGAATTTAACAATTTTATCTTGATATATTATGACAGCTGTGTGAATGTTCATGACACACATGACTGCCGAATATTTGCAGTGTAGTTATCACCCTCACGGGAACCGTGTAAATCACTCTGCCTGTTTTATTACATTGCACCCGCTACACCCCCGATAACATGTGATAACAACCCACAGGAAGTTAACACGTATATACTTACGCAACACGCACCACGTAATTTAGGTCTAATTGGATTTTATGTGTTTTTTTCATGTATTACAAAATACCAACGTATTCTTATACTTGGAACATGTGCTGGTTATATGTTATAAATAAGTTTTTTGTCGCACGAATTTTATTTATTTAGGTCATGTCAATATGATTTTTATATTAAAGTTGTCATTGGATTGGGAGTCTAATTTATGATTAGGATATTATTAATTGTTAGTTGAATTAATTGTTAAAGAAGTCACTTATAGAACCTCGGAGAAAAGAAATATTGTGTAAGGATACCAATAATACTCTACCAATATTTCCAAAACAACGTCAATGATCACTGGAGATAAATTAGTCAAGTAGTCGAAACCGCACTGTCAAGTCAGGTAGACTCTGTATTGGGTCTAAGAAGGATGCGCTATAAATATTGAAAAGATCAATGCTAGATGACCATTGAGTAGTGTAGAAGGAAGCGAATAGGGCTGCGAAGCGAGCAGTGGCCGAGGTGAAATCCAAAGCCACATGAAGCCTTATGAACAAGAAGGTAGGCGAGAGAACAACTTAAAATATCGCGAACACGTCCTGCATCCAGAAATGACGTGGGATATGTTAGAGTAACCAAACAAAGATGACAACCTTATCAAAGGCGACGATAGGTGAACGATAAAGGGAACAGTAACATAACAAACGTAGAATTTCCTAACCCATCCAATAATGGCAATACTTGGACCAGTAGACAAGTAGAACCAATCAGCATAGACGAAGTTAATGAAACACGAAGAAGATGAAAAAGGGCAAGGCGTAGAGACTCGATGATATTCTGGTTGATGCTGATACTATACTGATAATTGTAGGGAGGCAGCTAAACATCTCGGAAGAATCGACCGGAACCGAGATTTTATATTTTATGTTCAATAATTGCTAACCATTGCGAAACATTACTCTACTTACTCTAATTATTAAATACTAACGACTCACATCTACGTAATCTAATTATCATCTTAATTATTATAAGTATTACCAGTATCGAGTGAATAAACAAACATATTGTACAATCAATATTGATAAAATATCGTGTGTCAATATGATGCTTTATTACGAATATCGAAGTCGTATATTTTCTTTTAATTCCAGTTATTCGGAGCTTACGTAAAATATTGGGTCAAATAACAAAAATATTTTTTTTAAATTACGCAATAAAATGTAAATAAAGCAGAAAAGGATTTGCGAAAATAAAACTAAATTGTTTCTCGTCATTTCCATTCTCTATTAGTATAATTCCTTTTCATTTTAAAGAAAATATGCAGTGGCAGGGATTTTGATATACGTTGAACTATAAATACCTGGCTTTTTGTATCTTTTCGTTTTTAGTTCCACGCAGCAAAATGCCTTTGTGTTTATTCAATGCATACTCTTTAATTCGCCTCGGCATATTAAACTGTCGCACACAATAAATCTAACAGAGTTCGTAAAAATTTACATAAACCATCTGAAAATAATTTATTTTAGAATCGGACTCGCGATTTAATTTGGTTTGGCATGTTCTACATGTCTATGAAAATACTGATTGGAAATAAAAGTAATACAATCAAGCCCGTAGTTTTTATCGATTCTTTTTAGATGGATCAAATATTAACTTTTCTGGTATAAATGGATTTGGAATTTTAATATTATTTACGTGGTGCAGGTCCAAAGCAATAATTATTACGACATTTTTCCTAAAATATTTAAGGAAAACTTCCAGAGGCTAAACATTGAGAAAACATAAGATGTGCGTCACACAATATTTGACCAAATTCGACCATTTTGATATTTAAAGTTATCCTCAGTTTAACTACCACTTATCAAATAGAGAATAAATAGTTCTCACAAGCATCCACTACATGATTCATTTATTTAATTATATTATTTTTTTCCACAATTCATTTTAGATCTAGAGTTTATGTCTACACAACTTGCTGCTGACTTTTTCTATATGAGTTCACAATCTAGATGTTCTGGCATAATTTTATTTTTCATCCAAGATATTTTGCATCATACGGATTTATGACAAATGACTTTCCAATTCAGAATAATTTTATAATCGTAATATTCAAATTCCTTTGTCCGCCTCTAAGTTACTATCAAATTTCAGTTTCTTTTTGGCATAGTGCCCCAATTTTTTTCAAAACTAGAATCTAGAACATTTTTTTCGTGTTTCCCTCAAACTTTGTCGAAATATTTAAACATATAAAGTTATATAAAGTTTGGATCTTAAACGCAATCGATATAACTGCATTATTTACTAATACAGTGATCGTTAATTTAAATTGAAAGTTTTGAAATTAAATGCCTCTGCACGGAGTATCCTATGCCTTTTTGACAAACAGGTTGCAGTGGTGTGTTGCGTTACAGATAATTGTGCCGGTAGATGAACAGCGTAATTGGAGAAATAGGAATCCTCTACGTGCATGAGGGTTGCACTTGTGTTTTCCGCTTATCGTAATTGCACTGTAATTATCAAATGCTCACCCACTTTGACTAAACTCATTATAGACCGAGATATCCGATATTAGAACAAACCATCACTTTCGACTGTAACGAATTAATGCATCAATTCTACCGGACTGGTGATTAAAATTAGAATGCCAATTCAATTTGTACTTGCAAATGTTTCAATACTCAGATGCTAAATTTTCAATTCGACAAATTTGAATGAATCACCATTAATCATGACGGTATATCTACCAGTGGCGCAGCCCCTGGCGTAAGATACGAGCCGGAGCTTTTAATTAAAGTTTAAAAATTTTAGAAGAAAATGCCTTAGAAAGCGATTGCGATTTAAATTTTAGAGAGCACGGAGGTTACTCAACCAAAAAACTTCGCGTACATAACATATTAAATTATCCATCTCATCATGAAAAAATTATTTCCAATTTTTTTATTATCTTATTTCGGGAGCAGTCAGTCGTCGAATAAAACACATTTAACAATATTAAAGTTTATTACGACACCTTTTTTTGAAAGAAGGTGTCTCGGAAACCCTTGGCAAACAATAAACATTAGTATGACAAATGACATTAAATAAAACCTATCGCGGTAAGAAGGCCGTCTTTTTATATTCAAAACCGTCTTATATTCCTATTAATGTTTAACTTCAACTACTTGTTACCTCATTGAATAGATAAGAAGAGAAGTGATGATATAAGAAATGAGATAGGCATTAAATCCACAAGATGGAAGAGAAAAAAAATAAATTGATTCGGGAGGTTAAGAGCATCTGGGAGACGAAACCTTTGGGGAAAAACTAAAGAGGAAGGCCTAAGAGAAAGTGGGTTAGCATAGTAGAAGACGAGAATATAGAACTCAGGAGAACGAAGAATAGATAAGAGGAGAAGTATATCATCACTTCTCCTCTTAAAAAAAAGATATAGGCATTAAATCCACAAGAAGAGAAAAAATTAAATTAGCTTGGACGTCTAGTAACGATGGGATAGGAGCGGTCTGGGCATCTGGGAGGCGAAACCTATGGGGGAAAACGGAAAAACAAATGAGGAAGGACTAAGCGAAAGTGTGGTAGCACAGTAGAAGACAATCTAAGAGGAAGAGAAAAACTTGAACTCAGCGATAGAAGTAGCAATAGATAGAAAGAAAGAAGTTGGAAAACATCTTTAGTAATACCTATAGCCAAGGTTGGTAATCCAACCCAGTTCAGTGAGTAAAGACCTACAAGTGTTACCTCTGTGCTGTCTAAGATATTAGAAAAAGTTATTAATTTTCAACTTGGCGCATATCTCTGCAGCAATAATTTAATTCCCACCACTCAGACTGGATTTTGACCGGGATACAGTTACGAAACTGTACTGTCTGCCGTTATAGATGACATTCTTACAGCTACTGATAATGGCAGCATTGCTATCCTCACTGTGCTTGGTTTCAGTCGAGCCTTCGATACTCTTAACCATGTAACACTTTTAGCGATATTGGGATACATTGGGTTATCTGACTCGGCTACTATCCTAATGAAAGCTATCTAACTAATAGGTGCCAATTTGTAAAGTTGTGTGATCAATGCAGTCAAACGAGGCTTATCGATAAAGGTGTTCCACAAGGAACCATTTTGGGTCCCTTATTGTTCATTATTTATACATTTATTTTTCATACATACATCAAGCATTGTATAATACATATGTTTGCTGACGACACGCAATTATACATTAGTATAATGCCAGGTTTGACAGCGTTCATGAAGTGGTTTCGCTAATAAATAACGACTTGGAAATGGTGTCAAGTATTTCTCAACAACACTCATTAATTATTAATCCTTCGAAATCGCAGGTTATTATATTTGGTAACAGAGGCAGAGTGGATGATTTGAGTCAACAATTCAACTCTATCGAAAGTGTGTCCCGTCCTGCGTTTCCACTTCAAGCGATGTAGGTTGGTGGTTTTGGGTTTCAGTTATTGCCATATATTTTGTTTTCTTTTATTGATCTTTGGTCCTTGTTCTTTTGCAATTAGTTCTACTCTCTTTACTCTTTTTATGATAAATTTATTTTGTTTATTTTTAAAATGACACATACCTGTGTAACCATGTGTATCTGCCGGTTGTATACCGGAGTGTTTTATAGCTGAGTTTAATGCTACATTGAAGAGTAATGATAAACGATCCCATAGTCTGAGGCCCCATTTTACCCTAAAACTCACTGATACATGCCATTATTTTTACTTTATTGCTTGTTTCCTTTAATGCCATTCTTATAAATTTTAATTCCTTGAACGCTTAATTTAATTGTGGTCTTATTGTGCGATAAGTTTGTTTGAATTCTATGAAAAGCATATGTAGCAGTTTTTGGTCAACGCTGTTATCCATGATTTGATTTATTATAAATATTGCGTACTGGTCTATTTCTTCTGAATCTACACTTGAACTATTATTTATGCAAACATGATTTTATAGGTAATATTCAATTCGTCTATAGTTCTTACATACTGATGCATCTCCTTTTTTATGTATTGGGCAGATTTCCATCTTCCAATTTATTTCCGCCCTATCTTTAGCACTTACGCCATTAGCACATTTTCATCAGAGGATTCCACCATGTTCACCATTTATGTTCCCTCTGTTTCTGATGTCTCCTGTCATTTTCCATCATCTCTAAATACTACGTTAAAATGTTCGACTCAGCTTTGTAAGTTCTCTTCATTAGTTGTTCTTAATAAAGATGGCTTTCTGCTGACACCCTTTCTTTTCTTTCCTTTCTTTCCCTTAACACTCTCTTATTTGTTTCTTCATATAGTTATTTCCTATTCTTTTCAACTGGTTATCCATATATTCTCTGTTTTGTTATGTTTTATATTTTCTTTCCCCACTTCCTCTTCATCTTATTCTCTTCGTAGCCTTGTCCTGCAACATTTTAATTCTCGCTTTCTTTCGTTGTTTTTCTATACTCTCTTTGTCATACCACTCTTTCTTTCGTTGTTGTGTTTGGAATCGATTGTCCACGTAAATATATATCGATAATCTATATTTTTAGACTTTTTCTTAATACTGTTTTCACATTTCGTATTCAAGTGACAATGATATAGTCATTTGAATATATTTCGTGGTTCGCTTTTTGATGTAAATCTTCCCAAGTTGTTTAGGTTGTCAGTATAGTTCGTCGTCCTTCTGTATTTTTCACAATTGCCCTGGACTTCTCTAAAGACTGGTGGTCATTTACATTTTATTACTTGTTTTGCAAATTTAAAATCTAAAAATACGTTATTCTTCAAACATTTGCGGCCCCAATTCCCGTTTTATAAGCCGACATTTCACGATTGCCACACTTTCACAATGGCGGTTGTAAATAACCAATTTGCGAATATTTAAATTGTTGTATGGCTCTCGGGATTTTAGATTAATCCTCCGAACCAAATGTTCCAAACTTGCATTTCTTTCATTGCTTTAAATTCATTCTTTACCAATAACGACGAGTTCTTCATCTTACTTCAAAGTCGGGACATTTCATTCCAACCAATTACACAAAAGAACGTAGTATTTAAGGAACTTTTTCACCCTTAGACAGACATTATCACATTATAATTATCACAGTCACAGGCAAAGTATCACATTACCACGACAACAGTCAAAGTAACAACATTATCACGACACCAGTCAAACAGTTCGTATCAAGACAACAGTCTTAACAGTATACATCAGTGCCAATTGTATTTAAGCAAAGTTGTATATTATAAATATTAATGATAAATAGTGTACATAGTTAAAATAGTTTATCTGAACAAGCCTTCGAACGATTGAATAACTCCCAGACGGTAGCGACGCAGATTATGTGGCGTAACATACATGAGCGAGATACGTAATCGAAATTCTCGTCGAATTTACAACTCGCCACGAGTCGATTAAACGCAGTGCCTTGTCCACGTAGCGCAAACAATTGGTGTTGTACATCCTTCATGGTTGAAGTTATTGGTGTTTTTCATTAGTTCCAGTGACTCCCTTATTATCCTTCGGTAATAGTGGTTAGTTCTGGTGAATATCTTAACCATGTCATAATCAATGTTGTTTTTTCCTGATTTAGATGTTCAACGACTGCAGACTTAATTCTGCATCGTTTACTGCGCACGGTTTGCTTAATATATGAGTTCCCGTAATTGCATTGCAACTGCAGATGCTTTTACTTGCAGCAAGAAAATTGGTATTACCTTACATATGAGATCAGAAAGTTTGAATCTTTAGCGATATTTTCTAGAACGTTATAACGAGTGCAAACATATGTTCCAATTGTTTTATTGAGAGGAGATTTTTAATAAGATATTTGTTGTAGCTTGTTTTGTAATACATATTAATAAATATTAAAAACATTATTCATAGACGAAGTAATTGGTTGTAAAATAAGTGCCTTAATTACCACCTTTTTAGTCAAGTAATGAAATTTACTATAGTCGTTCCTAATCATGTAAATAAATGCATTGCAACATTGCATAATGAATACAAAATAATTATTTATTTACATTCGAAAATTCATTAATTACAATACGTAACATGTGCGTAGCATAATCAAACTTTGTTGTATAATTATAATTTAGATAGCAGTAATTCACTTAGTAAATGACATTTAAATTCTAAACTATTTCAATGTATGCGCTGGAACGAATATGCTAAAAAACAAGCAGAACACACCTGCGTTTATTTAAAATTTAATATATTTTTAATGGACTCGTGAAAATTCGTTCCTATAAAAACAAAAGCGCAGTATATTCACAAACTTTTTAACTTTTTAAAATACGTGCAATTTAATTTAATTTTACATGTTTAATAATGGAGCATGGGGCACATTTAAATGTTTTTTGTAAAAAAAAAATTGCAGTCACAAAGAACGGTTTTAAATTTAATTTGAGAATATGCTTTATCGCTGTGATATCTGGTACATGTTTATTGATCAATAAGAAATGAATTCTAATTACGCGCACATTCGATTCAGTGGTAGAACCGTGGGGAACAATTTTCAACATAATTCCAGTTGCTTTCGATTGTATAGCTGTTCAAAACTGCAACTTGCGGTTAATCTGAATGCCACCACTCTAGGCGCGATCAAGTGCGACCTCCCTCAAGCGAATAGGGTGAGGACGACCTTGGAGACCAGTGACAAGGTCATACTTATCTACACTAAAGTGTATTTTAAAGTGAAGTTCTTGTCTGTATACAACGTAAGGAGGAAATTTTATCCTTTTATTAGATAATCCACAAGACCTTAAACAGGTTTTCTGAACTGCAGTTTTATTGTCGTCTAATGTTTAACTCGATTTATATAAAATGGCAAGTTCTAGATGTTGCAAAAATCCAGCGAATAAGTCGCCGATGTTGGAAAAATCCAGCGAATAAATTTTCTTATAGTAGAGGACGATTTATTTTAAAGTCACAACTACTTTTCAGATTTTGAATGTCAAATTGGAGATCAAGATAAAACTTGGATTCCACATGTTTGCTGTGTGAGTTGTCATATAAACTTAGTGCAGTGGATGCATCGCAAGAAAAATTTTATGCCGTTCGCTGTTCCTATGGTGTGGAGAGAACCTACCGATCACGTAAGGGATTGCTACTTTTGTGTTCCAAAAAGCAAAGGAACAAATTCAGTATCTAAATTTGCCTTCTGCAATTAGACCAATTCCTCATAGCGATGAACTGCCGGTACCGATTGTGCCCTTAAACCCATACAACATTGTTCCTGGCGATTCTACTTTTTCTTCAGAATCTGATCTACAACTTCCTAAGCATATCACCGATGACCCAACATTTTTAGTAAGTACCAGTAGTGAACCTCACTTAACAACTCAGAATAAATTAAATGATTTGGTACAGTACCTTGGATTGTCAAAACAGAAATCGGAACTTCTTGCTTCCAGACTTCAAGAGTGGAACCTATTAGATAAAAACGCAAGTATTTCATTTCACCGAAAACGAAATATAACATTATCAAGTTTTCATAAAATGGAAGAATGGACGGTTTAATGAATGAGCTTAATATGAAACATGCACCTTCCGGGTGGCGTATTTTTATAGATTCGTCTAAATACAGCCTAAAAGCGGTATTGCTTCATAATGGAAACAAAAAACCATCTATTCCGTTAGCCTATTCAGTTAGAATGAAAGAAACCTAAGACAACTTAGGGACAATAAATCGCGTTAAATATGAACAGTATCAGTGCGATATTTGTGGAGATTTAAAATTTATAGGTATATTGCTAGGATTGCAAGGTGGTTTTACAAAGTATTGCTGTTTTTTGTGTCTATGGGATAGTAGGGCAACAAAAGAACATTACAGTAAGATAGATTGACCTCATAGAACTTCTTTTGAACCTGGTACTTCAAACATAAAATATGCCCCCCCCCCCCTGTTAATCCACAAAGTATGCTTCTTCCGCCTCTACATATACATATTGAATTAACGAAAAACTATGTAAAAGCCATGGACAAAGAAGATGATGGTTTCAACTACCTGAAACTAATATTTCCACAATTGACTGATGCAAAACTAAAAGATGGCGTATTTATTGGACCCCAAATACGGAAGTTTCTAGAAAATTTGCATTTTCAAGAAAAAATAAATGAAAAGGAATTGGCAGGTTGGAAGTGTTTTGTAAGTGTACTGAGAGGAAACTATAAAAACCTTATAGATGATGTCTTGGATGCCTATGAAATACTAGGGTGTCGCATGTCTTTAAAAATACCTTTTTTGCACTCACATTTTGATTTTTTCTGAATAATTTGGGAGCAGTAAGCGACGAACAATGAGAAAGGTTCCACCAGGACATCAGGGTGATGGAAACAAGATACCCGTGTCGCTGGGACCCATCAATGTTATGTGACAAGTCATTTCAATGTTTTCATTTTTCAGGTATTAGCAATAATTAAAAAGAATTCGTACTAAAAACCCAAAATAAATATAATTCAAATATTCATAAAATGCTTTTATTTGGAATTAATTTGTTGCTTTCATTTCTATGACAATAACTTCATTTTACGACAACAACAGCGGGCGCGCTCTAGTTACGAGGGGAGACCAGTATTTACGGTCCCTAACATAGAAGGAAACAAATTGAAGAAATATCAAACGTTTATTTTTCTACATAATCTTCCTGAACGTTGATGCATTTAGTCCAACGATGCTCCAAACCTTTGATTCCTCTGGAAAAAAATCTTTCGGTTGCTCTTCCAACCAATCGTTTACGGCCGTCATCGCTTCGTTATTGTCGTAATATCTGGTGCCCTGAAGATATTCTTTTAATTTTTTATATAAAAAGAAATCACGAGGGGACAGGTGTGGTGAATATGCGGGATGTTCAAACAATTAAAATCTTGCGTTCAGAATAGCGCTCATGGCAACTTGGCTTTTGTGGACAGGACCGTTGTCTTGATGAAAGAAAATTCATTTGCTCAATTTTACCCGTCTTTTTTCCTTAACACAATTTTGAAATTAAATTGGTATAGTAGGAGCCGTTCCAAAAATGCAAATCATCAAAATTCCGTCTGCGTCCCAAAAAATTGTGGCCATAACTTTACCAGCGTGGCAAAACACTTAATTTACGGGGTGGCGGAGAACCTTGGCGATACCATTCAATATTTTGTTGCTTCGACTCAGGCTCGAAGTGGTGAACCCACGTATCATCAACAGTGACAAATCGAGAAAGAAATGCATCCGGATCTGCTTCAAACTTTGCCAAACTGGCTTCAGAATGCAATACTTTAGAACGTTCCTGATCAGGTGTCAACATTCGTGGGACCCAACGTGCAGATAACTTTTTTAGCCCCAAAATATTTTCTATAGTACTACAAGAAAAATTCGTAATTTCAGCTATCCGACGAATTCGTCTATCTGTAATTACCACATCATGTATATGATTAACATGTTCTTGGGTAGTGACAGTCACTGGTTGTCCAGCACCCTTCGCATGTTCAGATGTTTGTCTTCTGAGTTTAAATTTTCGAGACATCATTTTTCACCACTTGGTAAGAAACAGCACCCTCACCTAATAGACTTATCATGTTTTCATGAATTTCTTTTGGCGACAACTCTTTCTTTTGTATTTTATAACTGCACGAACCTCTCCATTTTTAGAATTGTCTACTTAAATTCTAAATTAGTTGAACAGATAACAAGTGACAAATCTCCAATTGATTGAACGAACGTAACACCAAATGATAAATACTTTAATGTGTCAAAATTGATTCAACGTCACTCAACGCCTACTATTTCAGGGACGCTAAATAATGATATCCCCTGGTATTTGCACATTAGAAACTGATTCGTTTCGATTTAAAATATACATGAAAATATAAATAAAGTACCTCAGAAGTAATTGTCACGCATTTTAAAGCGAAATTTGAATTCTTCATCCATTTTCCGGAATTACCTTTCCATGTGCAATTTCAATGCTATGAAACCAGTTCTTTCCCCCCGTCAAACGAGGGGATAAATGGAAAAATAACACCTAGCTGTTAGTAGGTTATCCATCCTCGCCAATCACAACGCTGGCACTGGAAAAGTCACATGTGCTGCTACGTAATTTCCCACGGAAGATACACGAGTCAAATTATCGGACAAAATTACATCAACGACGGCACTAATTTAGTCGCAAATAAGGATTACGTGACGGCAAAAGTAACTATTTAGAGGGAGAGCACGGGAACGTAGTGACGTCGAAGGAAAGGAGAACCGCCGGATGAAGTTTAAATAAACTGTTGAAATGGCTTCGTAGAAGGGCGATATAATTGATCTTTAATATGAAAACAACTTGAATCGCCACATGTGAAGAATGTTTTAAATTTAGATAATAGATTTAAATCAATGAGAAGGCGCCTAGTAAAATTGCAAATATGACAAGACAAAAAGAAGAAATATGCAAAGCAAAGAGAGATGCACACAACTGGAAGAAAATAGTCACAAGCAACCAAAAATAATTTAAAGTGCAACGATGAGAAAAAAAAATCAATATAATCAGTGATGAACTACAAAAATGTAAATGATTGTTTTTCATTTGTTTCTGTTTCATTTCCTTCAATATCATTTAATTTACAAGGGGATATGATATCATTATTTAGCATCCCTGACATAGTAGGCGTCGAGTGACGTGAATAAATTTGCACATTAAAGTATTAAACAATTGTTGTAATGTTTGTTCAATTGTAGTTTTGTCACTTGTGACATGTTCAAATAAGACAAATTCTAAAAATGGAAAAATCACATGTTTGTGCAGCTATAAAATACTTGCGAAAGAAAGGGTTGTCACCAAAAGTCTATTAGGTGAGGGTGCTGTTTCTTAACAAGTGGTGAGAAATATATCTCGAGAATTTAAACTGGGAAGACAAACATGTGAACATGCAAAGGGTACTGGACGACCAGTGACGGTAACTACTCAAGAAATTGTTAATCGTATACACGATTTTGGTAATGACAGATAGACGACTGGTCATTCGAAGAATAGCTGAAATTACGAATTTTTCTTTTGGTACTACAGAAAATATTTTAACAAATATTTTGGTGCTAAAAAAGTTGTCTGCACATTGGGTCTCACCTGATCAGAAACGTTTTAAGCATTCCATTCTGAAATCAGTTTCGCAAAGGTTAAAGCAGATCCGGATGAATTTCTTTCTCGATTCGTCACTGTTGATGAATCGTGGGTTCACCACTTCAATCCTGAGTCGAAGCAATAAAGTATGGAGTGACATCGCCGAGGTTCTCCACCACCCCGCAAATTTCGTGTTTTGCCATCCGCTGGTAAAATTATGGCCACAATTTTTTGGGACACAGACCGAATTTTGATTACCGATTTTTTGGAACGTGGACATACAATAACAGGCTCCTATTGTGCTAACTTAACTTCAAGGAAAAAATACGGGGAAAATTGAGCAAAGGAATTGTGTTTCATCAGCAACGCTCCTGTCCACAAAAGCCATGTTTCCATGAACGCAGGATTCGAATTGTTTGAACATGCCGCATATTGACCAGACCTGGCCGCTAGTGATTTCTTTTTATTTGCAAAATTAAACGAATATCTTCGAGGGAGCAGATATTACAACGATAATGTAGTGATGACGGCCGTAAACGATTGGTTGGAAGATGAATGAAAGGTTTGGAGCATCGTTGGACCAAATTCATCGACGTCCATGGATATTACGTAGAAAAATAAACGTTTTATTTTTCTTCAATTTGTTTCCTTCTATGTTAGGGACCGTAAATACTGATCTCCCCTCGTACATGCACTTTCTTTATGATTTTGATTTCCTTAATCTTGCTATCTTTGTCGTTTCCTTTATTTTTCGCTTCAATTTTTATATATTCACAAATGTTAATAACGGTCACTAATTCAAGCAGAATTAAGAAAACACAAAAATTAAACAAAAACCAAAAAATAGAAAATTAACAAAATTATAATGGCCAAATGTATAATCAACTGAATGGTGGGTCTAGTGTAAATTAAGTACACAGTAGTCTGGCTCAAGTCAACTGGATCGGTGAAGCAAGGACAATCTTAAAGTCCTTTCAAACCCTTTTAGTGACGCATGCTTCATAGAATTCGGTAGTGCATTATAAATTTGTGCCACATCATAAGAAAAGCTTCTCTCGATGTGCAGGTGACGTGAGAGCTCCCAGAAATTTAATATTAATATTATGCACATCTGATCTAAAGCGAGTGCGATTATATAGATAAATCGATGCGCTTTAATTATTTTGTAATAAAAATATGATTTTTTTTTATTCTAAATATCAGATGATTGTACAAATTTTGTAGTATGTGAATAGATATAATATATGGCATGTGTAGAACTAGTGCTTGGTATGTCTCATAACTTTATTTTTTTTTTAATTTATGTTATCATCGGTACCACTTTAATTTATCTTTGAAGTAGGCTTCAGGAAACTCCGTTACATTGATATATAAATCAAATAAGAATTATATTCTCGGAATATAAAATAAAATAAGTGAAAAACAAACACTTCCTCGTAAATATTATTATAAGTGCGCAA
Source organism: Geotrupes spiniger (assembly GCA_959613385.1). Classification (NCBI taxonomy): domain Eukaryota; kingdom Metazoa; phylum Arthropoda; class Insecta; order Coleoptera; family Geotrupidae; genus Geotrupes; species Geotrupes spiniger. The sequence continues at coordinate 6,468,349 of OY390741.1, forward strand.
TCAGGTTTTTTTTACTGGGCTAAAGAAATATTCAAAACTACCATTGCATTCAAATCGTTCTAGTTTATAAACATATAATAAATATTTTCTAATAAATAGTTTCTTTCAAATTTTAAAACGTCACCCTTAATAAATAATGCAGCGAAAGAATTCGATAAATAGAAGGCGTATGTAGATATATCTTGTCGTTGAGGTAAAACAGACGAAAATAAAACGTCGACATAACTCAATAAACATTTATGTTGAATTTTGATTGTATTTCCGTATAGCGGAGGAACAGATATTAGCAATTTAAAATGGAACAATAGATTAAGAGAAATAGTTGAATGTCGAACGGTTAGAATCCGAATCATGTTGCCGCAAGCAACGTGGGAATGTGATTTCATTACTATCTAAGACAGTTCCTTTATTTGCATGTTGCATTGGTAATGCCCTAGTTTCCGGCTTACGCGAAAAAAAAATCAATGGAATATCCAATTACCATTCGAATTTGTATTCAACTTTACTTCCTATTTTAGTATAACTAAGTACACTTTATTTAAATTTGAAATCAAATACGAAATTATAATCGTAGCTTAACATTAGTGGATCTGCGTAAAAGAGTGTTCGCGTTCGCTCTGTGAAATTCGTAGACTTTTCATGGTACATATGTGCAGCTGATCTATCTTTTAATAGATTTTTAGATTTATCTCCCACTGTGACAAAAATTAATTAAAGTGTACAATATTCCGCTCGCAATGAAACTGTGCGATGTCTGATATATCAATACAGCGTTCTTATCTAATTTGAAATGGATTTTTAGTAAAATATGGTACGTGTAAATTAGTTTTTGTAAAATGCAAGTGACATTTAATTAACTAATCCGGAAAATGTGATAAATTTTAAACTTGAACGTACGATATTGAATATCGTGCAATATCTCAAAGTATAAATTCATTTGAATGTAGGTCTATATCAGATTTTTCTTTTAAAGTAGACGTAGATTGTTTAATGAAATTCATATTTATGTTATGAATATGAAATCCACACGTCAAGTCTCATTAAGTTCGACGACAAATAAGCTATTATTGGTTTTAATATTTTAAAAAGGCAAATAGTTTATTTCAAGTCAGACGCAAATTAAAACATTGATTGGCTCATTATCGCATTTTTAATTAATATAAAATTTGTATATGACCTACAAAATTAAATTGAAATTTAATAAATAGTTAAAAGTCAATTTGATATTAAATATTAATTAGTGTTTTCTTTCGCTGCTAAACAATTATCTCCCAACCTAACTTCCAATTTTGACGAAATAGTTATTTATGCAAAATGTTACATCTCATTCATCATGTTTGATTTATGTCGTGGGTTGACACGTCAATTGTTCTGTATTTTTAAACGTGTCACAATCATTTACTTTATAACTCATTTTAAATCGATGCTTTTTTATTTCTAAATTATTTTACATTTCGTTATAGGCAATTACGTTATAATTTTCCCCTCATTTTCCGCTAATCGCATTTAGCTCCCCTGCAATATCATTGGTATCATCATTGTATTATATGCATGTTTGGTAGGTTTGCTTACCTCACTTTTTCCAAAAAATATTTTATTCAACTGGTAGTATGTCATTGCTTTCTTGATTCTTTGTCACTTTCAAATTTATTTTCCCAGTATTTGTTGTCTATTATAGTCTTTTATATCTTTTTCCTTTCATCAAATTTCCAATTCTTTCCCTCAATTCGTCCTCTTATGATTATAATTTCATTTGGCACCCATCTTTTCTTGTATATCACTCCCAGCTCTATAAATGTTATGTATAAACCTTCCCCTTTATCTATTCGTTTCGCCATTAAATTCATTAATGTACTCATATCATTTTGTCTTTGCGTCCCTTCCCTGCATGCTGATTCCTTTCTCATTCTTTCGGTATGATCACCTAGTTCATTCCTTCTTTATTTATGAACCACATCCATTCTTCTGCCATTTCCTCTACATATTTATCCATCTTTTGCACTACATGTCTGCTCTACTAGTTTTGCCATTTTCATTTTAGTTATAACTTCCTCTACCCTGCCTTATATCTTTCCATTTTCCAGTTTCATGTCTTTCTTTTTCCTTTACTTTATAACTTCTTCTACCTCTTACGTCCTTACATCTTTCCATTTTCCACCTTAATGTCTTTCCTTTACTTCTTTATCCTATTTCTCCTCTTTTATGAACTTTTCGCGGGAAATTCCCTGCATGCTTCCATGATTTCTGCTATATCCGTTTTCAACTGATCTTCACCATCTCTTAAGTTCATATTGCTCTTGGTGTTTCTTCAACGCTTGCTTATTTCCTTTTATTTTGTCGTTCGACCATTTAGTTCGCCTCCAGGTTTGATCTACTCTTTGCTCCCCACGTATTTCTAGTAACACCTCCCTTAGTATACCCCACATCTATCCATTGTCCAGTTTTGTTCCTCCTGTGCGCATATCTCTAATATTATATTAACTATTATCTTTTTAATTTTTCGATTTTAATTAATTCTTTCATGTTCCTAAAGTGCGTCGTCTCTGGTTTTTGCATTTGATATTAATTTACGAAGTTCTTTCCACTTTCATTTCTCTTTTAAGGCTTTACTGGTGTCCAGTGGTGTATTTAATCTATTATGCTTATATATAATATATTCCTTTTCAGTTGTGTAAAACTGTCAAGGGAACAAGTAAAATCAACATATTAACCACAGTGATTTATAAACAAAAAAAATTAGGGTCCAAGCGACCCATCTCGTCAACGATTAATTTCCGAATGAAGGGTTAAAACAAGCAAATGAAGCTTATCGTTCATTGTTTCATCTGTTGAATGTTTCCCAATTAATCATGAAATAATAAAATATCACTTGCAAATTGGGAAATAGTAATAAAACGAAATCAATTAAGCTGCCGATTCAATTCGAGCTATTTTCGAAAATGATCTACGATTATACACGATAAGGGAGGAGTTAGTGGCGCAGAAATACGTAATACAATCAAATGGGAAAAGCGCGTCAAGAAATTTATCATTCGAAAATGCTTCATATGAGTTTAACAGCGAACCAAAATAAATTGGAATTAAAGCGATGTATTTACGATACATTTTTATTATTTTTAGTGCAGCATATATGCAAGTTATTGTTCATATGTTTGTGTATTTACGACGTATTTTCATAGCCGCTTCTGCCTTCTTAGTATTCTTTCTCATTTGCAACTTTGAACCAAGTTTTTTGATCCATTGTTTCATTCTTGGTGAATCGTCGCTTTCTGCAGTTTCTTAAAGACGTTCGCCAAGCTCCCTTTTGTTAAATTTTTTATTGTTTACAATTACGTCCTGTGAAATGCTGCAAATGCAACTTTAGATTCGAGGATAGTTTCTCTTAACTTTTTAATTAACATAAAATTTGAGATATTTCTTTAGATATTATTAAAATAAATTTAAATATAAGACGTTTGATAAAGTAAAATATAAGGAACTTGAATATGTAAGACAATAATACAATTGAAGAAATATCGGAAACTGATTATAATTAATCGAGCTGATTTCACCAATAAGGGTGCAATAAAATTCTTCTCCTTTATTTGTTCCATTGTTCATTGTGTTTACAGCTACTCTCGCAATTTACGTTTGTTTTTATTAAACATGATTTTTTCCCTGGACACAAAGGATATTCGTTGCCTTAGTTATCCAAAATCCGACTAAAGAACCTCAACACTGTGACTTCTCGACACTGATTGGAATCGAATGAACGTGAAAACTGGCAAATTTTAATTCTAAATTTTTCAATAGAAATATACTGAATATATATAATATATATGGAAATTATTGCAATTTTTAATTAAAATATTCGCCATGAATATATTTTTTCAAAATATTCTTCATGATATTGTAAAATATTATTTTCCAGTCTGACGACGCTTTTTAATTTTGAGCGAATCGTCACTAATATAATTATTGCGTACTTTCAACAAGTGTGTCGAATTTATTTCCGAAGATAATTAAAAATTATTCGTTAAGATATTAACAGTGTATTCTAATTAAAATCACGTGAAACTTAATTAAATACTTCGAGGTCGCTTAATTTACACTTTCTCTTTCCTCTTTCAACGTTTTCATCGCGTTTTTCCTTGTGGTTTAAATTTGCTCTGAAACTATGAAATAACACGTTGCTATAACTCATTGCGTCGTTTTCGGATTAAATCAATAAACTTTGCTGCATAAATAGTTATATTTATTTATGATTATTTACCTATTACATTTTTATTAGTAATTGCATTATTTTTTGAATAATTTACTACTAATTCCTCATTGGAAAGCATTTTCACTGAATAATTAATCAAAATGTTTCAACGTCAACAATATGTTAATGCAATTGCTTGCCATGTAATTTACGCTCTGTTTTATAATTTATTATTTATATAAATTCTAAAGTTTTTTTAGTTCATGAAACAGTTTGCTTCCTTTGCTATATTCTCGCATACGATTCTCGAAAATATAAAATGATTTTTAAATGTTTCAAAGCGACAGTAATAATTAATTTCAAAATCAATATAAATAAATAAATAGATAACAAACGATGCGACAACAGTGTACAAAAATATTAAATTACAATTATTACGAGATTTGACGATTGATTGAATTATTAATATGCATTATCCATAATAAACGAGCCGCATGTGTAAATATACACCGAGTATGTTTAAATAAAAGATAAAACGCGATGGTTTCCATTGCATTTTCGAACGAAAATAACTCAAAAGACGTGTTAACAAAAGAATCTATTAATAAACGTTATATAATAGTGCAATGTAAAAGCTTTTTTCGTAATAAATTCTCCCGGAATATTATGGGAGAAAATCGGAGGTTGCCGTAATAACATATATTAGTGACAAATTATTCAAATATTATTTCGTGTCACGCATGCTTTCTTGCGAATAAATTACATAGAATATGCGGAACGAAAATAACATAAAAGAAAGGCGTCTGTGACAAAATTGATTTAAAATGGAACGGAATTTTGCATACATTGACAATGTATTTTAAATAAATAAAATTCCGACGTTTAGACACGTCGATTTTTTGAATTAAAATCAAGGACTTTAACGATTACAACGAACAAAAATAACAAATTTTATAGAATTTAAATTTGTGTGAGTTATTGCTTTTTTTTAATTATTTTTTTAGGTTGAGAGCTTACTGCCACAATACAAAGATCATTTTCTGATCTCCTCGACAATAACGCGTCGAAATTGCTCGTAGCATTCTTCCAAAGTTCTCCACTCTTATTGATCAAAATCATTACCTGATCGTCCACCAACGTATCTCCGATGGATATCAATGTTAGAATAAATAACGTTAATGACATTTTACTAAGCCTAATTAGACAGATCGAAATATACATTGAAAGGATTACTGAATTACTTCCTTGTATGAAGAATAATTATAGAAATCTGAATTAAAGACATCTGGCGAAGTCCACATAAATAATGTTAGGCGATAGAAGTACATTTGTGAATAGTGCAGTTGATCAATTGTTTGACGAGGGTTTCCGAAACACCTTGTTGCAAAAAAGATGTTGCAATAAACTTTAATATTAATAATAGTGTTTTATTCAACGACTGACTGCTCATGATAAAAGATAAGTACTATATATATATACCCTTGCATATTCATTTGTTTCAGTTGATTTGGAATTTGCATATCTACATCAAATGTGTGTTATATTGCGATTCATAACTATATCAAATATTTTCTTTGTAATACAAAATAATATACAACAACAAACAACAACGAGCGAATTTAAATTCGAATTACGTAAAGAAAAGTAGTTGCATTTAATTTTATTGTTGACGTTTAATTTAAAATGGGACATCCCTTATAAAACGAACAATTCGTATACGAAAATAAAGAGGAAATGAAAGAACATAAACAGACAAAGTTGCTGTAATTATGTCAATCTAAAGACTACCTGAACTTTGTGTAAAGTAGCTTATGTGCTTCCATATTATTTTCAGCACTGCAACTTAGATGAGGAAGATGGTGTTTCAAACTTACATTTATAATACAAACTATGTTCTATAGGCACACGTTACTTGATAATATAGCGATAATAGTTTCTCACATTCGTGGTATTTCTGCTGCAACTTCAAAGTTTCAGTTACTCGAAAATTTATGTGATCGATTGCCTTTAAATTTATATGATCATTAAATGCTATAGCTGCGCGTTGTAAGGAACGTAAATTTTGAATAGTTAATCATTTAGGATTCACATATCTTTTATGTTAGAAAGGATGCAAGATATACATAGAATTGATTTCCTTATTTTTAAAAATACTTTTTCACTTTGTACGCCAATGTATTGGGGTAGACTTGCAGTTTCCAGTTTTACCTTATACATTGTTTCAACGTTAGGTTCACTACTATAATAAATAAAACAGAGACATAAAACGACTAATAACTTAAACAAATATTTCAACCAACATTCTTAAATTAGTATCGGCCTTTTATTTTTTAATTATTAAAGTAATAATTATTTCAGTGCAGAGTATACACACACCCAAAACTTTTATGGAATCACCAAGTATTTCTTACTTAAAATAAGAAATTTAGGAAAACTTGTTATGCAGATAAGAGATAAAGGTTTTTCTTGGCAATTTGATAACTAATCGATAAAATTTGATCACGTGCACATTGAAAAGTTTGGTTATTTGTACCCGGTTGTCAAATCAAAGTGTCAGAGTAAATTTAATTTTGTGTTCAAAAAAAGAAATATGCCCTACGTAGGTTTGTCAGATATTCAGAGTGTCAGAATTGTTGCTCTTGTTGAGCAGGGAATGTTACAAAGGCAAATCGCAGCAACGGTGGGCGTTTTGCGTTGTTTCAAAAACTTATGCAGGATTTCCAGAACTGGATACGCTCAAAAACAGGCCTAGACAAAGTCGTCGTATATTTTAATTCAAATGGCTAAAACAAATCCGACGACTACTCATCGGACCTCCAAAGGCTACAAGTGTTGGTGTTAGTTGAAACAATGCGAAAGCACTTCGTGGTGGAAATTTATTTAGCAGAAGACAGTTAAGGGTTCACGAGTTATCCAGGCAGAACAAAACTGATCGACTAAATTGGTGTCTGGGACACCAGTACTGTACAATTGAAGATTGGCAAAAATTTTCTTTTTTCAGATGAAACCAGAATTGGTCTGAGATCAGATGACCGTCGAATTCGAGTTTTAAGAGGTCGAAGCAGACAAGTCAGATCTGTTCCAAGATATAAAGGAGGAACTGTAATATTTTGCGGAGGTATTGTGATGGGAGAAAAAACTCGTTTACGTCCCTTACGGCAAAATGTAACGGGTCGCCGGTACGTCGATTTGGTGCTAGAACCCATAGTTAGGATGTGGAGCGGTGCAATGGGAAATATTTTCATTTTCATGCACGATAGTGCCATTCCACATTCCAGCAGGGTTGCTACAGAGTTTCTGGAAAGAGAAGATGTCACTGTTCTGAGATGGCATGCCTGCTCACCTGATATTAATCCCATTGAGCATGTGTGGGACTTCATTAAAAGAAGGATTAGAGCTCGAAGGAATGCTCCAGGAAATGTGGATCAGCTCATTGAAGCCGCTCTAAAGGAATGGGCAAATTTACCTCAAGAACAAGTAGACAAGTTGACTAGAAGCATTCCCCGTCGAATTGAGGATTATATTGGGGCTAGAGGTGGCAAAACTAACTATTAAAGTGTAAAATGAGTTTTTTTGTTTCTTTAATCAGCCATTCAAATTCTTTATTTTTTTAATTTTTTAGTATGTTTTTATTAATTTCAAGCATTTGTTACATTTTTTTATTGTTAATTAAAAGAAAAAACCTTTATTTGGCATCCCATAGTTCAATAACAATAGTATTAAATAAAATCTCGGTAAAACTCAATCCAATACTTCTCCTTCCTCCTTGCTGTCCTCTTTTGGCTCCTTCTCTCCCTCCCTCTGCCTTTCCTTACTGGCCAATCCCATCTTTCTCTCGAACTACCTCCAGGTCAACACTCCTGCAACATAGTTTACTTTCTTTCTGCCTCCGTCCTTCTCCTATTCGCTGCTCTCTTCCCGTTATAAAGTGCCTTTCCATTACCAACATTTCCATATGTAGTTTGGATGTGTGTATATTTAAAAGTCAAGTTATGTTCATAATAACAGATACGAGGGGAGATCATTATTTAGCGTCCCTGACATAGTATTGAGTGACATTTAATGAATTTAATATATTAAAAATATTAATCATTTGTTGTTACGTTGGTTCAATTGTAGTTTTGTCAATTGTTACCTGTTCAAATGATTAAGAATTTAAGTAGACAAGTTTAGAGAAATTCTAAAAATGGAAAAATCAGAGGTTCGTGCAGTTATAAAATACTTGCAAAAGAAGGGGTTATCGCCAAAGGAAATTCATGAAGACATGGCAGGTGAATTAGGGTAAGGGTGCTGTTTCTTACCAAGTGGTGAAAAATAAAACGAGAATTTGAACCGGGAAGACAAACATGTGAACTAGCGAAGTATGATGGACGACCATTGACTGTAATTGCCCAAGAAATTATTTATCGTATACAGGACATGGCAATGACAGATAGACGACTGACCATTCGCCGGATAGCTGAAATTACGAATTTTTCTTATGATAGAAAATATTTTAGCAAATATTTTGGGGCTAAAAAAGTTGTCTGCACGTTGGGCCCCACGAATGTTAACACCTGATCAGAAACGTTCTAGAGTGTTGTATTCTGAAGCCAGTTTGGCAAAGCAGATCCGGATTCATCTCAGGTTGGAAGAGCAACCGAAAGAATTTTTTCCAGAGGACTCAAAGGTTTGGAGCATCGTTGGACCAAATGCATCGACGTTCAGGTAGATTGTGTAGAAAAATAAACGTTTGATATGTTAGGGACCGTAAATACTGATCTCCCCTCGTATATACAAATGTGTAAAAATACATAGTTTAAATAAAAACGTTGACAATATTTGTTTGAAATACTCAGCAAATTTCCATTATACGTCTTCAACGTCGATGTTCATACCTTATGCATCAGTTAATGTAATAGTAAATGGGATAAATATTCTTAAAAATTATATTCATCTTATAATTTAAAGTTTCATATTTAAATTATAACAAATAATTTCTGTTATACAATCACGAAGGTTTACATTGTAATAACAAATTCTATTAGTTCCACACAAATATCAATAGCTGACAGAAATTTGAATAAAAACCCCATCACCGTACTTTTTAATTGTTAATCCAATTCAATCATTCCGTAATAAACAAAGGAACAATGGGATGTATACATCCATAAAAGACAATCGAATATTGATGAAGAGATATCGACAATTTTAACGTTCTTGTTTGTTATTTGTGGACGTGCCAATCAACATTTCAAATATCAAAGGCATAATATTTTAATTAAACATTTATGCAATTTATTTAAAATCAATCTTTTTTGTAATTGTACCAGGCATTTTATAAATTGTTATTCGAATTTGAATACTCTACAAATAGAGATTATTTTAGTTTAAATTCCAGAGATTCGCAGTGAATATATTAATGACGTTAGTATTCTATTTTATTTTTTATTAAAGTAATTTTATTTTGGTTTATTATAAAGAGTCATTTTACCCATTCCTCCTATTCATATGATTTTAAATTGTCTTGCGATATTTGGTGTAAATACTTTTATAGTAACATAAGTGACAGTTCGAGAAATTTTTATTTTAAGTGAATAGTTCCTCCTCTGTTTGAGGAACCTAAAGAACGAACATTTAAATTGGTAAAACGATACTAAATCATTTAGATAATGAAACAAAGAATTAAAAGAACGGATGTGGGTTTATAATGAAGAAATTTAAAACATAAATTGTAAAAATGCTTGCAACATGAAAATGCAAAACAAATTTAAGGGATTATTATTTATTCCTTTTATTTTAAAGTTTGCATTCGGCTTTAATTAAATTTAACACAACGTGTCATGCTTAATGTAAAGCGATCAATATATATATAATATATACAAATTGCAAACATACATAAAGTATTATATCAAAGAATACGTCCAAAATGAAATACCTAGCATGTTGTTCTCGTATTTATGTACAAAATTTAATAAGTCGGCTAGAAATACGATACACTATGCAAACATTTTGTATTGGAGGGAATATCTATACATGTATGTGTAGAAAAGTCATATATTTTCTCAGTTGGAAATTCTATGCGGCTTTCCGCTGACACATAACTCGGTCAGCTTTGCTGTTTTCAAACATTTTCATTAGCATTTCGAACTGCCGGTTCCGGCCAAACTGCGACATTCATATTAAAAGTTTCACGCCAATGTACAGAGAAAATGTTATATTCAATCTTATCTGATTAAAATGTGATGAATCTTTGAATGAAAAACATCGCATTCTATTTTACTTAACCTTATTGCTTAATGCGTGTTAATTTTAATATAAAAAACGCCGTCGAAAGTAAAAATTCAAAGAAAATTTTCAAATTTATGTGTAACTTGGTATTTGATTATTTTACAGTGACATGTTTTTATGTGTTTTATTGTATTTATGTATTGATCTGCAGGTAATTCCAAACAAAAGATTGCTTATAAAATTTGATGTATGAAACAAACTCATAATTCACACTGTCTAAGTGCGATTATATTTTCAATCCGAATGTTTTTTTTTGCATTTTAATTGTTACAAAATGTTTACTTAAATGTTAAAATACCATAATTACTATTGAACCAGTAATGATCCTTTATCACCGTACAAAACATAAATACCATAAAATTGGGCTTCTTGATAAAACTTTTTGGAAACATAACTTTATCAACATCAAAATACCACGTTGTTTCAAAATCCATTTATTTTCGGTTAAACTTTCAAGTCTAAAAAAAGTAATGGATTATTAGAAAACAAATAACCGCCACCACTTTCCAAAAAAATATATATAAAGTGATCAATTTCAAGCAGCTCAAATGTGGTAATTATTTTGCCATTAGCATTACCACAACATCTTAATTCATTCCAAAATATATTCAAAAATTTTAAGTCAAAACAAAACTAGTAATTACATGCAAACAAAAGTGTGTCCAGAAGGTTCTTGAATTTCATTTGACCCTTCTTATGGTTTCCACAATGGTCAGATTATTTTTAATTTATTTTCGACAAACGTGGCTGGCTAAAATGAAATACCTAGCATGTTGTTCTCGTATTTATGTTCAAAATTTAATAAGTCGGCTAGAAAGTGTGTCCAGAAGGTTCTTGAATTTCATTTGACCCCTTCTTATGGTTTCCACAATGGTCAGATTCTTTTTAATTTATTTTCGACCAACGTGGCTGGAATATTTAACTTGAAGATTCGATTTCTTGTTTTCATAGTTGCACCATCACAATTTAATTCCACAATGTCTGATTCTTCATAAACATTCAGAGGGATCGTCGCCGAAAAGTTCATTTCCAAAGGGTTCGTCATCAAATGGTTAATTTTCAAAGCGTTTTCCATTCACATTACCATTCTCAGTCAGAATATATTTCGAGTTCGAGGTCATCATCACTATCCTCGGTTGCAGTAAAAAAATCATAGTAAATAGGGTTGTAGGTCATCTTCGTCACTCATCAAGATCAACATCTTAATGCATTCCAAAATATATCCAAAAATATTTTTAAAGTAAAAACAAAACTAATAAGTACATGCAAACAAAAGCGTGTTCAGAAGGTTCTTGAATTTCATTTGACTTCTTCTTATGGTTTCCACAATGGTCAGATTCTTTTTAATTTATTTTCGACAAACTTGGCTGCAGTATTTAACACCTGGATATATATAACTTACTTAGTTGTTTTAGCTACAAAGTCCTTGAAGATTCGATTTCCCGTTTTCATAGTTACACCATCACAATTTAATTTTCACAATGTCTGATTCTTCATAAACATTATTGTTTACAAATTAGTCTTCAACATGTTCATAGTCAGCGGGATCGTCGCCAAAAAGTTCATTTCCAGGGGGTTCGTCAACAAATGGTTAATTTCCAAAGCGTTCTTCATTAACATTACCATTTTGTAAGTCAGAATATATTTCGAATTCGAGGTCATCATCACTATTTTCGTTTGCAGTGCCATCTTCGTCACTCTGTGATCTCCACATCTTTCACTTTGATTTGTGCTTTAATTTTTTACTTTGTTCTTTTTGATCTTTTTTTCAAGTTCCTTTTGATTTTTCTGTGGACAACGTCGATGGATTCCCAATATATCTTTGTCCACGTTGCTCGTCCTCCAAAGCTTCTGCATTTCCAAATTTCTTGAAACATTTCTTTAGTTTGTGGGATTATATGACATTAAGGAGGGATCCTGCTTTAGGAGGCCTTAAAATAGCGTTTTTGGGGGATTTTTTTTAGGGCAGAAAAAATGAGCAAGTCTAGTGAACTTTTTAGAGCATTTTAGAGCATTAAAAAAAATATGTCGAGAGAAAAATATTTAAACGGAACCGATTTTTATGCACATTTGGGCAACACCTTTCAATTGCAATTTACAATCGGTGGGAAAGATGTAGCCCGTAATTTTTGTCTGAAACAAAAAAAACCAAATAAAATGGTAATTCTCATATATTTTCTTCTATGTGAACTAAAAAAAAACCAAAATTTTGAAATTCAAGATTTTTCTCAGGTTTGAAAATAAATGTGCTCTTTGCAGGAAGGGAAAATCATTTCAACTTGCTAAAAAAGTTATTTAGAATTTTTTTTTCATTAATCTTTTTTAGTTCAAATAGAATAGAATGCTACTAAGTCAACAAAAGTTTTGTTTCGTTTTGATTGCTTGTCTAGTTTTCTCGCAATCGCGCCCACCAGTTTAGAAAAATCGTAAAAACGAAAACTCGAGAGAACGCGCTCTAAAGTTTACGATCAGGAAAAATGTTAATTTTCGATTACTTACGGAATATCTCGTTATAATCCTACTATAACTCTTACGAACTCAAAATATTATTGTTTCGAACGACCGATTGAACTTTTTTCAGTACATAGTTCGGTGTTATGTTACTGCGGGGAGGGGCGCGCGTTTCGTTTGTCAGAGCGTTCATGCGTTCGTATATTTTTTGCTCGACACCTCACTGTGTTTAGTGCTGTATCTTTCAAAATACTAATTAGCCGCTATAACTTTTTATACATATTCTTAGATATATTAGGCATAGATTTGAGCAATAAAAAACAAATCGATTTTTTGAGCCTTCTAAAGCAGGATCCCCCCTTAAATATACAACAACATTTTGGCGGTTAATTGGTACAACACCAATTGCTTCGAACCCATATTTAGTATTATTTTCAATATTTGCACTTTCCCAACACTGCCTTAACCACCTAAGAAACATGGAGTTCTTTATAATGCCCTCATTTTTTGTTTCCCATCTATTATAATTTAACAGGCTTAAAATGTTTGGTCTCGGACCATCTTGTGTGACTTCTATTATATTTAGTATTACTAAACCCTCCGTCCAGGTACTCCAGACATAGTCTGACTTACACGACTTATGGCGACAACGTAACGCAAAGCAAGCAAACATTCAGAAGTGGGTGATTTGTGGTCCATTATTTTTTTCAGCTCTTTTAGGCAACAATTTTAAAGCGAACGGGGTCGTCTGTAAAGTTGACTTCACATTGAGTCACATTTTCCAGGACTCCAGGAGTAAATGTTAATCGCCTTAGATGGACTATGTTCTGTTTGTTTAATCGACTGAGGCAATTTTTTGACACTTCTTACTCTCGTCGATTTAGAAACTTCGGCATCCAACCTCCCTCAAGTTTGTTATTTACACACTGTTTCACTCGCGTGAGATTACTATTAATAATAGTTTTCAACTAATTCTTGTGCATTTGGTTCAAATGTACAAGCCCATACTATGAAGCAGCACATTGCTTTGTCAAGGGCTTTTTCATCATCATCGGCAACGCAGTATAATGTCCAGGAGCCTGGGGACGTACTTTACTAATTTTGTTGTAAAATGTAACAAACATAATATACACGATTGTATTCCTAATCTAATTGCATTACATTATTCTTTTTTTCAGTTTTCAGAATAACTGGGCAACAAAAACTATTCAACCAATAAAAAAAATTTAAAAAATATTTCAACGCTCACAGTTCACAAAACCCGTTCCGTTTAATTCAGAACAATAAACATTTCCATTGTCATTTTGTCATTTATTACAGTGTTTGTTTTGACGAAGGGAATTATTTTGTATACGTTTCGCGTGCGAGAATAATCAATAAGTTTTTTAACCATTGGTTAAACAATTGCGTTTACGCAATTTAGAAACATAATTGGGAATTAATGTAATACCTTTTTGATTACGAATAGAATGTTAATAAAAGTTTTAATAAATTACAAATTTGACTATAGGGTTATAATTATTTATTCAAGTTTGATTCTAAAATATTTTTTTCGCATATGTGTGCAATTTATTTCTTAATATTTTTTCTCCACAGGGTACCTATAAATATTTCGTTTGAACATTTGTATGTAATAAGTTGCGTAAATCTTTCTTCATTTCCTAAACACGAGTACAAGTTTCCGCTGTAACAAACTTCTCAAGTTTGTAACGTTTTTGAAAGTGTACAAGCGAGATGGATGGGCTGGTTTGTCGCCCGGTCTCACTCTTGATTAACGGTGGTTCTCAGGGATTGCGGGTTGCGCAAAACCTGCCTAGCCGGAGACAGGCTAGGATTTCCTTCACCAGTCCAATCAGCAGGAATACAACTAGGATCTTGTTCATTGGATTGTGTCACGGAATTGTTAGCCAAGAGAGCTTTTTTATTTGTAAAGGCTATTATGTTCACATGTATTTCAACTTTCTTATATGTTTATCTTTGTTAACTTTCTTAACGCACGTTGCCGTAAAGAATTCTATAAATAAATTTCTACTTTAAAGTACAAAGCCGTCGCATGCAATTTACCGACATTACTAATTGATTAATACAGCAACGAATTTAAGCAAGTTTGTATTCTGTTGAAGATTTAATCAAACATCGTGTTATAAAATATTATTTTGTTACAATGTTTACAATGTTTCAACCTCTCCTTACTATGCAATAAATTACGTCAATTTAATGATTATTACTTAGTTCATTTACAAAACTTAAAGAACAAATTATATAATAATTATATATTAAATAAATTTACAATAAATGCGTAGCCATGAAAAAACGAAATCCAAGAAATTAAAGTATAACAAAAGAAGTTGGCAATGAACTTATAAAACTAAAACTAGAAAATTATTGAAAAAGAAAAAGCATCAACTAAAGAGAAAAATGAGAAAATAAGAGATGAGCTACAGCAAAAAATGAAAAAATGTTTTATTATTATGATATTGTATTATGTATATATCATGAAATTGTTTACCATGTGTTAGCAATATTGTACAATAACATAAACATACATTAATGTAATTGATATTAAATATAAATTGTTGATGTTTGATACCATTAGCTTTGGTAATTAAGTTAGTCGTTAATCGTTAAACGGCGTTTATGAACAACTATCTAAGGTAAAATTTAACAAAACCTTTATAGACATAATTTACTCTTAAAGCTGCAGAGCACCACAAAGTGCATCAGTGTAATGAGTTACCAGAATGTAGCGTACACCGCGCCGCTGCTAACGCCATTATACGGTAATTAATATCGGTACACGGAATTAAATAAGTGAGTTGTCGATTTTTGCAACAAATCGTTTTAAGCAAATTTATAGGCACGCCTTCATTAATTATTTAACACTAAGGTATTGAATTGAATTGTTCGCAGGTTACATGGCTGCACCACAAAGAAGAATCGATACATCTCTTAACGGTCGGGCGTAATGCTTATAGCAGCGATGAGCGCATAACACTCAGTTTCCGGTACCCCAACAACTTCAGGTTGGCAATAGCGTACGTGACGAGAAGAGACGAAGGCCTCTATGAGTGTCAAGTGGCCACGCATCCTCCAAAAGTCAAGAGGATATTTCTAAAAGTCACAGGTACGTTAGTAACTCGTTATGTTTCTGCGATAAAATTAACAATGCATTACAATAAAGAGTCGTATATCATGAAATAGAAAAAAAGATCTCCAGATAATATACTAGAAACAAATACTTCAAAATTTTATTTCACAAATGATAAATACCTTGTAAATAAAATGTATTACTTTTCATAAATTATGAGGGGGCAGACACTTACGTTTAGGGTACTATTTACATTACACAAACCGAATTTTATTGGCCAATATTTAATATTTATCAGATCTAGGTTTATCTAGTTAAATTGTCAATATATCTTATTATAGTTAGGTTTCTTTTCATAGACACAGGATAGCCCATGATAATTTGCTTATTAATGCGTTTTACTTCGCAGAAAGCTGTTCGGGTTGAAAATTTTCCCAATGGACAATACATTCTGTATCGTGGACATATATACCGAAGGGGTATTAGTAAGCGTCTAACGAATGTAACAAAAGATTTGGGAAACATTTTGAAATATATCAAAATCACTAATTTAGGAAGACATCTTTGAATATAAATTTCTACATTTACAGCTTCGCCCCTACCTCGCCCAACATAAGGTCTTGAAAAACCAGCTTCCGAAATGGCGCACCACACTAGTACCTCGTCTTCAAATTTCGAATTTTTCTTATACCTTACGTCATTAAGAACGTCCTCAATGTTTTGTGTATCAAAGCCTTCGTACGAGGGGAGATCAGTATTTACGGTCTCTTACTTAAAAGGAAATAAATTAAAGAAATATCAATCGTTTACTTTTTCTCCCTGAACGTCGATTGTCGATGGTCCAACGATGTTCCAAACCTTTGATTCCTCTGGAAAAAATTCTTTCGGTTGCTCTTCCACCCAGTCGTTTACGGTCGCCATCACTTCATTATCGACGTAATATCTGGTCCCCCGAAGATATTCTCTTAATTTTGGAAATAAAAAGAAATCACTAGGGGCCAGGGTCTGGTGAATATGCGGGATGTTCAAACAATTCAAATCCTTTGCGCAATTTCCCCCTTCTTTTTTCTTTGGCAAAATCGCGCAAAATCTTGAAATTAAGTTGGCATAGTATGAGCCTGCTTTGTATGTCCACGTTCTAAAAAATTCCAAATTCCGCCTGCGTCCCAAAAAAGTGTGGCCGTAACTTTAATAGCGGATGGCAAGACACGAAATTTGCTGGGTGGCGGAGAACCTCGGCGATGCGACTCCATACTTTGTTGTTTCGACTCAGCAACGAATAGGTGAACCCACGATTCATCAACAGTGACGAAACGAGAAGATCTGCTTCAAACTTGGCCAAACTGGCTTCAGAATGCAGTACTTTAGAACGTTTCTGATTAGGTGTCAACATTTGTGAGACCCAACGTGCAGACAAATATTCGTAATTTCAGCTATCCGGCGAATGGTCGTCTATCTGTCATTACCATATCGTGTATACGATTAACATTTTCTTGGGTAGTAACAGTCACTGGCCAACATCCTTCTCATGATCACATGTTTGTCTTCCCAGTTTAAATTCTCGACACATATTTTTCACCAGTTGGTAAGAAACAGCACCCTTACCAAATACCCCTAACATGTCTTCATGAATTTCTTTTAGCGACAACCCTTTCTTTTACAAATATTTTATAGCTGCTCGAACCTCAGATTTTTCCATTTTTAGAATTTCTCTAAATTTATCTACTTAAATTCTAAATTATTATTTTTTATTTCTATGGAGACAAATAATTTAATATATATTTTATTTAAGTTCGTATAAGCGATTGTGCGAAAAACGTTATGGACTCTACGGTTATTGAGTGCCACAACAGAATCTCTGAAGTTGAAAAATCTCGTATTCGGCTCGATTTTTCAAACTCTTCGTCGATTCTGTTATAATGCACTTACTAACTTTATATCACAATATACTATTCCGCAATTATAACTTGCAGGACATTTTGTAAAGCTTTATAAACACAAATATATTGTCAAACTGAAAGACAAATTTGACAGATTATCTATATCCAATGGTTGATTGTTTTATTTGTAATAGAAAAAAATAAAACGAATATTTGTCCCAAACTTTTGTTACATACGTCATGTAGAAAGAAACGTTGCCTTACAAATATACGATGAATAGTTTAATAAGTTAGGCTAGGTGCGCACCACGTTGTCGCGCCACGCGTTCAGTCTTAAATCCACTTGCCTACTGAAAGCATCACTCGTTGAAATATGAAATTTGAACATTAGTTAACAACGTCATATATAGACAAGTTAATTTCTGATGAGAGGATTGGTATTGAGGACATGCTGTTCCCCAGGTAACACTGGGGAACAGCATGTTTGAGTTAGCTTACGTTTGGTATCAGAATCAAATAATATCCCAGATTCTCTCTGTAACGAAAACGTTTTATTCTACCGTATCAAACTGAAGCGTTCGGACAGGTTAATTGTATATAAGTAGTAAAGTACTACTTAAAAAAAAAACATACTAAGATAAAAATTTACACCTGTAGTCTAGCAGGAGTCCACTCTGTGGACAATCGCACTTGATGCTAGAATAATATTCAGCAATCAAAAGTGTATCTAGTCTATATTGATCCCGTGCCTCCATGGCCTTCGAATATTGGTGGAATTGTTCGACTTACTCATCATGGACTACACAAAGGCTTTCCTGGACGGCATCAAGGTGGCTATGCAGAAAATGGACCTTGATACTCATGTTGCAACCAAGCATTATTAAGCTGTTCAAGAGTTTCTGTTGTATTTCAGTGCTCGTTTATATCCGAAGTCAAGGTTTTTGAAGGACCTCCAAGCTTTCTTTTCGAGTTCTGACATTGTCTCGATAAAATGTACATATTTAATGAGCTGCCGAATCTGTGGACCGTCAAACACACCGACCTTTATCTTTCCAAACGAAGGGTACGAAATGCAGAAATAAGGTACTTGAGGCTCTTCAGCTGGCAACGTTTTGACGAACTGCTTCACGAGACCCAGATGTATGTGCAAAGGTGGGAATATAATGTTGACCTTAAAATGGTATTCCTCTTTCTGCAACGTGGATGGACAAAATATCCCCGTTTTTAGTTTACCTGTGTTCCTGTTTTACTTGTGAAGGCAATACATCAATAACTCTCATTTTGTCTCATCTTCAGGAAAATAACTGAAATGCCACCAAATAAATTGCCACTGTGGAGGACTTCAAACTCCGCTTTCAGCTGTATATGAGTAGCCAGTCAGTTATAATTCCGAAAACCTTAATTAGACCATGCATGTTATGGCAAACATCAAATCACCGTCACTTCGTAAGCAATGCAGAAATGCAGTTTCTCTTGTTCAAAAGTACGACACCTTTTTAAGAAAGTTTCACTTAAATATGCATCTTCCGGATATTGCCGTGGTTCTTGAAATAAACTTGACGTTTCGCTGATCATGCTAATCAGCTTCTTCAGAAGGTTTCTAAAAACAGAGTTGATGTCTCCTGCTCCTTGTTATATACCCAGTCGCTGCTTGATCCGTATCCGTTATATTCCCTTGATCCGTGTCCGTTATCATCTGCTGATCCATGTCCGATGCTCCTCCTGGCTGCGTCTTTGGTGATTCTTGCTTCTCGGTCTCCTTTAGTGCTAACTTCGTCTATATGCATCTTCTCGGTGGAAAATACTCGGGTTCTTCATTACTTCCAAGGATTCTCGCACTATCCGTGGGTAGTAGTGATGGTTTCTGATAAGTATCTTCACTTCGTCGTAGTCGATTATGTGACTGCTTCTCGTGTAGTAGTGTTAGCTACTGTGCTTCTGCATTGTATACTGCGTCCCATTTGTTCAATATATTTTCCACACTGGCATTGAAGTTCGTATATTTCTTTAACTCGTAATCTTGGTACTGAGTCCTTGTTGGATGGAAGCATTTCTTTTATTTTCTTAACCGTGCTGAACCTGACGTTGATACTTTCTTCTCCAGGCTTTTCCTCAGCCAGTCCGTAACTCCAACAATATATGGTACTGTGCGTATCCTGCTGGTTTTTCCTCTGGTTCATCCTTCTTCTTCCTATCTTCGGCAAATCTCTGAATATCCTGTGGTTTGTAGCCGTTCTTCTGTAGTGCATCCTTCACATGTTGTATTTCTTCGCTTTTTTTATTAGCATCACAATTGTTTCCGCTCTGTGTAGCAGTGTGGTGATTTTGATTGGGTTTTGAATGGTGATGTGAGGCTGTGTGGTATAGGTATCGTGTGTATGCGTCATTTTACGGTATACTCCATGTCCCAATTTTCCACTGTCGTTGCGTTTAACTAGTACGTCCAGAAAAGGTAGGCAGCTAGTCTGTTCTGTCGCCGTTGTGATGCTGATGTTGGCATATTGTCCATTGATATGCTTCTTGAGTGCATGTAGACTATCCATAGCGTGTGGATATATCACGAATGTATCGTCCACGTAACGGTACCAGTATTTCGGCTTCCTCTCACTGGAACTGGTGGCTTCTTCTTCAAAAGTGTCCATGAAGATGTTGGCAATGACTGGTGAGAGTGGTGGTTAAACAAAATCTTGCCAGGCCAATTATATCCTCTTTTAATTTGTGGTATACATCGTTGTCTGACCTCTAGGGTTTCTTCCATTGGTACGTTGGTGAAACTGCCCGTTCTTTACAAAACTGATCGTTCTTTACAAAACTGCTTGTTCCTTACAAAACTCACACGTACTGATGTAGCTGCTTGGCAACATACATATCTGACCAGTTCGTAAGTTGGAGATGCACAGGTCATACAATTGGTTGTAGGGGGTTAACAGTTTAGTGTATCTTTTGTAGTCCATATAAACTTGTTTAATCGTGATGATTGGAATTCTGAAGTATTTTAGGATAGTCCCAAATGTAGTGCCAAATCATTCATCCTAATCAAATCCTTTACGAACTGAATCATCGTTTATATCTTTATCGTTTTGCCATCACTAGACTCCTGTTTTTGGAAAGAGTGTAGTTCAATGAAAACTAGCAATGGCATTTTCGATGGGTATAATTGATGGGATTCCCTAATTTGTTGCTATATCCTGACAAAGTACAAATACAGCAAGGATAACATTTTTGCTGCTCCTTACGTTGTACGTAGACAATAACTCGAAGTTATTGCATATATGCAGATTGTCGGTACACCGCAGGCATGCATCCTAATTACGCGCCGTTATCGAGACACGGAGAATTTTGTATTATTGAGAATTAATCCTAGTGCCTATTTATATCTTTATATTTATATCATCGTTTTATTTGCTTTATTTGTTATTCTTAATTTTATATATTCCAGAATTCATTTTGTTATTTTTTTCTCAAACAAACTATGAACTTGGTTAATTAAAAGATATTTCATGAATAATTCAGTTTTAATCTAAACAATTAAAACAACCCATGGCGATATAAATTCAAAGCAAACTGTATCGAGACTATCGGCAATCGGAACAGATTACGCATCGTCGATAGTAAACGTTTTTTTTTGCACGTTTAGGGATGAACCAATAATAAACTATATGGGAGTGTTTTCAACGGTTAGTTGTTAATTCTTCCCGGTGGAGCCACTGTAGGGTCATCGATTTATAAGAAATTGTGGCTCAGGACAGTGGCCGTCATTTAGAGGAATTATACGGTTTCTTACCCCTTACATAAGAAATAAAATCGTTTCTTTTTAAGACCGTTTTCATGCATTGCATTTTTTTTGATAATGTCATTCATTCATATTTGTCATTGTTAAATTTTAGTGTTGAAATATTCAATAAGAAAACTACGATCAACCACGACCTGGGTAATGTTTTGGCCTACAAAATACGCGTACATATTAGCTCTTGAAGAATTTAAAAATACTACTGAAACAATTAACTGACAAACTGAAGATTAAAAATAGTAAAAATAATAGTATAGATGGTTCTGGCATGAAAACTGAAACCTACGATACTCTACCCCACAGTACTATGTAATGGTAATATATTGGCAATCAAAATTCGTGAATATTTTTTATTTTATTGTCATGTTATAGTTAAAAATTATTTTTTTTAGTTTACTGGCATTGTTGACCCACAGTAAAATTAATGCCGAAGTTTACCAATAGTTTATTTATTCTCGTTTAGTTTGTACAAAAGATTAGAATATCTCGTATGGTAACTGGTATCAAAACCAGAAAAAGGCAGCCGCCCCTGATTAAATTTCATCCTTGCTAATTGTAGAATAAAATCCGCACAAAAATTCTCGCAGCTCTTGACAGTTTTATCTTTCCAATAGAATGGAATATTCGTTTTGTAGAATGGTACATTTGCTATGTAACATGTTCAACAATGGATTTCAAAATTGCGACTTACGTTATAATTTCACGCGTTTATGCACAAAAAAATGTGATATTGAAAAATTCGTCCAGTTCGTAAAACAAAATTAGCATATATCGCAGCGTATAAAATCTAATTTAAAACTTCGCATTTTCCAGTTCGTTTTTTATGTTTTTTTTTTATCGATTCGCCTTAATCATTTAACTTCCTTTTAAGTAGTGACAATGGATCATACATCCGGTATTTATCGCATCAAAGTCCAAGAAGCCCTTTAATCTACCCTACTAATGATCGAGAGCAGCGTAACAATACTACGTTCGTTACTTCAATAGAAATGGTCAATTGTATCCGCGCTTGTTTTGTTTGGCCGTGTTTATTGATAAAGCCGTATTGTCTCGACCATAACATTGACCTAAATCGGGCTATTTTTACGTGACGACGTGGAAAAAGATTTTCAGACACAGTTTTTGAATTGCGCCATTTTAAATCAATTTCTTGTGCACGCGATTTTTAATATTTATTTTATTGTCAACAATGGTGAATGTCGTTTTGTTGCCGTTGTCTTTAAGCTCGAAACTTTCCTACTGATTTCACAAACTCACTCTATTCTATTCGCTGGGAGCATGTGAAATGTTGGCAATTGTACAAAATGTCTCAATTTGAATCAATTTGAACAAAATTGTTCTAGGAACAGTCTCAAGTGTAACATTCTCGACTATATATGACCTACACAGTTTATAACGGTAAACATCTTATCTGTTTTCCATCAATGCTAAATTGAGATTTTATTACTTTTTACTCGTATATTACGCTAAGGACAGAATTTATATATATATATAGTTTAATTAGAAAGGTAAGTACTTGTATTGTGTCGTAGAGCAATAAAGTATAATGGTTATCAAGCAATAAACATTAATATGACAAATGTCATTTAATAAAATCTATCGCGGTATCAAGGCCGTCTTTCTATATCTCAGTATTTACTGATTTACTGTAAATACTAGGAAAAACCTTGTGCAGGACCTATTTAAGGTATTCCACCAATATTTAATTTACTATAACACAGCTCTGAAAAAACTATTCAAGGTTTTTTGACGATTAAATTGCGAAAACAACGACGGTGTACATTATATTGACTTGATTTCGTCGGAATTTTCAAACAAACCTGTATTAGTTATTCCGTGTGAATATAGATAACCGAGGGGTAACTCTATTCAGTTTCCAGTCCATTTATTTTGGTTTAAACTTTAATATTACAAATTCTATATATTTGCCTTATAAAATTATGATAATATTTATTTTGCTTCCGGTACTTCCGGTGCTTTCTAGTAGTCGGGGAAAAATTCTTGCAAAGTAGGAAACTTCAAGATTAACATTAATTATTACCAGCGATAGTCTGTCTTGGTGATTAATAAAACATTTTGCTTAAATGTTTAATAAATGTATGTACAGTAACAGCAATCAGTCTATCAACTATTCCTTGTCAGTTGTCGATATTCCACATTCCTCTTCATTCGCATTCCAAACCCAACCGCCATTACCGGATAACGTTCCCTATCATCTCTTGCCGTATCCAGCGAGCTTCGGCAGGAAAGCGTATTACACGCGACAGAGAATATTAACATTTAGTCTTAGCGTTTATTAGCACACAGCATTGAGATTTGAGAAGCTTTTTCCGCTTATATTCAATATTAAAAAATTCCACTTTAATCACTTTGTCGAGATAACATTTCGATTATCGATTCGTATACTTAAACGATAAGCTTTGCAGTATGTTAGGATTGGAAAATTGAAAATGGAAATTCCCCAACCCTCGAAACAGTATATTAAATACTTCAGCCATAATTAGAGTTATTACTGATTAAGAGGTTCACTCCGTTATATTCACGAATTAGTGAACTCCAATATCTCAATTGCAATAACCTTCATTAATGCAGATTAGTAAGTAAAAGTTTCGTGTGCACTGAAAATTTAAAAATAAGTTATTTTAGAGGCTTGGATCCTAGTTCACTAATTATCCATATTAACATACTTTTGTTCAAATGTAAATCATATTCCTTGACATAATTATACCCTTCTGGTTAGTGTTGCAGCCTTAAAAAAAATTAAAACGTGCGTATACAAGCAATGAAACTGTGTGTATCATTAGCACGAAATATATTTAACTATGACTTGTCAACATTGTGACGTTGGGATTTGCAAATTATAATGTTCTTATAATTCTTTAATTAGAATGTTTTATTATACGCTTTTAAATTAAAGTTCGTAGTAAAGCTCGTATTAAGAGTTGCAAGCAGTTTCGTTTACTGAGTAATGCGACTGAGGCATGCAATTTTGTAATAAAAGAAAATAATATTTGTTTGTATTTCATATCATTCATATCAGTTCTTGGCCGGCAAGTACAATAATTATTGGTATCAAATGTACCACAAAATTACGGAAATATAGGTAACATAATACTAATTATATATATATATATATATATATATATATATATATACATATATGTATATATATATATATATATATATATATATATATATAGTAGTCTTGAAGGAGAATAATAGTTGGGAGCAGCGCATGATTCACGTTGATGGGTTGAAAGGGAGTCTGTTGGGAGAGAGGAAAAGGGGATTCGTGGAGTCAGTGAAGATTTGGGACACCTGCGCAAGGTACATAATGATTTATGGGATTAAAGATCAAAGAAGGTTAGATAGGGCATATTTGGGACAGATAAAGAGAATACTACAGCTAGAGAAGTCTTCACGAGATTATAACCTGACAAATGAGACAGGGAGTGTCGGATTGAATACCAAATACCAAACTGGTTTTAGTAAGAACATCTCGACCAACGACCAAATTTTCATTTTGAAAGAACAAGCTTACGATTCAATAAACCAGAAATGATTATTAGACATAATAATTGAGCTATGAAACCCTGCAGAACACTAGGTGCAGAGTAAGAGTGATGTAAGTCAACATTTTTGAAGACAGATTCTGGGTTAAAGCAAGGAGATCATTTATCTTTGCCTGCTTAACTTAGGCCTAGAAACAATAATAAGAAGAGATAGTGTCCTGCGTTTGCGGACGGCGTCACCAAAATAGCGAAAATTCGTAAGTACTAAAACAGTAGTAAGAACATTAATAAAGGAAGCTAAGCGATGGCACTGAAAATAAACAAACAAAAAATAAACTACGTGCAAGCGCGTGCAGAGAAAGGCGCGAGGGAGGAGCACCAATACAATTTCGGAAGAGTAGACCATTTTACATATTTGTCGATTATGATCACACCAAAAGACAAAATGACCAAATAAATTCAAGATAAACTGGAAAAAGGCGATAGGGCAGCTGGAACTTTGACTAGCATGCTCATGAGTAAACACGTGCCAAGGAAAGCGAAAAAATTCGTTTTATATGGAAGAGACCTGAACTCTGACATGAAAAGAGGAAACAACGTTACAGATATAGAATGCAAGCTACTGTGGAGAGTATATGAAGGAGTAGAGGAAGAGGAACAATGGATGTAGGTGTACTATTTGTCGGACGATATATCACAACACAAATAAAAATGAAGAGACTAAGATGGTTGGGTTACGTGGAAAAGGTGCAGGAGGGAAGACTACCAAAGGCACAATGAATAAGTGAATCTACGGGAAACGCAAGAGGGGAAGACCGAGAAGAAGATGGTTGGAAGAATTAGAGACAGCCTTGGAACCTATAGAAGTGAAGACGTGGAAAACCAAGAGAATAGCAGAGAATGAAGACAAATCATCTCACAAGCCCAGGGTCTACAAGGCCTCTCGAGCTAATTATAATATTGATATTGTGTTTATTTGGGGACAGATATTTTTTATTTAACAACATTATTTTCAGCAAGAACTTTTGTGCAATTGTGAAGGATACGTGAGTGATCCTTATCGAAAACACCTTTATGGTGTTGTCGACGATATTAATTTTCTGACACTGCTTCATGTTATTAATAAATGTTACAACGTCATCAACATTGTCAATATTTGTCACTAATTATTATTAAATCTAATTATCTTCTATCTTTACGTACGTTCGTATTTATTTGTGGAATGTTAGTTAATTAATAATCGATAGTTACATGGTAGTATAAGTACCTCGCAAAACAACAGTTTTATTAACGGGTAGTAGCCGGAAATACGACTCTCACAATTGGTGACATAAAATACACCGCGCGGTGTCGAGCAATTACTGCAATGATTTCTGCAGGACGAATGACGCAGTCGCAATCGCGACGAACTTCGCATAATTTTAAGCGACTTGGACACAGTCACCTGGCATTCGGTTTGTATAAATAACACGATCTATTGGAAATCAATTAGCTCAACATGCAAATATAACAGAGTCGATTTAATATATCGTCACGTGGTGATGAACGCTTTTGGGTTTGGACTCTTCCTGTTACAAATCATGATGAATTGTTTCTAGTTTTGAAAAATTTGGATAAAGATTTGACTAGACGTCGAAAACTATGAGCTACTTAGTTGGCTCAATTGGTATAAACTACCTTCGTTACTATACTATTATCTGGACATTGCTCTGCGTAAGCTGCTCAAAAAACTGCTCAATCATGGGAATCAAATAAAATACAGTAGTGTTTCAAAAATATGGACATGAACGGGCACACATTACATGGTCTGCTGTCTCATCGTATTCAAGGCACAGTCAGGTATATCCAGTAACCAGAGCTAGTAGAGTACATAGATCTTTCCGGTCCAATTCCAACAGTTGCCTTATACGTGCCGCAGATGTATTCTTCACTACCGACTTGGAATGTCTCATTCCATTGCACGCTAGCACCTTGCGCTTCATCCAGTGAGGACCCTTGTAATACCAAAAGCCGGTTCTGGGACAATAAATTCCAGAATCTTCGGAATTTCGAGTATGTAGATCTTTCCGGCCCAATTCTAACAGTTGCCTTATACGTGCCGCAGATGTATTCTTCACTACCGACTTGGAATATCTCATTCCATGGCACGCAAGCACCTTGCGTTTCATCCAGCCAGGATCCTTGTAGTACCAAAAGCCAGTTCTGGGCCAATAAATTCCAGAATCTTCGATTTTCTTGGTTAAAAAAGCACTTCACGGTAATCCCAGACCTACATCGACGTGCACTATAGTTAGCAAGGACCTACACTACCGTTCTGCTATAAGAATTTTTTATTGATCCGCCCTGTCGATGGCTTTTTAATAGCTCTCAGCTCGAACCAGTACAAGGCGGTCTCATTCGTGTCAAATAGGAACTATGACGGTATAAGGCAGTTCAAGCGGTCTGTCGTAAACGTTGTATCATTGTATGCCATCTAAGGTTTTCTGCATAGTTTCAGAGATGATTGCTTCATCGCTACCTCTTACAAGAATAGCATCAGAATAACATCAGCATAGGCATGTACGTCGATCTCCAAGGTACTGACATTTCACAGTGGGAGGGGAAAGGGTTTTTATTTAGTGTTCCCATAGATATTGTGTTCCCTCCACAAATGGTACCGTTTCACATTTCAGTTTGGATAGGTTGAGTTTCTCAACCGTTCTTCTAATTACTCCCATTCGCAGCAGCATTGCATGACAACTGGAGTTTCCTGCAGAAAGGATTTCTTCATCGCTGCCTCTTGCAGGAATGATAATGTCATCAGCATAGACCTATACGCCCAGTGCACAGTGGGTCTTCCATCAAAAATGACCACAGTGGGAAGGAACTAACTCCTACAACTTCTGGTCGATCTAAATCTGACTTGATAACCCAACGATGTGGTCATTGTTCTGGCTTCGAGTATAGCTCATATCCTGCCAGAAACAAAAAGCACAACCCCTATCACTCCAGTTTTGTAGATGAATGACGGTACTGCAGAGTTTGACACCCATTATATGCCTATGAAGCCTAACATCACAATCCCTTTGTGTTCCAGGAATTGGGTTATCTTCCCGACATGGCTGTTCAGTGCCAGGTCATTTGATTTGCCTTTTTGATAGGCAAACTATGGACATTCAGGGGATTAGCATCCGTATATGCCCATCAACTACCTACTCTAGGATCTTTTGTATAAACGACATCAGGTAAATTGACCTGAAGGATTTGGGGTATGGGTCCCTTCGTCACACCATTGTATATAGACCTCTCTCATCTCCGACCAACTAGATGGTGTGTAACTCCACGTTAGACCAACCCTTGTTGCAATATTGGATTCTTGAGAAAAGAAGCCTAATAGGGATAATAAAAGCAGTATTTAGATAACTTTTTGACGTGGCTTCCTGTGAGAAAAGTTAAAAGAACAACAGAAAAACTACCTTTTGTTATTACTTGTGTTGCTTCAGAAGAAATTTTTATACCCAAAGAACATAAGAACGAGTTCGAAGAAAAAGAAGAAAGGAAACGCATGAAAGAGTTAACTAAGGATTCGAAAAAAGTAAAAGCAATAATAAAAATCGTAAAGAAAAATAAGGGAAAGAAAAGGATTTTACTGGAAACTGAATACAGTAATAGCGAGTGATGTGAGTAAGAATAAATCCGATCATATGGATGACATAAATAATAGAAATATGTAATAAAATAATGAGGCCCCTACAACATTAATTATTCAAATTTTTACACATTTTAACTAAAAACAAAATACAGCTACTACGAAGTAATAACTGCTGACTTATTATACGATAATTATGCTGTTGTATTTGCTTTTTCAAAATCGTTAGCTTCTATTTCCCTTCCTATATTAATAAACGCAGGGCGTTGGGACTAGTAGACCGAGCACATGTAACCACGTAACTTTTTGGTAAGTCACTTTTTCGAATTGACAGAGGAGTTGTTCTTTACTTATAATACGTTCGTAGGTTATTCTCCTGGTTAATATAACATAATGTAAGTCTTTGTTTTATTGGAATCCGCAATATTTCAACAGCTTCAAGTGCACATACAGAATATTTATACGTAAATTATTTTTACTTATTACTAAACACGTGAATTACAACGAAAAGCTCAGACAATAAATGAATCGATGTTGTTAGCTTCGTCGAAGATTTGATAAAGACTAAACCTGTCAATTTTTTCATTAAATTTAAGTGTTCCCTTAGATCAGAATTGAAAGGGTCCCCCATATAATGTATTTGAAATTGTCGAATAAGTTTTTGATTGAATGATTTGATTTATTTAAAAATGGGATTTCTTTGACATCTTTGTCGTTGTTTGCTAGTAGCTAACATGTGTCATTTTCTTTCTTTACTTCAAAGTAATCTACAAGCAAAATAACCAACATGGATAGTAAACAAATGTGACATATTATTTTTCAACTGTATAAGAACGAGGAAGCAAGTGAAATGGAAACATTAAACATATTAGCGATTTATGGAAATATTGTCATAATTATGGCCAGGAGACCCAGATGATCAAATTAGCCATCAATCGAAGGGTTAAATATATTTAGAAATGTCGCTATTTAATTACTAAATATTAAAAAATATACCATATATTTAATTAAATATCATTCATGTATCACCTCAGAGTGTTCCAGGTCTATTGATGATACCTTGCACACATTTAACAGTTTCAATGAATATATTTAATTTGCGGTAGAGAGATGGATTGAGTGAGAGCATGGGAAAGGATGTGGGTGTGTGTAAGAAAGAGATATATTAATTATTATACAATCAATTATTATACATGTCTTTAATTATAAACGCACGAAACGATTATGTTAACGATTCAATCGTCCAATTTCGTGGATTTATTTAAAATGGGGAAAAGTGATTACTTGAGGTTTAGAACGTACAACAAGACGGTTAAGTTTTTCTCCCGTTATTTAAATTTATGGCCTGTAAAGCAGAAAAGATTTATTATTAAATTAAAAGTTTAAGTAATTTACATATAGTGCAAGGTTAAGCAAGATTTACTACTATTAAGGTGGATTTTTATTCAACTTGGGAGAAACACCGAATCGTTTAAAATAATTCGGGTGTGCGACATCCGCTTCAATTTGAAATATGCGGACGCGTACGTGTCACAAATATTTAAATTAAATTAATACACGGGCGCAGATCCGTGATTTTTGCAAATTATTAAATATCCTTAATTCGTTATCCGACTGCATCGCTCTTGAACCACGTTTATGTTGTTCTCTTTGCCAAAATTTAAATTCTCAAATATAAAAATGTGTAGTATTTTACATTAAAACTCGAAAATGTATACGAACAGAAGCTTTGTGCTGGTACTTGTTGAAATATATGGTAATCCTTTAACCACTTTTACATAATAAAGTTCATGAAATTCCTTCCACTTTAAGAAATCCTAATCCTATTAGAGACTATATAGCTGCAGCTTATCGTGCTATAGAATACATACATCGACATATAACGAGTTAATTATTTAAAAACCGTTTTATAATTTATTATAGCTCCGGAGGTGAAAATTGTGGACGAATCTGGCCGAGCAGTGTTCGAACGATATTATAAAGCAGGAAGCGCTTTGGAATTAACATGCTTAGCCACGCAGGTTGGCGGTCCTAGTGAGGAGCATCCTATAAGTTGGAGACATGGAGAGCGCACCCTTACGAAGGGTATTAGGTAAGCAACCCCATTTTCATTAATAATAATGCTAATTATATATAAAAATATAATAAATAAAAATATCAATGTAAAATTTCAAATAATAAGAAAAAACGTTTGTTTATTATCCAATTTAAATATGTGAAGTTTCAATCAATTATCTCCAACGATAAACAACTATAATAAAAAAATATATTTCAACGCGGAGGACTCAACTCCAAGGGCCTTATGTATACTTAACCGCGTATAAAATGGAAGAAAATCAAACAAGAACTTTACGTCGGAATATATTACCAGGTATATACATATACGTGTAATGGAAATGTATCGAAAAGCAAATTCGAAAACTTATATGACTCTTGTTTATAGCCGAGATTGTCATTTTAAAGGAATCCTTGTTGCGCGAGATTTCTTATTTGTTTTATTTATGTTAGCTACAAAAATCCTCGCGTTATTTGTAGGAAGAGTTTCAAAGTTTATCCATTTACATTCACTTGCACGTTTCAAATATATATGAATAGATATTTAAAAGGACGGTAATGGTTGTAGTTATTATTAATCTTCATTTACGATATCAATTACAAATATATGAAGCGAATAAAGGTCAAATTTGGTTATAAAGATATTGTAAATTTTTGATTGCAGTTCCAACATCTCAGTCAGTTCGGATTCAGCGGTCTCGACCTTAACTGTAGCCCCATTGCAGAAGCGCCACTCCGGCAACTATACGTGCGCCATAGGAACGCTGGCTTTTGCCACAGTAGCAGTACACGTTCTTAACGGTAAGTTATTGCTGTAAAATCTGCCAAATCTTACCATTAATCTTAACTTTCGAGAATAATGTACTGGCTTGGCGGCTGGTAAAAGTGCGGTCGCCAATCAGAACAACGAATCAAATGCGCGAAGGGCGATTCCTCAAGATTGTGCGGTTTTAACAAAGATAAATGAAAATCAATTGGGCGCAACCCGGCCCGACCTGTTAAAGCTACATTTACCCTTTTTGTATTAAAAACCGCAGCATACCAAAAACTTTCTAGTTATTTCATTCCACTAAGCGCCAACTGAGCCGAATAATTATACCGAGCCGGCTTTCAGTTATTTTTTAACAATAGCAAATATTTCCATCCGTTTATGTAACAATGAGTGTTGAAAACATTACACACCAATACAACTTTATTTATTTTTATTAATTTATTTATTTTACTATTTTAGTAGAACAATATAAATTATAAGGATTTAAAATCAAAGAGACGTTTTAACACATGAATGATACATAATAAATAGCTAGGTCATTAATCCATTCTGTAGAAGAGAGACCGGTTTTATTAAAAATTTCGTTATTAACGGCTGGACAATCTTGAATAAGGTAACTCCTTTACATTTAGATGGATAATTACACCACTGATCAAATTCATGTGCTCGTAGTATTTTTCTTAGGAATTTGGGAATGTATCTGGTAGAATTTCATGACAAATCTTCTGGCTATTGTTTAGTGCTTCTAAACATATCCTTTTATCTTTAGCAAGATCGCAGAAAAATGAAATATAAGGATCATGAACTGAAGCCAATCTATCACTGATCTTCTAAGAATACCTTCGATAATTTGTGCAATGGGGCCGTTTGTAGGGGATATATTAAAGATGACCAAATGCATTGGTTTATTATTTTAAATTTTTGATCTGATCATAAAATACCATATATAGTAAGCTTAGCCAGTTTATTTTTAAAATTTTAAATGATGCTATGTTCATTTACTTGTATTTCATCGGAGACAGTAACACCTAGGTATTTTATAGTTTCGTTTAACTTGAGACTTCGGATTTGTGTAGAACTCCACCAGAGTTTGTTGTATTTAATGCTCTAACAAGAAAACCATCTAAACCAGGAGATGTATCACTATTGATCCCTTTAAAAGACGAAATAATTTCTTTAGAAATTATTATTGGATCAAAATTCTCGAATCTATCAATGGAGGATTGTATTTTTCATTATCACAGTTATTTTCTGTTCCCCATCTGATTTTAAAGGATTCGATGAGGTCATTTATTGGGATATTGAAGTTACGGTGATATATTCATTATTGCTTGTACCACTTTTTTACGTCGATTATAGTAGTTCCATTGCATAATATCATAATTGTATTTATCTTTTCTGCGTTGAATGCCACGTTTACTTCTTTCTGGATGATTTTTAAAATTTTGAAATTGTGATTTAAATAAACAAAATTATGCTTCGATTTTCTAGCTTGATAATATTTTGTTGCAGGATGTTTTGGTCCAGGAAGAATATTAATTGTTTTCCTAAATGTAGCAAATAAATTATCGGTAGATCATGCAAGATCATCTTGGGTACATAAGGCAGAATGTAATAGTTTATCGAATAAGGTCTAATTCTTTGTTAATTTCGTCAGTAGCTTAAATTGTTGAGTTTGCTCTTGAAGGTTGTATCATTATCTTGTGAACAAATATACTCCGAAGAATCTTGTGTTTTTAATTTATATTTATTAACGTCCTTCAGAAGGATGGGCTTTAGATATATGTATACGCGGTCAGATTTAAAAAAGATTTCACAATGATTACATTGTGGTGTCAGTACTAGTGAAGATGATGGTGCAACTTTTTGAACTATAGTTGTTTGCTGTATATCTTCTAATATATTTAGATCACTAGATGTTCCTGCCTCACGTGCATCTTGAGAATTATCTATAAAGTTTATAGACGCGAAAGTCAAAATCACAGGGATATTGTCGAAGAATGTAATTTGTCACTCACTGTCATCGTTGGAAAGCTTCTTAATCGGGGAATCTTTAATCATAACAACTCTATTCCGATGAATTCTAGCTTTGTGAGTATTCACTCCTTTAGCTGACTTCAACAATTTACCACAGATGTTGCATTTATGTTCGGGATTAAAATTATTTTTGATTGAAACTTAGAATTATTTCTTGGTTCTTGGTTGTCATCCACAATAAGACTATTTTGGGAACAATATTATGAATATTTGATTTGTTTATTTAAAAGGATATTTCTTTTATTTATCTACGTAATTGTTATGTAAGTAGTTTGCCACTCCATAATATGTTGAGATACTTTACTTAATATTTAACGGTGGATATGTGACTTTACTCACTTCACTAGTAATGGTGTTGCGCTATTTTTTCTCTGCTTCAAAGTCTTTTAAAAGCAATAACAAATATTTCCATCCATTTATATAAGGATGAGTATTGAATACATTCCATTCCTGTACACTTTCATGTTTTATTAATTTATTTACATTACTATTTTAATAGATCCATATAAATTATAATTAATTAAAAACCAAAGTAGTACGTAGTAAGTACAACGTGAACTTCCTACGAGACGTGACAAAACCAAAAACAAATTACAATAACAATTTTGCGTAATAAAATTATTTCTTTAACCCCAAGATGCGTAGTCCAATAAATCTACGAATTTACATATCCTAGACATGATAGGTCTGCATTATAATTCTTTGCTCAAGTTTTCTGAAAGTAATCGTCTACTTCATGTACTTTTTGCAACTTCCCCATCTGGATTGTTAATGTTATTGATTATAAATGCATTAATGCCTCCTACGTTCAATATGCCGAAGAAAACTATTAGCGGATATAGCTTTGTGTTACGACCAAGGTTGTAAGATGCCAACGTGTCAACTACATCACATCCACTCCCTGCAGTGTTATAAAATGGAATTTTCTCTGTTCTTTTATCTTTATCAGTATTCTCATCTATTTTGTCGTTTGTGAACTTCCGAAACAAAAATAATCCTTTTTTTATTTCTTGGAACATGCGAAGGTATTATTGTATCAGCATGATGTCCAAAAATTGCTTTACAGGCTTATTTTTATTATATGTAATTACACTCTCCTATATCCATAATCCATACAATATTTATTTTCTTTCTCTTCACTTCCGCATCTGAACCCCGAAATCATTTCCTCCTCTCCCATTCTCCCTTCCATCAAATATTCTGGTTTCTGTCCTCATGCTCTTCATTCCTTGTATTTCATGTTGAACATCAAGTTCCTCGTTTTAACTTCTCTTCTCCCTTCCGTCTTCACACCGTTAATTCCTTGTATTTCATGTTGCACCTCTACTTCCTAGTTTAGCCTTCTCTTCTCCTCATGTATGTCACCCCCTACTGATATCTCTGCTTTGTCGTACATTTTCGCATATTTTCCTTCCATTTTTGATATAACTTTTTTCCTAACCTCTTTTTTTCTAGAACTCCTCCAATACAACTTCTACCAATCTACGCTCTCCCCAATCACATCGCATTTTATCACACTTTTCCATGACTCCAGCTCCATGCTTTCCCTCTCCCTATCTTGCCACACTGTGTATTCCGGCGTTGACCTTTCCAATTTTAGCGCCCTCTTCAATTTTCCTGTAGTATTACTGCTGACCTCTTTTTCTCCCAACATGTTCGCTCCATATATCAATATACTCTTTATCCTTCCATACTTTCTTTTGCTCCAGAGACTCCTCAACTTCTCCTCTGTATTTCTCGCTTTTTCGCACACAGGTTTCATGTGCCGTTCCTACTGCAACTCTCCCTCACCACATACAATCGATACATGCACGTTTAGCCTACACATTCATTCCGAAGTAATAGTTATTTTGTTTCTTGCTTAATTTAAATTAACCAAGCGTTTAATGAATATTCTGCCTTGATTTCAAAGCCAATAATAAATTTGGAGTGATACATTTTGAGGTACCTTCGGTAATTTGGCCAAGCAAGAAGTGCCAACGTATACAATAATCCAATAGAATCCAATTCGTGACGAAATCACGTTTGTTGATTATATCTCACTGTTAATTACACATTAAAATAAAAGTTCCGAATAACCCCTTAAAGCCTTCATACCACCTCAAACGTTAGTGTAATGGAACAACAGAAAGTCTTGATTAGTGTGTACAATTTATATCTTCTAGTGGCTCCATTCTCCATATCATATTTAACCTTGTTTTCTTACAATTTTATATTTTAACTTCTTATGTGCTGAAGGTAATTTGATATTTACATGTGTTTACATGTCAGTCGACATTAGATAACTAATGTAGTTTATTAGATTCCTGAAGGGGTAGATACACAGTGAAAACTAATCATTGGTGTATATACAACTTGACATATTACAACTCCTGTTTTAATCATTTTGATAGTAGGTGGCGCTGTTGCGTTTGTCCTTCATATCAGAGTAGTGAACCGATGCAATATTGTTTTTAATCTATATTTGTTTTAATGGACCGAAAAGCCGATTACAAGTTTGTATATTATATACATGCTTTATTAACTATTTAAATGAACATTATCACCAACCATGTTTATTTATTAATTACAAGTGCTCATTATTATGTTTGCATTATTAACGATTCAAATTAGCATTCCACCGACGACGTTTAATTACTAATTTAAAATTAATAGAAATCTATCCACACACAATATATATATATATATATATATATATATATATATATATATATATATATATATATATATATATTTGTGTGTGTGCCTGCATGTTTGAAGAATACTTTCCCCAAAAAATAGCCCCTGACCAGAGTATTTATAAATCGAATATTCAAAGTACGTCATGCAATATTTTAAAGTGATTTATGTCAAAAACTTTTCTTTTAAACTGCGTTGGAAAAATGTTCCGCAATGAAACGTTCGAGTGTTTTTTTAAGATTGATTTGTAAAGTCAACTTTGAAATTTGCACGCCCGCTCCAAATCACAAAAATGCCCTAAAATACTCACGATTGTTCGAGAAAAATAGATGTATCCGTGGACAGTATTATGTACAGATGACGAAGTACTCTGAGAGGTTCGAGATCGCTCAAACGATACAAGTAATATGTTTTAAAGTGGCCACTGGTTCCATATATATATTTAATCTGCGATTTAATATCCTTTTCTAAGGTATGTCTACCGTCACTAACCCAATAACCTTGCCAATCTAGCGAAACAAATTTTCAAATATGGTTTCGTAAATCTAATTTACCTATTTACGTACATATTTTATTGAATCACCTCGGATTCGTGCCGCAAATTTAATGAAGTTATACGTGCTTGGTGTGGTTTTTTAAAAATATGTTAACGAATATGATTTGAACATGAATAGTTTAACGAAAATAGAACGGATTTAATTTTTAAACTTGACAACAATTATCATAAATAGGAATGCTTTAAATTATTTATTTATTTTTTTAATTACTTTATGTTTTTCATGGATGCAGGATTTTTATATGGATATATTTATATTTAAAAACTTTGAACATACGCAGCAGCTGTTGAGTTTATAGATCCAATCGAATTGATTTTTTAAAAAATCCTGACTGATGCTCAGTAACTGGTTTCGTTATCTTTGTTTTGACGTTTCTACATTTTTAAGTCATGTTCTTATAATATGTTCTTCACAATAAGACCGCGCTAACTGTTGCAGTTTGGTGCAAAATCGTGATTGATTTAATGTAAATACTGACGAAATGGTAATTTGTATCAAATTATCGACTTTGTGTGTGAATATTGGAGCCATATACATCTATGTAACTGCAGGGTCTTTATCGATCAACTAGTGGTCTTAATAGCTGCGAAGTAGTTGAAAGGCTGAACAGTGCCGACTTATTCGTTGATAAATACTATTGCAATTACATAGGACCAATAGTGTGGCAATACCCCACGTCTAGGTGGTGTTAATACCCACACACAACTTCTTTGTCACTCATATTTGCATGACTTAATACACCCCCAGAGGATGTATGTGTCCTCCCGACGAGCTCATAGAAAGATCGAAACAGCTACCATCACCTTAATACATTCTCTGACTTTCAACAAATAATAATATTTTATCATGATTGTGATTGTTGAAATCGCTTCACTTTTATTAAATATCTTTTGAAGAGAATAACAATTATTCTTTCCTTCATAGAGTCTTGAATTAATTAAGCGGCAAATTTCCCCTAATAAGGACAAATGCTTTTGTCATAGTCTTACGTTACTTCGTACCTTTGTAAGTCGGTTTTTGCTGCTGTGGTTGCTTTGATGATTAAATATAGGCAAAAAGTTTATGTAGACAGCAAACCATGAGTGCACATTTCAAACATAACACCGGACCTAAAGCAAACATTGTATAGAAGTAAAAAATAATTTTTCATTATTGGAAAAAATATTTTTTACACAAGTATAATAAAAATCAATAAATATTTCTGTTCGCCTTAATTAAAGTTTCTTCCATTAAAAGACCCTCCTACGTAGTTTGTGCATCGTAAAGGAGAACCGTTGGCGTAAAGTATGCCACTAAATCTAAATTAGTTTTGGACATTAATGGTTATAATTTATTTATTTATTACAACTTTATGGTATTTGTCATTTGAATTAATTCTTAGAAATTCTTAATTCTTAGAAATCGTATATCATTTTAAAGCTGTAAAAATAAAAGATGAAATCTTATGGAATGACCAACTCGCACATTACACTTGAAACGCAGATAATAATGTGCTCCAAAAGAACGGAAATGGAAGGACCTTGATGTCGATGAGTTTTTCGTTTTCGCAATGGTTTTGTAAGCTGGGGTTGAGCCTGGTTTGGGTGTTCCTTTAAAGAACATTTTGTGGCGAATTTCCTAGTCCATTATGCAGAGCACCGATGTCGGTAGTTAGGTTTGAAGAAATAAAGGTTCCTGAGATTCGATACAAACGCACAAGGGAGGCAATGTCGGGAACTGCTACGACGTCGTATATGTCATACATGCAGATTAAACAACAGGAAGACTTAATTCCAGAAACCGACGTTAAAATAGATTATCAATTTTTAGCCTATAAAAATATGTGCAAATGTATCCAGTACATGCCAAGCAAGTTACCAAAATATGACCTAAATATATTTTGATTGTGCGAGTCTGGTTCTACATATGGTAAGTAAAACCAAGAAGAACAAGTCAAATCAAAATATGAAAAATATTAATGGTTTATGAGCAAAAAATAATGCCTAAGTTAGGGTCCAGGAGACCCAGCACGTCAATCGAGGTAAAATTTAAACAGGAAGGTTAGATTTGAAGTATATGTTCTTTTATTCTGGAAGAAATCCATAACTTTTGGAAAACAAATTGCTTGCGTTATATGTCGTTTCGTTAGTTCCTTACTGGCAGTACATCACTTCAGATTTCGCGAGTTGGAATAGATAAGTTTTGAGTTTGACGTGAAACTGCTGACGTCATGAAAATAGACACTGTATTTTAAGCCAAAAACTTGGACATATTATGGGAAAACGAACAACCAAAAGACAAATTCACACCGTTGAATATAAAAATGTAATTCTTATAACATTTATAATCCTTAAGAATTTCAACATTGACATTGACAAAGGAACCGAAGAAACCAGAAAGAAAGGCTGTACTAATTTAAAATTTGGTGAAATGTTAAGCTCATCTAAAGAGAAAAGAATTATTAAAATTTGTTTCATAAATATTCATTCAGAGATAATTTTTTTCTTGAGATCGTTCTATCAAGAGATGGTTAAGGGGGACAATTTTGGAGCCAATTTTCAAGAATTTATTATAAAAAAACTAGAGAAACTTTCGATACGAAACTTTTTTCATGTTATTGTACATCAATTGAATATCACACACGATTTTTTGTAACTGTCATTGTTGACTCTCAAGACCTGGAGATGGCTTGAAAACGCCTCTATCGAAAGTGAAGGGTAAAACGGTGTACAACCCAACCCAACCCAACCCAACCGCTGTTATCGGAAAAAAAATTCAACAATGCTTTTGATCGTTGTTATGTCAGCAAGGTCCCGATCGTTCAGTTTTTCAAAATTACGATTTTTCGCGAAATGACGAACATTTTTGCAAAAAAGTCTTATTTTTAATATGTTATCTGTCCCATTCGAAGCTGTCAAAAATCAACAAGACGAAATTTTCAAAAAATGAACGATCCGGTACCTTGGTAAGGGTTTCCTGTGAATAAAAAAAAATCATCGCGATACGTTCAGTTTCCTTCCGTCAAAACAATCATGGACAAATACGTTGACAAAAGAACAACGGATACGCTAAAAAACGCCCACAGCAACGTGTGCAATCAAAAATAGCGCGAGTAATCTGAAAAACCCTTTCACTGGCTCATTTCCGAGACCCTTTATATTAGAAAAATAAAAAAATTAAAAAATCGATTTTTTGAAATCCCCCTTAAATAACTTAAATGTGTAAAATAGTTTACCAAAAATTGTTCAATGCTTGTCGAAATATAACAATTAACTCCTTTTGAAAGAACATCTTCGAGATCGTCCTGGCAGTATATTCTAACAATCGCATACTGCCATTAGCATCGAAGATATATTGAAGAATACGTATATAATGTTGATACATTGCCATGGTCCACAAGATCTACCGGTCGAACATGGTTCGAAAGCTTCACCAGCTTGAGGAATATCGTGAAGAACAACAAACAGCATAGGACGATATTCGTCAAGAGGACATCAATAATCAAATTTCCAGCACGTTACGACGCTTAAATTAATGTATGCAACTAAGAGGAGATACAATTAATTATTACAATATTTTCTTTCTTCTAAACATTTTCCAACAGATTTTGTTTCTCAAATTTTATTCGTTTATTTTCTTCGATTCTGGTCTAACACAGTATTTCCCAAAGTGCGGGTCGCGAGCCCCTGGAGTCCGGTAGAAGTGCTACTAGTTACTAGCCAACTAGTAGGTCAGATCGAAATTAAAATAATTGTTGAATTTAATTTTTAATTTATTTAATTTTGGGTCAATCCAATCCAAACCAATTTAATTTGGTTGGGTTGGCCATGGCCAATTATGGATAAAGAGAACGAACATTTTAAACAAATTTGAATACAATGAATATATTCAACGTTTGGGTGGAAATTAACTGTAATCCTGGAAAAAAATCGCCAAAAACTGTAAAACCATATAACAAATAATAATAATACCAAAATGTGTTGCAAAACTTGGAAAACTAACCGCTGAAGGAATACTGAACCTAGGAATTTAATGTCAATGAAAAACTAAATGTATTAAATATTTTAAACTTTACTGAAAAACCAAATTTAGTTAAATATTACTTAAAATAATTAAATCCAACGACAAACATAAATTACTCGAAGCTTGATGGAAATACTTGTAATAGAATAATTTTGTCAACTGAAGATGAATTGGAAAACTGAACCTGACGGTCCTGATATGTTTATGCTGATAGAAGCTTTTAATTTTATGAGGATCTTCCGGCCTTTCACAATAGAACGATTGATTTACAGGAGCATTTGAACAAAGAATAGTAAAATTCAAGTGTTTACGAATTGCCATTTCACACCACAATTGTATTCAACGAAATCGAATTTCATTTCCGTTATTATCAGAAACTGTAAAGTGCGGGAGGGGACTAGTGAATATTTTTTATGTCAAATATAGGGACATAATTGTTTTATATTTTTATTTTCACATTGATAAGATCTTTACATTAATTTCGTTTATTATTAAAAAATATTTAGTTTGATTTTTGCGTGTACGAAAGTTTAGATTAATTTTTTATTTTCATTTTTATGTATTCACGTTCTATTTTAATTGAATGTTGCAATGAAATATTTTTTGTTATAGGCAATTTTTGCCAAATGATTATTAAATGAAAAGAGAGTGGTGAATTCAAGGGTTGGATGTGGAAATGAAAAATATGATGTTATCCACTGCCCGTAAGAGAAGAGGAGTATGCATTTATGGAAAATGATGTGGGGAAATTTGCAGTGGTCCGTACTGCACTTTCTTACACTAAATAAATAACAAAATAATTGACGCGACCACGATGACAAGCGAAATCACGGACGTTTTGTAAATATGACCATATAGGTTAGTTACATCTGGCAGCCACGGTAACTGTAACTGCGACCACCCCTGCGCCCGTGAACATGTATCGTAGGTTGCTAGAGCTACAAAGAATTTTTCAAGAACGATTTCAACGGCAATTTTCTAGTAAATGGTAGATTTTTCGAAAAAATTTTCAAACAAAAGTTTAAGATATTAATCTTTGATACTAATAAGAAGTACTTTTCAATAACTCATACCATTCTCGAGATATGGAAAAATGTGGTAAGAGTAAACCACCACTTCCGGTTCATATATTGCAAAATATGATGTTTTCTTCCAAGCCACTTACAAATGTTATGTTCAAAGTTTCATAATC
Organism: Geotrupes spiniger; assembly: GCA_959613385.1. Taxonomy (NCBI): domain Eukaryota; kingdom Metazoa; phylum Arthropoda; class Insecta; order Coleoptera; family Geotrupidae; genus Geotrupes; species Geotrupes spiniger. The sequence goes on from OY390741.1 coordinate 6,510,445, forward strand.
CTAACATCAATTGTTTGACGGTAGAGCGCGCACGCACAGGCACACAGTCATACACTGAGGCGTCAATCCGAAAATACGAATTGATTCAGTGGATCTTTTTTTATATACGATTTCATAAAGGATTTCTGAGGATATTTTCCTGGCCAACTAGAGAAATGTGACAAACTTAAACAGCAAGGTAAAATATCATTTAACAAACAATCGGTTACTTGTAATTCAGTTAGGCTATTTTTGTAGCAATTTTGGTTTGAGTGAGTAGGATGAAATAGGGGGTCGCGAACAATTTTATTAACAAAAAGGGTTCATGCTTTTGATAACTTTGGGAAACACTGGTCTAACGTTATAAAAAAATAATTTATACAAGGTTTATTACATGCTTCGCTTTTTCTGCCGGTGAGTGTAGTTCCTAATTAGCAATTAACCTTAAATAGTATATTAAAATGCAAGTTCGAGAAAGCATCGATTCAAGCACGCGTTTGAAATATTCCGCGTAGCGGCGGGTGTAGGAATAAACAAGTGCCGGAAGAGCTTTCTGAACGAGTGTTTTATACTATTTTTTCTATTTTGCACTTCATAATATTTTACAATTTAGGGAATTTTGTCAAGGTTGGGTAAAATGATTTAGCATTATTTAAGAAGGTCGTGGAAAATTCAATTTGAATTGACATTACTTTTTGTTGAAAGTGAGTTCTGAAGATTTTTCATATACTCCGCCCAAAATTCGACCAAGTGCGGCCAATGTTGTAACCAATTTACTGCTAGTGAAGTCCAGATCGCAATATGAGAAACAGTTTCAACAATTTTTAGAATGGCGCACTAGAAAAATGTTGAAAATATACCAGATAATGTGTTACTAGTCTATTTTGATGAGCGAAGTAAAAAATACAAACCATCCACATTATGGAACACATATTCAAAACTTAGGTCGTGCCTTGCTATATATAGGAATGTTGAAATATCAAACATATTGCAAGCGTTTTTCAAACGTCTGCAGATTACGTGCCAAAAATCAAAAATATTGGAAGAGAGCGACATTAACAAATTGATTAACGAAGCAGATAATAAATTGTACCTGGCGATGGAAGTGGGTGTAAATTTTATAAATAATTTTACAATAATTATTGTACATTTCATGACAATCGAAGTTGGTTTATTTAACATTATTATTGTTCCCATTCGCAGCTTGACATTTGACGTAAACGTAAAATTAAACTTTGGAAGAACGACAATGCCCCCAACACCAGAAAAATAAAATACACTGGCCTGGTAAATCATCAAAAATTCTCAGTAACGAACCCAAACGGGTGCTTTACTAGTAACGACGTAAAATAGAAAAATAAATATAAATATTAATATTAAATTAAATAAATGAAAAAATTAAATTATACGTGGTGAATTTCGTTTATATGTTTAATAGATCGACTTACATACCATCGTCAGTTTTATTGAATCATACGATTGAAGTGATTATTGTACAATAATTTCCTATGTTGCATTAACATCATATTAATTAGTAGTTGTTGAAGCCAATATAATTCACTTAATGCAAGTGTAATAATCCAAATGCCAGAGCTAAGGGAGAATGCCACTTCACACATTGTAGATATGTGTACAATAGCTTTGTTATCATGCAAATTCATCGTATGTAATGATTAATTTATATTATAACCAATTAGTTATGTAACGGCGACAACGCATAAAACTGTTGTGGAAACAATTTTTTATGTCACCAACTTGAAAATCTTTTAGCGTGTTGCTACAAATCCGGCGTAATCCCGCAGATCAACTTTATTTTTAGCTGTAACTTTTAAATCACCTCGACAAAAAATATATATTTCATTTCTAATTAAGGCGTTTCAAAGTTTGACTGGTTACAAATTGGGGAATATAAATTTAAATATCGTTTTTTTATTGGAACGCTTTGTCATGATGAAAAATTTATACGAATTTTAAGCCTGATTTTATAACCGTTGATAATAAAGTTGGGGTGGCATTATTCCCAAAAAGCAATTACACCGAAATCAAATACTATTGCAATTTATTACTGTCGGTAATTTGACGCGAATAATTATAATCGCATCTATTAATATTACCAATAATTAATATAATTAATATCTTCCAATCAGATATGTATCATCGATTTTGAACCAGTAGATGTATGACCGCGTTTGTAGGTAAGTCTTCTGGGATATTATCCATCAATATGTCCTAGCGGACTATACATAATCCTCAGATTAACTTGTCGTGGTCCATGTGCATACGGTCATTATATTTATAAGCTATAACTAGTAATTATTTCACCTAACCAATATTCCAACAATAATGGTTTTACATAGTTTAAGGAAATAAAACATTATTTGAATTATTTATCGATTTTGCAAAAACATATAAGTTGCGTTTACAATTTTTTATTTCAACTGGACGTAGTCTGGGAGGTCGAACAGAAAAGATACTTTAGGTGGAAATCGGGGCTCTTTTTTATCTCAGTAATGAGTTATATAATAAGCTTATATAAATAAATCATATTTAACTGCTATTTTATTTTGCCGCTCCAGAGACCTGCATCGGAAATTACCTTAGGTAATTTTTCGCAAAATTCAGATTAACATGAAGTTGTTAAATTGCCGCCGAAGATGGCTACCACTATTTAAAAATATATCATATAATTAAAATTAAAACGTAACGCGAAAGTAAAATATTTAATAATTTTAGATAACCGTGAATTTCTGGGAACATTGTGTATGCATATCGTTAATTCGGAATACGCTAAGCAAAAGTTATTTCAGTTAATTTAATGCAGCCGCCTTTATAGACGCTATCACACTTTGCAAGGAATGCAGAGGTGTGATGGGAACGCATTTACAAGCTCACGGGTGTAGCTAAATATCAAATTAACTTGGTGTGGTAGGTCGGAGAATCTATATATTCTGCTATCTATTTTAGTTTTCAAATTGATGTTCATTGAATAGTTAAACACTTTGCTGAACTGTGTGAGTGATTTAAAAATAATTGCTTAAATTTTTCATTTAAATTCAAATTAAACGTCTATGTGCGACTTGTCAGCGCTGAATAAATTGTTGGGTTATATAATTTTGATCAAAGCATCGGTTATATAATCAACTGTGGCAGCTGATTACTACAAAAATTACTAACGTTAAACTCCAAGTAAATGAAAAGTTTAAATAGAAATAGAAAATAAAGATATTAAAAATTTATAATGAATAAAAAATGCCCTCCAGTTATCTTCTTAACATATTTCTTCTTTTTCTTTTGCAAATTAACGGCGTCGGATTTCGTGTCCTCTTTCTTCTTCTGCCTTTCAATTTATTTTGTCGTCATTATTGGGCCATTTTTTTATTTCATCTCTTTGACTGTTTTATCACCTCTTGCTACCTCTACGTTATTCAACTCATATTTTTTTCCGATAAAGGGGCTACTCGTACCCGTCGAGTTGCATAGTAAAATGGATTGATATTGCATGACAAACAGCTATGGGTTTTTTTTTTTTTAATAATTTTAATAAATTATATCCACACATCCACACATCAGTCGTCACCATATTACTGACGGATTTATAAATATTATTCATATGGTTCTTGATATTAATATTTAAGCATTTTAGACGACAACGTTGAAACAAAATAAATGTTCACATCCAATTGCATAATATCATGCAAAGTGGCGCATCCAGTAATAACAGTAAAAACAAAATATCGAGAAAGCCCAAAGAGAAAACATTATGTTCGTGTACGTGTCGTGTTTACAGCAATAACCACGGGAATATGCCACCTAATTTCAAATACAGATTGTTAAACTTGGTGCACACGAAAAGAAGTAGCGAATGAAAATTGTATTTAACTGTAGAATGAACTCTTCCACGTTCATATTAAAGGTAATGAAATAAATGTACGTCCTAGCAAATTTCACACACATATTGTTTCGTATATGTTTTTAGTACTGCTAAACAATAACAGTTGGATTTTAAAAATGTTTTACAAAATGAAGTTAGTGGATTATTTTTCATACAAACTTTTTCCAAATAATTCCAGTGGATTACCATAAAAGAACCGTTTGGGCAGTTCGATATCTCAGCGATGGCAATAATTTAAATCATCGGCAGTCTTCTCAGAAACAAACACGAAACCGTAGCAGATGTAAATCTTGAAACTCACCCTTCTTAAAATGGACACGATACATTTTCGATAGATCACCTTTAAAAATCAGGGCCGTCGTAAGTTTGCGAAAATAAACAATCGAGCTTTTCGACCCATTAATTTTTACTTCAGCTTACATTATTATAAAGAAATCGCAATAATATAACAGTTCTTGGCATTAATTTAAATATGATCATTATTTAGCGTCCCTGATTTAATAGGCGTTGAGTGACGTTGAATCAATTTGACACATTATTTGTTGCTACATTGATTCAATTATAGTTTTGTCACTTGTTATCTGTTCAAATAATTTAGAATTTAAGTAGACAAACTTAGAGAAATTCTAAAAATGGAAAAATCAGAGGTTCGTGCAATTATAAAATACTTGCAAAAGAATGAGTTGTCGCCAAAAGAAATACATGAAGACATGGTAGGTGTATTAATTAGTGAGGGTGCTGTTTCTTACCAAGTTGTGAAAAATATGTCTCGAGAATTTAAACTGGGAAGACAAACGTGTGAACATGCGAAGGGTGCTCGATAACCAGTCACTGTCACTACCCATGAAAATATTAATCGTATAAACGATATGGTATGACAGATAGACCGACCGTTCACCGGATACTTGAAATTACGAACTTTGCTTATGGTACTATAAAAAAATATTTTAATAAATATTTTGGGGCTAAAAAAGTTGTCTGCACATTGGGCCCCACGAATGTTGATACCTCATCAGAAACATTCTAGTTCACTGTTGATGAAACGTGGATTCACCACTTCGATCCTCAGTTGAATCAACAAAGTATGGAGTGGCATCGCCGAGGTTCTCCGCCACCCGCAAATTTGAAGTTTTGCCATCCGCATCAGATGCGGATGAATTTCTTTCTCGGTTCGTCACTGTTGATGAAACGTGGGTTCACCACTTCGATCCTGAGTCGAATCAACAAAGTATGGAGTGGCATCGCCGAGGTTCCCCGCCACCCCGCAGATTTCGAGTTTTTCCATCCGCTGGTAAAGTTATGGCCACAGTTTTATGGTACGGAATACAATAACTCGTACAATAACAGTCTCCTGTTATGCCAACTTAATTTGATATAGAAAAAAGACGAGGGAAATTGAGCAGAGGAATTATCATCAAGATATCTTCGGGGACCAGATATTACGATGATAATGAAGTGAGCGAAGGCCGTAAACTGGTTGAAAGAGCAACCGAATTTTTTTTCCAAAGGAATCAAAGCTTTGGGGCATATGTTTGTTGATATGTGGATTCTTGCGTAAAGATCGCTCTACTGCCAAGTTAAATTGGACCTTCGATGAGTCATTCTGACATATATATAAATATATATATATATATATATATATATATATATATATATATATATACACGAAAGATGGTCTAATCTTACACCTCAATGGTGTAGTGAACATTAATTAAAACAGGTCCATGAAGAATAACTGGTGGATCGCTAGACAATATTGTTTCTGGGTTATTACCCTTCGTCAGTAGCGATTACCAAGAACCTTAGTTGTTGAAATACCTTTACACGTAGTGGCCATCAAAACTTCTTGGCGCGAGCCAATCACTCCTAATGAACCACTGACAATAATTTAATAAAATTCTTGGGGATGACGATCAACAGGCTTCCACTTATTAAAAGAAACTCATTTGTTTTAATTCAATATTTCGCAATGTTATTTATTGCTTCTTCAGGAATAACTAAAAAGTGACATCTGACATACATGTAACAATTAAAAAATATACTTACAACTAGAGGAATAAAACAAGGTCGAAAACAAATTATAAAGATAAGGTGCTAAGGCTCTGAATATTAATCGAAATAAATATAAATTTTGATGGTAAATGACAATTTTTAAAAATTTCGACGTGAACGATGTCTAAATATGAAAACTGAAACCTTAGAAACGAGTACAACGTAAAAATGTTACTGTTCGTATTGTATAACGAACTCGCTAAATAAATTAAATTCATAACTTAATCAAAAACTATAAGAAAACCAACTAAATAGACTACAAATAACTACAAACTCAAAATGTAAGAATAAATGGTACTAAGTTTTTGAATATCTGAACGAGAATTTATATTTTTATTGATATGAACCATCTCTAAAAACATCCTGCTATTATAATTTTTCTCTTCGGCCAAAACAGTAGTACTATTAAAGTCAAATTGATGCTTGAAATTAAAACAATGTTGAGATAAAGCACAATTTAACTTCGCTATCCTAACGTCACTCTTATGTTGTATTAAACGAGAGTTTAACCACTGACTAGTCTGGCGAATATAACATTTATCACAATCTATACATGGAATTTTATATATAACATTAGACTTTTGGAGAAGAGGAATTTTATCTTTCAGTTTTGAAAATAATCTGTCTAAAGATATGATGTTGTATTGTCCTATTTTGATGTTATCATTTTTACAAATAGTGATAATTCTATTTGTTAAATCTTTTATGTGCGGTAACTTTTTATAAATGATTACATTTTCTGTAGAGATAGGAACAACTTGTGAAGAAGAATTATAAATTAATTTGTTAGCGAATGATTTAGGGTAACCGTTATTGATAAAAATATCAGAGAGAATTTTTAAATTTTTATTAAGAAATATGGGATCACTAATTATAACCACTCTATTCTTCATCGCCTTAACAATATTAACTTTCTGATGAATAGAATGATTAGAATAAAAATTTATATATCTTCCCGAAGAAGTAGGCTTTTGATACCAATCAATCATAATTTTGTTATCACTATTTCTTATAATTTTGGTGTCTAAAAAATGAACAGAGCGATCAGTTTCTTCCTCAACAGTAAATTGAATACTACTATGTACAGAATTGAAAGTTGATAATATTTCATTTATTTTATTAAAGGGCACCGCACAAATAATATCATCAACATATTTAAAAATAAAGGGAAGTTTGAAAGATAATTTTGGCAAAACATTATCTAACACAAAGTCCATCGTAATTAGGGCAATTATTGGACTTAATGGTGATCCCATAGGGGTACCAAAAATTTGTTTATAAAATTTATCTTGAAATGAAAAATAGCAATTATCAAATATAAATTTAATTAAAGTAATGAAAGACGATAAAGTGAAACCACAAAAATCACTGATAAGTAACCATTTATCTTCAATTATACGAACAACCAAGTTTAAAGGAATATTAGTAAATAAAGAAACTACATCTAATGAAATTAAAACAAAATTATGAGGGAGTTGGGTATCTCTAATACCTTTAACAAAAGTGAAAGAGTCCTTAGTATTATAAGTAGTGCGACAAGCTAGCGAGGTAGTTAAAATATCCGATAAATATTTGGACAATTTGTATAACGGTGAGTCGATAGAGGATATTATAGGACGTAATGGAATCTCACTTTTGTGTATCTTGGGAAGACCATAAAATTTAGGAGTGACAGAATTATTCACAGTAAGTTGTTTATAAGTTGAATGAGAAATATATCCCATACTTTTAGCATTTTTTAAAAGGTCATTACCTTTTTTTTTGGGTAGTGAAAGTTGGATCTCTATCAATAACCTTGTACACCTTCGTATCATTTAAAAGTTCATTAGCTTTAATGTTATAATCATTTTTATTCATGGCGACAGTAACATTTCCTTTGTCAGCGTTAAGAATTAATAAATTCTCATTATGCTTAAGAAAACGATTACATTCCATAAATAAATTATGAAAATCTACATTATCGGAGCCACGGGATTGCACATAATTAGTGATAATATTAGTTAAACGAGCTCTGTATACATCTCTAACACTATTTGGAAATACCTCAAGTAAGTTTTCAACTTCAGCCAAAAGTTTACCAATGTTACATGTTTTAGGTGTCACATGCAAACTAAATTTAGGACCTAGTGATAAGAAATTTTTAATTTTGTCAGGAATTAACACATTTGAAACATTAACAAACAATTTATCATTATTATGAAATAACTTAGTTTCAAGTTTCTTTAAAACTAATTTGTTAAATTTATTTATATTTGCAGTTTTTATCTGTTTAAATAGTTTGTTGTATGTTATAGCTAACCTATTAGAAAATTCATTGTAAAATGTATATATATATATATATATATATAAGGTGACTGACGTAGTAATGGACACTGGATCAGTAATGGACACCTTGTGAACAAAATTAGCAAAAATAAGAAATGTATCCATCATCCAGCGATGCACTGTAGGGCAAATGTTTGGTAGGTATATTGACTCGTATCATCTGCCAAAGTAAGCAGCTAACTTCACTCGGTTGTCAAATATCAAATTAAAATAATGGCGACGAGTGGAAAGACGACGAAAGTAACATGGTTCGACTGAGTGCAAAGTTGTATAAAATTAAAATATTTCGAGACAAATCAAGTTCTACAAGTAACACCACTGTCATATGTACTGTGAATTATAATTGTTATAAATTTTTCATTAGAAATCGGTTTTTTGTTGGGTGTCCATTATTAATACACAATAATATTAGAAGAGCTAGTGATGGTCACCGGGAGTGTCCATTATTGGTAGCAGTAAATTTAGTAACGGACACTCTTGAAGTCTGAACGTAAAGTGGACCGAAAAATTTTTTTTTGAATATATTTAAAAATTTATTGTATGTTAAATGTTCTTTAAAATGCTCGCAAAATAAAATTTTAGATATGGTTAAAACAGGGAAAAGGAGCTCAAAAACCGTTTCTCGCAAGTTTTTTGCATACACTTATGAAAACTTGAAAAAAAAGCCTTTGAAATCTTCATCTCGTGAATTCAACATACCGTGATCTACTCTTATATGCAAATTGTCTTCAACTACTTTCTCTCAAAGAAAAATGGGTCAAAAAATAGAATTATCTGAAACAGAAGAAAAAGTTCTTGAAAACTGGATTATAGCTATGGCTCGAAAGGGCTTTCCAGTTCACAGACACAATCTCATCCTGTCAGTGAAAAAGATGATTGAAGAATCAGGAAGAAAAACGAAATATTTATCAAATGGACGTTAGTGGTTTTGATGAATTTTAAGACGACACCCCAATATTAAAGAAAGGTATGCCGAGTAAGTCAGTTAAGGCCGAGCTGTTGTAACTCAAGACCGAATTGAAGCCTGGTTTGATGAAATTGCCTGCTTTCTACAAGAAGAGAATTACGAGCATATCTTACTAGATCCAAGTCGAGTCTTCAATGCAGACGAGGCGGGTTCTCCTTATCCCCAAAAAGTGGAAAAGTTCTAGGTCCTGCAGAGAGTGAAGAAGATTTTTATGTGAGAGTTGGATAGGAAAAGGAACAAATCACTGTGGTGGCTACATTCTCAGGGGATGGGGCATATGCCCCACTAATGTTAATTTTCCCCTATAAGCGAGTCCCACAGGTGATATCCGAATCAGTTCCAGAGAATTGGGGTTTAGGTAGATCTGATTCAGGATGGATGACGTCCATAGTATTTTATGAATATATTGCCAATCATTTCCTCCCACACCTCAAATCCAGCAGTATTAAAAACGACTCTTTCTATTTGTTGATGGTCATCGTTCACATTTAACTAAGGAAGTAAGCCAGCTATGTGATGAAAATGGTTTAATTTTGATCTCATTACCTCCAAACACAACCCACATAATGCAACCCGCTAATGTTTCTGTATTTACACCGCTTAAAGCTGGTTGGACATCAGAGGTCAGGACTTGGAAATGTAACAACAACCCCCCAAAAAGTCACACGTAGCACATTCGGCAAAATTCTAAAAGATGTTTTCATTAAATATGCTACACAACGTAAACTACTCAAAATGCATACTAAACAGGAAGATTGTTTCAGAAGATGCTGGAGAAACTGTGAATCCCATCTGCATCAACACGAAATATCTAAGAAATTATTACAAGAATTGGAAAATCAAATAAATAAAGAAGATTTTGAAGAGTTTTAAAAAATATATTTAAACAAAGACAATAATTGGTCTGGGGATATAAGTTCTCTGAAACTATACAATGTTTGGAAAGCAATTAAATGTTACACTGACAGTATTCCCCTCGTAGAAATATTAATAAAAACCTAATTCAAAAATAAAAATATTTTGGCAAAAATGAAACGATTACCAATGGAGATAGTACATCTCCAGTCTCTGGCCCATATATTGATGCGGATAGTACCTCTCTAGTCCCTGGTCCATCTAATAATTCAGATAGTACCTCTCCAGTCCCTGGTTCATCCCAACATGGAGAATGGTTTAGTCCCCCAGAAAGAAAAATGACTTATTATGAAGAAAGAGAAAAGATAAGATACAAAGTCCCTACACCATTTACAAAATATTTGGTGTTTCCTAAAACTCCAGAAAAAATGACGGAAACACCAAAACGGGGTAAGAAAATTTTTCCTGCTGTGGTTTCAAGAGAATTCTGTGAAACAGAAGTTGGTAAGAAAAAGACTTGAAGTAAAACAATTAAAAAAATACTGTTGTTAATGAAGAGAGTATCAGACATGGACATTAACTATGAAGATAAAGATCTGGATCTCAGTGAATCGAAACATCTGACTTTGGTAAATGGACAACGTGTGATTGTCAAATATGACAATAACTATTATCCAGGTAAAAAACAATAATGTAATATCCAATATACCTATCATTTACCTTGACAGGAATAATTCTGAAATTTGATGCTCAATGCAAATACGAACGATCACAAATGCTGGTATAGGTTCATGGAAATGGCCAGTAAAAGACGATATACTTTATTATTTTTGGGACGATATCATCTGTACTATTAAAGAACCCCAGCAAAAAAAATATAGAGGCAATTTTAGTGTACCTGAAATTGAGAAATATAAATAAAACGTATTTTGGAGCAAAATGTTCATTACTGATTCCTAACATGTCTATTACATATGCATCTGTATCCATTACTGATTCATATACTGATATTCAAAAAATGTTTTGTAAAAAATTTAATTTTTGTAGTAGCGAATTTGAATTTGCTAGTCATAATCTACATAAAAGAAGCTTTTTAATAAGTTATTTACAGTGTCTTTTGCTTTAAATAGTATGCTACTTATAAGCGTTCAAACCTAAAATTTCCTTAAGGGTGTCCATTACTGGGTCAGTTACCCTATAGTAGTATATTATTATTATTACACAAACTAATATTATTTATCTTCCAATCCTCGTTGTGTTTCTTTGGCCAAATAACATAATACTTAAATTAATGAATTTTTAGTATTTACTATATTATTGAACCATTATATGAGTTTCAATAGAAGTAAATTATTTTTTTTCAAACACAGTGTAGTTTTGTGTTTCGTTTTAGAGTGCTCTTGTCATTTATATGAAACATGGACTTCTTTTTATTTGGAGCACGTATTTGAGAGGATTTTAATATCCTTTTTTCGACTGGTGACACAAAATCTTGAACAGAATATTCCTCGCTGCAAAATAATGGCGTTCCTCATCATTTGAATAAAATCCAAATAAAATATATTTCAGTTGTCAAAATATAGGACGCCCAACTGAAATAAAGCTCGAACCATGAAAGGGTGGAATGTAAATTATAATATTATAATTATTACCGTTCCACTGATATAATTTAAACTCGGCGCGTCATAATTTGCATTCAAAAGGAATTATTTAAGAATATAATTGCCGAGTTATTTACTATTTAAAACGCTTTAAAATTAAACTAGAATATGGCGTGTATTTATTGTTTGAATGATTGCCTCGCAAGGAATAAAGTTCCATATAAAGTGTAAAACTTAATTAGTTTAGTCGCCTATCTAGCATTGCCATCTCGTGTATACGATTAACATTTTGTTGGGTAGTGACAGTCACTGGTTGTCCAGCACCCTTCGCATGTTCACATGTTTGTCTTCCTAGATTAAATTTTCGATACATATTTTTCACCTAATACACCTACTAAGTCTTCATGAATTTTTTTTGGTGACAACCTTTCCTTTTGCAAGTATTTTATAAACTTCTAATTTTGCTATATTTAGAATTTCTCTAAAATTGTTTACTTGAATTCTAAATTATTTGAACAGGTAATAAGTGACAAAACTAAAATTAAACAACAAATGATTAATAATGTGTCAAATTGATTCAACGTCGCTCAACGCGTACTATGTCAGAGACGCTAAATAATAATATCCAGCTAGAACCACAATCACATATAGACAGCAGATAGTCATTTACACTTGCAAAAGTCTTAATGATGTAATATGCATCTAGTAGCCGTGTTATATACATCAAACGTTTTAGTTAACACATGGCGATCCTGCATATTTCTGAAAAATTAAATAGGTAATTTAACAACACATCTACAAAATACAAACATTTTAAGACTCAATTTTTAGAAAATAACGGATTATAATAGTTTTTTTTAATTTACACTAAACGTTGTTCTAGTTGGCAACATAAATGGATAAAATATTACATAGAATTCATAAAGTATTTAGTCAAACAAATGTAATAACCAACCCAGAAAATTGAATTCCAATAGAAACACAATCCATCACTTAAAAATGCATATGAAATGACAAACATACAGAATTATGGTATCAAGAGTATTCTTATAATGCATAACTGTTGAATACATTTGAAAATAATGGAGTTATTTGGAAACCGAATGCGTATATCGATATATCTTTGTATCCTTAAAACACGAGTTATTTGTTCCCCCCGAGAGTATTTTGTATTTTATATTTTTTAGCATTTCGCCGTTATTACGATGCGGCATTCTATAGAAAGAAAAAAAGATTTACATTCCACCCGACTTAAGGAAACGACGCACTGAAAGGAGTTAACGCAACTATATACCCATCATTCTCTTCTATAGAGAAACTTCAAGGCTTGGCATCCCTCCAGCTCTTCAATTAAATAATGGGTTACACTTGGGTAGATTGCCTCGAACGTTAGCTGGAAGGTATGAATATACAACGGTCATTTAAACAACTACCCGCGCCCTATATACACATTCAGTGGCGTTACAACGAGAACTAAATCACAAATAACATTAAAACACCTTAATATTCAAATCTATGTAAAACAACGTTTGTGTAATTTGTTTATTTTATTTGTGAAATTCTCAAGATGTGTAAACATTTTTTTTCAATTATTTATACTAATCATATTTTAAATGGATATTTAGTCAACTTACTAAGGAACAATTCATGTAAATTATGTCTAACCTCCTTTTCCGGTCACACTTTCATTCCATAAAGATAAAATAAATTTTATCAAAAATTGGCAACGTACCAAAGATTTCCTAATATCTCCCCCTGGTGACTACATGACAAAGTGCAGAACAATTGAAAACGGTTTCACTCCTTCATCTTATACGTGTACGGAATTAGATTGAATTTGTTCTATTGAAGTTATACTCTTTGTGTCCTTTTTCGTCCAATTTTTTTTTAACATGAAATTGAGCATTTGCATTTATTCCAAATTATATGTGTTTTCTAATAAATTAATTATTTTCGTCAAACAATGCTTATAAAAATATTTGATAGCAAAAATTTTTATTTAAATAATGAGCAATGGGCCCATTTTCTCGACCCCATATTTCACGGAGAATGGGCGAACTTTGATTGAAAAACTTGACGAAAATCACATACTTCTCACATTGAATATTCAATAGTTAAGGTAAACTTTGGCCTCGATTTTTCTAATTTATTACACACCAGGTTTATTACTTTAGAAAGAATATTATATGCCCTAAGTTGTAATAAAGTGTCATTATGTGCAAGGTCCCAAATCTCTTGCGGCGTATTCATTGTTATTAGAAGTTTTCATTTGCCATTTGTGTGAAATATTTTTCATTGAAACCCCAATACTGATACATAGATAATTTGAATTAATTTAATAAATTTTTGCACGACGGTAGTAAAACAATTAATATAATAAATTTATTATTATTCGTGCTATGCTTTGTAAAAATGACCTATATTTGATAGCTTGGATGTTGTGCATTAACATAATTTTCCTCTTTCGTCAGAAACGCCTAGACTTTATTAAATTTTATAACCATTTACAAAATGTTCATAGCTATCGAACATGCATCGTACCTGATTATTTTATAACCTATATGCAATATATGTTTATGTTTTAAATTGCAAATAAAAAAGTATCAAATATATACACTGCCTTTCAAATAAAATAGATCACCCCGAACCACTGAACGTAAAATGATGAAACTTGGTGAAAATATATAGTGCACGTAGAAAAATAAATGATTACATTTTTAAGAAAAACTGATAAAATGTAATGATTAAAAAGTTAATAATGGGTTACAACCCCACGAACTCTTAGCAACCATTCTGGGCATATTGGAAATTAGATTATTGATATCCTCTTGAGGTACCTCATCCCAGGCTATCTGTAACTGCTGACGCAACTCGTCTAAGGTACTAGGAGGATGGGGTAAACGCCGAAATCTTCTTTCCATCTTATCCCAGATATGTTCAATGGGGGATAAGTCTAGGGATCTTGGAGGCCAGGGTAACATATTGATGTTGTTTTCTTTTAGGAAGGCTGACGTTACATGAGCAGTATGAGGCCGCGCATTATCTTGCTTAATTTAGGCTAATTCTTGGTTTGACCAATTATGAAAATTTAATTAAATGAACCTCCCTACACACCTGGCGGGCAAATAAACGGTGAATATAAAGTCCATGTGTGCTAAAATGCTATGCATAGAACGTTAAATTGTAAATGTCCTTATTGTGCATGGAAACTACCCTCCATATAGCTTGCTTATTAAGAAGGTTTTGTAGTAATGGCACAACAACTGGTTCCAACACTGAATCAATGTAATGCCTGGCGTTTAGTGTGCCCGGAATGAATACCAGACGAGATCTTCTTCCATAGCGTATTGCCCCCTATACCATAAGCAACGAAACTATGGTCAAACTAAAGGCACAGTCAACTGTTGCTAAAGAGATAATTTCTGTCAGAAGTGACAGATGGCTTCAAAACTTAATCATTTGTTTTTCTACGTGCACTAGATATTTTCACAAAGTTTCATCATTATACGTTCAGTGGTTGGGGGTGATCATTTTATTTGAAAGACAGTGTATATATAAATAATTCTTATTATTTGGGTTGAAAAATATTCATAGACTGTACTAAAGTGGTGCTCATAAAATACAATTATTCAAACTATATAAAATGTAAGAATTGTCACTGTACGTCACGTCGTAATCCACTATTTTTATATATATATATTTACACAATTTATTACATGCAATTAGTTAAACGGGGAATAAAAGCCTACACGAATAATGCAACGAAAACGGAAAGAAACTAATGCAACTTGCTATGGAAAATAGTATACGAATAATGAGTACACATTTTCACCACAAGAGAATACATAAAATTACATAGGTATCGCCAGACGCAAAAACCTTTAACCAAATAGATCATGTGTTGATAGAGGCCAAGCATGCAAGAGGAGTAAAAGACGTTAGCAGCTACCGCGGAACGGACGTGAATTCAGACCATTTTCTCGTGGCAATGAAAATGTTTCAAGAGCTACCCAAAAAACCAAAAGTTAAGAGTGTGTGCATTGAGAAGTACAATGTCAAGGATTTGGAGAACAGCAAGTCCAAAAACTGTTTGAAGAGCAGCTATCCCAGCTATTAAAAAACACTCCTCCACAGGAAGACATAGAAGAGAAATTGAACACAGTGATAAACAGCACAGCAGTTACTGAGGAAACCAGAACGTGTTAAGAAAGCAGACTGATACAGCGAGGAATGCAAAAAAGTATGTGATGAAAGAAATAAAGCTAGATTAAGGTATTTGAAGGAAATAACCGACGAAAACTTTGGATATTTCCAAGAAAAGAGAGCAGTGTAAAAGGGAACATCTAAACAAGAAACTAAAAAATTTGGAGGAATATTACAAAAGCAAAGAAATTAGAAATTTCTATGAAGAAGCAAAAAAAGCGCAAACAGAAAAACAGGTGCATTGGGGTACTTCAGAAACGAAAAAGGCGAATTGGCAGACATATGGGCACAATATTTTGAAAAGCCGCTAAGTGCAGGTGCAGAAGAGGAACATGAACAAATGACAAGCGTACAACAAGACCAACGGAGCTAGAGGTCAAAGAAATAATTAACAGAGCAAAAACAGAGTGGATTTAGAGTAGGAAGGTATACAACAGATGAGATTTTTACGCTAAAGCAGATACGAATAGCTACATATCCTATTCATAATAGCTAGTTATACGAGGCCATGACACGATTTGGTATCCCTGTGAAGTTGATACGGTTGGTGCGAATGACATTGGAAGGTACGAAAAAGAGAGTGGCCGTTGATGGAACTCTATCAAGGAACTTCGCGGTGGGAAGAGGTCTAAGGCAAGGTGACCCACTATCGACTACGCCTTTCAATATGGCTCTAGAAGCCATACTAAGGGAGACAAAAAATAAAAACAACGGAAACTGTGTTCCATCACAAGCACCAGTGTATAGCGTTGGCGGACGACATGTTAACGAGATCAGAGAAGGAATTGAAGAGAGTATTTAACGCGAAACAAAATCAAAAGAATATGGATTGCGCATTATTGAGATAAAAACCAAGCATATGGTGATGAAGGGAGATAATTTAAGAGGAGCAAGTAGTTTCAAGGTACGGTCGTTTGATGGAGAGGAGTATTGTTTTGAAACAGTGCAGGAATTCTAGTATCTAGGAGTAACAGTCACAAAGTGTAATGCAGGAAACAACGAAGTTGATAAGCGAATCGGAAATGGAAGCAAAGCCGTTGGGGCAATGAAGGGAATGCTCAGGTCAAAATATATATCTAGAGCAGCAAAACTACAGATTTAGGCAACGGTAATTTGGCCAACAGTACTGTATTGCTCTGAGATATGGGTGTTAAACAAACAAGAGGCAAAAAACTGGAAGTCTGGGAAAGAAGAATACTACTCAGGATATACGGAGGAGTCAAGGGTGAGACAAGAAGTTGAAGAAGAAGAACAAAAAACAAGGAAATTGTAGATTTGTATAATAAATCCATAACACAGGTTGTTAGACATCAAAGAGTGAGATGGCTTGGGCACGTGATGCGGATGGAGGCAGTAAGAATTCCATGGAGAGTGCTACAGAGAGGAGAAGGAAGCAAGAAAAGAAGAGGGCCCCCGAAGAAGAAATGGTGGGGAGCAGTAATGAAGGATTTGGAGGATGCTGGATTCATGAGATGGGAAGAAGGAGCCGGAGACAGGACAGGGTGGAGACAGATAGTGAAAAATGTAAAAAAAGAGAAATGTAAAACTAATAGAAATGTAAAACTAATAGAAGCCATGGACCGAGCAGGCGTGTAGCGCTGATGTATATACATATATATAATTAGTCAAACGAAATATTTGTAGGTATCCAGTGGCGAAATTTTTTTTAAGAAGTAAATAGGACTCGACCAAAGACACATTACATTAGAATCAAATGTAAATAAAAGTTAACTAAGAATAAATAATTATAACTATAGGCAAACCTGTAATTTATTAAAACTTGCATTTTATTCATAATCAAAAAATTATTACATTAATTAATTTCCATTTATATTTCTAAATTATGTACGAGTATCAATTATTTAACCAATAGTTAAAAACCTTATTAATTATTAACGTACGCAAAACGTACACAAAATAATTCCCTTCGTCAAAACGAACACTGTAATAAATGACATGCCATTTTGTCATTTATATATATAAAATATATATTTTTCTGAATTAAACGAATCTGATTTGGTTAACGGTGAGCGTTAAATATTTTTGATATTTTTTATCGGATGAATATTTTTTTTCGCTCAGTGATTTTGAAAATTATTTGCTAACTTTTATATATTTTTGCCACTGGATATGCATTATTACTACGATTGACCTAAATAACATTGTAGTTAACAAATAATTTAAGTTATGCCTTATTTTATTTTAATAATACTAGTATATTATTTCTAACCTATTTATTATTGCGTAATTGAATATTTGTGCTATATAAATATAAAAAACGAATGGCGCACATTCAGTGAACACGTTTGTCTCGTCGCTATATAATAAACATTTAATTGTTCAGCTCATATATTGTGGTTTTGCTTTGATGTTCTTACACCTGGTAGTTTTGTTGCTCATTATAGTGCAGTCGTTTAATTAAAATGTCGCGTTCTAATAATGAAAATATGGAACTTATCAAAGCGTGCATGAGTGAATTATTACTGGACATGGACAATGTTTAAGTAAGAAATTTGAAATATTTTATTTGAAAGGCAGTGTTTGGCAAGCGAGGTGTTCTATTTTAATTCGTTACAAAGAATACATGGCTCATCTAAAATATAATAGAATGGAAACATCTAGTGTTGTCCATATATTTGATCTAGACATATTATAAGTTTAATTATATTTTTATTATTATATATTAATTATATAAATTTACATCACCTACCACAATTTGGATTTCTATTAAATAGACGTATCCAAACAGAAAGTGTCGATATTATTAATAATAGTTTGAAAATTCTAGTTCGAACTTATACCCCATAAAATAAAAATACATGTGCTAGTATTGACACATTTTATCTAACTAGTTATTTAGTGTCGCACTAAAGATTTGGTTCTTGTAGCCTTGCCAAAGATTAGCGTTTGACATAAGAGCAAACAAGAGACGTAGAAGCTATCTGTGATATTTAATGGGTTCGCCGCTATTTTCTTTATCGCCTTATTCGAACGATTTGCGGATATCCTCTAATAAAGCGATTCGCGTATAGTGTAGAGCAGAACTTTTGTCGTAAGGATAAATCAAAAAGGCCGCCTGAGTTGGAATATCATAACGAAAGCTTTGCGCCAGCTTCATTGATCCCCGCGTTTATTTTTTCTCACAGAGATAATAATAAGATCGATGTAACCCAACTACATATTGGAAACGAGTCGACACATTTTTATCGTAACCGGCAGCGTTGCGAATTAGATGCTTGTGACACTTCAATAACAAATATATAAGTAGATAAATAGTAAGTGGCAATAGATGTAAATGATAAATAAATCTGACAAATTTATGAACTTATTTTATTAAATTTTGTGCGTGGCTGTAGGATGAAATGGTTTCATAGGACATTTTCGTTCCAGTAAATTGTAATGGCAGTAAAGGGGATTTAGCTACTTCTTACTTGGGGCTATCGCACCAGTCAGCATTTCCACCAGATTCCCGCTAGAACTTCCGTGTTAAAATATTGCCAGAGGGTTATCTGTAAATGTGGTTTTATGATTTTAATGTTGTTTGAAAATTTACGATGAAAATAGTCGACGTTAATTTTCTACCAAATTTCTTTCCGCCTCTTTCCCACTCTCGATATATATATATATATATATATATATATATATATATATATATATGTAGTGAACATTAATTAAAACAGGTCCATGAAGACTAACTGGTGGATCGCTAGACAATATTGTTTCTGGGTTATTACATATATATATATATATATACAACGTGTCCCAAAATTCGTGGAACAACTCTACACTACAGTTTAAAGTAGCGATAAAGCTACACAGAAAATATATTTAAAAAATTTCACGTAGCTTATTTTAGAACATACTGGCCTTTTTCTAAAAGTAAATTTGGCAACACGTTTAATTTATCCTAATAATAGTATTGTCAACGAGATGAAATAATAATAATAAATTTATAACAGATGTTCACAATTGTGTCCTTCTTGATCTCTGCTAATCTCTCCGCTCTTCTAATTATGTTCCCCTGCACTTTTTCTAGCATTTCCCCATCTATTGAACGAGCTGCTTCAAATATTCGGTTAGTTAAATCTGCTTCATTTAAAACTGGTGTTCTGTACATTAATTGTTTAATATGACCCCAAAAGAAAAAGTCTAAAGTCGGTCCACCTCTTCCTTTCGGGAAATTGCTCATTTAACCAGTTTCTCACCGGTGCCGCATGATGAGTAGGAACACCATCCATTTGTAACCACATTTTATTCATTACCGCTAATGGTAGTTCATCTATCAAATTTTGTGAATCATTTACCAGGAATTCTAAAAAGTTGTAACCGCCGAGCCTGTTAGGAATAATGACTGGGCCGATTAACCGATTCCCGATAATACCTGCCCAGACATTTACACTAAATCTATGCTGATGTTTAGAAGGTGTAAATACGTGAAGATTTTCCAAAGCATAAACATGTGAATTTCTATGATTGTAAAATCCATCTCGTGAAAAATTAGCTTCGTCCATCCACAAGATATTTCGGAAAAATCGAGGATCTCTTTGTGTTTATTCTAAAAACCAGTTACAATAATTCTCACGACGTGGAAAATCTTCAGGTATTAAAGCTTGAACTTTTCTGTAATGGTAATGGTGCAACCGCTCATTCTTAATAATTCGGCCAACTGGACTGTGTGATACGTATAGCATATTAGCGATTGCAAGTGTTGATGTTGTTGGATTGTCTTCTAATAAATTTAAGACGGCGTCCTCTACTTGAGGAGTCCTTGCAGTTTTTGGACGACCTCTGTCCCGATAAAAGGCACCTGTTGGTGCTACGCTTCCTGTTTCTCGTATTCTTCGGTCTAAACGTCTAAAGACATTACTACTAGCATGTCTTCGCAGATATACCTTTCGGGATAGACTCTGTCAGCAGCAGCAGCATTGTTTCCACATTCCCCCAGTAGCTAATACATGTATGCATATTCGTCGTTTGAAAACATTTCAACATTAATTTAAAATAAAAGACCAACACAAACCAACAGAATTCGAAAATTATCACAAACACTGAAGAAATAATCAATGGAAAATACAACGAAGAACTTAGAATCCAAAATGTAACGAAAATTAATAAGGTAGTATTAGGGTTGACACAAGCAGCATGTGACGATGACATTAATACACAATCCTGATTGTCATATTTTTTACGTTAAAAAAGTGTAACTTCACGTCAACTTTGTTTATTTACTTAATTTGGTAGTACTGAAAACTGTTCAATGCTTTAACTACAGTTATAATGTACCTACCACGTAGCAGCCTTTGGACTCTAAGTGGGTTAAACTCTGGAATGTTTTGGTAGATTCTTCGTCGTAGTTCTTCATTTAGGGCTTCCCACCAACCGTACTATCGAGCAAAGCCCAAAACTCTTCTATAGGACGTGCCTGTGGAACATTCGGGGGTTATCCTCTTCAGGTATACATGGGATATTTTGTTGCCTTAACCAATCTTGTGTTCTCGCATAATGGCACGACGCCAGATCCGGCCAGAACATAATATATATCATTAACATGATGCGTTTGAATAAAATTCACTAATTTAGGAGTCATCTTCGAGGCATCTTCGAATATAAATGCATTTACAGCTTCGCCCCTAACTCGCCCATCATAAGGTCTTGAAACACTAGCTAGTGCTAGCACCACACTAGTGCCTTATCCTCAAATTTCGCTTTTTTCTTATACCTTACGTCATTAGGAACGTCCTCAATGTTGTCTGTATAAAACCCTTCGTTTCTTTTTATTTCGGAGTTGGATAATGCGACATATATTTCGTCGTCTAAAATTGTTCCTGAAATGTTCTAATCTTAATTGTCTGTAACATCTTGGAATCTTCTTTAATTAAACAGCCGTTTATTTTGGATATTTTTGTTGTTGTTGTTGCTTTGTATATTTTAAATTATTTCTGCTAATTTCTCTCTTGGCTCATATGGGAAATGTGAAATCTTCGTCCTAATCTTCTCGTTGAAACTCATTTTCTATTTCTTGCAGACGCAATCTTCTGAAGCCTTGCTTGATTCAAAACTAGAGTGCGACTTGTCTTTGGAAGATTCATACGCGGCAAACATTCGTCACATTCCTTAATGACGCGGTAAATTGTTGTCTTATATATTTTGGTTTCTATAAATGGTGCACGTTTGGGCATTTGGCCAAACAAATTGTAAATACCGCAATTCAAACTTGTAGGACATTTCATAAAACTTTGTAAACGCAAATGTATTGTCAAACTGTAGAAGAAACTAGACATATTCTCAATATCCAATGGTATTTTGGTTATTATTATATTATATTATGTTATGTTATGTTATGTTATTTTATGTTATGTTATGTTATGTTATCTTATATTATATTATATTATATTATATTATATTATATATTATTATTTAATAGAAAAAAATAACACGAAAAATTTTCCCAAAACTTTTACATACGTTAATTAGGTTCATGTACCAATACTAGAATTTGAAGAAGTTTTATTTAATCGTGATTCAGACAAATTAAAAATTAAATCAATTTATCTTGTATAAATGTCAATTTACTTCATAGTTCCATCATAAATTACAAGCCCAAAATATGGTAACAATAAACACAATGCAATTCACATTGAAATCAAAACATAGCAAATTTAAATATAAACTATACAAATTATAAAGTCAAGTGGCAGTCAACAAGAAATTGAGTCGTAGCACCTCTCCCGTAAAATGGTTTTATTTCATTATTAAAAGACTCGAGTGCCTTTATATGCTGCGCTAGTATTTTCATTAATTATTTAATATCGTTCTCCGACCTTTAAACCAAAGCATTTCAATTTCAGTTTATTATATTTTTTTTGTAAAATTTTGCTTTCGTATTTAATTAAAGTTTTTAAATATTACCAAACAGGAAATAACAAGAAAAATGAATCATTAAAAATATAAAACTTTGCACAAAAAATTGTGCCAGCTCTCTGCTGCAATTATCTGACAATTCTCCCTTCAGAAACATAGATACACAGTATCACAGCCACACAGAGACACATACATAATTGCAAAAATAGGCTGAATATGTTTAGGAAAGGTCAAAGCGTGTATTTCCGTTAAAATCTCGTTTTGGAAAAGTAAAAAAGCTGTAAATAGGTTTTTAAGTACAAATTAAATAATTTTTTATGTGAATAAGTAGAGTATTAGGCCATTGAATTTTTGAATTACAATAAATAATAAGTAAATAATACATTGGAAAATTATGTATTTTTTTAAATTTAGAAATTGCATCAGCGCATCTTTTGAACATTTTTCAAAAATTACTAACATTTAAATATATTAAAAAATTCATTGCATGAATACAACGAGTTCTCCATAAAAAGGTCTTCAGTTTTATTTTTAATTTAATGTATGGCAACTGAACCCAGGCCGCTGACAATTTATTATATGCTCTTATGGCCATATAATTAGGGCTCTTTTCAAATAGGGAGCTACGATGCTGAGGAACATTTACATGGTTTTCATTTCCAGTGCACATACCCTTGTTAACATCTTTGTTGAAAATAAATTAATTTAGTATATAGTCATCAATCCCAAGCGAATAAAGACCGGACGGCAAGAATAGGATGGAATGCAACCTATAATATTTTTAATGATTCTCTTTTAAATATAAAGTCTCGAACACAGACTACACCTTCCCTAAATTATTATACAATATGATAACTGGCTGTTTACAAAATCATTATAGATCATTAGCAATGGGCGAAGACTTGCATTTTTTTGTGAACATAATTTGCACTATTTAACTTTTAGGATCAATTTTTAAATCCAAGAAATCTGTCTCGTTTACTTGTTGTATTGATTTGTTATTCAATCTTGTCAGAAAATTACTTTAATGCAGACTACATTGTATAGGTTTGAACGTAAGAAGTTTAGTTTTTGATGAATTGCATATAAGTTGATTCCTTTCACCCCATTTTTCTCAAGACGCAAAACAATTTGAAGAAATCTCATATGTACATTGACAAATAAACACATATTTATACCCAATAGTGACAGTCTGTTCAGTAAGGCGTTAATAAAGACGGCAAACAAAAAGAGGGTGAGGATAGACCCTTGCGGAACTCAAGATGTCGAAAATAGTGTGACCTAGATGCACAATTTTGTTTATGTCTTATCGAGCCAGGACAAAGCTGTATTTACAACACCATAACTCCAATTTTCGCAGAAGCAGTTTATGATTAACCACATCGAACGCATTGGTTAGATCATAATATACGTTTCCAGTAATTTAGCTATTTTCATAATCCGGAAATTTATCGGATGAGAACAAATTATTAAGTGTTATAGTTGTTCAGCACTCATATCCCCCTACATGTTTAACTAAGTTGCATGGATTTTTTTTGAAACCCATTTAATTATTTTCAAAAGTTCAGCATCTAGAACTAGATGTAAGAAGTCGTTACTGTTGAAATTGGATAATTTACTTTTCCTGAGATCTGTTGTGATGGGTGTATGCTGCTTGGGTTTGCTGTACTTTTTGCAAATATTCATTAAATGCGTTCAAGGATTAAGGTAATAATTTTAGTTCCTTTGCCCGTTAATTATTGATCGTCAACATTTTGTAGGATTTTCAAAGGCATGTAAGTTTTTGTCATTATAGGTACGTTTCAAATTGCTTATCATCAATTTGTAGCCACGACGTGTATTGTTATATTGTTATATATAGCCAATTCAGATTTTTTAATTTCTTAGCTGCAGCAATAATTTCATCAGTAACCATCCATTTCTTCAAGTCCTACCGACATTCCCATTCCCTCTAGGTCATTGCCCTTCATTTTGACAATTTCATAGGTAGTTAGCTGTCAAATGTAATTGTAGTCGTTATGCACACAGTCCTATGAATCATGTCATATTTTCTTTTCTGGCCCAATATTCTTCTTCCATATTTACCACTTTGTGTAACAAAAACTATTCTTATAAAATTAATAAGTTAAAAAAAACTAAACTAAACTCTTATAAAACTAATTATTTTTGGCCAAGTCGAGATCAACGTAAAAAAAATTTTAATGGGATTCGTTAGAAGATTCTCCTCTTCCACATCCGACGCAGTATGTGAGGGAGTGTTGCTGGCATATAAATTTTCCACACTTACTGCATTTAGTTGAAAGTTTTTTATCATCCTTCCTAAGACACGATGAACAGCGCCCACGCTTAGCAGTCGATTGATGTACGGCTTCCTGCTCACCGTGTACCTTACGGAGCCGTGTTTTGGTTAGAGCAGGGGTAGCTCGCTGATGAATGCGACGTTTTTGCTGATCTTCAACAAGTTCTTTCGCTAATTTCTTTAAAAAAATATGTGTGGTGTCACTCTTGTCAGTATTCGCCCTGGGTATTACAAGTGCATTGATGCCAGAGACGTTCAAAAGATGAAAAAATACAGCCAGTGGCCATCTTATGGTTCTTCTTCGGACGTTATAATTAGCGCAAAGCTGATCATTGCAGTCAACACCTCCTTTGGTAGCGTGATAAAAAGTAATGATTTCTGGTTTCTGAGTGCAGCTTGTTTTGTCTATGGCAGTCTCATTGTGCATGCTGGAAAGTAAAACAACGGCTTTCTTTGGTTTAGAGACATATGAGACCAATGCAATATGATTATAAACTCCAAACAGTGAACTATGTTGCTCTCTATTTTTGTTTGGCAAGAATTCAAATGGAATATCAGGCTTCCTTTTATTCAACGTACCAACAAGAGTTAGTTTGTATTCAGTCGCCAGCAACTCCTTGGCAAGTTTTACACTTGTGTGCAATTATATATTATTATTATTAGACATATATACTTTTCCTCTAAAACGACCCGAAATCCAATCAACTGCTCATCAATACTAAAATGTTCACCAGGAGAATATGCTGATGAAAACCTGTTCTGGAGAATTTCAGAAACATCTCTTATAGCTGCTAAATTATCAGAATTTTGTCTTCCTGACGGTCTAATATACTGTCAAATCGCAGCCAACTCAACAGGAAAAGAAAACGTTTATAGGATATTGTCAGTCGAAAAATTTCTACGCCTGATCCATCTTGTAGCCATAGATCAATAAAATGCTCTCAAGACTCCAGCCATATTCAATAAACCCAAAAATGCGTTTATTTCTCCAACATCAGTAGGAAGTGCATCTCGATCTCGTTGGAATTTTTCTTTTACTCTCTCAGCATACAAGTTTGTATTGATTACGGGCAACTCAATGACTTCAGTATCAAAAAATAAACGGAAACATTCAATCGGAAACTTAGAATTTCTTACATACTGTCCTTACTGCAGTTGATGACGGTGAGAATGGTCGAAACATTTTACTTTTGGGCCATTTCTATGGACGATAAAAAATAGTTACCCTTCAGTAATATCTTCTTCGCTGTCTTCAGATGTCTGAATATATTCAATGTCGCTTCCCGAATCATGGTTACTATCCAAAGCTGCGTCGCCTACAAATTCATCTTCAGAGGCAGAACCAGCAACATCTTGGTCGTCGCCGGACTTATCCATTTCCATCAGCCACTGCAAAATCTGTCTTTCGTCATTTTCAAACAGTTCAAGCAGAATAAAATTTGTCAAAGCAAAATTATTTTTTTATATACGTCATCTCAATAAATAAAGAAGTGATAATATTAATTATTATTAATAGTAAGAAATATATAAGTACTATAAAATTATGCCACAATGAACAAAAAAAACTTCTTACGTTAAGGGTTAATTACATTAGTTAATAGCAGTAGAGAGAAAACCGCTGTGAACTCGACCAGCGAGAAGATCACCCAACTGATGAAAGAACACCTGGCAATCAATATCTCAAGAAAGGCCACAGAGGCGCGCTCAGAATTAACAGAACGCAAGATCTCAGGAAAGAATAATAATAAGAGAAGATAGACTATAAGTATTCTGGAATCCAAAGTACTTTAGCCACCACTTTATTAGACCAGTCTGTTTAACCAACAAGATGATATAACTGCACCTACACCGCTACAGTGCTATCAATCATTCCCAAAAAAGCTTTGCGCATACTCGTAGGGATTTTTTGAGAGAATTTATATCACCCAACATCCAACCAGGATCTTCAACGTGCATCGATGATTAAAGTAACTTCTGTCGGTAGATCTCTTCACTTGAAGCAATGCAAAATCTTTTATGCTAAACCAGAGTATTAACTCAAGTGCTAAAAATAAGCGAAATTATAGTGAAGTTATAGTGTTATGTGTGATAATGATAAGATTAATGTGTTTTTATAAATTATTTCAAAAAAATTGGTTCGGCTCACTCCTGCAAACAAACGTAGCTTTAAACTGGGAGACAAGAGAACTAATTTACTCTCATTGTATTTTAAGTATTTCCATTCAAATTGTGACTTCATATTTATGACCGACAAAGGGCCAGCATGTACGGACAATTTTCAGACATCCGCCACGGAAGTTGCCGCCATAATAACACACCGCCATTGAAATACTGTTTAATAGCGTGTAATCACATGTTCAAACGGCTACACGTTTATTCAGTAGATAGCAACTGTAACTATAGATAGTATAAAACAGAATGATACATAGGTTTATGCGGCTCTCACTCCATCCATTTATTTTATTGATAACATACACAACAATGTGAACGTGTTATTGTACACTAGTTACATGTGGTTTAATTTCTTTTATATGGACATATTGGACAAAATAAAACTCAACCGTAATAAAATAAAAATTAATTTTTATTAATAAATCGTAATTGATTACATTCTTGGTCATGAATGAATGTTCAACCTCCTTTGTCCATTGTTGGTAATAATATTAATAATGGCATAAAAATGCATCGTGGATTCTAACAAATTTCAAATAAATATTAATTCTATGAAATTCCAATATCAGCCAACATTTACTATTATGTCATCGCTCTACATGATCCTACACAACTTTACGTCTAATATCGGTGGAGAACTTTGGATGGGCAAAATGACAATGTCGTCCGATGAAAGAGAATATATCAAATAAACCACTTACCTGCACGTCGGGTACGGGTATAACTAAATGCAATCATGGCCTTGATAACTTTGGCGTCGCCGCAATGTAAATGTACCTCCGATATTCGGTCTTGTTTCCAGACGAGAACTTCCAATTTCGGCACAACAAGGGGGGGTCGGATAATAAAACCCCGTGATCAACGTTTAGAAAAAAAGCAATTGCTCAGCAAATCACATGTACGAGGAAAATAAATGCAATGACTCGTAATCTGGTACATGTACGAGGGTCGTTTAAAATTCGAGAAAACTTCAAAGAGGATTATTGACGGCTGGCCTAAGCTCGTAGAAAATAATCGGATAGTGTGTTCAAATAAATAATAAATAACGTAACAGCTACAGTTGAAATTAGGGAGTAATTTGGCGATAGCACAATCCCCTTTGTCATATTTATTCGTTTTTAACTTTTCCTATTTTCTCTTTGTGTTGCTTCAACACCTATTCCATTTATTCTTCGCTAATAATCACATTTCTTTTCTTATTTTTTTGCAAATTTTTGCCGGTACTTGCAACATAAACAAGTTTATTGAGCTCATAATATACATTTCTTGATATTTAATTTTGCAAGTAAAATGAATTAGAATTCATGACACGTTAATGACGCAAAACTGACCCTTATAACAATTCGTTTTATTTCACCTGCAGGATTTGCCGAATTATTATTTTAATTACTTGTTCTGAATTATTGCACACGGCAACGCTTTCATTATTTTATATACGTGCCTTTACACATGCAAATTAATTTAATTAATCCACTTTGTGTGTGAAACTAGACTAAATCCATGAAGATTACGTGCAAGTATTTGAACTCTTAATTAAGAGGTTTAATTGAAAAATACAAAGTAGAATACAATAGGAAGGTCTTAACAACGACGGCCTCTAATTATATGTAATTTAGTTGGAAGTAAATTAGTAATTTTAAGGGACGCGCTTTTTTACTTCAAGTAAATATTCTTTCTGAGTCGAGCGCAGGGGAGTAGCTGATCTAAATCAATTCACTTGAAACTAAGTGATGAGGTGGTTAAAATTTTAATTAAAATTAAATAATTTGAGAATTATAACAGATTATAATAGTAAGTAGTGTAGAAGACTCTCATTCGGCTGTGATTTCAATCCCTAATGGGGTCTTTTTAAGCTGGGATAGTTGTACCATTAATTATAAACGTTACATGTGCAATTAAACCTGGAGAATAAGAGGATATTACAAAATTTAAATTTATTGGATTACCGTCCCTATTAATGAAATATAAATTATCAACTTTGTGAATTGTGAACTCACAATGGTGACTCCTGGTGTATGCTTTCTATTTTTTTTCCTTTCCATGCTGGGTTATCTTCCGTTCTCCAAATTAAATGTGTAATTTTCTTAGTGAAATTTCGTTGCCAGCGACGTCTGCGGTGTGTTAAGGTAACTATGTTCTACACCATACGTGTTATAATAATGGCTATAATTTTTATATTTGTTTCGCGAACAAGACACATTCGAGTACATATAAACCAGTTAAGGTAAGAATTTTTATGTTGTATGAAAATATTTTTGCACGACCATTTTTCATCTCGAAGACACTACACCTTTTCTGGAGAACGAAAATCCTGTTAATGTCAGTACTGGCACCCCAAAATATAACGCCATATTTCAGTCTCTAATTCACATACGCATAGTACCGCACTTAAGCCAGCATCCCGATTGACCTCGATTGAGGTATTTTATTTGTGCCTTCCAGTTTAATTGTGGATCCATTTTTATTCCAACCTCCAACCATCTGACCACTACAGATGTGTCATCTACAAATAGAGCAGCAAAGTTTTGCAATGCGTCCTTGAATGTATACCAAAAACAGAAGTGGTCCCAATACAGAACTATGTGGAACTCCGCTATCGTTGATCCCCCATGATGAAAATATCCGATCTTCTTTTCCATTTGTAGCTACTATGCATGGTTTCCTTTGAAATAGATATGATTTTATCCACTTTTGTTCCATTCCTCTGAAACCTATTTTTTCTAATTTCAGCAAAAGTGTTTTTTGATGAACTCTATCGAACGCCTTCGATAAGTCCATAAATATCCCAGTAGTGAGTTCTCCCCAGCTGATCGCAGCCAGCACCTCTGACATGAACTGGTATATGGTTGTAGTTGTCAATTTACTTCTTTGATGTCAACTTTGCCTAATTATGCAATATTTTATTTGTCTCCATAAAAGTATTTATTTTATAATAAAATGTTTTTGGTATCCGGCTTCCATTGTTTTATACAATATAATATAATAATAATATAATACTAACCTATATATTTATTTTATCTGTACGACTTTTTCCAATAGTTTTCATATGTTGGACACTAATGCTATTGGTCTATAATTAGATATGTTTGATTTGTCTCCTTTTTTGTAAATGGGTTTTATGATTGTTCTTTTTAGTATTTGCCAGTGATAGGTTGACTATATGTAATACTGGCACCACTACATACTTGGCTCATTTCTTTAAAAGAATCACTAGCACCTCTCTTTTGGCCATACGTACTTCCTTATTGTAGTCCGTTAGAGTACTTCTATAAAGGTCCCAGTTGCCTGTTTCTTTAGCCCCATTAAAAAGTTGCGGCTATCTCAATCTCTTCACAATTATTCATTGTAGTGATCACGTTTTCCGTATGTTCACGGAGGGAACGCCTATATCCGTCCCAATCCGTTTTCTGAGGATTGGGACGGATTTATTTTTATATGTAACTGGTGTAACATCGTCTTCTTTATTTTGATGTTTTTGCGCTAAGGTTGTTTTTGTACAACTTCCTTGATATTTTCATCTGTATAGGTATAAATAAGATTTTGTTTGGAGGCGATGCACTCGCGATCGTTTTTTGTTGCATCTGTGGATTTAATATTTTCAGTACCACTACTGCCCTGTGTTGTAGGTGACGATTTACCCGCTGATCTTGTTCTATAATTATGAGTTTATATCTTCGATTTTTGGTTATCAAACTGTTTATAACTATAACTATTTTATTCGTCTATTTTATTGTTTTGCTCTTTAATTTTGAGGTCTTGATCAGTGATGCGTTGCAATGCTTCAAAGACTTTCAGTCCAGTATTTTGACAATATTTAGGATTTCACTCACCTCGCTGCTTTGCCCACGATTACAACATTCTTCCCATAACCATTTTACGTGCTTTCAATTATTTTCTAGGAACTTAAGCTCTGATGGCTTGTAGGGACTACACATAGAGGGAGGCTTTTCACCCCACAGCAACTACATTTAACAATTTTCTCATTATCACCTGCCTTCCCGTTGCACTTTACACATAGCACACCTGCACGTGACGCCATATTATATTATTATTATAACTCTCTACCTTCTTGAAAATTTGCACTTTTACGTGTTTTTGAATTTCTTCCTTGCCTGGAACGAGTTTTTTATTTCATTAAAAAGTGTGCCTTACTTTATTGCTCAGTATCATTGTCTTTGCGTTATTTATTTTTATATATTAATTTTTCCAGGTATCTGTTGTATGTGTTTAAGTTCTCATTCGAAGAACCAGTTGAAGAACCTACCTGTATTCTTAATACAATAGTGAAGTAAAAATTGGATTGCGTTGGGTTGGGTAACAATTTGCCAAAACAAAACAAAAGCAGTTACGAGTGCTACTGGAGAAACATACCGCACTAAAAGAAGAGCTAAAGAAGAGAAGATAAAGTCAAATAGCACTGTGACACTAAATTTAAATTAGAAACACACTTTTCTACCATGGGAAATAATTTGAAGACAAACGATTTATTTAGAACAACAAAAGACTGTGATGTACAATCCACCGGTGGACGTATTAGGCTTCGGACCAAAACAACATTCGTCACCAGTTATATTAAATTTGAAGATAATAATAAAATGGTATGGGGCCATACATATATTATGCTAATATTGAACACAACAGTCATGGCTAAACAACCTCCTACCAAGGAGTACATCCTGACGACGAGGATTCAGAAAAGAACTCCAGCAAAGATGAAATTCCAAGTATGACTACAAACAACTAAATACCATGACAATGAATTCTGACCAATTTGTAGTCTCTCGTGCAACAAGTACAGCATATTTGAGAGAAGTCTGTGGTTGCTGCTTAACAAACTGGCAAAATCTTAAACAGGAAATTCGTAAAAATCAAATTGATAATTTCATATGCTTTATACATGACCTGTCCTACGACGACTTGAAAAGGCAATCATATTCCACAAATCCTCAAATATAATAATGGGCAAGAGAAAATATACAGCTAAATTGTTTACGAAACATTTGGTTACATCTTTCAGTCTGAAATCAGGCAACATCAAATTAATACAAAACTAAAGCCAGTGACTCCTACACAAATGAATTATTTCAGCATAAAAGAAATCATAACGTTAATCCAGTTAATCAATGCACTGTAAAATGGAAGAAGTTATTCTCGAAATCTAGAAAGCAAAAAGGTTCAAGATAAGGTGGGTATCAAAGAAGTGGGTATCAAAGAAAAATATTTGACCCCAAGCCATGAATTTGGCATAATATAATAATAATGCATTTAATAATCGACCAAATTAATCGAATTAGCAATGTTTTCAAAGTGTCCTAGATGTAAACCAGGCATTTAATAAAGTATTTGGCCTGAATTGGAATATAGACTGGAAATATATTTGCAGAAAAGTAAAAAATAAACAAAGCGAAAGAGAGCTAGGACTCACCTAGAGTTCCACAAAGCAATACATTAGGCCCTATCCTATATATGGTTTATACGACGATGTACTATTCGAAGTAACTACTTTTGTGGTCGGCACTCTCATGATTAGAGAAGGAAGCAGCACTACAATCCGTAGTCAATAAACTAGAAAAACATGTTCTAATTGCACCAAACTAAACGGAGCGAAATCAGTTTCACCAAAAAGACAATTTAAAAATGATTCAAGCATTTCAAAACAAACCTACATCATAAATGCCCTTTAGTACATATAAAATGAGAATATCTACAAGGATCGCAATAGTAATACCAACAACAAAACACCGAGATTTACATTTTCGCAACACCAACCAACACCAGACTAATGCGACTGAGACAAACTAAAACAATTTCAATTATATTAAGTGAAATGCATCAAGTGGCAGTTACCAAGTGTTTAGTGATTGAGTCGAGTGCGCCAATGGACGCCCATACAACACTCCATGAGCGCTGTATTAGAGTTAAATTAATGTATGAACCAAGTTCATTTTCAATAGCTAGCGCGTCCAGGCTTTCAAACGACTTAATTGCATTATATTGGCACTTTGTTCGTAATATTAAATATAAATTTTAAAATTAAAATTAAATATTGCATTATTGTTATCTGTGACAGCGTTAAATTATTGTTATAAAACGTAACTACAAACAAACTGTTTAAATTTAACAAATGTATGGTCTTATTTGCAAATTTTGAACAACAGTTGCATTGACTAGAAACTCAATATATGTAATGTATATAATTACTTACCGGATCTCTATCCGCCGTCGTCTATGTTCATTTGTGTCAAAGATGTCCACATCTGTATCTAACGGTACATGCGTGTCCTGTAAACAATAATATCTCTTTTTACTTTCTTCTACTTTATGTATAGGAATCATGAAAATTTTCGGAGTCGGGATTTTGATTTTACACGTTTTGAGGCCCCCTGAATCGTTTCTGACTATTTTCGGAATGACGTCTCTGTGTGTGTGTGTGTGTGTGTGTTACTGTGTGTGTGCCTGTATGTGTGTGTTTGTGTGTATGTGCGCGCACTAGCGTCCAAACGATTATAGCTGGAGCTATAAAACTTTAAACTTAAGATTTCTATACAGCAAGGATTAAAACGTCCTATTTTGAAAGCAATATCTCAACCGGGAGTGATGGTTTACTCTTATCACATTTTCTATATCTCGAAAACGGTACATGTTATCGAAAAAAATATTCTTACAAAAGTTAAAGATACTGATATTTTAAATAACATTTATTTGAAAAGTTTTTTCGAAAAATGTAGTATAACTAAGTATAAGAAAGTTCAGTGCGGACCACTGCACTTAACCTTTGTTTGCTATTACAATTAACATTCTTTTGTTTTGTAATAAATTCCCATTTACTAATTTTTGCATAATTTCTAGTTATATATTATATATAATATGTAATTTTAATTTTATGAAAACTTTGAGATATGAACCATATTATAACAAATAGACATATTTTTTGTTTTGTGGCTTTGTTTCAACATATATAAACAATGCGTCAAATGAAGGACCGAAACAATTGTATTCTTTCATATTTTGACATGCTTAACGGGTTTGATAAATTAAGGGTGTCGTGTAAGCGAGAGGGTAAAATACCCTTTTCATTTTAGCTGTATCCAACTCGGACTTTCGTGTGGTACATTATGTGCGTAGATATTCCAACTATACGTGAAATAATAATGGCCTTTGCCGTAATTAACGTAATGAGCATTATTATGAAATTACAAAATTACTTGACACGACCAAATAAATTTATGTTTCCAATTTAAAGATTATGTTAATTATGGTCTAATATTACGTTTTTATGATTATTTAATGCCGATGATTATGGAAATTCCGCAGGCTATTATACAAAGTTACGCCTATAACGATCCCCTTAATAAGATAATAGCTTGAAATGCCATAAATATAAATTATTGCGGAATATAACTATATCCAATTTTCATCATTTCGTTCGGTATAACTTGTCATCACACGTCTATAAATTTAGTTGAGGATCCCTGGGGATATCCCCACTTGTTACCTCGCATGCAAATACGGGGGTGATCTTCCGTCAAGTTGCTGCTATACCCCAGGGGTGCATACAGTGAAGATCTTAAGACGAATACATTCGCACTTCCATTATGTAAGATAATGCCTTGCACAATAGTATTTTGTCCCACAGACTATTTGTTAAACTAATCAATACCGAAACTGTTTATTCGAGCTCGCTCGAATAATCTCGGATAAATGTATATTAAAAACATAAACTTGCCAAATTACATCACTCGAGGTTTTCACAAGAACACGCTACATATTTTACTACCAATTAAACTAATTGTTATATAATGTCATTCAACTCCATAATCTAAGTGAGTAGTTATTTCAATGATAAGTTTTATCTGCGCAATAAGTTAATAATTACTTTGAAGCTACTTTATTTCATTAAAAATAACATAAAAAACATCGTTACATTTCGCGACGAATTGCACCAATTTATTCGAAAAAACTCACGATTTTTAACGCTTGCTATTTCTAAACTATTAGAGATAGGCTCATGGTATTTTTTAGGCAACTCAATTCTCTTAATTTATGTCGAATTGGATCGAGTATCTAATGAAACGTACCAACATTTACCACGCGTATCGACCAATCACTTTTTCTGTCGGAAAAACGTTACAATGTTATAATAAACAGTAGGTTACATACAAGCACTGTATACAAAATATATGGGCCTTTTATATTCAATCAGAGATATCTAATTATGTGAGGATAATAAATATCAGAGACCAAGTTAGAGAAAGTCAGCAAGCACCATTCTTAGTGTTTCTCAGTGTTGTACATTTTTCTTATTCCTTTTTGTACATCGCCTACTTTCCTCTTTGCTGTCCTAAGTTTCCTCAATGTTTCCAATATTTCTTCCATATTCCCTCTCTTGTTGCACGTACCATGATTTTCCTTGTCTTTAATTTTCTTCTTTCTTTTTTCATCTGAATTCTTTCTACTGGTCTGCTTTGCTTGAATGGGTTCGATTTCTCTATCTAGACTTTCGTCCTGCGATGCTGCTGCCACTAATGTCGTCTTTTAAAGTTTATGCACTTTCTTCTTTCTCTTTTACGTAATGTTTTTCCAATTCGTCCATCACACTGATTATTTATTTCCTCCACGACTTATATTTTCAATTTCAATTTTAAATATTATATTGTCCTAATTACATACATATCCACAACTAAATTTATAAACTCCCGTTTCATCACGCGACTAGAAACTTAAATTGTATCTTTAAAATCAAGGTTATAAGGTTTATTTTGGATCAAATAACACTGTACGGAACTTACTAGAAAATCCAAAAGACAATATTGAGGTAAATGAAAAATATACGCAATTGAATGTAAAGATGTGACAAAAAATATATTGGCCAAACTAGACGTTCCGTATAAAGGCGTTATAAAGAGCACATCGCTCATTTTCGATTCAATAGACCGGAAAAATCTAGCGCGGCTCAATATATTTATGACACAGGATATGCCTAGGATTAGAATCTTTATTAATTTAATTAGTTAAACACACACATTGAATTAGATGGGTATATAATGTCATTATATAAATTATAAATTTAAAATATATGCAGTTATAATTTTGAATTATTATTAAGAATTGTCTAACAGTTATGTAAATATCAAAACTATGTAGGATGGTGCAATAGTTAGCCATGATTCAAACGCACATCATTGTCAAATATTCAACAGTTTAGAAAAAATCAGATACGCAATGAAATTGGTGTGATATATAAATAAAGGTTGTAATATTTGGACGTTTAGAACGGACGAAACGTGTTTTAATTACGTTCAAGTAAAAAAAATCAATTAATTTGGACCAATTGTTCGCACATAATGAAAGAATAAAAAGTTAAACAACGATGGATACCAGGGAGAGAATTCAAAGGAAGGCAGACGAGGAGAATTTAGAACGAAGGGAGGACATGCCAGCAGAAGGACAGACTAAGGACGTAGATATGATGACGTTTATACCGAACATGATGGAAAGGATGCAGATAATGGAACAAGGATTGAGAGAGAAGATGGAAGGAGTACAACAGAAAATGGAGCAAGGACTGGGAGAGAAATGGAAGTAATACAACAGAAGATGGAAGGAGTTCAACAGAAAATGCAGCAAGGACTGGGAGAGAAGATGGAAGCAATACAACAGAAGATGCATGTAGGACAAGAGAAGATGGAAATAATACAACAGAATATGGAAGAAGTAGAACAGAAGATGGAAGTAGGACAGGAGAATTAAAACAAGATCTAGGAACAATGCTGCAACAAAATCAAGAAGAACTACTGTTGAAGATAAAAGACGGAAAGACCGAATTGAGACAGGAATTTCAACTGGAATTGACGGGTATTAATGATAAGATAAATGAGAAAATAGTTCGTCAATTTGATATGCTTGAGAGAGAAAATGTTGTAATTAAAAATAATATAAATATAATCACGACTGAAGTAGGGGGAATGAAAGAGAAATTAGAAGTGAATATTAGAAGTATTGAGGAATTAAAAACAGCTAACAATTAATTAAAAGAGAGTCAACAAAAATCAGAAAATACAAAGGGATATGTTAGAAATAATTAATTTAGAAACGGTTACTGGATCAAATGTCAATATCAGTTTAGATTTATTGCAAACTATATGTTCTCAGTTGGTGCGTGAGTAAAGAGGTGATTTTGACGCTCCGTAAATAATCTCAAACAACTGGGAAATTACGAGCAATAAATATACATAAAGTGTGTGAGGGATAGACAGGAACAGTCTAAAGTGAATACAGTGGTGTTAATATAAATAAATAAGGTAAGAGAATTGATTTAAAACATATATTAAAATTACATTTAACTGAAACGATAAAAGTCAGGTCTTCGACGGGTTGACCGGGGCCTGCTTTTTACGCGATCTGAAGCAAAAAATATTGATAGCGATAAGAGTAATAGTAACATATAAGGACAGAGCCGGAGTTAGGATAATTTTAATTTTAAGTTAAAATGACTAATACGGACAGCGAGTCTATGGACATGGACAAAAGAAAGAGAGAAGTAGATGAGGAGGACAGTGAAGAAGAAGCAAGAGCCTTGCCAAAAATTAAGAAGACAAGTAGATCACCCAAACAAAAGTACGAGAAAAAAATAGACAAAATATTAGAAATACTGGGGGAGCTAAAAACAGACATGAACGAAATAAAACTAGATCAGGCCAAAACTAATAAGGAAATAACAAAAATAAAGAAAGATAATGAGGAACTAAAGAAGGAAAATGTTAATATAAGAAAAGATTACATGGAGATTAAAAATGAGTTACAAGACACAAATAAGAGATTGGTACAATTAGAAAAAGAGAAGAGACGCAACAATATAGTAATATCAGGACCAGCTATACATATAAAAAGACCAATTGAAATAAAAGAGGGGATGAACAATTTAATTCGAGAAAAGTTAGAAATTGAAGTAAAGATTAAAACAGCCTATAAAATAGGACCAAAAATGTGCTTAGTAGAATTAGAGAGTTTCGAGGACAAAATGGAGATAATGAGGAATAAGAAATATAAGAGGAGAGAAAATATTTATTAATAACGATATGACAAAAGAAGAAAGGGACATCGATAAACAAATTAGAAACACAGCAATGGAGGAGAGAAAACATGGTAAAAACGTTAAAATTGGGTATCAGAAGATGTTCATAGATGGGAAAGTATGGCGATGGAACAAAGTAAAGGGAAGACTAGAAGAAGGAGAAGAGAAAATAACAGCTGATTCAAAAAACTAATTAATATCAGGTCGGAACACAAGGTTACGAACACGGCAAAGAAAAAGGACGTTGAAAGAGACAAAGAAAAACACAAAGTCAAAGAAAGAATCTGGAAACTGGGAACATGGAATACAAGAAGCTTGAAGGAGAAAGAGAATGAAGTAATATTCGAGTTTAATAGAACTGGAATAGATATATTGGTGATACCGGAGACAAAGAAAAAAGGAAAAGGAGAAAAAGAAGTAGCAGATGGACATGTACTCATATACAGCGGAGTACCAGAAAATAGTAGAGCAAGAGAAGGTATAGGGTGTTTAATTAAAAATAAATTAGCAAAAACCATTACGAAATGGAAAGGATGGTCGGAAAGAATACTATAAGTAGAGCTCTTGATCGAAAAAGAAATAATTACGATAATAGCAATATATGGACCAAGTGAAAATGAGAAAAAGGAAATAAAGGATAAGTTTTGGGAGGAACTAACAATGATTACAGAAAATGCTAAAGGAAAATTATTTGTAGCAGGGGATTTTAATGGCAGAGTGGGAATTAGAAGGAGCGATACAGAAAACGTAATAGGGAAATATGGAGAAGAAGAAAGAAACAATAATGGAGGTAGATTGATAGACTATTGCACATTAAATAACTTGATAATAACTAATACCTTCTATCAACACAAAGATATACACAAATTTACTAGAGTTGTACCAAGTATAGACCAAAAATCAATAATAGACTATATATTGGTAGAAAAGAACAATAGAAAATCGGTCAAAGATGTAAGAGTAAGAAGAGGAGCAGAGATATTTAGCGACCACTACTTACTAGTAGGGAAAATCAAAGAGATGGGTAAGGAAGAAGAAAGCGAAAAAGAAGAAGAAGGCACAGAACTACATGAAAGTATAAAAGTATACAAATTACAAGAAACAAATATAGAGGAAAAATATAAAGAAATAATAGATAGGGAAATACAAAATGGTAAAGAGAACTGGGACCAGATGTCAGCAGAACAAATGTGGCAAGAAATAAATACAATAATTATAAAAGCAGCTAGACAAGCATGTGGAGTGAGCAAAATAAATAAACAGCATAAAAGAACAGCGTGGTGGAATTATGAATTAAAGGCGCAAATAAAACTAAAAAAGAAAAAATGGGAAGAGTATCTAACAAACAAAACAGAAAATATGTACAATAAATATAAAGACCAGCGAATAAGAGTTAAAAATATGGTACACGAAGTAAAAAATAAGTCCTGGCAGGAATTTGGAGAAAAGCTTGAACGCAAAAGTAGAGAAAACCAAAAACTATTCTATAAAGTTATGAAAACTCTAAGACAGGGTAAAACAGTAAGAACCACAACAATAAAGAATAAAGAAGGAGAAACACTAATTAAAAAGAAAGATATAATGAATAGGTGGAAGGAATACTTCCAAGAATTATTAGGAGAAAGGACGCAAGAGGATGAAAACATAGTTGCAGAAGAAGAAGTTGCAGATGTAGACGAAGAACATTCAAATGAAGGAGAAATGGACATAACAGAGGAAGAAATGAAAATGGCATTAAGGAAAATGAAAAATGGAAGATCACCAGGACATGACAAGATTACAGTCGAAATGATCAAGAAGATAGGAACAGAAGGAAATAAGTTACTAATAAAAATGTACAACAAAATATGGAAGGAGGAAAGGATTCCAAAAGACTGGGAAGTTGGGCAGATAGTGCCGATCTATAAAAAGGGGGACAGTAAGGCGTGTAATAACTATAGGGGGATAACATTATTGAGTACCCCTCTGAAACTTTATGAACAAATATTAGAAAGGAGGTTGAAGAGTGTAATAGAACCGACACTGATGGAAGCGCAAAGTGGTTTTCGCAAAGGAAGAAGTGTACAAGATAACATATTTGCTATCAAACAAATAGTTACAAAAATAACAGAATTCAAGAAAAAAGCCTTCCTAGCGTTCATTGACCTAGAAAAGGCATTTGATAAAGTACCGCGAAAAACATTATGGGAAATTATAAGCAGAAGAGGAGTCAGACCAAAAATGGGAAGAGTAATAGAAAATCTGTACAAAAAGACTAGGAACTATGTTATTAGTAATAATAGCACATCCGAAGAGTTCATCACAAAAGAAGGTTTGAGGCAGGGAGGAGTTATGAGCCCGGTATTATTTATAGTATTTATGGACGAAATCATTAGGAAATGTCACACGAACATTAAAAGGTTACATATAGGATATCGAAATTTGCAACCGATATATATATAACAGAATTTGCTTTTGCGGACGATATTGTTGTAATGGCGGGAAGTGAGCAAGCTCTACAGATGAATCTTGAATATTGGAGCAAAACATTGACTGAACATGGGATGAGCATGAACATCGACAAAACTAAGATAATGGCAGTAACAAAAGAATCACAAAGGCTAAATATACAAATAAATGGTAAATTAATAGAGCAAGTACAAAAATACAATTACTTAGGAGTGACAATTGACCATGTAGGAAACCAAGAGATAGATATAACGGAAAGAATAGAGAAAAGTAACAAATTATACTATGCAATAAATAAGACGTTCATAAATAAAAGAGAAGTGACACAGAAAACAAAAATGAGTGTATATAAAACGATTTTTAGACCAATATTGACGTACGGATGCGAGTCGTGGGTCTTGTCGACAAGAATGAAAGCAAGATTAGAGGCAACAGAGATGAAGTATCTTAGACGAGTTAAAGGTGTCACATTAAGAGATAGAATACGAAGCAGCCAAATAAGAGAAGAATTGGAGATTGAACCGTTGAGAGAATTTATAGAAAGACGACAGTTGAGTTGGTGGGGTCACCTACAAAGAATGGATAGTGGAAGAATAGCGAAGCAAGTATGGGAAGCAAGAGTATTAGGAAGGAGAGGAAGAGGGAGACCGCACGAGACATGGGATAAAGGGATAATAAAAACATTAATAAAAAGGGGAAAAACGTGGAGAGAGGCGAAGGAAATGGCAAAGGATAAAAAAGTGTGGTGCAAATTTGTGCATGGAATAAACATTTAGTTTAGATTAAGAACATTTATTTTATTGTAATATATGAACCCCTACACCAAATTGGTAGATGGGAATTGATTATATATATATATATATATTTATTGCAAACTACGGGGATAATAGAAATAATGTCATACTTATACCTATAAGAGACAGAAGGAAATAAATGCAGATTATTAGAACGACTTTAAAGGAATATGCGAGTTTCTGGTTTGATACGATAGAAAAAAGGCAATGTCAAAATTATAAAGAATTTGAGATTAAATTTATAAAACAATATTTTGGGAATTTTGAGCAGAGAAGAATTTAATCATGGGAATGTATTTAACAGGCACAAGACTATTCAGGAACTCTTATGCTTTGAAAAAGTTGTCAACGGTACAATATTTAACACCAAAATTATCTAGTGAAGAGTTGATTAAATATTTAGCGACATTTTGATAGTGAAATACAAAGAACGGTTGTAGTGCAAAGAATGGAACAATTCAACTTATGAAAATCCTAACAATTTTATATTAGAGGGAAATACGACAATTTTAGAAGAGGAAGATTTATTATTTATAAAGGGAAATGTTGCTGATAAAGAAATTAAAATGTTGATTGATAGTGGAGCAGAAAATAGTTTAATTAGTAAGAATTTTATATATAAACATTATGAAATATTCAAAGATAAAATTATACCTACCAAGAAAATAGAATTGATATCAGCAATTATAAGTAAGTTAACGAATATAGAAAAAATAATTATGGTAGTCATAACCTCAGCAATGGTGTACCAATCCGGCACCTTAGAGATAGTTATGAAGCCAATAAACAATACATTGTTTAAGAACGAACCGTGGACCTTTCAGCAGGAGTCCGCCTCAGCACATAAGGCAAAAACGACACAAAGGTGGTTAAGCAACAATTTGCCCAATTTTATTTCAACCGTTGATTGGCCTTCTGCTAGTCCAGATCTGAACCCTTAGAGTATAAGTTGTGGTGTGTATTAGAGGTCATGGTCTACACTACTCGTCACCCAAATTTGGAATCCCTAAAGCGTGCCCTTATCCGAGCAGTGGACAATTTTCCTAGGAATTTTGTACGTACTGCGATGGACGATTGGCCTGTCAGACTTCGGTCGTGCTGGAGGGCAAGCGGCGGCAATTTTGAGTAACTTTATTTTTCTTTTATTTTCTTTTATTCTCAAATATGAAATAAATAAAAATACAAAAAAATATTTCCAAAAAGTTTTGTCATTTTTATTATATCACGGAAAAACCGTGTACCAGAACTTATGAAAATAGTCAGGATGGAACGGTCACTTCCGGTTGAGGTATTGCTTTCAAAAGAGGATTTTCTTTCCTGCTATATACAAATCTTAAGTTTAAAGTTTTATAGCTCTAGCTATAATCTTTTGGACGCTAGAGCGCGCACAGACACACAGACTCACAGGCACAGACACACACGACAGACACACACACAGACTTCATTCCGAAAATAGTCAGATACAGGGGACCTCAAAACGTGTATATCCGTTAAAATCTCGAGTTCGAAAATTTTCATGATTCCTATACTTACTTAAATTGAAAATTTGTCTTGTCAAATCTGACAGCAAAATGTAAAATTTACACGAAAGATGGTCGAATCTTACACCTCAATGGTACAGTGAACATTAATTAAAACAGGTCCATGAAGACTAACTGGTGGATGGCTAGACAATATTGTTTCTGGGTTATTACCCTTCGACAGTAGCGATTACGAAGAACCTTAGTTGTTGAAATACCTTTACATGTAGTGGCCATCAAAACTTCTTGGCGCGAGCCAATCACTCCTAACGAACCACTGACAACAGAACACTGACGAGACGATACCTTGTCTAACACCTTGCGGAGACTAAACAAGAGACGACTGTCAAACGTCCAGTGTCAACATATAAAAGGATTGCTGCAATTAAGTTCAAAAACAATTCAACTTGAAAATGTGTCTTGTCAAATCTGACAGCAAAATGTAAAATTTACACGAAAGATGGTCGAATCTTACACCTCAATGGTGCAGTGAACATTAATTACCACCACCAGTTAGTCTTCATGGACCTGTTTTGATGGCCACTACATGTAAAGGTATTTCAACAACTAAGGTTCTTGGTAATCGCTGCTGACGAAGGGTAATAACCCAGAAACAATATTGTCTAGCGATCCACCAGTTAGTCTTTAATTAATGTTCACTGCACCATTGAGGTGTAAGATTCGACCATCTTCCGTGTAAATTATAACGTGTGAGCAACGGAATTGTGATTCAGGGAGGGCTTTGGAAGTTTTCGCGTATGTCTTAGATTAATTTTGAGTAATAGATCTACTCGCCGTTACTAACAGGTGTACCAACCCTTTTACCGGTAACTTAAATTTAGATTAAATCAAACTGCAGGCAAAGCTGTAAAAACTGAAGTTATGTTGGCAATAAAATTTTAAATAATACATTTTAATCATGACAACCAATAGTAATTATCAAATAAGATGAGTTATATGGCCACCACCGACATCACAATGTAACTCTTCCTTTGACGTCGTGCAACATGTTCATAAATGGTGTTTAAATTTCATTAAAAACTGTTTTACAATACTTCAAAAAGTGACAGTTTAAATGAACTATTTTATTGGATTAAAATTACACATTCATTGTATGTCTATCTCCCTCTTCCAGGGTCAACTCTAAAACATAATTCCGTTGCTCTCACGTTACTTACTTATACATAGAGTATAAGAAAGAAAAATACGAAAGCAAAATACGATCAGCTAAAGTTATGGGGTGTCATTAAAATATAATCACCAAAAATATCATTGCTAATGTAAATTTGTATTGCCTTTAAATATTACTCATTCAATTGTACTTGCTGTGATACGCTTCCAACACTTTTCATATTGCCCATCGCGATGAAAAAATGGCTATTTTACAAAAAGTTGTTTCAGTTAGAAAGTTTATTTGATGTTTATTTATAAACGTAATTGAAATAAAATTGTTCAGAAAATTATTTATTTAGAAAATAAATTGTAACAGTTCATAACGTTAGCAGAAAATTATTTGTTTAAAATGTGAATTATAACACTTCATAACAAATTATTTATTCAGAACATGCCGTGATGTAGACGTAGTGGTGGTGGATAAGTAGCAGTTGGAATGCCGATACAAACGTTTATTGTAACACTTCATAACAGATTATTTATTCAGAACATGCCGTGATGTAGACGTAGTGGTGGTGGATAAGTAGCAGTTGGAATGCCGATAC
This sequence comes from Geotrupes spiniger, assembly GCA_959613385.1. Classification (NCBI taxonomy): domain Eukaryota; kingdom Metazoa; phylum Arthropoda; class Insecta; order Coleoptera; family Geotrupidae; genus Geotrupes; species Geotrupes spiniger. The sequence goes on from OY390741.1 coordinate 6,555,205, forward strand.
AAACGTTTATTGTAGCACTAAATATCCCTTCATTTCGAATTTTAAATGTTAGGTGCATGTATTCGTGAAGCCCAACTTTAAAATCACGGCGAAAGTTTCTTATAGACAACTCTCCTGAAGCACCGCCGACTCTCAAACGGTAATAATATGTATAATGACCTAAAACAAAATGTCATAGATTTATGACGAACAAATATGCCGTGGGTTTCATTGAAGATACGAAAATGTCCGTCAGTTCCTGTAGATGTGCACTGGTAACTGTTAAGCAGGTATCGTTTTAATTTAATTTATCAGACACTACGAACTCGAGGAATGTCTACTTACCAAAACCGCATTGTGTTATTTCCAATAGTATTCTATATTGATGGCCCTCAATTACTCGTCTCAAAATAACTTTGTCACGTAAAACGTTAACGTAGAAATTACAATTATAATTTAAGAATCGACGATCCTACAAAAATAACATGTGGTAAATATGATCGGGTATTCCTCAGTATAACGTACCATATTGTTGACCACGATTGCACTTATATCCACAAATTACAACTTTGAAACTGTTTATTTGACACAAACGACAAAGGGTTGGAATTGTCACTATGAAATTTGGTTCGACCAAAGCTGCCTTGTTACAAAAACTAAACTCCCTAGGAAAAGGTAACTATATTTGGAAATGATATTAATTGAATGGTGTAAACTAGATAGAGAATTAATGATAATGAAAGATGATAGTTAATGTTGGAGTGTACATCCGAGAAAATCATTAAAAAATCATCCAGATCTTTGTTTCCTACGGTTTTAGCAGTTGGTAGCGTTGATCCAACTAAAATGTCCATAACAGATACACATACGACTTAGCATTATGTATGAGGTAACTGTGGTGTTGTAAATACGTATATTTCTTCAGCAAACATTATTGTAATATTTTGTTAAATACATTTTGACGTCGATGGTTTCACAATTATGAACCATGAAACTTTTATTGACGTCGATATTTCGACGATTTATTTAAAAATCTCGAGTTCGAACATTTTCATGATTTCTACACTTGCTTATATACATAGAGTATAAGTAAGAAAAACACGTTTGACTAGCCAACATAATGACTAAAAATCGACCAGCTAAAGTGATGGGGTGTCATTAAAATATAATCAGAAAAAATATCATTACTGATGTAAATTTGTATTGCCTTTAAATATTACTCATTCAATTGTACTTACTGTGATACGCCTCCAACACTTTTCATATTGCCCATCGCGATGAAAAAATGGCTATTTTACAAAAAGTTGTTTCAGTAACAAAGTTTATTTGATGTTTATTTATAAACGTAATTGAAATAAAATTGTTCAGAAAATTATTTATTTAGAAAGTAAATTGTAACAGTACATAACGTTAGAAGAAAATAATTTGTCTAAAACGTGAATTATAACACTTCATAACATATTATTTATTCAGAACATGCCGTGATGTAGACGTAGTGGTGGTGGATAAGTAGCAGTTGGAATGCCGATACAAACGTTTATTGTAGCACTAAATATCCCTTCATTTCGAATTTTAAATGTTAGGTGCATGTATTCGTGAAGCCCAACTTTAAAATCACGGCGAAAGTTTCTTATAGACAACTCTCCTGAAGCACCGCCGACTCTTAAACGGTAATAATATGTATAATGACCTAAAACAAAATGTCATAGATTTATGACGAACAAATATGCCGTGGGTTTCATTGAAGATACTAAAATGTCCGCCAGTTCCTGCAGATGTGCACTGGTAACTTTTAAGCAGGTATCGTTTTAATTTAATTTATCAGACACTACGAACTCGAGGAATGTCTACTTACCAAAACCGCATTGTGTTATTTCCAATAGTATTCTATATTGATGGCCCTCAATTACTCGTCTTAAAATAACTTTGTCACGTAAAACATTAACGTAGAAATTACAATTATAATTTAAGAATCGACGATCCTACAAAAATAACATGTGGTAAATATGATCGGGTATTACTCAGTATAACGTACCATATTGTTGACCACAATTGCACTTATATTAACAAATTACAACTTTGAAACTGTTTATTTGACACAAACGACAAAGGGTTGGAATTGTCACTATGACATTTGGTTCGACCAAAGCTACCTTGTTACAAAAATTAAACTCCCTAATAAAAGGTAACTATATTTGGAAATGATATTAATTGAATGGTTTAAACTAGATAGAGAATTAATGATAATGAATATGTACATAGAGTATAAGTAAGAAAAACACGTTTGACTAGCCAACATAATGACTAAAAATCGACCAGCTAAAGTGATGGGGTGTCATAAAAATATAATCAGAAAAAATATCATTACTGATGTAAATTTGTATTGCCTTTAAATACTACTCATTCAATTGTACTTGCTGTGATACGCCTCCAACACTTTTCATATTGCCCATCGCGATGAAAAAATGGCTATTTTACAAAGAGTTGTTTCAGTAACAAAGTTTATTTGATGTTTATTTATAACCGTAATTGAAATAAAATTGTTCAGAAAATTATTTATTTAGAAAGTAAATTGTAACAGTTCATAACGTTAGCAGAAAATTATTTGTCTAAAACGTGAATTATAACACTTCATAACAAATTATTTATTCAGAACATGCCGTGATGTAGACGTAGTGGTGGTGGATAAGTAGCAGTTGGAATGCCGATACAAACGTTTATTGTAGCACTAAATATCCCTTCATTTCGAATTTTAAGTGTTAGGTGCATGTATTCGTGAAGTCCAACTTTAAAATCACGGCGAAAGTTTCTTATAGACAACTCTCCTGAATCACCGCCGACTCTTAAACGGTAATAATGACCTAAAACTGTATAATGACCTAAAACAAAATGTCATAGATTTATGACGAACAAATATGCCGTGGGTTTCATTGAAGATACGAAAATGTTCTTCAGTTCCTGTAGATGTGCACTGGTAACTATTAAGCAGGTATCGTTTTAATTTAATTTATCAGTAAAGTCCGGATTTTTAGGTCATTAAAAAATGAAAATAGTCGCCTAACTAGTCGCTAAAAATCATTAATTAGGTGGTCGGTATGTCGTTTGCTTTGGAAGTTTATTTCTAGATAGAAAAAACAAAAACGTCAATAAGTTGAAATAAACTTTATTCGTAGGCATTACAAACCAAATACCTTTCCGGGAGCTCCTTGCAAATTATTTTCAACATCATGTATAAGTTTTAAAGAATTTGCTAGTGGCAGACCCACTGTCTATAACGTAGTTGTTATATTTACAACACCCCCAAAGTGTGTTTTAATATAAAACAAATCGTATTTTACATCTCTTTTTCGAGATATTTTTGGGCGTTCTCGATACATTTAGATTCATTTGGACAAAAGTGCATTACAACCTGAAGCAAAAATAAAATATAAACTGGGCAGATATTGATTAAAAGCAAAACAAACCTGTTTAATCTCGTCAAAGTGATCTGCATAAAATATCGCTGCTCCAATCTAAGTTCCCCACCTTGTGATAATAGGTTGTGGCGGTAAAGGAACATTGACTAATGTATTTTTATAGTGCTGCACACGAAGAGGTGCTATTAAAACACCTTTTTAATCTTGGAAATAAGGCCGTCTATGTCTTCATATTCATTTCTTATTGCTTCGCACACTAAATTTAAACCATGTGCTATGCATGTAAGGTGTTGAACTTCAGAATAAAATATTTTCAGATTAGAGCCAGCTTTCAGCATGTATGATGCTCCATCAGAGATAAATAGTTTTACTTTTGAATGTTGAATTCCTGAAGGCATCTGAGTTACAAATATTATGGCGTATAGACTGAATTACCTTAAAAAAAATTATACGGAACGTCAACGTCACGCAACGAGTCGCTACATGAATATTGTAATCATCGTTTTCAATGTCAAAAAATGCAATAAAAACTTAGCAATGATTGCATTCATTTTGAATGCGAAAGAAGGAAATGAAAGCAAACTGTCTGGAACGTAACGTCAAAATATTATAAAAGAAACCTAGACGGCCCATGACGTTGACGGTCCATGACGTTGCCTGCCTATGTGAATGTAACCATTAAAATGCCCTCTGCAGTGTTTTGACGTACGACGTACACAACATAGCATGAAATTGCAAAAAAACAACAATAAACCTATTTAGGCACAAAAAATCATGTATAAGGTTGTATTATAGGTCACTAGGCAGCATAAAGCAGAAATAGGCATTTTAGGCACGAACAAATGGGCTCTAAAATTATTTATTTCTATCAAAATTAATATATATATATATATCAGTTTCATTAAAATGCCTACAAAAGTGAAAATAGTCAAAAAACCTAAAATCCGGACTTTATTTATCAGACACTACGAACTACGAACGAAGGTCTACTTACCTAAACCGCATTGTGTTATTTCCAATAGTATTCTATATTGATGGCCCTCAATTACTCGTCTCAAAATAACTTTGTCACGTAAAACATTAACGTAGAAATTACAATTATAATTTAAGAATCGACGATCCTACAAAAATAACATGTGGTAAATATTCCTCAGTATAACGTACCATATTGTTGACCACAATTGCACTTATATCCACAAATTACAACTTTGGAACTGTTTATTTGACACAAACGACAAAGGGTTGGAATTGTCACTATGAAATTTGGTTCGACCAAAGCTACCTTGTTACAAAAATTAAACTCCCTAGGAAAAGGTAACTATATTTGGAAATGATATTAATTGAATGGTTTAAACTAGATAGAGAATTAATGATAATGAAAGATGATAGTTAATGTTGGAGTGTACATCCGAGAAAATCATTAAAAAATCATCCAGATCTTTGTTTCCTACGGGTTTACCAGTTGGTAGCGTTGATCCAACTAAAATGTCCATAACAGATACACATACCACTTAGCATTAAGTATGAGGTAACTGTGGTGTTGTAAATACGTATATTTCTTCAGCAAACATTATTGTAATATTTTATTAAATATATTTTGACGTCGATGGTTTCACAATTATGAACCATGAAACTTTTATTGACGTCGATATTTCCTTGAAGGACAAGTTTATCTTACGTGTTAATATATGTACGTCAACAGACGCTACTAGATGGAATTAAGTAAAGTTACGTCACTGGGTTTGCAAATGTGAATCTAAAATTTTATTGCAGAAAATCTGGAATTTCACGCCAAAATAATATCCAAGGACAGATATAAGGAGCATGAGCATCAACGTTCCAACTTAAAAATAAATAAATACGGAAGATAATGTTGCATAAAATATTTATACTTGCGAGAGAAAGAAATTGTATACGAATATACGATAATTGATAGAAATCGTATGGATACAACTCGATACCATATGCTCGATTCACTTATTAGGAAGGTTATATTTTTTAATGATTATAAATAAATTAAATGAAAAGTAGGGGAGAAAAATCGATTATAGATTTAGTGGCGATCTATGCACAGACTGTGATCATTATTCAGTACAAACAGTTATTAAAAGATGGAAAAACAGAAAAGATGTTAAAATAAGCAAAGCTAGACATAATAAAAGTAGAAATGACGTCATTAAAGTATACAGACTAATCGATGTAGTTATAAAAATCCAATATAAAAGTAGTGGAGAGCTATAGAGAAAAGAACTGTGAAGAGAAAGAACTGTGAAGACGCTAGTTATGTAGAATTACTATGGAATACGTTTAAACATACCATTGAGAAATTGTGTGGGAAAATAAACAAAACGAATTTCCAAGGCACAACCACAAGTTATGGTACAATTATTATCGGCCCTATTCGTAGAAATCCACTCTGGAAGCAGCAAATATTGTCGCGGGAAATGAATATAACAAAGATATCTGTTTCTCGCATCATTAAATATGACTTGTGACTACGGGCTTACAAAAGACATACCGGTCATCTACTTACGGCGGCATGGAAGCAGATCCCGGAGCAAAAATCAAAAGCACTGCTTCCTCAGTACGCAAATAACGCCCATAGAATAATATTGTTTACAGGTGAGAAAATTTTCACAGTGGACGAGTCTTTCAATAAACAAAATGATAGAGTATATGGTCAGTCATCTCGACAAGCATCGGAAGTGGTTCCTAGAGAACAAAGGGGTCACTATCCTACTTCTATGATGGTATGGTCAGGAGTCGCATATGATGGGATCAGAAAGCTCCATTTATGCGAAAGAGAAATCATAACCTCAGCAATGGTGTACCAATCCGACACCTTAGAGATAGTTATGAAGCCAATAAACAATACATTGTTTAAGAACGAACCGTGGACCTTTCAGCAGGAGTCCGCCTCAGCACATAAGGCAAAAACGACACAAATGTGCTTAAGCAACAATTTGCCGAATTTTATTTCAACCGTTGATTGGCCTCCTGCTAGTCCAGATCTGAACCCCCTAGATTATAAGTTGTGGTGTGTATTAGAGAGCATGGTCTGCACTACTCGTCACCCAAATTTGGAATCCCTTACCCGAGCAGTGGACAATTTTCCTAAGAATTTTGTACGTACTGCGATGGACGATTGGCCTGTCAGACTTCGGTCGTGCTGGAAGGCAAGCGGCGGCCATTTGGAGTAAACTTATTTTCTTTTATTCTCAAATATGCAATAAATAAAAATACAGGTAATGCTTTCAAAATAGCACATTTTCTTTCCTGCTATATACAAATCTTCATTTTCTTTCCTGCTATATACAAATCTTAAGTTTAAAGTTTCATAGCTCTAGCTATAATCGTTTGGACGCTAGAGCGCGCACAGACACACAGACTCACAGACACAGACAGACAGACACACAGATAGACGCACAGACAGACAGACACACAGACGCATTCCGAAAATAGTCAGAATAGATACAGGGCACCTCAAAACGAGTATATCCTTTAAAATGTCGAGTTCGAAAATTTTCATGATTTCTACAGTTGCTTATATATGTACATAGAGTATAACTAAGAAAAACACGTTTGACTAGCCAACATAATGACTAAAAATCGACCAGTTAAAGTTATGGGGTGTCATTAAAATATAATCACCAAAAATATCATTACTGATGTAAATTTGTATTGCCTATAAATATTACTCATTCAATTGTACTTACTGTGATACGCCTCCAACACTTTTCATATTGCCCATCGCGATGAAAAAATGGCTATTTTACAAAAAGTTGTTTCAGTAACAAAGTTTATTTGATGTTTATTTATAAACGTAATTGAAATAAAATTGTTCAGAAAATTATTTATTTAGAAAGTAAATTGTAACAGTACATAACGTTAGAAGAAAATTATTTGTCTAAAACGTGAATTATAACACTTCATAACAGATTATTTATTCAGAACATGCCGTGATGTAGACGTAGTGGTGGTGGATAAGTAGCAGTTGGAATGCCGATACAAACGTTTATTGTAGCACTAAATATCCCTTCATTTCGAATTTTAAATGTTAGGTGCATGTATTCGTGAAGCCCAACTTTAAAATCACGGCGGAAATTTCTTATAGACAACTCTCCTGAAGCACCGCCGACTCTTAAACGGTAATAATATGTATAATGACCTAAAACAAAATGTCATAGATTTATGACGAACAAATATGCCGTGGGTTTCATTGAAGATACGAAAATGTCCGTCAGTTCCTGTAGATGTGCTCTGGTAACTGTTAAGCAGGTATCGTTTTAATTTAATTATCAGACACTACGAACTCGAGGAATGTCTACTTACCAAAACCGCATTGTGTTATTTCCAATAGTATTCTATATTGATGGCCCTCAATTACTCGTCTCAAAATAACTTTGTCACGTAAAACATTAACGTAGAAATTACAATTATAATTTAAGAATCGACGATCCTACAAAAATAACATGTGGTAAATATGATCGGGTATTACTCAGTATAACGTACCATATTGTTGACCACAATTGCATTTATATTCACAAATTACAACTTTGAAACTGTTTATTTGACACAAACGACAAAGGGTTGGAATTGTCACTATGACATTTGGTTCGACCAAAGCTACCTTGTTACAAAAATTAAACTCCCTAGTAAAAGGTAACTATATTTGGAAATGATATTAATTGAATGGTTTAAACTAGATAGAGAATTAATGATAATGAATGATGATAGTTAATGTTGGAGTGTACACCCGAGAAAATCATTAAAAAATCATCCAGATCTTTGTTTCCTACGGTTTTAGCAGTTGGTAGCGTTGATCCAACTAAAATGTCCATAACAGATACACATACGACTTAGCATTAAGTATGAGGTAACTGTGGTGTTGTAAATACGTGTATTTCTTCAGCAAACATTATTGTAATATTTTATTAAATACATTTTGACGTCGATTGTTTCACAATTATGAACCATAAAACTTTTATTGACGTCAATATTTCCTTGAAGGACAAGTTTATCTTACGTGTTAATATGTACGTCAACAGACGCTACTAGATGGAATTAAGTAAAGTTACGTCACTGGGTTTGCAAACGTGAATCTAAAAGTTAATTGCAGAAAATCTGGAATTTCACGCCAAAATAATATCCAAGGACAGATATAAGGAGCATGAGCATCAACGTTCCAACTTTAGAAATAAATACGGAAGACACTGTTGCATAAAATATTTATACTTGCGAGAGAAAGAAATTGTATACGAATATACGATAATTGCTAGAAATCGTATGGATACAACTCGATACCATATGCCCGATTCACTTATTAGGAAGGCTATATTTTTTAATGATTATAAATAAATTAAATGAAAAGTAGGGGAGAAAAATCGATTATAGATTTAGTGGCGATCTATGCACAGACTGTGATCATTATTTAGTACAAACAGTTATTAAAAGATGGAAAAACAGAAAAGATGTTAAAATAAGCAAAGCTAGACATAATAAAAGTAGAAATGACGTCATTAAAGTATACAGACTAATCGATGTAGTTATAAAAATCCAATATAAAAGTAGGAGAGCTAAAGAGAAAAGAATACGTTTAAACGTACCATTGAGAAATTGTGTGAGAAAATAAGCAAAACGAATTTCCAAGGCACAACCTGGTAGAATTATGAAATAGAACAAGCTGTAAAGGTAAAGAAAAAAATATGGAATGAGTATTTAAGAAAGTTAATAAAAGTAATTATTGCAGAGTTAAAAAGAAAGGCATGGAAAGAGTTTGGAAATAAAATGGAAGAAAACAGCCAAAGAAATAGTAAATTATTATATATAACATTAAAATCTATAAGGCAGGGTAAAAACTAACTAACTGACGAACAAGCGGACATAGTCGAGTCTGTCAGGACAGCTATGAGCCGCTCGATTGAGTGAAATGACAACGACGACGGGGAGTCCACTAAAATGGCATCTCCCAGGGAAGTCTATAAAATAATTAAAAAGCAAGGACCACTAAAAGCCCCGGGACTAGATAACATTCAAAACAAAACCCTTCGGAACCTCTCCCGGAAAGCCCTAGTCCAACTGACGTACATCATCAACGCCATTCTAACCCTGCAGCATTTTCCAAGCCACTGAAAAAATGCTGTAGTTATTCCTATTCCTAAGCCAGGGAAGCAACGCGACAAACCGGACAGCTACCGGTTTGTCGCGTTAGCCCAAACCCATTAGCCTCCTCAGTACGCTATCGAATGTGACAGAGACAGTGATCAACGATCGACTGAAGGATTATGTCGAAAGGCATGACCTTTACGAAACGAGCAATTTGGTTTCCAAGGCGGACACGATACCGTACAGCAAATGGCAAGACTTGTAACTGACATACGTATGGCTTTTAATCGGAAACAAGTTGTGGCAATGACATTACTGGACTTGTACAAAGCATTTGACAGGGTATGGATAGACGAACTTATCTACAAACTAATTACGTACGGACTACCATTATCATAAACCAGACTGATCCATTCATACCTGAATGACAGACAATTTCAGATAAGAATCGATCTATTATATTATGTCCTCGCCCCATATCATAAGAGCAGGAGTGCCCCAGAGATCCGTTCTTGGTCCGCTATTGTTCTTATTATATGTTAACGACATGCCGACGCACGACGACACATCAATCGCGTTATTCGCAGACGACACGGCCATATATTCAGTATCATCATCAGAAATCATAGCACATGCGAACATCGACAATCACATGGGGGGACTCGAACGATATTATTCCGACTGGAAGCTGACTGCAAATCCGACTAAATGTGAGACGATCACATTCACGCGACGATACAGGCGGTATGCAATACCGAATTCGACAAGGATTAACGGTATTGCAATACCAATCAAAACGAGAGTGAAGTTACCTAGGAGTAACACTAGACACTAAAACGACATTTGGTGCACATATAAAAGAAGCGAACCGACTCGGACACGCCGCCCTAAAGACCATCTACGCGCTGGTCTTCAAGGGCAGCAGATTAACAACTGAAAACAAACTTTTACTATACAAAACAATTATAAGAGCGACGATGACATACGCGTCACCTGTATTTTTCGGAGTTTCGGCAACGAACCTGCAAAAATTGCAGGTGACACAGAACAAGTGTATCAGGTTCGCCCTGGGCGCTGAGCGATACATACGTATACGTGACCTACACGACCAAGCGGACGTGGACGTGGATGATCATACCGTACATGACGAAGTTGGCGGACCGCCGTTCACCACAACTTACAAATACAGACAATTACACAACAATGACATTTGACATGTCACACGCACAAACTGACTATATTGACTATATTAGACGCAACGGACGTACTGAAAGCAAAACTTTTGACAACGTCAAGGGAAGCCCCTTACATGTTTTTAATTGTTAGTTCCTAAATGTTAACTACTTAATAAGCGTCGTTTCGTAGGTGTAAGTTATTTTAAATGTGTTTTGTGTGTAGTATTTGTTGTAAATATTATGTTTGTGCGAAATTTTTGATAAAAACATTTGGATTTGGATTTGGGTAAAAAAACAAGGCACCAATTTCATAGAGGATACGAATGGAAGTTTATTAGCATCAAGTGAACAAATTATTGAGAAATGGCAAGAATATTTCAGTGCAAAACTTAATAGAAATATACAAACAGAAGTTGACGTGAAGCGAACAATGAAATTACAGTAGATGAGGTAGAACTAGCATTAAGAAAACTGAAAAATGGAAAAGCGGCGGGACGTGATAATATTAAAACTGAATTATTAAATTATTTGGGAGGTACAGGAATGAAATGTCTCCACTAATTAATACAGCATGGAAAACGGGAGACTCGAAACAGCGTTTGATAATGCACCAAGAGCTAAGATATAGGAAATACTCATAAAGAGACAAATCGGTGACAGATTACCGACAGCGATTAAGAGCAACTACGTATATACGAGGAACTTGGTGAGAACTCAAAATATGTGCCGCAATGAATTTCTTACAAATACCGGACGGGGGGTGTGCTTAGCCCGCTGCTATTTATCATTCTCATGAATGAAATTGAGGCATTTATTCTAAAAAACACATGTCCATTTTTATGAAAAATTGACTTTATGCAGAATTGCATAGGCGACTGCATTGTCGACAGATTGTAAACACCTAATTGTGAGAAAAGCACAGTTGTCCACCTAAAAACATGTCCAACATTATAACATATTTCGGAGAAGCAACAGATATCCATGCGGTTTGTGATAAAAACAACAGTTGTCCAGGTCCATGCGTTTATCACGTGTGGTTTACTGACTTGTAGTCATTGCAATGGTGGATTGTTGCGTTTGTTTCTCATTACGATCGATGTGTTTTCACCAAAAATACATTATTAACAATGGCAGGATATGCTCACGCTTCTACCTCTACTGTCGTGAGGGATGAAGTATGTGACACTAGGCCAACCGATAAACCACGAAAACGGTCAAGGAAAATTTATCGGCCGGAAATGATAAAAAGAGCAAATGTGAGTGGATTAGCAAATACAACACATAATCGTCGCGTGGAAGTTTTGGCCCGAGAAATTGGACCGGACTGCTGGTAAAATTTTGTAAAAACATAGGTAGTGATTGGAGATGTTCCAATATTTCATTGTTCCTTACAAATGTAAGCGCTACCGTTGTTTTCAACTAATAACAGAAGAACAGCGTTTCGAGTTATTCACGTCATTTAACAATATGAACTCAAAAGATGAACAGGATTCGTATTTATTTGGAAATACCACAGTAATACCTCTACGAAGTCGCAGTTGCACAGGTCATCCAGTGCACAATAATAGTGATAGTGAAGAACTAGACGAACATCCAGATGAACAAGGTTTTCAACAAATAGCATCATTTGAGCATAAAATTCGGCTGCCTGGACGAGAAGTGGAGGTATGTGCTAAAGCCTTACTTAGTATTTTTGGCGTGACTGAAAATCGAATTCGGCGCATTAGAAACAGTCTAGCTATGACTGGGTATTCACCAATGTATACATTCCTCCGATATGGACGCAGTACTGGCGCATATTTCCTCGTTCAAAGGTCGCCAAAGTCATTACACACGAAGACTAGACAAAAAGAAAATTTACCTACCGTATTTTGTGTATTATGACATATTTCGTAGGCAATTCAATATTTCGTTTTCCTACCCAAGATGTCATACCTGTACATTGTGTGATGAAACAGAAACAATACTTAAACAAGTGGATGTCGATCACGCCAAGAAAAATGAACTAATCAGAACAATAGATCTCCATCAGGTTAAGGCAAAGGCGTTTTATGATATTAAACAAAGAGTTAAAGGCACATGTCAAAGCACTCCTAGAATAAGTGCCATAGCATTCGATTTTATGCAAAATCTACCTAATTTAACGACAAATGAGATATTTTACAGCAGACAACTTTGGCATTATGTCTTTGGAATTCACTACATTGGAAGCAATGATGTCAATATGTATACCTATCATGAAGGTATAGCCAAACGTGGTCAAAATGAAGTTTCCGATGGTTGTCCTGGCTAGAACAAGAACTACGTCTTTATTCGTTTATATTTGTTCTTGTGCATGTGTTAAAGTTACCTACCATGTGATAATGATTTTAGCCTTATTTCTGCTTCAAAGAACGTAATTATGATACATATGTTTGGTTATTATTCGGTAGCATTGCTTAATCAGCGTTGTTTTCCCAACGGATTACAATGAAAATTTTGTTTTTTTATTCAAAAATTACCGGCAAAACGTAACTTGATAATATCTGTTAGTTTTGCACAAATAACATGTGATACTTATGATCTAGTATTCCTCACAATAAAAAAATTAATAACAAAATATTTTTATAAACAATCGCAAATGCATCGATGGAGACAAAGCGCTGCGATATAATAAAATCTTTTCCGATGTAATAACATCTTCGAATATGAACATGATATTTATTATTAGTATATTTGGATTATATAAATAAATATTAATATTAATATAATCCAAATGAATGACAAATATTTTAGCTTCTTGTATCTTTCTAAAGTCGCCATTTTAACAACTTAATTAAGTAGATTATGTCGTTCAAAATAATCAGATGATAAAGCCCTATTTGTAACCGGGAAAGATTGCTAGGATTTTGTCATTTAGTACGCTTTGCGGTGTTGCGTTCGTGGAATCTTGATTTGTACAATTTTGAGCCGGTAATAACCAAGACTTTAAATTTTTTGCAGCCCCAAGCTGCTTTTGTCTCTATTTTGTTACCGAAGTAATATATATTACCCTCAAAACTATTATTATATATAATTAAGTATATTAATAGGCTAATTAATTATCTGGATGAAAAGACTTACAACTACACAATTAATTAAATATTATGCATCTAATAGCAATTACTTTCATTTCAATTATTTCTGGAACAAACAAAGCGGACTGTAATTTGAATTGTCTGAAATATATATCATATATTTCCTTTTCATATAAATTTCTTGCGCCTTATTTTGAAGGTATAAATCAAGCCACAAAAAATATGCCAGAAAACAATGGAAGTGTGTCGACTGGAATTGTCACAAAGTGGAACAAATAGAAGAAGGCAACCGTAATATTTAACCCGATTGTATAATTCCAACGCATTCTGTAATTAAAGATAATGGGTTTTGAACTTCACTGTTTTTATATGCTTATGTGTTTTGTGCTAATTGTTTAAATGCAAGATAAATTACATTGAAATTATGCGCACTATATTATTATATTTGTTTAATGATAAGTGATTAAGTATTTAAAATTATAAAACAGTATTATACACATTGTTTGTTTTAAACAAAATTAATAATAATAACAAATATTTACAATGGAAAACTTATAAATATTAAAACAATAAATATATCAAAGTTACCTTAATCAAAAACTCATATTAATAAAATTATTAATTGTTATTTTTATTGTTATACAGAAAAAAAATGAGCTCTAATTACAACAAATTTTGCAATTCATATCAACTTCTTCATATAAATTACTACAGTTCTTAACTTGTTGAGAATTATTTCATATTATACGTTAATTAAGAGCATAGTCGTTCATTTAAAGGTTAACTTAAAAGAAATTAATTGACAATATGTCTGAATTTTTGGTTTAAGTAATTCGCATATCATTTCATGAAACGACAATTATCTCTAAATGAACCCATTAGGAATGGAGAAAAGTTGGGAAAATAAGATTTTAATCAACAAACAACAATTAAGCGGGGAAAATTAATCTGAAAATGAGTTTGTTTTAAGGTTGAATTCTAATTGTACTTTAATCGAGCTTAATTAGAAAGAAAAAATGCAAACTTGATTATCTCCGCTGGTTCATTAATATTTGTATGGAGCATTTCGCGGGAGCGTAAAATTTTTCCGTTTGTAGTAATTAAAATTTTTTGTTGGTTCGATATTTAAATTGCTAACATATTTAACATCATTTATAGACAAATATAACTCCTACAAACTTTTTCAAAAATGTGATCACAGCATTCAGTGAAACATTTCCCGAATTTCCAGCTAACCGAAAACTCACATATGTATGTTTGTGCACGCGTGGTCGGCAGTTAATCAGTAATCTGAGAAACACGTATTTCTACGTGACGGGGTAGAAATGTGTAATGTGCAAAGTAATAAATTTGTTTGGCACCAAGAATGTTTTAAATTGTTTTAATTCAATACTAAAATTGTTAAAATCAATAGAGCTTCGTGAATTGAAATTATGAGAGAAAATACGGCAATTCTTACGTAAGCTGAAATTAGTACCATATCACGTCAGAGATCTTTCACTTCAGGTTAAACTTTATAAGATTCGAACTTCTCTGGAGTTGTTATCTGTAGACTGGTTTAAAACACTTGTCATTTTATTCCAATCGTAAATCAATATTTTATTACCTCATACTTGAAATGGCTGTAACTGATGGATTTTCCACATATCGAAGCATTTGATTATATTTGATTGAAAATGATGAATTATTTAAGTTAAAGAAACATTTCCCATACACACATTTTAGATATTAGATTAAAATATATAATAACTAATTTTTAAATTTCACTAAGTCACGATTCATTTTGATTCAGTATATACGACGTTTCATTTCAAGATAAAGACTCAAATTTACGGGCAACGTTGGGTCATTTTTTCACACGTTGTCCAAACATGCAATAAAAGTAATCTTGAAATGTAAAAGATTTGTCGGAATAGGCTGTTTATTGGAGTCGCAAGCCGTAACACAAAGTGATCTTGATGTTACAGCACTCAAAGCTTTTCTACAAAATATCAACTGCTATAACAACTATATGAAACTAAGTGAACGTATGTATTTATTTTTTACCGGCATAATTAAATTAATTATAGTTCTTACATTCTTGATTATTTTATGTCGTGGTTCGATGATATCCTCAATCCGAATGTTTACATTTCATTTTAGAAAGCCGACATTCAACTATTGGAGATCTACCAGAAGACCAGGAGACAGGATAAACTATACAAGAAGAATAGTTAACTACATACATTGTTTGCGTTCTTACGTCGTCCACACAGTGGCGAATATTAACAAAATGTTGGCCAAAATCTCTTAGGAAAATAAACAAAACTGATAAGGATAAGCAACAAATTTATATTTAAAGATAATAAAAGATAATATAAACATTTCAATTATTGGAAATAGTTATCTAGTTTTTTTTTGAATAAGCTTAAGAAAAAAATACTTGAATATTAATAAAATTATATAAGAAAAATATTTAAATATATTTAATCATCAGTACGATGGTATGATCATCATCGTACTTCATCACTTGTGTATTTTCTTTCGTTAGACATTCAAATTTTTGTTCTGTAAGAACAAACAAGGTTGATTCGATAGACAAATAAAATACTTTTTTTGGGGAAGTTTCCTTAAATTAGATATGTTTAGTAATTGAAAAAATGTCAATGTCAACGCATCCTGACAGCTCCTCTAAAAATGGTCATTTTTTACGTAAACCTTTACATAGAAATGTTGATTCGATAGAGCCTCTGCTAGTCCTTCCCAAAATAGTCTTTGTGGATGACAACCAAGAACCAAGAAATAATTCTAAGTTTCAATCAAAAAGAATTTTACCAGTTCCCGAACATAAATGCAACATTTGTGGTAAATCTTTCAAGTCAACTAAAGGACTGAAAAGCTAGAATTCATCGAAATAAAGTTGTTATAATTAAAGATTTCCCGATTAAGAAGCATTCCAACGATGACAGTGACAGTGACAAATTACATTCTTCGATAATATCCCTGTGATTTTGACTTTGGCGTCTATAAATAGATAATTCTCAAGATGCACGTGAGGCAGGAACATCTAGTGATCTAAATATCATTGTGAAATCTTTTTTAAATCTGACCACGGTGTGCCTATACATATCTCTAAAGCCCATCCTTCTGAACGATGTAACACTATCGTTAATAAATATGAATTAAAAACACAAGATTCTCCGGAGTATATTTCTTCACAAGATAATGATACAACCTTGCAGAGAAACTCAACAATTAAAGCTACTGACGAAATTAACAAAAAAATAGACCTTATTCGTTTTAACTTCGATAAACTATTATATTCTGACTTATGTACCCAAGATGACGAGAGATCTACCGATAATTTAATTGCTACATTTATTAAAACAATTAATATTCTTCCAGGATCAAAACATCCTGCAACAAAATATAATCAAGCTAGAAAATCGAAAGATAATTTTGGTTCTTTAAATAACAATTTCAAAATTTTAAAAAATCATCCAGAAAAAAGTAAACGTGGCATTCAACGCAGAAAAGATAAATATAATTATGATCTTATGCAATGGAACTACTATAATCGACGTAAACAAGTGGTACAAGCAATAATGAATATATCACCGTAACTGCAATATCCCAATAAATAATCTCTTCGAATCCTTTCAAATCAGATGTGAAACAGAAAATAGCTGTGTTAATGAAAAATACAATCCTCCACTGATAGATTCTTACGAGAATTTTGATCCAATAATAATTTCTAAAGAAATTATTTCGTCTCTTAAAGGGATCAATAGTGATACATCTCCAGGTTTAGATGGTGTTCTTGATAGAGCATTAAAGACAACAAACTCTGGTGGAGTTCTTGTTGCAGTAACGTAGCTAATGCTTAATTTGAACATGGTTCCTTCTTCATTCAGGAAAGCGAAAACAGTACTGATATAAATCAGGAAATGACGCTTTCATTAATAAAAGATAATTACATATTATGGCGAACCGATCGATGACTAAGAAGATATTTTTTAAACGAGGTATATTACAGGGCTCACCACTTTCGCCTTTTTTATTTAATTTATCATTTGACTTTATATTACGAAACTTGAGTGAGACTGGAATTTCTAACTACTTTGACAGACTTAACTCCTGTTTCAGTGCTTGGGTTGGCCGATGATACAGTATTAGTCGCAAACTCAAAACATGCAGCTATAGAATTATTATCAACAACAAAGGATCTTTTATACTATCTTTGTTTACACACTAAGGATAACAAATCTGTTGCAATTTGTATCAATGAAGGCTATCTAGTAGAAGACGAAGTTAATTATGATGGACCTACACCAATCCGAAGTCTCAACTTAAACGAAACTATAAAATACCTAGGTGTTACTTTCTCGGATGAAATACAAGTAAATGAACACAGCATCATTTTAAATTTAAATAATAAACTGGATAAGCTTACTGCATGTGGTATGTTACGATCAGATCAAAAATTTAAAATAATAAACCAATACATTTGGCCATCTTTAATATAACCCCTACAAACTGCCCCATTGCACAAATTATCGAAGGTATTCTTAGAAGATATTGATAGAATAATCAGAATCTCAGTTAAAGAATGTTTGGGATTATCTAATGACATACCATCCTCAATGTTATACTCCAGTAAGAAATGTAAATGCCTCTCCATTCGTAGAGCCACATGGGAAGCTTATATTCAATCCTTCAGCATCAGTGATAAATTGGCTTCAGTTCATGATGCTTACATTTCTTTTTTATGCGATCAAATGCTACTAGATACATTCCCAAATTCCTAATAAAAATACTACAAGCACGTGAATTTGATAAGTGGTATGCATCTAAAGGTAAAGGAGTTACCTGATTCAAAGATTGTCCAGCCGTTAATAATCAAATTTTTAATAAAACCGGTCTCTCTTCTACAGAACGGACTAATTACCTAAAAATAGTTGGAAATGTTGCTCCAGTAAGGGCCATTCCTGGTAGGAGTTCACAGAATGTTGCACGTTGCAGACACTGCAATGATATCGAAACCCTAGGTCACGTTCTTGGATTCTGTTAATACGGTCTCTTACATAGAAATGCTAAACACCATCGCATAAGAGCAATGTCTGCTAACAGCTTACGGAAAAATAACTTTGAAGTTCACGAAGAAGTCCATTGCTTATCGGATACCGGCTCCAATCGACGTGTAGACATCATAGCGATCAATAAAAAAATCAAAAAAAGGCTTTATAATTGATCCCACTATTCGTTTAGGATCTAATGCATCACAACCAGATGACGTAAATTCTGAGAAAAAAACAATTTATGATTCGTGCATAAGACCTCATCTCTAAATACTATCTAATAGACTATAGGCCTTTTTATATGAGCAAGAGGTACTATATCAATTTTTTTTAAGATTTCAGAAAATATTTTGGTCTACCAGCATCCTTACGAACAAATGTTGCTCTTTCCACCATAAAAGGATCGGCACAAACATTGCAACACCATTTATATTCAATGAGCTACTAGAGTCAATTATATTTTCATACGTACATATTTATTTGTGCTAGTTGTTAATTCACTTTACTGTTATATTTATTTATTCTTACATTAACTAGTTTTTCCTATCTGTTCTTTACTGAAAGCAGACGTTAATAAAATCCCCCCCCCCCCCCTGAATCGGATGGCGATATTAAAAGCTGGTGAAAAACATCTTCCATAACTGTTGCTGGAAAATTGTCTAGAAAATACTTGTGCTTTTTGAGCTTCCTCAGAAATCAATCCAATTGAAGGTAAGACTATCAAAAGCCATATATAAGTATTTTGTGGACTGTATAAGTTCAAAAACTCTTGCAAGATATTAAAAACTAAGTACAAAGATAAACTTGCTTGGAATCTATTCAGATCTTCATGGACTCTTGTGATTTTTGCCGAAATGTATTCTCAAGAAATCCTCGAGCTATGTTTCGGTCGTTGGTATTTCCGTATCCTGGTTTTGGATTATCAATTATCAGCCCAAGACGTTTTCTAAATTTTCTAAATTTTTGTTTTATTTTCGTTAACTACTTTCTTGTATTTGTCGTATCGTTGTAACGTCGATAATCCAAATCCTAAATTAAAATCGTTTACTTTTCACACATAGTTTCAACATCATTGATTTTTTTTGCTGTGGCTCTACACAAAAAACATCTAAAAGCTGAAGAGGTACCATCGACGTAATAAATGCATTACTTTCAGAAAACAAGACCTGAAATTATGATTTATGTTTATCTTTCACAAATAATATTGTACTTCGTGAATAACTTGATTATTTTACAATATGTTAATTACGTTGTTACTATCAACTTGGAAATTGTAAATAAACTTATTATTACTATTATTATTATATAATAAAAACAAGTATTAGTTGTCAAATATAAACAGACGATGCATAAATCTTCCAATGTTATCAAGTCGTGGAACAATTAATTATACTGATGACGTTCTCCCTTTATAAGACGACGAGTTCCGTCGCGAAATATAAAGCACACTCCCACGTCTGTGACTTGTTGGGGACCACATTTCATGCGAGATTATCGAATGAGTTATACCTGACGTGTGATTTAGATCTATCATTGTCATTGAAAAAATATGTTAAGATAATCTGAGACTATTACGGTTGAGCGTGCTTGTTGCTTGATGGGAAGCGCGGGTGAGAGACTGGGTTATCGCGACTTTTACGCTTTTTCTAAATCTATTCCGGGTGTGAATATAGATTTATTTTTAGTTAGATTTATGTTTAGTTTTGATTTAATGTTAGTTTAATTTAGTTTTATGGGATACTTTAAGTTAGATTTATTTTAAGAAAAAATATGAAATAATTAATATCTAATTAATGACCTGAGGTGTCGACAAACCTAGTTTATCTCCAAAATATTCAGGAACTGAAGAGACAAACGATTTGTCTGCATGGGATCGAATGGAAAATTGAGTAACTTAATTATAGGCCCGGGATATGCAAATTCATAGATTTATAGGTCTATGCATCATAAGGACTTTTTTAGCCCCAAAATATTTTCTGTAGTACCATAATGAACTTCGTAATTTCAGCTATCCGGCGAATGGTCAGTCGTCTATCTGTCATTACCATATCGCGTATACGATTAACATTTTCTCACTGGTCGTCCAGCACCCTTCGCATGGTCACGTGTTTGTCTTCCCAGTTTAAATTCTCGAGACAAATTGTTCACTACTTGGTAAGAAACAGCACCCTCACCTAATACACCTACCATGTCTTCATGATTTTTTTTTGGCGACAACCCTTTCTTTTGCAAGTATTTTATAACTGCACGAACCTCTGATTTTTCCATTTTTTTAATTTTTCTAAACTTGTCTACTTAAATTCTAAATTATTTGAACAGGTAACAAGTGACAAAACTACAATTGAACCAACGTAACAACAAATGATTAATACTTTAATATGTCAAATTGATTCAAAGTCACTCAACGATAGTAGGCGTTGAGTGACTTTGAATCAATTTGACATATTAAAGTATTAATCATTTGTTCTATCTAATGATCTCGCCTCGTAAATAACAGTATTAAAAGAAAAATGTCTAAATACAGCGACATAGGCATCAAGGACGTAATCGCGAAATATTTTCTCGAATCACTAATTGATTCATAAAAAATACCAAATACCGATTTGCCGACGCATACTTCACATTAAAAATTCATTAAAAGTTTGCTCATTTAATTAAAGATTTACTTAGAACAAAACAAAAAGACAATACGTCTAAATTTTATGGTTTAAGTAATTCGATCATATCAGTTAATGAAACGGCAATTATCTGTAAATGAACGTATTACGAACGGAGAAAGGTTGGGATAATAAGATGTTAATCAACAAACAACAACTAAGCGGGACAAAATTAATCTGTAAATGAGTTTATTTTAAGATAGCATTCTAATTGTACTTTAATCGAGTTTAATTACAAAGAAAAAATGCAAACTTTTGTCTATGTTAGTTCGTTAACATTTGTCTAATGAAGTGCTTGTTTGAATGACATTGTTTTTTTTTTTGCATCTACTAAGCATCTAGAAATTTTAAACTAAAATTGTAATTATAAGAGAAAATTAAACAAATCCTGCGTAAACTGGAATTATCACCCGAAGTAGCATAACAAAGATCGTCCCGTCGTTCCTGTTTTTAATTCTTGCCGTTTTATTACACCCATAAATCAATATTTTATTGCCTCATACTTGAAATGGCATTAGCGAAAGCTTTAAATGTGTGGTATTTTCTACAGATACGTTTGTTTAAAGTAATTGGATCGGCATTACCGAACCGCCATTATTTAGAACATAAAAATCAACTTAATGTTTCGCTAGTTAAAAATGTTGCAAGGATCTCTACTACAGCGAGCTTTAAACGTAAAATATAATATTAATAAAATTTCCATCTACAACGTGCATTTATTAAAATGGGAAATCACAGGATTCATATTAATTTAGTATATGCGTCGTGTTTATTTAAAGATAAATAGAATTTCCATGCAGTATAAGCGAAATGCGAATCGTTTTTTGCACGTTGTCCAAAGGCATTAAAAATAATCTTCATTTGTTGAAATAAGCTCTATGTAATCGCAAGCGTAACGCAGTGTTCTCGATGTTACACCACTGTAAGTTTTTATACAAGATAATTATTTGTATGGTTTTATCTATTTCATTAAGAATCAAAATTTGTATAATTTTATTTTATATATTTTATTAATATTTGATAAAAATATTATATAAATTAGTGATTTAATAATATTCATTTTATTAAAATATATTATCAAGTATCCTTTTTAATTGTTGGCACGTTTGACCAGTACAAGTATCACAATTTATTTTATAAATGTGTTTGGCTTGTAAGGTCCTAGACATTGGAGAAAAGATTCCGAACAGATTCGAACGTGCCAACAATTAAAAAAGCTCTTTCCACAACATGAAAGCGATATCAACTGTAAACCACGGTCTTGTGCACTTCCATTTTATGCTAGGTTTCAAAAACACAATGCTGATTACGCTCGTGTTCAGATCTTAGATACTGAACGTAATTATCAAAAAAAAAACTTTTTAGAATTGTACTATATGAAATGGAATGCATGTACAATGAAGTCTGTGCAAGATATTAATGATACGGTTGTATATACTAATTTAATAAATAATCTGTTTAATGTTTAAATAATAACACATAATTGAATTAGTTTAAATTTTATGATAAAATAAGTTACAAAAAAATAAGTAATATGTGCTATGTAACACAAAAACACCGTTTTCGTTTCTTTTTCTTAATGCTGAGCCCACTCTTCTTACTTTTGTATTTATTCCTGGTGTAAATCCTTTAGCATCTTCTGGTAAAATTAATGTTGATATTATATCCGACCACAAATTAGTATATCGTGATTTAATCATCTACTAAATTTCTATCAAAGTGTGATTTTAGGAACTTTAATTATACAGTTATTCCATGAAGATCATGGCCTCTGGTTGACGGCCATAATTATCCAGTATGATATCGATAATCTTTATTTAATCATGTCTTGCTCTCCCTTTTGAAACTCATGCGTGTCTTGAAATTAGAGTGAGTAAAATTTATTATGGCTTTGCGTGACTCTGTTGTGACAACATTTTAACCTAGGTGACTTGAAACTGATCGGGTCGACTATATGTAATTATACAAGGGGAGATCATTATTTAACAACGTCCCTGGCATAGTAGGCGTTGAATGACTTTGAATCAATTTGACATATTAAAGTATTAATCATTTGATTGAGTCGGTCTGGCTTATGTATAGTGCATCACAATTGCTTCCTAGGTTGGTTTTGTTGACGCATATAGTTTTTACATTATGTTTTGGAGTCTGTTGCATATTTTGTGGCTGATGTTGTCGATGTGGTTAATGAGGTTGTATCTAATAGTTTCAGACTTTTCTTGTGCTCTATTGAAATGTTTTAATAATGCTGTTTTTTGTTTCTTGGCTACCATTCTGTCTATAATATTCGTGTTGTACTTATTCTCTCTTGCTATTTGTTTAATCGTGTCCAGATCATTTCCGCGTTTAATGTGGTATTTATTAGCCTGTGCGTCGAACTGTTGAATGCAGCCATTTTAGTAGGTTTAGATTGATTGGAATCCGCGGGTATCACTGTGTTTGTGCAAGTAGGTTTCCGGTAAATGTTAAATTCGATTTTGTTGTTGTAATTACGTGTCAAAGTTATGTCGAGGAAGTTCAGGCTTCTTTTTGCCTCTTTTTCAATAGTAAATTGAATTCTCGGATTCATTGAATTGAGAAACACCAGAAATGAATCTAATAGTCGGTCTGTTCCTGTCCACATGCATAGAATGTCATCGACATATCTTGTCCAGGACATGGCTTTGTTTTATACAAGTTGTGACTAGCATATTCAATTCTGTTTTTTCGATATCGCTACTGTTGCTGGTATCTATCAATATTTCGAGGATCAGATTTAACTCTGTTATGGGTACCGATATGAAAAGGCTTGATACATCAAAAGATATTAGTTTACAATTGTTAGGGATATGTAGTGATTTTAAACAAGTAACCAATTCCCCGGTGTTTCTTATGGAATATTTGGGTTTGAAGCTAGTTGTTTCGAGAAGGAGATAACTGAGTTTTTTACATAATTTGTATGTAGGGGCAACATATAAGCACGGGTCTCATGGCCAGAATTGGTTTATGGAGTTTTGGTAAACTGTCAAGTAACGGGGCTTGTGGGTTCATGACTTTAAGATGATGAATGGAGTTGCTAGGTATTAGATTTTTGCAGTTTTTTAGGGCCTTGAGCACTTGCGTTTGAAATTTGTTGGTAGGGTTGTTTTTTTGGTTCTACGAAGTTCCTCGTCTTGATAATTTGTTCGGTTTTTTCAATGTATTCACTTTGGTGCACCTAAAACTAGGTCGTTGTTCCACAATTTTTTCTTGATGTTTCTGAGTAGTTTAGACTCTGGATGTTTTGATTTACACTTCATGTTTCTAGTTAAGCTTGATTCTAGTATTCCTGCACATGTGTTTTTCTCTCTCTGTCTGATGTGTAGGGGTTCAATAGTGTTTATTGTATATATTATAGTTAAAAAGTGGTACAGCAGGAGGTACTATCTCGGTTCACATTTAAAACTAGTACACGAGGAACTAAGCTATAAATTACACCCTTTAGAGTTTGACATAGTAAACCGAACAACAAGAGAAGAAGTCAAAGTACTCACGCACAAACAGTATTTAAAGCAAGCAGACAAACTCCGAAAACTAACTACAACAAATAATACACAAGATGAACAAAACATCAAGAAACCTCATCAATTTTACACGAGACTCTGTAACCTCTCGTCGACGAACTTTACAGCGGAAAAAACTAAATTCTTGGAAACAGGATTGAAATACTCACCACCAACACAAAAAATGAGAGATGTTGAAACTTAATAGTGAACACAGAATTAGCGTTGGCGTTGTTCGGTCTACTATGTCAAATTCTAAGGGGTGTAATTTATAGCTTTGTTCGTCGTCATCATCTGGCCCGCTCACCTAACGGATTTGTGTATATAATTCATGTTGTTCCCTAATGATTCTCAGTTATTTACCACAGCTCGATAATAACCTAATAAGCCGAAACAATTGTCGCAGTACAATAAATAAATTTTTGTGAACATTATTTTATTTTTATTAATCATTTGTTGCCACGTTGGTTCAATTGTAGTTTTGTCACTTGTTACCTGTTCAAATAATTTATAATGTAAGTAGACAAGTTTAAAGAAATTCTAAAAATGGAAAAATCAAAGGTTTGTGCAGTTATAAAATACTTTCAATAGTTAGGGTTGTCGCCAAAAGAAATTCATGAAGACATGGTAGGTGTATTAGGTGAGGGTGCTGTTTCTTACCAAGTGGTGAAATATATGTCTCGAGAATTTAAACTGAGACAAACATGTGAACATGCGAAGGGTGCTGGACGAGCAAAGAGTGTCACTACCCAAGAAAATGTTAATCGTATACACGATATGGTAATGATAGATAGACGACTGACCATTCGCCGGATAGCTGACATTTTTATTATGGTACTATAGAAAATATTTTAACAAATATTTTGGGGCTAAAAAAGTTGTTTGAATGTTGGATCCCACGAATGATCGGAAATTGCATTCTAAAGACAATTTGGCAAAGTTTAAAGCAGATCCGGATGAATTTCTCTCTCGATTCGTCACTGTTGATGAAACGTAGGTTCAGCGCTTCGATCCTGAGTCGAAGCAACAAAGTATGGAGTGGCATCGCCGAGGTTCTCCGCCACCTCACAAATTTCGTGTTTTGCCATCCCATAGTAAAGTTATGGCCACATTTTTTCGGATGCAGACAGAATTTTGATTACAGATTTTTTGGAACGTGGACATACAATAAGGGGCTCCTACTATGTCAACTTAATTTCGCGATTGTGTCAAGAAAAAAAGACGAGGAAAAATGAGCAAAGGAATTCTGTTTCATCAAGACCCATGGCACTATTCTGAACGCAGGATTTGAATTGCTTGAACATCCCGCATATACACCAGACCTGGCCCCTAGTGATTTCTTTTTATTTCAAAAATTAAAAGAATATCTTCGGGGGACCAGATATTACGACCATAATTAAGTGATGGGGGCCGTAAACGACTGGTTGCAAGAGCAACTAAAAGATTTTTTTTCCAGATGAATCAAAAGTTTAGAGTATCCTTGGACCAAATGCATAGACGTTCAGGGAGATTATGTAAAAAAATAAGCGTTTGATATTTCTTCAATTTGTTTCCTTCTATGTTAGGCACCGTAAATACTGATCTCCCCTCGTGCGTCGTCTCCCACCTGAATTATCTGGCTCTGTTGGGTTTAAAGATTATTTTGCGTTATTTGTTATTAAGATGTAGATATTTCATAATTATTGCCTCTTGAATGTATAATTCAGGAGGAAAGCTGCAGAAATTGTGTCAACTTGGATATATCACTTGTGTCGCGACGTGAACGTAGGGACTTGTGATGTTCGCGACTCGCAGCGATTTGTAAGATCGACCGATGATTTCGAGTAGGTCTCTTGTTCACGTTTTTGCGCCACTGAATGTGCGTCGCTAATTGTCTGGGCTTTATTAAACGTACGAAGCGTTGGATTCAGAAAAAAACTATGTTCACTTTGTACACTATTTATTTACACTAATTACAACAAATTTTACCTTGTGAATACTTCTTGATATTTCTTTCGACTGTTTGTCGAATGCTTGTGTGCTGCTTGTCGAATGTAATGACTTTCTGTGTGATGAAACCTGGTTTACATTCTGTTTTTTCTGCCTGGAAGGGATGCTTCTATACATTTGGTGGGACAAGTTCTTGGAAGGTTCGAAAACCTTATTCGAAAACGTTATTACCGATAGTGGAGGTTGTATAATAATTTAAATTGCCAAGCGCGTCGGCTGATGGCTTGTTTACAATGTTGGCATTATGATGGAATATAACAGTTGTAAAAAGACGGGATTTAGGAAATATAAATTGCCGCGGCGTAATAACGAGATAATAGAGCAGTATTTGGTACGTGATAAAATATGAGAATTTGTTTTGAAGCCCGCGCTATCATAAATATTTCTGACCGAAGCTGCGGACCCAAGATTGCCAGGTATCGGCGGTAACCGCTGCAGATGTGATGCATGAACTACGGCTCGATAATTTGAACATTGAATTTGAAATGAAATGAATTTTGCGCGAATTTTGTTTTGCTTAACTTAATTAAATATATACATATGCCGGACCGAACAACTTGTATGTGCTTTATGGGTACACCCTATTAGCGTAAGGTAAAATCTGCAAGATTTTCTAACAAATCTAATAACAACAATAGAGAAAATCTATAATTTAACGTTTACTCTACAGCTATAAATGAGCTCAATTATACATTAGGTTGTACATACATAATAAATCACGATAGTCATGATTTCAAAACAATTCCAATCGTAAATTGACGTAGCCTCTAGATATTTACTTCAATATATAGAAATTCATTATCAAACTCATAACAAATATTATATATAATATTAATGAAATTGCTCCCGAATGAAAATTGCTCGTGCAGTTACATAAGAGCTAGATTGCCATTAAATTGTATATTAATTGACACTTTGAGA
Organism: Geotrupes spiniger; assembly: GCA_959613385.1. Taxonomy (NCBI): domain Eukaryota; kingdom Metazoa; phylum Arthropoda; class Insecta; order Coleoptera; family Geotrupidae; genus Geotrupes; species Geotrupes spiniger. The sequence continues at coordinate 6,583,081 of OY390741.1, forward strand.
CGTAATATTCGTAATTTTCACAAAAGTATTTGGACACCGTTGACTGGCTCTTCGGGGAACTTCCAACTAGTGACAATGTGGAACACTATTTAATCACCATATGATTAATTAAAAAATTTAATTCGTCGCCTATATGAAGCACAAGTCCGAAATGCACAGTCTCCGTTGATAACATTGCAGCCCCATCCTTTTAATCCCCAGCAGTACTCGTGTTCGTAGTAGAGGTTGCGTTCCTCTGTTTTAAGCACTTGTGACGATACTGACAATTTTATTTTGATATTAATTTAAAATTTTAGTTTAACCCTTATGTGCACACCCGAGCGCCCACCTCGTCATATTTTTGCTCATAACTCGGAGAAATATCAGCCTGGGCCTCAAAATCCCCATTATGTGACTCTTTTTGAAGCTGAAAACCAAATTGTAATTTTTTTTTTAATTTTTTGAGATATAAATAAACGTCGTTGGAATGCATGTGCTTAGCGGACACACTCGGGTACCCACTAGATGAAAAATGGCATTTCGAGTCGGCAATCAATCTTTATCATTGATGAATCTCTCATTGAGGCTTAATAAATAACTAATTGCAATCATTTTCGATGTACATATATTAGAGTATGTTTACATTCCACCAGCGCAATGGATACATCTGACTGTCGATGAACTATGCTCATGGCAAACAGGTTTCTCGCAATCCGAACAAGATTTTCGTGTTTTCCGGCGTTTTTTGATCGTTTCTTTGTAACATATATAACAAGAACGTATAATTTTCTGCTTGCCTGTACCGTCTCGAGGTTGAGCTTGCCTTTCAGGAACAGTGGAAGAACCAGCATATGGGCCGATCACGCTTTCAATCGCAATTATCGTGTTGAAGTTGGGCATTATTTGGCCATTCGTTCTTCGCCCAGTTGACGCAAGAATATACGTCGCCGATTAGTTTTCTTTCATCTTATTGTACTCATAATAAACTACATATGGAGCAAGAGTGCCTATGTCTAGAATATTGAGAAACTTAGCCATCTTTGAGTGCGCCTGTGCGTGGTGTATCGAGTAACCATTTGATCCATAGCATCTACACCGGTTTTATATTTATTATAACATGCGATCATGTGATGTTTTCTCTTTCTATCGTCCTTCACAGCAGTATCAGAGTACATTGTCCATAGTAAAAGTACGTGTGGCACCTTCGTGAAAACCAAATAGAGTGGAGTATTCTTCTTTAAATTTATGGGGAGCCATTTTTTTTGAAATGTAAGGCTTATTTTTTCTTAGAGTACCAACACTAGTTAATTTCCAGTAAATGCTTAGCAAGAGGTAACGTAGTGAAATAATTATCCATAGTGATATTTCTGCCACTTCCTTTGAATGCTGCCGCAAGTTCTCTTACAACCCTCTCTCCTTGATTTTTTTACGAACGTTTCCATAATTTGTCTGGGCGTGAGTCGCACAAAGTACGGAAAGTACGTGGGGCCAAAAAACTATTTGGCCGAACTCGGCGGGCGAGGACTGCTGGGCATCTGGCGAAACGCGGCCGGTCAATGCGTTGGAGAAAGTTTACGGCCGTCGCTGTGGAACGATTTTATAATTACGGCTAAAACCGAAGGACGAAAACTACTTTTAAATATCTTATAATAATTATATGAAAATTCAGGGATCGAGAAAAACCAGTGGTGGGCACCCGGATACCCCTGGTGTGTAACGACGTGGTAAAAGTTGGGTGTGCACATAAGGGTTAAGCTAACATTGTTGCGGAAGGTCATAAGAATTTGCATCGTCTTAAATATTGTAGTCCGATCATTGAATGTTAACAATTTGCGCCCATCGTGAGGTTGTTTCCATTATGCCACTTAGCTAAGCTACTTGTACAAGGAACAGGGAGCTAAAATTAAGATGATGGTGAAAATAGCTAAACAACAAGCATGGGAAGAATTTGGAAGTAAATTTAAGAAGGGATCACTAGGAAACTAAAAACTGTTCTATAAAATACTAAAAATTAAAAATAAGGAGGGGAAAATGCCAGAAGAGGATGAAGAAATTATAAAAAGATGGAAAAGATACTTCGAAGAATTATTAAAAACAGCGATGAGAAAGAAACCAGAAAGCTGCATGGAGCAAAGAGAAATTGTAATAACCAAACAAGAAGAATATATACCAAAAGATGATGTGATGGAGGCTCTGAAAAGGCTAAAGAGAGGTAAAGCAGGAGAACAGGATGGAATAGTGGCAGAGATGATTAAGAATTTAGGAACTATTGCTATATGTAACTGCCAAAATCTACGAGTGCATATTACCTGAAAGGTTAGAAAGAACAGTGGAAAACCAACTAGAAGAAACACAAAGCGGGTTTAGGAAAGGGACAAGGGACCATGCTCATATATTCCTGATGAAACAAATGATTGCGAAACAGGGTAAAAACAACATATATGTGTCGTTTATTGATGTACAGAAAGCTTTTGATAGTGTGATGCGGGACCAGGTATTGGAGAGCTTAAGTCTAAGATGGGTAAATGATAAATTTATAGAGGTATCAAAGCAATTTTTAACGAGTGAAGGTCTGAGACAAGGAGGCGTATTGAGCCCGATATTATTTAGTGTAATAATGGACGACGCTATGAAAGAAGTGAAAACAAAAGTAAAGAAACTGAAGGTGAGATACTGGAATAGTAGAAATATATGTAAGTGCTTTTGTCGACGATCTTGTCATATATGCGCAAAATAAGGAGAGCCTGCAACATAATCTAGGTATATGGACTAAAGCGCTAAGAGACAGAAATTTGGAAATAAACACAGACAAAACGAAAGTGATGTTAATAGGTAAAACTGGGGAAGAAATAGAGGTAAAATTAGATGGCAAGGTGTTAGAACAGGTAGACCCGTTTAAATACTTAAGAATTAAAATACACAAATCGGGAAATATCGAGAATTAAATGACAGAAAGGAAATCTCAAGGAACAACTGCATAGTATACAAAACTATATTCAAACCGATACTACTCTATGGCAGTGACCGCGGGAAAATAACTAAGACAATGTAAAACAAAATACAGGCAATGGCAATAAAGGTCTTAAGAGGTATATGTGGAGTATCAAAGAGAGCTACATTAAAAAATAATAAAATAAGAGAAGAATTGACATTACAACCAATAAAAACATATATAATCCCTAGAAAATTAAGATGGTTCGGGCACATGGTAAGAATGAGAGAAGAGTGAATTGTTAGAAATGTGTGGATGGCCATAACATAAAAGAAAAGATTAAGAGAAAGACCGAAAATAACGTGGGATAAACAAATGACACAATTTTTAGAAGATAATGGAATAGCATGGAATGAGGGGATCAACCTAGCACATAATAAGAAAGAACGGGCAGTAGTGGAAGGAGAGACGGACTAAAAATTGAAAAGGATTAGTTTTACAGATCATAAAATAAAGTAAATTAGAATTAACTTGTAGATATGTAGGTTGGTAATGGATAACGTTAAAGGATTATAAAGAACCTTAAGACCTAAGGGTACATAATGGAAACGATAATAATAATAATATATAAAAATTGTAATATTTCTTTACCCTAGGCTGGAAGGCCTTTTAAACTTACCTTGTTGATAATTTTATGTTGTGTACAATTTTAAAAAAATACACTTCAATCACATCGGGCCCTGACATATAAATAACAAATCTATTATGCACTTATTTCTTGAATAAATTACTATGTAATAATAATATACAATGGAAGTAAAATTAGAAACAACCAACCAGTGCCTCAAATAATAAAATATTAACAAAACTGGTTATTAAAATTGCAAATAAATCCATATTCGTTTACTGTTGCGAAATACCTGCTTAGTGCGAAATTTGTTTTCACGTTCATCCGACCTTCAGATTTTTAAGAATAACGTGGCACGTCAGTCTAGTTAAAAAGACTATAAAATAATAAATCTTTATTCAACTGGCACTTGGAACTCAAGATTTGTCTAGTATAGGGGAATTAGTGAAAAATTGGACTGCGCGATTGGTCTGTCAGGGCTCAATGTAACGGGACTGTATTTTATATAATTGAACATTTCATGCATATATTTCATATGTTCAGAGATAAAAAAAATTCACTGTACAAAAATGTTGCCAAAACGAGAACATAAATAAGCTAAAGATTTGTGCTCAACAGATAAATGGTTCGAAAAATTTGGAATCTTGTTTCAAATTCAAGTAGTGATGATGCATTTGTTGCTGCAAGTGGGTTGAAGGGGAGCATGCAACCCCGGCCGATATCAATGTACGAGACCACTGCCAAAAAGATATTACCAAAATGGCGCAACCCACGCTCGTATTTTTTTGTGTATGTGTTGTTCAAGCGCACAAACTATTGAAGCTAAAATTATGAAACTTTAAACTTAAAATTTGATTGCTTTGGTGGGTCCTTGTTCCGTCTGTATAATTTCGGTGGTTTCTTCGGGTTCCTTGTTCTGACGAACACTTTGTTTGTTGGTTTGACCACGACGCGTTTCGGCATTTGCCATTTTCAAGTGGTGCGGTTGTGAAGTTCGTCTGCGGTTTTATTGTAGAGTAGGATGGTGGGGGTGAATATCGAGTCGGATGTGCTGTTAATTTGTGTGTTAATGATATGATTGTTGGATTTTGATTTTTCTTTGAATATTTCGAGGTTTTTCATAATGTTGAGCTTCTTGATTTTCTGTTGTGTGTGGAGTATTTTCATTGTTGCGTCTATTGTCCTGGGTTCATGGTTGTATTTGATTAGGTGTTCTGCATAGTTGCTGTCTGTTCTTCCTGTTTTGTATGAATGTATATGTTCTCTGTATCGGTCTTTGAATTTCCGGCCTGTTTGTCCTATATAGTTGTTTTCGCAAGTGTGACATTGTATCTTGTAAATACCGCTTCGTTCGTATTTGTCTGTGATTTCCATTTTCGCTGTTGTTTTGTTTTTTACGTTGTTGGTTGTTTTGTATGCTATTTTGATGTTTGTGTCTCTGAAGAGTTTTGTGATTTTGTGTACGTGTGTTCGTGAGTATGTGAATGTGCTCCATGTTTTGTCCTCCGTGTTTGTGGTACGTGAGTTTCTTGTGCGATTCTTGTTTTTTATATTTTTGTGTATTTTGTTGACGGTGTTTTCTTTGTATCCGTTATCTATGGCAATTTGTTTTATGATTTGTAGCTCAGTGTCGTAATGTTTCTTGTTCATTGGTATTGTTTCCAGTCTGTGTAGTAGGCTTCGGAATGCGGCGTGTTTATGTTGCTTGGGGTGTGTTGAGGTCGCGTGTATTAGGTTGTTTGTTTGTGTAGGTTTTCTAAATATGCTGTATTGTAGTGTTTGTGTAGTTCTTTCGATGGTGAGGTCCAGGTAGTTGATTTTTTGGTTTGTTTCTTCTTCTGCTGTGAATTGCATGTTCGTGTTTTGTGTGTTTATGTGATTCAATATTTCTTGCGTGTTATGGTTTTCGGTGACACATATGATGTCGTCGACGTACCTGTGCCAGGATTTTATTTTTAGTTTTTCTTTGTATTTTTGCATGATGTATTCTTCTAAGTTTGATTATCCTTTGTTCGGTGCCGTTATGTTCTAGTGTGGTTTTTACGATGTTTACATAAACATAACGGCACCGAACAAAGAATAATCACCGACGTCATCAACACCCTCCGGATAGTAACGCAACAACATTATTTTCGATTCAACAACGAGTATTACCGAGAAACAGAGGGATTACCCATGGGAGGCCCCCTCTCGGGAATTATGTCCGAAATATACCTGCAAAACTTAGAAGAATACATCATACAAAAATACAAAGAAAAACTAAAAATAAAATCCTGGCACAGGTACGTCGACGACATCATATGTGTCACCGAAAACCATAACACGCAAGAAATATTGAATCACAAACATACAAAACACGAACATACAATTCACAGCAGAAGAAGAAACAAACCAAAAAATCAACTACCTGGACCTCACCATCGAAAGAACTACACAAACACTACAATACAGCATATTTAGAAAACCTACACAAACAAACAACCTAATACACGCGACCTCAACACACCTCAAGCAACATAAACACGCCGCATTCCGAAGCCTACTACACAGACTGGAAACAATACCAATGAACAAGAAAAATTACGACACTGAGCTACAAATCATAAAACAAATTGCGATAGATAACGGATACAAAGAAAACACCGTCAACAAAATACACAAAAACATAAAACACAAGAATCGCACTAGAAACTCACGCACCACAAACACGGAGGACAAAACATGGAGCACATTCACATACTCAGGAACACACGTACACAAAATCACAAAACTCTTCAGAGACACATACATCAAAATAGCATACAAAACAACCAACAACGTAAAAAACAAAACAACAGCGAAAATGGAAATCACAGACAAATACGAACGAAGCGGTATTTACAAGATACAATGTCACACATGCGAAAACAACTATATAGGACAAACAGGCCGGAAATTCAAAGACCGATACAGAGAACATATACATTCATACAAAACAGGAAGAACAGACAGCAACTATGCAGAATACCTAATCAAATACAACCATGAACCCAGGACAATAGACGCAACAATGAAAATACTCCACACACAACAGAAAATCAAGAAGCTCAACATTATGGAAAACCTCGAAATATTCAAAGAAAAATCAAAATCCAACAATCATATCATTAACACACAAATTAACAGCACATCCGACTCGATATTCACCCCCACCATCCTACTCTACAATAAAACCGCGGACGAACTTCACAACCGCACCACTTGAAAATGGCAAATGCCGAAACGCGTCGTGGTCAAACCAACAAACAAAGTGTTCGTCAGAACAAGGAACCCAAAAAACCACCGAAAAGAAAAAAAATTCATCTTTTATTTATTCATCTTTAAGACAATATCTCAACCGGATCTGATGGTTTACTCCTGTCACGCTTTTCGTATCTCGAGAACGGTACAAATGATCGACAAAATGGTTCTTATAAAAGTTGGACATATTGAAATTTCAAACAATTTTTATTTGAAAAATTCTTTCGAAAAATGCACGTGTCGTAGCAACTTCGATTGAAATTTCTTTTAACTTGCACTATAATCAAATTTAGTTTTAAGTAGTTAACTTGCATATTATTATTATGCAACAGTATTAATCATAAACTAATAAATTTGACGTAAAATGAGTAACTTTGTTACTTATTTTATAATACGGGCTTCTCAGACCCGGGATATGTAAATTCATAGATTTATTGGACTATGCTTCCCAGGGTTAAACTAACTAACTTAATATGTTCCGAAACAAAATGTTTCCCAGTATTTGTCGATTACCACGTCCTTTGTCACGACGAAGTTTATATCTTCGTCGATAAGGGCCTCTCAAAAGAAATACTGCCTTAAAGTGCAAGTGGGTTCATAGGTGACGGGCAGTCATCACAAATCACAAAAGCGTCCGTCAGCACAGCTATGTGATCGATTTCAGGGCGTGGCATTCTCAACCGCACTGCCACTTGTCATCAATTCATACTTATGACACGAAAATGTAACCTCTTATTCATGTTCACATCTGCATATATGACAATGATATACTGTTTTCGACCATACATTAATTCCAATGGTCTTCTCGTTTTTATTTGCATTTGTTTTTTATAAACCGTAAGCGATTTTTTTAAACGAAATATTTTTGTACAGATACGAGCGCGTCATATATTATTGTGTGGAATATGCGAGGAAAATAATACAAAAATAACATTTTTTTGTTGTATAGTTTATTCCGCGGTTTTTCGTCCGATTTGAATACTGATAGAAAAAATATAGCGATCAGCATGTGGCTTGCACGTTAATTATTGAATAATATTGCATACAAATGAGGATAAAATCCATGGAGTCGATGTAACTGCTGATTTTAGTTTTGTTACAAAAATATACCCGGACATTATTTATTTATGAATTTATTAATCAAATATAAATTATTCAAGATATTTGTATTCAACTGTAACATTTATTTATTTAATTTTTAAATTTGCAACGTACTTTGATCTAATGGTCGAAAAGTCGATCGCGTAAACAAGTTAAAGCGTTACGTACGCAGAACACGCAGCAACTTCGACTCAATTATCTCGGCAGTCCTAGAGACTTAAAAATGGCAAACGACGAAACTCGTCGTGATCAGCACAAAAAAAAACTGTTCGTCGGAACAAAGGATTCAACCAACAGCGATTCCTAGAGACATGTATAAAAATCCTTTGGCATAGAAAAATCCGGAAATATCAATGACCATTCTCGAACGTTCGAACATCCACATATATTGTAACTCGACACTATGATGTTTGCCGCGCGTAATTCCCACATAGGTAAGCGCCGTTCTAATTTAGAAAAAACTAAAGTATGGAACCAGTGGTGATACATTTTCATGGAAAATCTGCGATTTGGCTTTTACTTTCTTATACTTTGTGTATAAGGAAGTACAGTAATCACGCAAATTTTCGACCTCGTTTTAAAAACGTAATAATCATTTAAATATCGTTGACTTCGAGCTGGAATGAAAATTGGATAACCCAAATAAGGGCCGACAAGGTTAATATGTAGAAGATGTATGTAGACATTACAGAAACAAAAAATAAACTAGGAATACTGGATACATGCAACATAAAAGAATGACAGGAAGAGAAGAAAAATTCGAAAAAACATGACTGGATATCTTTGTCTCAACAGTAACTGACACAAAGAAAAGTGAAAAGAACAATTACATTCAGCGAAGTTAATAAGAAATAAGAAATTGGTAACAGATATACTAAATTAGAAAGTACGGTTAAAATGAATTTTATCAATAAAGCTAAGGCAAAAGAAAAATAAACAAAGAACAATAATAATTGCATATGAATCATCTGAAGATGATAATGTGTCTTCCGTTGATTCATTCAAAATTATAAAGTTGTGAAATTGTAAACAACAAAAATAAGTTCTGGGTAAAATAGTAGTAAAAATTTAAATTATCCAAAAATATAAAATGTACAACAGTACAATGGGCAACACGGATAACGAACACAACAGAAATGAGAAATAGCAACGAAAAATCCATAATTGATTATGTACATCGCAAAAGACCAGCTATAGGCCATCAGTTACTACCGGCACCAAAGTAATAGGTGCTGTGTTAGAGGGCCAATATCAAAGAAACGGCTTGACGAAAAAAAATTAAATAAACATTGTTACAACCAGCAATCATTTCTTCGACATATAGTAAGTTAAATTTTTTCAATCATTAACGAAGTGCAAAAAATTACACGAGTGTAGCGATTTCTAGGTGATGGTCGTTTTTGCAATTTTTTTTCAAAACTTGAATAAAACACCTGAAAAGTTGAAGTAACTAATCCCACTTCTCCTTATTTCTTCCTCCTCTTCCATCTGCCTTTCGAGCTAGTTTCCTCCGAACATTATTTCCACGTTTTCCTATTTCCGTCATTATTTTCATCATCTTTACCATCCGTCCTTTCATTTCTCCTGCGTCTGCTATCTGCTGCATCAATTTACTTCATGGCCTGCTCTTTATTGCATTTCTTCCTGTATGCACAATATTTGTTATCCTACTTTTTTACTTTTCGCTATATTTGCTAATTCCATTTCCATTTTCCCATTATCCGTAAATATACTTCCTAGGTAATTCATAGATTGCTATTACTTCTAGATTACTTCAGTTCATTGAATTATATCCTTGCTCATGTTTAATTTTCCATTTATTACCATTATCTTGCTCTTTTAGTTCTTAATTCTCATTCTTAGTTTTTATATTTGTTCTACCCATACATCCATCATTCTTTGCATTTATTCCGACTCCACAATCAACACTATAGCATCCACGTATAGCAGTGCTTTTATTTTTACTGGCTGTAATCTTTAGTATCCTATTCTTGTTCTGGTCACATTGAAAAGTAAAATATTGAGAATCTGATACACGATCTTTGAACTTAAGTCTCAGAGGTTACTCATGCTGGATGGATCGTTTTTCTTATGCGGAAATGAATAAGCAAATACATTTAGTGAAGTGGAAGGATGCCAACTAAGATCAATAAAAATGAAACCATCGTAATGATGATAGAGGAAGGGGCAAAGAACCTTAACATGGAGTTGATTGGCTTTACAAGAAAATGAGAAGTGTAAATAAGAGAATAAAGAACGAGTCTACGACAAAATGAATAAAAAAAATTGTTAATAAGGAGATAACAAGACATGAAATTAAAAATATTCAAAACTAATAGACTAATGTAAGAGCCGTTAAAGGAGTGACAATGATGCATATAATGAGAAATACACAAAGAAGACCTGGAAGTCAAATCTTTGATAGAACAAAGGCAGCTGTGTCGGTGGAGAGATGCAATTAGACCAGTAAGGTGACCAAAGTTCAAGAACCTAAGACCCATACACAATATTTAGATGCATTATTGTTTCTTGTAATTCTTGTAGTATCGAGTTTTCCTAAACATAGCTTCTGTCAAGACTTAAAAAGTTTTAGTCCTTTTTAGGGGACTTAATTACGCACCCTTGTGATTTATTTCGAATAATGTTTTGAACGGTTCTAATCGTGCTCTCTGTATATTTTGTGGGATATAAGACTAACACAGTTCTCAAGCTACTCTTAGTTTCAGACAGGCACATATTTCACAATTTTCTGATAAACCCAAGCAATCATAACTATTAATTGACATTAGTCTGACACTAACTACTTTGATCACCATTTCCACAACAATACCTTGAAACTTCATCACTTGGAGCTACAGGAAAAATTGAATTTAAAAATAAATTACGACTATATATCAACCGAACAACAAGGATTTGGAGATTTCATCACATTAGAAGTCCTCTTATTTAAAGGTGTAGGTCAGACGAGGGGTACTGGAACAGTTAATTCCATCACTGGAGGAAGGAAAGACAGAAGAAACCGATGTACTATTACCTCATAACAGCTGTGGCATAATCAACCCATCGATTGGTTTTTCTTGACGCTGGCTCGCAGAGATCTGGGCCTCCACAAGCAAACAAACGCAGAATAAATAGAAAAGCAGCGTGAACCCGCTAAATAAGCGGCGGCAACTGAATATTCTTATAATGGCATACCTGAAGCCAGATTTTTCCAAAGTCACAAAATTCATTGCAAAAATAGAAATTGACAGCTCCTATTTGTATTAATGCGTTATTAAGTCTCGATCGCCTGTGGGTAGAGACAAAGCTATGTCACCTGCAATTTCTGTCGATACGAAATTCCAATTGTGGAACTTGTGCTCCACAACAATGCGGTGAGCTATGAAAAGTCAATCAAAATATTGTACCTTCGATTATAAAGGGAATAGAATTGCAACATTCCCTGTTGCAGCGAAAAGATTTCACGTGAAAGCTATTTCGTGAAAACCAAACCAATCCAATGCCAAGTCAACTCAACCCAACCCGACCCAACCCAAGCAAGCCAAACCAAACCAACGCGATCCAAGCCAACTCAACCAAAGCAAAGTCAACCCATTGCTATAGTTGACTAATATTGCTTTAGGATATAAAAGAGTTTCAATAATTTCGGTTTTTATTGACTATATATATATATACAAGCAGTGTATTGTCTTAGGTTGTAAGGAATTTTATTGTTATGCATGAAAAATCGGGTTGAGTTGGGTTGCACTCAAGCAAATCCAACTTAAAATAAAATCTAATGAGAGAAGATGTCCCCTTCTCAGCCTGCACCTCACCTATTAATGTATATACACTTCCTTGGGGGTGTTACGTCAAACGATGAATCAGAGCAAGTTGAGGAAGAAACCACCGAATATAATGAAGAGGTCTGGGCGTTAACTCATAAAGTGGTAAAGGAGGAATGAATAGAGATAGCGATGAACGAACATTCCTCGTTAAGGCACCAGGGCTTGACGGCATTCCTTTCCGTTTTTCTACAGTGGAGTCTGGAGGAGCTGCTTCCACACTTGGTGAGGATACTCAGGTCCAGCCCAAGGTGTGAAGAAAAAATAAGTTGCTTTCATACCCAAGCAAGAAAGCGCTAATTACACAGCCCGTAAAGCATATAGACCAACAACATCTCGTATTTTCTTATAAATGCTTTGGAGACGAAAATGTATACGTCCAGTCAGAGCTTAAAGCCACTGTACCAATAGCCCAAGAGTCAATCGAATTCCGGGGCCGGCGTTCATTCTAAGCCATTCAACATCAACATAAAAATACCAATGGGGAAATATGCCATTGTTACCCAAACAACGGTGGCGGGAAAGAACAGCAAGAAGCAATCTGCGGCAGACAAGGTAAAATATACCCGTATTAACAGCAATTCTCATTGGTCATTGCAGAATAAAAATGTACCTCTATAAAATTCGTCTGGTGTATACAGCAGATTGCAGAAGTTGCAGAAGTGAAGAACAAACGGCTGCACATATCCTCACCGAATGCAGATTCCAATCGGCCATAGAAGGACCCATACTAGAAGATGAACTGCTGCGCACGGCAGAAATCAGAACACTCCCACCCACTAGAATGGTGATGGACCCTAAATGCAGCAAGCACAAGTGGCCTATTGAGACCTGAGTGGACTGCGTTTGTACTCTCCACTAATCCAGATCCAGGCCATTTTATAATTGCACATTGCAGTACATCCAAAAGTTTAACATATTTTGAAAATTACGAGCTGGTTCTTTAAAAGACCTCACTTTGATAATTTCCCTTTTTCTAGCTTATTAAAATTAAAAGTTTTAATTGCAAATAAGACCATTTTGTCATTATAATATTCACCAAGTCAAATATAATACTTTTATAGTAAATCGGAGACAGTGGTTGGAAAAATAAAATAAAATAAATATTCCCCTTACCACACAGGGGAATATTTATTTTATTTTATGAATATAATACTGTTTTTAGTTAGTTAAGGAAAATCTATCAGCGGGACGATTATATTCAAAAAGATATTCAAAACTAATAGACTAATGTAAGAGCCGTTAAAGGAGTGACAATGATGCATATAATGAGAAATACACAAAGAAGACCTTGAAGTCAAATCTTTGATAGAACAAAGGCAGCTGTGTCGGTGGAGACGCACGCAATAGATACATGCAATTAGACCAGTAAGGTGACCAAAGTTCAAGAACATACACAATATTTAGATGCATTATTGTTTCTTGTAATTCTTGTAGTATCGAGTTTTCCTAAACATAGCTTCTGTCAAGACTTAAAAAGTTTTAGTCCTTTTTAGGGGACTTAATTACGCACCCTTGTGATTTATTTCGAACAATGTTTTGAATGGTTCAAATCGTGCTCTCTGTATATTTTGTGGGATATAAGACTAACACAGTTCTCAAGCTACTCTTAGTTTCAGACAGGCACATATTTCAATTTTTTTTCACAATTTTCTGATAAACCCAAGCAATCATAACTATTAATTGACATTAGTCTGACACTAACTACTTTGATCACCATTTCCACAACAATACCTTGAAACTTCATCACTTGGAGCTACAGGAAAACATTAGAAGTCCTCTTATTTAAAGGTGTAGGTCAGACGAGGGGTACTGGAACAGTTAATTCCATCACTGGAGGAAGGAAAGACAGAAGAAACCGATGTACTATTACCTCATAACAGCTGTGGTATAATCAACCCATCGATTGGTTTTCCTTGACGCTGGCTCGCAGAGATCTGGTCCTCCTCAAGCAAACAAACGCGAAATAAATTGAAAAGCAGCGTGAACCCGCTAAATAAGCGGCGAAAACTGAATATTCTTGTCCAATGGCATACCTGAAGCCAGATTTTTCCAAAGTCACAAAATTCATTGCAAAAATAGAAATTGACAGCTCCTATTTGTATTAAATCCTATTTGTATTAATGCGTTATTAAGTCTCGATCGCCTGTGGGTAGAGACAAAGCTATGTCACCTGCAATTTCTGTCGATACGAAATTCCAATTGTGGAACTTGTGCTCCACAACAATGCGGTGAGCTATGAAAAGTCAATCAAAATATTGTACCTTCGATTATAAAGGGAATAGAATTGTAACATTCCCTGTTGCAGCGAAAATATTTCACGTCAAAGCTATTTCGTGAAAACCAAACCAATTTTATTGTTATGCATGAAAAATCGGGTTAAGTTGGGTTGCACTCAAGCAAATCCAACTTAAAATAAAATCTAATGAGAGAAGATGTCCCCTTCTCAGCCTGCACCTATTAATGGATATACACTTCCTTGGGGGTGTTACGTCAAACGATGAAGCAAGTTGAGGAAAAAACCACCGAACATAATGGAGAGGTCTGGGCGTTAACTCATAAAGTGGTAAAGGAGGAATGAATAGTGATAGCGATGAACGAACATTACTCGTCAAGGCACCAGGGCTTGACGGCATTCCTTTACGTTTTTCTACAGTGGAGTCTGGAGGAGCTGCTTCCACACTTGGTGAGGATACTCCGGTCCAGCCCAAGGTGTGAAGAAAAAGTAAGTTGCTTTCATATCCAAGCAAGAAAGCGCTAATTACACAGGCCATAAAGCATATAGACCAACAACATCTCGTATTTTCTTATAAATGCTTTGGAGACGAAAATGTATGCGAGCTATAATCCAGTCAGAGCTTAAAGCCACTGTACCAATAGCCCAAGAGTCAATCGAATTCCGGGACCGGCGTTCATTTTAAGCCACTCAACATCAACATAAAAATACCAATGGGGAAATATGCCATTGTTACCCAAACAACGGTGGCGGGAAAGAACAGCAAGAAGCGGCAGACAAGGTAAAATATACCCATATTGACAGCAATTCTCATTGGTCACTGCAGAATAAAAATGTACCTCTATAAAATTCGTGTATACAGCAGATTGCAGAAGTTGCAGAAGTGAAGAACAAACGGCTGCACATATCCTCACCGAATGCAGATTCCAATCGGCTATAGAAGGACCCATACTAGAAGATGAACTGCTGCGCACAGCAGAAATCAGAACACTCCCACCCACTAGAATTGTGATGGACCCTAAATGCAGCAAGCACAAGTGACCTATTGAGACCTGAGTGGACTGCGTTTGTACTCTCCACTAATCCAGATCCAGGCCATTTTATAATTGCACATTGCAGTACATCCAAAAGTTTAACATATTTTGAAAATTACGAGCTGGTTCTTTAAAAGACCTCACTTTGATAATTTCCCTTTTTCTAGCTTATTAAAATTAAAAGTTTTAATTGCAAATAAGACCATTTTGTCATTATAATATTCACCAAGTCAAATATAATACTTTTATAGTAAATCGGAGACAGTGGTTGGAAAAATAAAATAAAATAAATATTCCCCTTACCACACAGGGGAATATTTATTTTATTTTATGAATATAATACTGTTTTTAGTTAGTTAAGGAAAATCTATCAGCGGGACGATTCATTTGGAATAGGAGTGGATAAGACCCGAATTAAATCTATTCATCGAATAAACATTTATAGCAAACGAGTAGGTTTTGATCGAAGCCAACAGTACAACATGGGAATTTCTACATACAGCAGAATTTTGCTAACTGCAACGTGCAACGTAATAATCTTTCTAAAATGTAACGGCGTAAATAAGTTTTAAAAACATTGTATAAAATTGTTTTAAAATGCCACCAAATGTTAAACCGAGTATCCAATCTTATAGTAGTTTTAATCTAGCAAACATTAGCGTCACAAAGAATTCTCTAGCGTACGATATATCTAAGCGAAATTCAGCCACATATATAGTAAGTTCTTTGTTGAAGTTCTGCAACATTTTCATTCATCATAATTACCTAAACTTAAGAAGGTAGAAGATAAATGTTAAATCTAACGTATTTATCATTGTTAGATTCTAAACGTAAATAAATCTGGACGCTTAAATAAAAATCATTATTTACACCTTAAATTATCGTGCATTGTTAGTTATGGTTTGGGCAAGAAAAATTCAATTTCATGAAAGTGCATGTTGTGATGAATTCCGTTCCCGTATGCCCGTCATGGTTAAAGCAATTTCCATCATATACCAGCAGTTTAATGATAATACGTGTACAACAAGGCGAAATAAAGCCTAATATTTTATTTTATATTTATCACTTAAAAATATCAAATATTTTATATAAAAATTAATTGAAGAAATTATGACACATAATTATTACTTGTTTTCTTTGTTTCAGGTGAACTCCCAGCTGCAGTGCACCATGGAAATTCAGCATCTTCCGATTTTCCAGGTTCATTGCTGGCATTGTCGCTAGCTTGTGTTTTAGTGTGGTTTAGGTGACCAGAAATAATAATACCTGAATTATGCTACATCTTCAACTAATCACGTATTAGGAATGAAGAAAATTAATTTAAATTAGCATGCAGTATTTTAATACCATTATCATATCAAAAAATATTCAAGCGGTGATTGGACCAACAATTGGGGACTGTAGTAATATTTTTAAGCGGGTTAGAATCGCTTGTGTAGACGATTTACGAACAGATTCACCGCGGATTACATAACTTGTAAGATGTATTCGTGAATACAACGTGGCCGTGAACGTGAGTTGCCATTAAACCGAAGGTTCACCAACTAAAATTGTTTGCTCCGTTTTGCGAAAAATCTTTATTTGCATTCATACAATAAAAAAATATATAAATTGCTGCGTTTCGGAGTAAAATAACGCCGCTAGTAAGGCTACATACAAAAGATTCAATTTATCAGAAAGAAACGAAGGTGCCAGAACAAGCAATTGTTGATTAGTGACGGTATACTCGTTGAATAATATCCTTATGCGCTCTCGCTAAAGTGTTTGAACACATCAATTAAAACTAGTGTGCTATGGAGTGATATTAATGACGTGAAACTCTTCAGTTTGATTAAATTTCCACGTACGTACTTCTGCATGTATGTTGGGCAGTGTGAAATAATTCAATGTCCATCACTCAATTATCAAAAACTCGAAACGAAATACCGACTACAAACTAAAACTCAGTTTTTTTTCCTAATCGGAAACATGAACAGAATTATAAATTAAAAGTTTGTTCCTAAATAAAAACGAAAAATGCATTCGGTTTCGTTTTTAATTTGTGCTGCCAAAGCCAAAATGCGGTGCGCTGAAATAGACAAGTTTCTACTATTTTCAGATGATCGACACGTTTAACTTTTAGGGCAGCACTGGCAAATCTTATTTGAAATTTTTAATACAAATTGATCTAACGTCATATATTTGAAATACTGTACTAATTAAATTAATGGATGGAAAAATATATGACATGTCCTTGGAACATGGAAGACTATTTATCTTCATTTGCAAAAATTAAGGCCAAACTAACACCGAAGCAACTTGTTTCTAATAATATTACAGTTGTAAATGATAAATAAATAAGTTCATCATAGACTTACTAAACTGAAACAAATTATAGAATCATAGATCTCTTATCTTTTTTGATTCCTCTCGATTATCCTCGCTTTACTACTTCTCACCAATACTTCCAAATACATACAATTTTATACTTTTACTTAATTTTACTTATTAATCTAATTCTTACAGTAAATATTTACCTTTCCTCATTCATTTCACTCGCGTTAACATAGGAACATTTATTCCACTCTTTCTATTTGCACCGTACCACGCCGCCTTGTTCCTTGTTTTCTCGATTGTTCTTTAAACTATGTCTATAACTGCATAAGACCCTGTTATTTTCACCATTTTTTTCATATTTCAAACATTTTCAAATATCTCATTAATTTGGTCTCAATTAATCAGATACTTACTTGAAGACATTAAAATTTTGGTATTATATTCGTGACTTTTTCCATTATTTGATATTTTCTTAAATGATCTTTATTGGGTACTAGAATTAATCTTATGTCCCATTCGCTCGGAATATCATCTTCTCTCCTCTAATACAATTTTAAAGATTTCTTGGTGTAGTTGTTCCTTCATGTATTAATTCAACAGTTGCTTCATCACACCCAACAGATTTCTCTTCTGTATTTACTTTATTACGTCGTCATACCTGGATTCTTCCATATTGCAATTTCCTTACCATTTTCTAGATCTACACACCCTTCCTCTTGTTCTCCATCTTTATATAACTCTTCAAGGGTTTTCTTCTATCTTTTTAATTTAATATTTTTCTTTACTCTCCTTATGTATCTATATACCATAAATACCATAAATAATTCTGCAAAATTTTTGCATTTCCTCCATTTCTATCCAATGTTGTGTTTTCCTCCTGCATAGTTTACTCGCTTCTCTTCTATTTTTTGTATTGTTTCATATCTTAATCTTTTCCTGTTTCACTCGTATTTCGTATTTTCGTTGTTTTCTTCAATCCTGTCCTACTTCCTTCTTTACATTTCCATTCCTCATAACTTTTTTGCATTTTTTTATTCTGATTTGTATTCCTTTATAATATCGTCTTAGTCTCCTCCCTTCACTTCTCTCGTCTTTCAATCCCGATAAAGTTATTTTGCATCTAACTATGACCAGTGGGCAACTGATCTAAGTCTGCTGTGTGGCTCTGTGTACCCATTGTATTCGCTATTGCATGGTCTGTCTTATTGCCTATGTATGTTTCGGGTCTTATACATGTAATTTTATGAATTTTCTTGTGCCTATTAAACACATATCTGGAACATAGGACGTAGAAAATCTAAATAACCCATACGTAAAACTAAATATACAGTAAGCCTAAAATAAGGCACAAAGCTTGCGGCATGCAGGAGTTAAGGAGTGAAGTAAAATATACAAGATAGGTGCGAGGTATCGAGTCTTAAATGCTCGATAAATGAATAGAAATATGAAAAAGAAGAAGAAAAACGAAGAAAAGGAAAATTGAAATTGCAAGAGGGACTAAAAGCAGAAATACAAAACTATTTCAAACGGTAATAACATATAAGTAGCATCAAGAAAAATGTTCCCGCATTGCATGTATATAAGAGACTTGAGTTTGTATAAGAGGAAGAAGTTTACGTAGCTAGATGACGTAAATATCATACATATACAGCAATAATTTACTAAAAGGAATATAAGGCAACATTGCATACACAATGGACTAACACTAATGAACTAACATAAAGTTAACATAAACAATGATAAAGTTACATTATTCGTTTTGAATCAACAACTCAACATCATTAAATGGCAGTGAAAATCAAATAAACACTAGAAACAAATATAAACAAGAAGCCAAATAATGGGCAAATATATAAATTGGGCATTGGTCATAGACAACCTGAATCTTTGGCTGGCCCAGAAAATCACTCCCACACAACTACTATCGGTGCCAAAATAATAGGCGACTACCTTCGAGGGCCTATATCGAAAAAAAATAAAATAAACATTGTTCATATGTTTAAAAGCAAAAAGCAAAAAGTACCTGATTTTATCGATTTCTAGCCGATGGTCGTCTACAATTTTTTTTCTTCTATACCGTTCATAAAAATGTGGAACACTACTGGGGGTAGTCAATCATATCGAGCACCGACTGATATTTTTTAAACATTTCAGGTATTTTTTTTAATCTTAGCGTTTTTGTATACCCTGTTATCTCAGTAATTAGATATCGCAGGAAAGCGGGGTATAGTTCAATAGAATTCTCAAATTATGTTTATCGACCAATATATTAAAAATAAATTTTACCAAGCTTTTAATTTTTGACAGCCAGTTAAAAATTACTATATTCTACACGCATGTTTCACCGACAGGGGTAAGGCGTATCAGCGACAGGAGTTATTTCGTCAGGACCGTACTAACACTTTTCTGGATTATTTTCCTGCATCATTTATTCTATTTTTGTACCAGGCGTAAATAATAATTTAATTGCGTCACAATGTTAATGTAATATTTATTTGATACAAATCACATACTTGTTGATTTTCTGTTTCCATTTTTAGCAACAGTGTGTGAACTAACGAATACCGTCTAAATCGGCATATTCATAATTTAATTGTAAATGGGATATTTGTATTACTTCAGCATAAAGTCTCTGACCGTAGTAATTGTTTGGATTGGTTCTGGACCTAAAGTAAGATTAGTATTGTCTGTAAACTTTTGATTGGCGTTGAACATGTTAGCCGGATATTGAAATGGGTTTGTTATGCCAGAGGCTTTAGCCGCAATGCAATGTATTCACAATATCAATTCCATTAGAGCACTGTTCGTCATAATCACTGTCACTTGACTCGTTCGATAATTCATCATCATCGTCATCTTCTTTTAAGTTAACAATAATTGGTTCCATAATTTCGTCCATAGGGTGTTCTGTTTCTATGTATTTTTTTTCGATTTTCTTGTAACGCTCAATGCAATTTTTCCATACCTCCATTGAAACATTGTTCAAAGCTTCCTGGCATAAATGCAATACATCGTTAATTTTGAAAGTATTATTGTTTGTTGCAATTTTATTTTACACATATGCCCAAATTAATTCAATAGCATTCAACCCGCAATGAGCTACAGGTAACCATAGTAATTTCACATCTTCCATGTTTTGCAACAGATTCTAATAGTAGTACCTTTTCATAACAATTTGGTTTAGATAATAGCAACACCTGTAATTTCGAAAAATGAGTAATTCCATCTGGAAGTGCCACCCCTTTTTACAGTAACCGCGCAATCATGTCATCCTTTTTCCAAGCAATGTAGGGTTTTCATAAGAAAGATCTAGCATTGTAAGATAAGGGGCTTGATACGATGGACTATGTCCAGTCGGAGTTTCACATGTTGTATGTGAACGGTGTAGGAGAAAAAAAATAGTAAAGACGACCATCGGCTAGGAATCGGGCACTTTTTGCACTTGACACTTTGACGCCGATAGTAGAGCTTCGAATGGTTCGTAGGTTATATATACAGAGTCCCTTAAGATTTTAAAACCCTTTTTGACAAATATGAACAAATGGTAAACATATTAACTTCAACCGCAGAGCCGGATTAAAAGGCAACTTGCTAATGAAGAACTTATATAATATTATAAATATTTAAAAAACGTACATAGAATGGTATCAAATGAAATAGGTGATGTAGAGCTTATGCCAAGAAAAGTTACTATGACCAAAAAGAAGAAGGCTTCATTACTGCCAAGAAGTGAAGTTGTTAAAAATAATATGAAGATCAATCAAAATAAAAAATTAATAGATAAATACGTAGTTAAAAATAGAAGAGAACGAATAAAACAGCTAATACACGAAACGACAGTCCAATAACAGAAAACTTTGTTAGTACATCCATGTGCCCAAAAAGTGCCCTGTGTTGTATTTATGAACTTTGCTTTTATATTTGCGTTTTGGACAACCATATGCTGCATATAAAATTATGTTTTACTAGAAAAGGCTTGGGGAAGATTGCAACCATATATTGTAATTGCAAAATATGTACATAGTGTTAAAGTAAAATGCAATCTATGTCGGGTTTTATTTGGATTGGCAGGCCAAATACGATCCATCGTATTAAACTTTCACCAAACTCAGTATAATAACATATGGGACACATAAGTTTTGCGAAAAAACTATAGCACGAAATTTAGCTAAGACTTGTCGTACTTTCATTTTGGCGATGTTCGAGTCCACTTCCAGATTTTTTCTAAAAATGCATGCCCACATTTTGGACCTCCCAACCGTTTACATAAACGTTTCGACACTCTAATGACCAAAATCTTCTATTGGATATTATTTTCTTTCGGTACATAATTAATTCTGCTCCAATCATTCCTCAGTCCTGCTGGCATAATGGTACGAAGCGAGATCAGGCGAGTTGTAGAATCCATCGTTACCTTCCAGGTCTGCAATAACTCGGGGTCATTTCTATGCCCGACTGTTTATACGTCATTTCTTGACAAAATTCTGTCTGGTCGTGTACTATGCCCCACAGCGGGGCCCCAGGTTTCCACTACAGATTCCAATTCTGTCTTTAGCGGATTGTACCAGTTTCTTTATTCTGTCTTGCGCCAAAACATGAGGTCTTCTAGTTTTCGGGAAATTGTTCAAGGTATACCGTCTCCACATTCTATTATAGCCCTATAAATCGTTGACTGACTAACGACTTAATCTCGAAACAAATAAACAATTTCAGTTTTGGGCAACCATCCAGCTAAGCGATATTAATGCGAATTTAAAATTTGGATGACATTTGAACTCAGTTATTGAATAAATTTTACGTTTATCAATAACAACAAAATATGATTTGTTTTCGGTTTCATGGTAACTAAATCAGATGTTAAAATCTCGTAGAAATTTTAAAGCTTTTTCTCAACACTATCCCGTATACGTTAATGACTTGGAGAAGGGTTATGGGTTTAAGTTATATGTTTTCGTAGATTACCCAAAATTACTATATTTCGTGCTTACCAATCCTGCAAAAATATGAACCAAATATTCTATGAAAATCCCTAAGTTAGTCTGAAAACCGAAATTATAAAAAATCTAAAATATCCAAACTTAATATTTCGTCCAATTTTCCAAAAATATGAACCAAATATCAATGGTTATGAAAATTCCCAACTTAGTCTGAAAGCCGAAATTATAAAAAATCTAAAATGCCAATTTATATAATTGTGATGACACCATGAAAAACTTCATGAAATGTCAAATCTGAAAATTATATATAATATAGCTTCAATATTGTCGAATAATCACAACACCTGAAATCTGTCAAAGTTGTCGAAAATAAATAAAATAGTACAAGAAGTGTCAAAATAATAGAAATTGAAGAAATTAGTAGTCATTGGCATATTAAAACTGTATAAAAGTAAAAATGTCAAAACTGTCAAATGCCTTCCAACGATTTTCCTACTTTGACACCTTATACTTTCGTTTCAGACGGACATTTGGAACTTAACTGGGTGTTTTCTCTAAGGTTACATATTTTCAACATTGTAGTTAATTTTCGTTTTACAAATATGTCTTATACTAAACTAAATGTCATTGAAACATTCATAATTTATGACTTAAATGATACTTGAAACCTAGCAGCAATACATTGTTTTAGTTCTCCTTATTTTATTTTAATTATATCAAGAAAAATTTCATATCCCAAATATTAAAATTTCAATATATCCAACTTTATATTAAACTGCATTTTGCATTTTGGTCTATTGGGGGAATTTGCTCATTTTTTGCATTATTTCAAAAACTTCTCGCTAATTTTTACAATTTTAGATAATTTTAAAATGTTTGACATTTAATTTTTCTGACAATTTCGACTGTTTTAACAATTTTGCAAATGTATTTATCCGTTGTTATAGTTTGGATATTTTGTTATGTTTTGATTTGTTTTTGTTTTTAGCGAAAACGAAATTATTAGTCCAATGTTTGCATTTGCATTTTTTAATTCTATAAATTTTGTCTTTTTCTTTTTTGTAAATTCGACATTGGAGAGAGGGAATGAGAGAAAGGAAGATGAAAAGGATCAATAGGAACGTCAATAAAAATATTAACAGAAATATTAGTACAAAGCGAAGGTTGGAAATGTAACAATTATGATACAGAAACGTAATTATGTATTATTAAGCGAGATACATTTGTTATAAATAGCAAACCATTTTGTAAGATAACACAGGGAGATATAGCAAAAATAAAGATCTGCAAAAATTAGATTAACAAACCGTATAATAAATAGAATTTTGCAGGCATAATGAGACATGCTTTGATAAGAGGAAGACAATTAAAGGCCATAACGAGTAACGCAGTAGGGGAGCAATCCAATTGAGGGGAAACTACTCGTATCGTAGGAAATTAGAACACATCGGAAATCTTGAAAGGGAGAACAGGGGAAAATGTTGGAGATCATTAACGGGTTAAACAGTATATCCTTCTTAGTTATAAAGTTCACAGAGTTTATTTAACTAGATCGTCATATATGTGAATATTCGTAGTTGTTGTTTTTTGTCTATGATCATATGCATCAACTACTACTACTAATATTGGCTAGATTCGATATTTGTAATAAATAAAGACAATTCATTACTAAATATACATACAAGGTGCTGCATTGGCGGAAATCCCATGTTAATTTCAAGCCATTCAAATCTTGGCTTCCATCATGATTTTACACCAAAATTCATTTTTTTAAAGGATAATTGATGATGGTCCAATTTGGTGCAAACTGGGGCGTTTTTTTGCTAGACTCAATTCGCAAATACTTTAAAAAATGTACAATTGACAAAATTTTGAAATTTTAAATCAAAACATCAATTCGGACTATCAAAATTGACAGGTGTCTGATAAACGTAACTGACAACGACCGAATTGAAAAAATAATTTGTACAGTACAAAAATAATAGAAATTACCTAGAATAAAAAGTATCTAATATTGAATTTGTTTTTCATTAGAAAAAAGAAAAATCGTGGAATAAATTATGTATGTACATAACTATTGTGAGTTACGTCTATCAGACACCTATCAATTTTGACAGTTCCTGACCAAGACCGAATTGGCGTTCTGATTTAAAATTTCAAAATATAACAGACACATTTTTTAAAGTATTTGCAAACTGAGCCTAGCAAAAATGCAAAATTTGCTCCAGTTGGATCATCATGGGATGCTCTTTGAGAAACTTAAATTTTGCTGTAAAATCATTAGGTAAGATTACATCGAAATTAACATGGGATTTTCTATGTTGTGTCCTCCAATCCACACCTATATATGTATAAATACGTCATGTCACGAGTATGAAGACTAACTAAATATTTTTAGTTTCTATGGTGTAGTGTATTATCCATTACAAACGATGAGCATTACTTTCTTTTCTGTGTAATGATGAAACAAAAGTAATAGAAACGTACGATGTATACCTTCGATCATTGATCAAATTCAGACGTTGTTAAAAGTGAAGTAAATGTTTCCAATTAGGGACCAGAAACAGTTTTTTTTCGTTTTGAGACATTAACGTAAAATAAAACATAAATCAACAATAGATGAGTTCTTTAAAAAGAATGATGTGATATAGCTGAAATAACTATATATTTAATAAAAACTATTTTCATTGTTGCAATTACATTATAAAATAGAAACATTAGTATTCAGTTGCAATACATTTGTACATATACTTCGTTTAATTATGGGACAAAGTTATTTGTAACGTTCTCGGGTGCTACCCTTACTGTTTCCATAGGTATTTAACATTAAAACATATTTAACTAACTTTTCCGTAAGTGACATAGCCATATGCTGAAAATTACAGAGTATATTGCATTACGTTGAAAGGCTCCTGTTTACATCGAGCCTTTAAAATTGAACTAAATCGATTTTACGTACTAAACTTCGTTTGCTCTCGCTTTTAAATCATCTTTTCATAATACGCCTATTAAATAATTAGCTGCGGAAAAATTAGTACACTAATGAATGCCCAATTTAATTAATTCGATGAATACTGAGGATTTTATAGTATAAAAGGTTACATTTCAATAAATTATAGTCTCAGTTAAGTTTCATTATGTAGATTTCGACTCGCTTAATTTAAATTACCCGCCATAAAATCAAAATTAAATGAAAATGGCACAAAACAATTCCAGTGGCTTTAAAGCCAACGAAATTATGTTTGGTATTGAGACACGATTTATTGGGTAGTTACAATTAGCTTAAATTCAATTTTAGATAAATTATTGAAAATGGATTATATATTTAATATGATATACTTTCTCTTTAAAATATACATTGTTGTAATTCTAAAAGATATTTTTACTTTAAAGACAAACAAAGGAAAACAACTTACTTATTCGCCCCTGATCGTTAGACATAATAATCCCATTAGCTTCCAGACCAGGAACTACATTAACAAGGTTTTGTTTTAACCGAACTTTTTAATAAAACGAAGCATTTCTCTATTAAACTCGTTTTAAAATATTTTTATGGTTAAACATTTCAGACCTACAGAGTGTTATAAAATTCTATTTTATTTTAGAAATAATTGCGGATTAATATTTGTTTATGTTCAGGGCCTCTGGCTCTAAAATTTGTTTGTAAATTGTGCTATATAAGGCGATGGCATGCGAGACTTATAATGACGACATAGCAGTGCTCTTTTCATATTGCATAGAATATGCAACCCATTTTGCAACTCGACAATGCAGTGTAAAAGCTTTCGCATGTTACGTTAGCCGAAATTGTAGAGGATTATTCTTGTCCAACCACATTTATCTGTAATTAGGCAAGTAAAATAAAACGTAAGTTCTGCGCTTTCGTTTGCATTTACACAAACGATATTTTAGAATGATCTCCATGAAAAACAACTTTTCGCAGTATTCTACTGGTCTAACCACAACAAACATGCCACGAAATATCAGTCAAAGTAACTGTGTAAAGTACAATTAGGAGTATTCGTGCAGCTTTAGAAACTAACGTTTCAACCGTGCAAAATGACCAAAAAGCCCCCTTTAAAGTTAAATTTCCCAATTTTATTAATTGTTAATGACGTCAAAGGTTATTTCGTGTACAGAGCTTATTATAATCGCGTGTGTTGGGTAAAATATATCAAACGCATCAAAATTAAATAAGTTTAAAATTAAACCTTTCAGTTTGTTTTCAGCTTCAACCAAATTAACGCAACTGAAGTCGTTGCAAACTCAAGACATTTAGATTTAATTTCAAGTTTTGAGATTGTCGCCTTACAAAACCTTCACTCGGCGATTTCTAAGCAAACAATGAAAGATAAATTGCAATTGCAAGTTGCAGGTTTTTCGTTTGAGTTACAATCAAAGCTCATACTGATCATCCATTTCTCATTTATAAAATTAATTTAAGTCGTTACAGGCATGTACTCTAGATATTGTAGTTAACCTACGTGAGTTGGATTCCTGCGATACGCTTCTCACAATTATGTCTGAGATGTAAATGGCGCAGTTACTTGCTCCTAACAATGGTGACATCGCTCCCGTACTACAATTCGACCCAAATAATGGCTATCTAGTCTTGGCAAATAGATAGCGAAGGGTCATTAACATATACCACGTGGATCAATAAAATGCATGTATTCATGAACTTATATCTTAGTAATCGCACAAATTACGTTCTAATTACCTAAAATATCAACGTTGCAAAATAATTGGCTACGCTTAAGTAAAGCTCGAAAAGATCGGCGCCTCATTCATTGGGTAATGTTCAATAGTCGCGAACTACTTGATTATATTACAAAAATATGCACACTAATCAAACAAAGTAATTATTAAATAGCATTAATTTAATAAACCACAGATTGCCCTGAAAAGCCCTTAAATCTGTTTAATTTATGTTTTGAATATTGTTTTAAACTATGCTTTCAATACTGTTGTTTAAGATTAAAACAGAGTGAACGATAGTTGCTCTATGATGCCATAAGCGACATGATGCGGTATTTAAAAAAACGTTAATTTACATGCACTTATTCAGAAATGTAAATGCAAGTACGTGTGTGTTCCAACGAATTCGTGTTTTAAAATCTAGCAAAGCAAAGTTCTCTTTGTTTGCAGTCTTAAAATACTGAATTATATTAAAATCTGTGGATTATACGATATGTGAACTTAACGAAAAAACTCATTTCGTCCATACCATTATCAAAAATCGATTAGTTACGACATTTTATCTAAGTCACTAGGATGACAATTTAAATTAGATTAAATGTATGTAAAATGCAAATTTATTAAAGATATTTAAGGTTATGACTTCAATTTCAGATCGTAAACTCGAGAATCAGTAATAAGTGGATATCCAGTCTTCAATTGTGTTACTGTTTTTGTACATAGATTATTTTTTCATTCACCCAGACTAATGGGTAAATTTGTTACGGGGCAAATCTACCCGATTTAGAACGATTCATTCTTCCACCCAAATCAATTTGTTATTTTGCAATCAGCGACGACCAACCTGTTGTTCTTAATTTGGCTCGATATGAGCAAAAACGCACTCAATGTCTGGTATCACGAACAGCCTTAAACTTGTCTGCTGTGTTCTTCCTTACATATTCTCTTCTGTTACCTTTCCCAATCACTTTGAAACTATTTCCTATGAAGATTTTCATCCAAATATTGCACCCATCATATTGTGTTTTTTTTAACTTACGTTGACTCTTCATAAATCAACCAAATCATTCCGATCACCAACAACTATACTTTGTTGTTAATTCACCTCCACATTTAACAATAATTGTCCCAGTCTGAGACCTTCAATGGGTCCAATCTTCTCTAAGACTCGCCCTTGAACGTTTGCTTCTCCATCTATAATCCTCAACCTTCATCTATTTTTGCTTACCTTTACAAGTCCTCTCCTAGTTTTCAACGGCTTTCCACAAACGTCGTGAAGCTTTTCATCCACATATCGTATCCAATGATGATATTAGCGTACTTGATGTTCATTCACCAGACTATTGGGTAAATTTGTTAACGGGGTTGAGCAATCTACCCGATTTAGAACGATTCATTGTTCCACCCAGAACAATTTGTTTTTTGCAATCAGCGCCGGCTATCTGTTGTAATTGTTGTAATTTCAAATTTTCAAACCATTTCCTATAATTATCGTAAAGATTTTCACCCAAACATTGCACCCATCATATTGTCAAATATTTTGTTCAAAAAATCAACCAACAAAAAGTGACCCAGTCTGAGACCTTCAGTGGCTTTAATCTCCCCCCTTCGGCCTTGAATATTTGCTTCTCCATCTATACTCCTAAACCTTCATCCATTTGCTTACGTTTCTTACAAGTCCAAGTTTTCAACTGTTTTCCACAAACATCGTGAAGTTTTTCATCCACATATCGCATCCAATGGTATTAGTCTACTTGACATTAGTCCTTTTTATCATTAACTTGTGATTTCTCCACCTCAACGTAAATGTGTTCCCAAAACTCAACCAACTTGACTTTTGAATCGAATTTGACACATACAACATGGGATAAATTGAAAATCCTTTTTATGATATTTGTAGAAAACACAACGACGTTTAATAAAGAAGGTGGGAGGGAGTAAATAATATGAATAAAAGGAATATGAGCAAAAGAAGGTAACCAAAATTACCAATATTTTTTCGCAGCTAAATCAAATCATTACTTTACCTGTTTAAGAGCTTCTTCATTAATTATCCAAAAACAACTCACTTGTTATATTAATGCAAGTTTGTTTATAATTATCCAATTATTTTAATGAAATGATATTCGTGTTAAATACGCAATTTTGAGCTTCGCACAGTAATTACAGATCCACTTACGTTAGCGTCGAATGTACAATTATAATTTAATTAAATTAATGGATTATCTATTTTTTGACGATTCAACTGTACTTTGTGTAGAAGACGGCGTTAGATTCCAATTTGAACAGAAAATTAATGATTATTATAAGAATGTGTATATGGTGTAATGAACGCTGTAAATAAAGTATAAAAGATGGTGAAGTCTTGATGTTGATATCAATTCGATTAATTAATGTTTTAAGTTATAATTAATGTTCTGTAACCTTTTACGTGTTAACCGTTAATATTTGTAAGCGAAGATTTGGTACGGAAATTTCAATGTTAATCTAAAACTTGGTAGGTTAAACATTAAACAGTTCAATGAATTTGCAAGTTAGTAAAAAGCTTTTCGTTCACAATTCAAAATTTTATATGTTAAATCTGTAAATACGTATTTATGTAGGTGAATTTATTATATAGATAAGACGTTGTAATTACCACAAAATGATCCAAGGGACTCTACGTTGGTAACTGATATATCTGTATATCAATACAATTATAAAATGTGTGTATAAACTGTAGAGTAACTCGGACTTGAATATAAGAGTTTTATGGAGTGCTGTAAATAAACATATGTTCTGTACATGTCATGACCATTTCTGCACACAAACAACCGCTGCTTACGAGAATCAGTGATGAATGCCGGCTAAATGGTCCGTACTCTGATTCAACATCTGCTACGGAAGGCTTAGCTTTGATCAATTCACCAACCAACACTTAACTCACATTTTTACTGGTATTTTCCGATCCAATTCATAAATCATTTATAGACCTAGAAATATTTTGAAATGAAATTAATTAATTAATGAACTTTGCAAATTTTTATATTAGAATAATGCAAACAATTTCTAAACTTAAGTAAATTAATTCGCCTTATTCGTTTTTAATTATATTCGAAATAAAATCAATTAACATTTTATATTTCATTCTCTTAGTGGAAACCGAACCCGAAACGTAAACACTTATATCCTGAATATGCAGCTGTGTCAAGCTGCTAGGATCCTTTCCCCACTCTGCAAACCCATTACAAAAATAAGAGATTAGAGATAAAGAATGAAGAATATAACGCTTCATTGAATCCCCTTAATAAAAAAAATTAACTGCGAAAAAAACACTAGATACGAGATAATATCATCGTTAAATAAATATGTGATATTCCCTTGCATATTATTTTTAAGAGTTTGATTTATACTTCATTATTTCAATCTCGTTAGTATAGGGCGGAAATATAACCGAAACTTTAAACTCCAATACGATTAATTCGTAAATGTTTATCATTAAAATTTAAAGTATTCAGCAAGTTCGAGTTCCGTTTTAATCCTATTAACTGTTCTTTAGATCGCTTTAATCCCGGTAAATATACGAGTAATTTGTGTTAGTTGCTAAAATGTTACATATAATTCTAAAATCAGGCGCTCATTTAAATCGAATTAATCGTAGTCAGAGGGACCCACTTAAAAGCCGGTTGTTTCTACACTGATTCGCGTAAATAGTATGAATGTACATAATGTTAACATGTATGTCCCACATAATGTGATGACCATATATATATATGATATAAATATACACATATTATATAGACATTGTTTGTTGTTTTATAAATAAATAATACTAATAATATAACTATAAAATATTGTTTCATTAACCTATCCAAGTATGCCACCTAAATCCATTAGGAACGAAATATATTTTGCGAAACTGCGAACTTTCAGGATTAATTTGAATTTTAATTCCACGTATTAAAGAATACCACAAAGGCTGAAACTTTTAGTAAGTAAAATCATAATAATATGAATAAATTAAAAATTTAACTTTATAATTTTTCTTTCTCTGATTACATGTCATGTACAATGACATGAATTTAAAACGTTTTCATTGGATTTGCATAGAAATCTATGAATTCGCATATAATTGGGTTAAAATATTGATATGCGTATTTTATTGCACAGCATCACATAATCCTCACGCTCCCAGTAATCACAATTGTGTTTTCAGGTATTTGCGTTTTCAGGCTTAAAATGTAAATCATATGTGTCATTATTGTGAGGGTTTCCATTGCATATTGCGATGATAATAACCAGTAGAATAATTGTATTACACACGAATGTAGATAAGTGTAGGTAAGTAGCTGTGTGAAAACACTATTTTCAGTTGCGGCCCGTGAGTTCACATAATAATAATAATAATAATAATAGTTGGCGTAGTTGCTGCGGGTAAAAAAAATCATAGATACACGTGTATTGGCACAAAAAAAGATTTTAACAAAAATAGACTAATCAGTATCTAATAACAAAAGAAATAAAAATATCAAGAAAATACAAGGACAAATAACACAAAAATATAATAATATAATACAAAATAAAAAACCAAAATCAAGTGCAATGTTTAAAAATCAAATCAATTCTTCTGTCTTTGTAAGACGCAAATTTATCTATAACCAAATCATTAAAATTGGGAAAATCTTGAAGCAAGTTTTTTTTTCAGTAGACAACATGGCTAGGGCTGTTAACCTGTCTTGGCTCATTGTCGAACGCAAAAATATTTTAGTTCGTTTTAAAGTCGAGAAAGATCTTTCAGCCTCAGCTGTTGTCATAGGAATGGCGACGATTACTTTTAAAAGCTGAAAAGTAGCAGCGAATAAATCTTCAAGGTTATTTTCAGTTATGAACTCCAGATAAAGTCCGGCCTTTTATACATTATTTCTAATTCTGTTCTAAGCCTTACACTGTTAAGAAATGGATATGCCTCAACTGCAGTGTTCAAATCTTCGACAGGAAATTGCTTTTCAAATTTTGGAAAATTTTGGGCCGCAAAAAGGTTGACTTAGATGTTTGGTGAACGAAAACCTATTTTTTGCATGATTAATAATTAGATCGCAAATTTCCTTGGCAGCAACAATTTTTGAAATATACGGCGTTGGCCCTTCTGAAATTACAGTTTGAACACTGTCGATACTATCCCTCTCTTTTTGAATGCAGTCCTCAAATGTCTTTAAGTATTCTTGTATTTGGACTGAATCAGGAGAAGTTTTTTGTAACTGATTATACAAGATGGCATTATTCGCTTGAACACTGTCAGCCAAAACAAATATACAGGATCCTGAAGCATGCGAGATATTCCGGACGCTTGATTAATAGCCGTTGTCTGCTTGGAAGTTTCCTGTATTTTCTCCATGCATTCAATTAGTGACTCTCTATTTTCAAAAACGCTAGAAACAGTACGACTTCTAAAATTCCATCTGGTGAATCAAGCACGTGGAATTCTGGAACCAACTATTTCATCTAGAATTGCTACCCTTTGAGGAGAGTTGGAAAAAACAATTGTAATATCACTCAAGTTAGAAAAAAAACACTCGCACTTGTTGATTTTGAGTTGCAGCTTGAGATAGTATCAAATTTAATTGATGAGCGTAACACTGAACATAAAAAGCATATTTGTAGTGTCTTTGAATTATTGCTTGGACACCCCCAGATTGTCCAGACATCACGCTAGCCCCATCGTAGCTTTGCGAAATAAGTTTTTCTGGTTTATCCAACACCTTTTCCAAAACTGCTAGGCTGGCAGCGTCATGACCTGCAGGATTCACAAATGCCCAAAAACGTTCTACAGGAGACCCGTTGGGTAAAACATATCTGAAAACTACAGCTATTTGAAAAACTGCTGATACATCTGTCGTTTCGTCAGCCATGACTGACACAAAATCAGCCTTCAGTATTTCTTTTTTGTGGTGTCTTGTAACACTTCTAACATACAGTCTAACAATTCATTTTGAATTTAAAAACTCTAGTCTTTTCAATGTGGTCCTTCAAAGCTGCATCCAGTTCAGAGGTATAGTTTATGAGACTTCAGAAAATCCCAGGATTCAACGAGGTGTCAGTTTCATCATGACCACTAAGAGCTAATTCAAAAACGCCACAAAATTTAATGGCGTTGATAATTTTTGAAATAACATATCTATTTTTTCTAACTTGCTCATTATGTTGCTCAACATTTCGTCGTTTCACTATCACTGGTGCTAGCTATTACAATTTGCAGCATCATAATTAATAATTTTCGACTTATATTAAATTGCTAATGTGATTACTAGATATATTCACTCAATGCTCAAGTAACGTATTGGCGGGAGGCTGGCGCACTACAAATCTGTGCGCAATTCGCATCGAGATTCAGCATACCCACACGCCACTCCGCCCACCCCTCAGATACCCAAATCAGGCGCACTTGCTCCGCTCCAGTTCAGTTCCCGTAGGTGTTATAGGTGCATTTGCACCGACTCATTCTTCGACAACTCCACTGCTATTTGCCGTTTGATTTGAGAATTGACCCGGAGCCCAGAGCGCGGCGCGAGATAATTATGAAGTTAAATGAATTTATTAAAATCGTTTACTTGACCATATGGTATCATTTTTTTAATTTTAATTTTGAAAAGCTCTGGGGGTTCACGTGCTCATGTGCGCCTACATGCAAGCCGCCACTGACTATTATAATGGCCTGGCAGCAGAACACCTTAAAAGCTTCATGCACACATTTATTTTGTGGGCGAAATCATTACACGGGTCGTGGTTTTATTAGTGAACATTTCAACAGTAAAATTTAATAATGATGATAGACAATGAACGAAAACACTTTGTCACTTGTTACCTGTTCAAAAAATTTAGAATATAAGTAGACAAGTTTAAGGAAATTCTAAAAATTGAAAAATCAGACGTCCGTGCAGTTATACAATACTTGCAAAGGAAAGGGTTGTCGCCAAAAGAAATTCATGAAGACATGGTAGGTGTATTAGGTGAGGGTACTGTTTCTTACCAAGTGGTGAAAAATATGTCTCGAGAATTTAAATTGTGAAGACAAACATGTGAACATGCGAAGGGTGCTGGACGACCAGTGACTGTCACTACCTAAGAAAATGTTACATCACTGACCATTCGCCGAATAGCTGAAATTACAATTTTTTCTTATGGTACTATAGAAAATATTTTAACAAATATTTTGGGGCTAAAAAAGTTGTATTGCATTCTGAAGCCAGTTTGGCAAAATTTAAAGCATTTCCGGTAAAACCAATAACAGGGCAAAATAATATAGAAATAATGTAAAACATGCACACACATAAACTATATAAACAAAATCCGATCAGGTGAGGGAATTGGTATACCTAAGGCACGTGGCAACAACAGTAAGGAAGGACACATGAGGTATATGTGTAAAAAGGCGAGGAAGGCAGACGAGAGTTTGCGGGGGTGCCTTTGGGGGAAAGGGGAAGGGAAATTTTAGGAGAAAATGAGGATTTGGGACGTGTGCTAACTAAATAACATAAAGAACATAAGAAACTAGAAAGGACATACATAAGACAGATAAAAAGGGCGTTATATTTGGAAAAATCGACGCCAGACTACATCGTGAGGCAAGAGACAGGGAGAGAGAAGCTGAGAGTAGAGACGAGTAAGAGAGTGGTGAAATGGTGAAAGGGATAGGAGAGGGTAGCCAGGCAAAAAAGATAGTGGAGAACTTGGAGAGTAGGGAATGTTAGGGAAGGGGGCTATCGGAATGGGAGGAAGGAATAATAGAGATGTATGAGAAAGCAGGGATGTCGACGAAGGAAGTGGAAAACAGAAGAATGGTGGGGGAAAAGTTGAGGTCTTGCAGCATATGTTCGCCCAGGATTTTTTATACAAGTAAATGCATGTTATCTAAAATTGACCACCATTATTAGCAACTTATTCGAAAAAATCTTGTGGTAGACAAGCAGATAAAGCAAGCTGGATTAAATTCATGGGTATAATATGAAATCGAACAGCATAAATAATAATAACGTAAAACTTTCGTTGAAATTTCACATATTAAATTAACAGCAAATATCAAAGCTTTGTTGTTTTATAGTAAAAAAAATACCAGTATTTTCGGGTGAAAAATAATGTATTACATCCGAGGTGATAAGTGTTTCATTGCAGCCAAGGGATAGCCGAGGCGTAATGAAACTTTCCAGCGAGGATTGTATACTAGTTTATTCACAATCGCCACCGTGTTTATTCACTAATTATCAAAATATGAATAAATTCGATCTTTTCCAATATAGTAAATAGAATTGATGAAGTAGCCTATGACATTACATTTAAATTGTTTGAGATTTGTTCAATCAATCTGACATTTGTATTAATTATTCTTCGAATAATTGTGAGAATTATAGAGGTGAGATGAAAGTTCAGATAGTGAAATGGATCATGCCACTTCACCTGAGTTAAAAGAAGCAGCTGCCGAAGCGTTTCCAAATTTTTTATAGCCTTAAATATTATTGAACATTTAATTGTCTAATGGTAGTCCTTACTTTTTCGCCCGTGGGTGCAAAGTGATTACTTTCGACCCGCGGGAAAATAAGGACGGTTAGAAATGACGTACTTTCAAACCTGGAAAAGATTAGGAATCGACATATTACTATAGTGACTGTGAATAAATTAATTTATTAACCGACCCAATGATAATATATTCTTACTATCGTTGCCAAAGTAATAGGCGGCTGTTACCGGGGGCCTATATAAAAAAAACGGCTCGACGAAAAAAATTTAAATGAACGTTGTTACAACCATAAATCATTTATTTGTGACATATTGTAATTTTTTCTATCCATAGGTTTAAAAGCAATCATTAGTAAATCACAAAAAAATGTGAAACTTCGACTGGACATTGTATGGAGAACCGACGGATATTTTTACTTTTTAAGTATTTCTTGTACTGTATCACACGAATGCGAGATACAGTTTAATGGAATTTTCAAAGTATGTTTATCGCGACAAATATATTAATTACAATTATATTTGACCAATTATTTAATTAGTTAAGGTAATTAATAAAAATAGTCGTTTAGTTGCCATTTCCGTAGCACTCGTATTAATTGCTATTTAATATTCTGAAATCTATTACTTTAATTGTTATCATTGTTTACTTAATTCCTGCACTTAAGAGTATTTCACGCCGATCTGAGATGCTTATAAATGTATCTCTTGAAAAGTCCACTTAAATCTTTTTTTATTTTATATAACACTATTTTCCTTGAAACTGGTCTTAACCATTAAATGTGGTGCCTTTTTGTGAGGATAGCAAATACTTTATTTATATGTCGGTTTTATGTTGACGTTGCATAGAAAAAGTCGGTGGATTAATAATTACTATAGTAATTAATTTACAAGGTTATGCTCTACATTCTTCCTTCATAATCAGTTATGTATAGCTGAAACAATTTAAAAATAAATATAAAAAATATAATTTTCAAGAAATTAAAATATAACACATTCATAATACTGAAATACTTTTAAACGGTTAAACACTGATACGTTAAAAACATGTTAATAATAAATTTTGCGAAAACGTTTGGTGTATGTTTACTGTTGTAAGCAAACTAAATATTTATATACATCAATCATGTTAAAAAACAAATATAGAAAATGGGTGAGAGATTATATCACAAAAATATCTGGCTAAATTCCAAGCCGATGGTTTTCCGACCGAGCTGAACCTGCAATTTTTCCCGAAAATGCATTTAATGCGCTGGAATCTATATCTGCAACGTAATAGATGGCATATAGCTTTATCGTACTATTGTAATAGATCGTCTGCATGTCGAAGCCATCGTCAAAGACTATTCAATATGCAGTCCATGATTTCTGCCTCAGTAAAATAAAGCAGAGGTACTCATATTTCACAGTTAATACTAAAATATTGCCGAGAATTATACCATGAAATAATTCTTATTTATATGATACCTGCGAATATCGAAGTTATTACTAATAATTAATACTTTTTCACTAACTTTCTACGTCTTCGTATTTAAATCGAACACTTTATAATAACAGAAGTTGAGATGAAATCACGTTTGTTATTAAGATTTCGGTCCATATTCAAAGTTTCTATGGATATTTTTGAGAGCACTTCAACCATTCAAACTTCTTGATGAGCGTTTGGTGTGCTTTTACACTTTATAAAAATATATTTATATCCAAAGTTTGGTAATATTTTAACGCTAACACAAATATAATACCCCATCAACGTGGCCAAACCGTAAATTTTAATCTCGCGAAAAGGTACACAAACTTTAACTTATTAAAATCCATCTGTCTTTATTCAGTCATTATGACTACCCCAACGTTGAAAGGATGGAATCTATTTGAAATTTGCGACAAGTATTCGTTGGATTATTCAAATATTTTGACGTCTACGCATATTTTCCACAGATAAGCGTTTTCATACTGTAGGAGCCCCAACGACCAAAACCCGGACTAAAATTGGAATGGTGTGCAAGTATGTACATATTTCAATCGAATTGGTGTTTAAATTGACGATTTACAAACGGCTATAAACATTTAAATTAATTAAAAAATTAAATTTAGAATCAATTAGTGCACATACCTGTGCATGTAGCAATTAAAATTATCCAGCATTGTATTTAACAAGTAGGTACTCTACGTTGCAATGCTAACTAACAAATAATGAACCAATCAAAATAAATTTAAGTTAGGTGAATAATTAAATGAAATTCAACACTCGACCTGCAATCTCCTGTATATTACAAGAAAATCAATTAGTTGGGAATTTGGAAGTGGTTCTAACTAACTTAAATTATGTCTCTTTCGAAAATGAACAGGAGGTATTTATACATTGCCTTTCAAATAAAATAGGCCACCCCGTGGTGTGCACGTAGAAAAATATTTTTTTAAGAAAAATTGATAACATTTAATGATTAAAAGTTAATAATAAGTTACATCCCGACGTACTCTTATGTACTCAGCAACCCTTCTGGGCATACTGGAAATTAGATTATTGATATCCTCTTGAGGTACCTCATCCCAGGCTATATGTTACTGTTACTGTTGACGCAACTCCTTTCCAATCGCCTTTCTATCATATCTCAGACATTTTCAATGGGGGATAAGTCTGGTGATCTTGGAGGCCAGGGCAACATATGGATGTTGTTTTCTTCTAGGAAGGCTGACGTTACATGAGCAGTATGAGGCTGCGCATTATCTTGCTGGAAGGCTGCTCCTGGAAGGTTTTGTAGTAAAGGCACAACAACTGATTCCAACACTGACTCAATGTAACGTCTGGTGCTTAGGGTACCCGAAATGAATACAAGACGAGCGTATTGCCACCCAAATTGTAAATTTTGCCTCTAACCCCTAGGTCGCCTAATCCTCGAACGCCTGTCAGAGCGCCATAAGCAAAATCTTCATTCGTGAATTCGTGAATGGTGAAGATATTTAAAGGTGGTGATTGCAGAAAATGCACAGGACCTACAAAAAAATATGGAAATCTGGAACGAAGAATATAAGGTGATAATGAATAAAGAAAAGATAATATGTATGAGAATGGAAAACCAACAAGAAATAAATATGAATGTAAAAGGCACCAAAATAGAACATGCCGGTATATTTCAACATCTAGGAGCCACGAAAAGTATGGGATCGCAAGATGCAGAAATTAACTGCAGAATAGACAAAGCAGTGAAAACATATTATGCTATGAGGAAGGGACTGATAGGAAAGAGGAAAGTGTCAGAGAAACCAAAGATGAACGTGTTCAAAACAATCTAGGCCAATACTAACATTTGGATATGATACTTGGATACTGACCCACAGAACAACCTGCAAGCAGCCGAAGTGTG
This sequence comes from Geotrupes spiniger, assembly GCA_959613385.1. Lineage (NCBI taxonomy): Eukaryota > Metazoa > Arthropoda > Insecta > Coleoptera > Geotrupidae > Geotrupes > Geotrupes spiniger. Next base: position 6,621,894 of record OY390741.1, read on the forward strand.
CCTGAGCGAGTTCAGAGGTGTGACAATATGAAAGGATGAAAAACACAAATACCTGAAGAACTGGACATACAAAGAACAAGTATGTATATTCAGCAAACAAAAATGAACTGGTGGAGATACCTACAACGTATGAGTAAGGAAAAGCAAATAGTGCAAGTATAGAGAGCAAGATTCATCCTTAAGTTTAAGAAAAATATACCAAAAAGTCAAAATCAATTTAACACATTAAAGTATTAATCATTTGACGATAAACGACGATAAACGACTGGTTGGAACAGCAACCTAATTTTTTTCCAGAGGAATAAAAGGTTTGGAGCATCCTTGAATCAAATGCATCGACGTCCAGGGAGATGTAGAAAAATAAATATTTTATATTTCTTCAATTTGTTTCTTTCGATGTTAGGGACCGTAAATACTGATCTCCCTTCGTATAAGATATATCGAACCTTTAAACAATACCGTATTTTAGCTTTTATTTTTATGACTTGAATATTCAGTAAATAGTAACGAGCTCGTTGATAATGGCACGTCATACAACCTGCATGCAAGACAGCTTCGTTCATGGTTATTATAAAAGATAGCTTCCAAAGTTGTTAGCAATTTAGCCCACATAACATCAATATTTCACATACTCGTAATATATCATTATTACGAACGTCAAAGTTTAGGTCGGGCAAATTTATTTTTATTTTGGTTTTGGATCAGTCATGGCGAAAATCCAGTCTCCATTTGATCGTGGAATTAATATACAAGTTTCACTGTTAACTTGTTTCAACAGAAAAGTATTAAGTACTTCAGTTAAAGTTTCGGCGTCCCTAAATTATAATTAATTATTACAATAATTTAATTAGTTTTCCCCTTTGGATTAGAATCAAGTTCGCTAATAATTTAAATTTATAAAATACGAATGAATTAAAGTCAAAGTACGAAGTATGAAACTACGCAACTACAAACGGTGACACCTTACCGTTGGCAACGAAATAAGACGATTGCTATTCAAATATACGATGTTGGCCTGTAATTTGTTTAATGCGTAGTTAATGTATAATGCAAACGGCAATTATTAAGACCATTGTCGAAATTCACCTTCAACGTCGTAATAATCAATAGGAATAACGAGTCGTAATAGTCAATAATAACAGATCAAATAATTTGTATTAAACACATTCACACACTTAAATAATTATTACACAGCGATGAACTTTTGGGCATCCCTAGAATATGATCATGTGTCTTAAATAAATGCCGAAAGACTTAAGAAACATTATTTCATCAGTCACTTTGTCATCTGACCCGAACTTTTGATATAAAAAATACACCTACGTTTTTCTTTCAGATGCACGTTGCAGCGGAGTGGAACGGCTAATGCAATTCTCGATTACAACTTGGATCTGAAGAAACTTAATTACAATTTGAATAACATTTAATTCTTGGTGCTGTAGTGCAATTTAAATAAAGTTAAGATAATTTAAGTATTAGATTAAAACATTTTTTAAACGTCCCAAATACTATTATTTGTTTATAATTGGATATATTATTTTTTTAATTTAGTTTTCTAGTATCATTTTTGTTACCCACCCTTTCATAACCAATTAAATCAATGTTTTATCGTCAGAAAATCATGTATATTAAGTCCAGTCCATTAGTTTCGGCCAAAATACTTTAATAAATCTATCTGGTATTATTATTCAGACATTCAAAATATGGTAATGAGGCCCAATTGCCTAGCTGCCTAAAATGTTAATGTTATTAAGTTTATTGCTATCTTGAAGCGTAATTATTAATGCAGCTCTCGTCATTGTGTATAATAGGTAATTTTGGCTTCTGATGCTCTGATTGTGAGCATATTATTACATCAATTGATGTGATAAATTGGATACATTTGGTGAAGTTGTTTATATCCTGTTATCTAGATTAAAATCATCTACGAGAATGATGTATTTAATACACATTATCTTTATGTCATTTGATTAATTATAATCCAAATAAATGCAATACGCTGTGAATCATACACGTCATATACAACGCACTTATTGATTTCTAATTGGCATAGTATTTCATAATATGTGATAACTCAATCCACCACCACAGTGTGTGTTAAAAAGCGTCAACGGAAAACTGTCAATAATCTACCACCACACATATTATTTTTAAATTTTCATTGAGCCATCCACTGTATATCATGATTAGGTATATGAGGGAAGATTATTATTTTATCATTAAATACTGATCTTTCCTCGTAGGTTAAGCATTTATACATCAATATTTGAATCAGATATAGTCACTTAATACTTTAGGCGCAAAATTAACGCGTAACACATACGCATGGATAATATAACTCAGTGATCAAAAGCAAGAACGGTAAACAAGTAAAAATGGTCCAATCCCTATACTTCCCGCGTTATTCAGTTCAGCGACAGTGACGTAACGTGTCTACCTTACGGTGCAGATCAAGGGTCCAAGGTTTTCGCATTAAGTATTCAGGAAGGGTTCCGTAGCTTTTGCAAAATTACTTGCATCGAAAAATATTTTCGAATCATTGCATCATCCACCGGTTGTGTGCAAAGGATGTGAAGTTGGATGATATTATAATCCAGGTAATACGCTGCATATATTATATACAAAGCTCTTCACAGGCGTAAATTCAGGGTTTCATTTGAAGAAAATATCAGAGAGTACGGAGAGTCCCAACTGTACTGCGATGAGCGATGGCTTTCAAGGTGCAACATGTTGAAACATTTCTTTAATATGAGAGAACAGGTGTTCGAAGTTTTAGAGGAAAAGGAGAGTCATCTTTAGAAACTGATTTACTGAAAAATAAATTCTGGTTGAGTGATCTTGCATTTCTTGTTGAATTTACTCATTACCTCAATGTTTTAAACCTCAACTTACAAGGCAAAGATTGTTCACTACCGACTATGATAAGCGGATTCTAAGCTAAATGAAATTTGTTTTTAATTAATTCAAATACAAATGTAAAATTAGATTCCTATTACAATCGTTTGAGAGCAGAGTCCAAGACTGCAAGCATAAAACAAAATTTACAATATCTTTTTAATCCTTCAACAATTAGTTTGTCTAAAAATAATCAGCTATCCTACCAAAATTCAGTTTGAACTCGCTGAACTGCAAAATTATTCTGCAGTAAAAAACCTTTTTGCGGAAAAAATATCTTGAAGAATTGTGACTAACTTCTACAGAAGAATTTGTAGACTTCTGAAATTTGGTGCCTTGCCTTTCAATTTTTAATCAGTTTCTAATTAACATATGTTTGTGAAAAGATTTTTTGGTTGTGGATAAAAATTGGAGTAAATATTGAAAATACATTCTCTAAATACCCAGAAACTAACGAAAATATATACATGTTCGCGGACGCTGATCGTTTATTGAAACAGATTCGTAATTGGTTACTTGATACTGGATGTAACGTATAGAATCCATTAAACATGTAACGTGTGAAAAATCTCGAAGACAAAATGTTAAGTTGGCAGCGCAACTTCCCTCAAAAAGCGCATAAAATCAGTGATATTAAAACTACTAGGAAGAAAAAAGAAAATCAGTAAAAATTTTTAATTTATTATTATAATCAAATGTTGCATATTTTTTGGTGTGTTTCTTTAGTGAAGGTAAACACCACAGCTACCTCTTAAGTATAGCTAATTCGCATGTGTGTATCTAATATGGCCATTCCAGTTGGAGCAACGCTGCCAACTAACAAAACCATGGGAAACAAAGATCTGGATGTTTGTTAAAGTTCCTCGGATATATACTTCAACATTAACTATACTGTCTATCAATGGTGTTGTTGAAATTCTCTTTTTACTTTCTTATACTTTATGTATAAGTAAGTATAGGAATCATGAAAATTTTCGAACTCCAGATTTTAACGGATATACACGTTTTGAGGTCCGCTGAATCGTTTCTGACTATTTTCGGAATGACGTCTGTGTGTGTGTGTGTGTGTGTGTGTGTGTGTGTGTGTGTGTGTGTGTGTGTGTGTGTGTGTGTGTGGGTGTGTGTGTGGGTGTGTGTGTATGCGTGTGTGTGTGTGTGTGTGTAAGCGTGTGTGTGTGTTAGTGTGTGTCTGTGCGCGCTCTAGCGTCCAAATGATTATAACTAGAGCTGTGAAACTTTAAACTTTAGATTTGTATATAGCTGAAAAGAAAACGTCCTATTTTGAGAACAATAGCTCAACCGGAAGTGAAGGTTTACTCTTATCACCTTTTTCCGTATCTCGAAAACTGTACGATTTATTAAAAAAATTATTCTTATATAAGTTAAAGATATTGAAATTTTAAACAACGTTTATTTGAAAAGTTTTTTCGAAAAATGTATAAGAAAGTTCAGTGTGGACCACTGCAGATTTTTACTTTCTTATACATTGTGTATAAGTAAGTATAGGAATCATGAAAATTTTCGAACTCGAGATTTCAACGGATATACGCGTTTTGCGGTCCCCTGAATCGTTTCTGACTATTTTCGGAATGACGTCTGTGTGTGTTCCTGTGTGTGTGGCTGTGTGTCTGTGTGTATGTGCGCGCTCTAGCGTCCAAACGATTATAGCTAGAGCTCTGAAACTTTAAACTTAAACATTTGCATGTAGCAAGGAGGAAAACGTCCTATTTTGAACGCAATCTCTCAACCGGAAGTGGTGGTTTACTCTTATCACCTTTTTCCATATCTCGAAAACGGTACACGTTACGGAAAAAAATATTCTTACATAAATTATAGATATTGATATTTTAAACAACTTTCATTTGAAAAGTTTTTTCGAAAAACGTAGTATAACTAATTATAAGAAAGTTTCGTGCGGACCACCGCGGATTTTACTTTCTTATACATTATGTACATATAAGTAAGTATAGGAATCATGAAAATTTTCGAACTCGAGAATATACACGTTTTGAGGTCCCCTGAATCGTTTCTGACTATTTTCGGAATGACGTCTGTGTGTGGCTGTGTGTGTGTATGTCTGTGTGTCTGTCTGTGTGTCTGCTGTTTGTCTGACTGTGTGTCTGTGCGCCCTCTAGCGTCCAAACGATTATAGCTAGAGCTCTGAAACGTTAAACTTAACATTTGTATGTAGCAAGGAGGAAAACGTCCTATTTTGAACGCAATGTCTCAACCGGAAGTGATTGTTTACTCTTATCACCTTTTTCCATATCTCGAAAACGGTACACGTTACGGAAAAAAATATTCTTACATCAATTATAGATATTGATATTTTAAACAACTTTCATTTGCAAAGTTTTTTCGAAAAACGTAGTATAACTAAGTATAAGTAAGTTTCGTGCGGACCACCGCGGATTTTTACTTTCTTATAGATTATGTATAAGTAAGTATAGGAATCATGATAATTTTCGAACTCGAGATTTCAACGGATATACACGTTTTGAGGTCCCCTGAATCGTTTCTGACTATTTTCGGAATGACGTATGTGTGTGTGTCTGTCTGTGTGTCTGTGTGCCTGTGCACGCTCTAGCGTCCAACCGATTATAGCTAGAGCTCTGAAACTTTAAACTTAACATTTGTATGTAGCAAGGAGGAAAACGTCCTATTTGAACGCAATCTCTCAACCGGAAGTGATGGTTTACTCTTATCACCTTTTTCCATATCTCGAAAACGGTACACGTTACGGAAAAAAATATTTTTACATAAATTATAGATATTGATATTTTAAACAACTTTCATTTGAAAAGTTTTTTTGTAAAACGTATTATAACTGAGTATAAAAAAGTTTCGTGCGGACCACCGCGGGTTTTATAATATTGCGATCGGGCGGCTAAACATACGTGTGGCTGTGCGCGCTCCAGCGTCTAACTATTGAAGGTCACACTATGACACTTTAAGCTTAGATTCATTATATATCGTGGAAAACACGTCACATGTTGAAAGCAATGTCAATTCGCGTTATAGCAAAAATTGTTCGTATAAAAGTTATATACTGGAATTAAAAAAAAAACATTTGTTTGAAAAGTTCTTTCAGAAATAAAGTATAAGAAAGTTTCGTGCGGACCACCGCGGATTTTATAATATTGCGATCGGGCGGCTAAACATACGTGTGGCTGTGCGCACTCCAGCGTCTAACTATTGAAGGTCCCACTATGACACTTTAAGCTTAGGATTAGTATAGCGTGGAAAAGAACGTCACATTTTGAAAACAATATCTCAAACTGATGGTTTAATCAAATCAACGTTATCTATATCACGAAACCGGTTCGCGTTATAGCAAAAATTGTTCGTATAAAGGTTATATACTGGAATTAAGAAAAAACATTTGTTTCAAAAGTTCTTTCAGAACAAAAGTATAAGAAAGTTTCGTGCGGACCACCACGGATTTTTTTAGTTACAAGTTCAGTGGGTAGTTCATCGCTGATAATATACATAAATTTACTGTCTGCGAAATGCTTACTTATTTATAAGTTAGAATGATTTATTAGTACAAATTTAATTTAAAATGTCATAACTTTCAATACGAATAAAGCTGATCTGAGGGGATGCAAAACAATGTAAAATAATGTTGCTTAACGTATTTGGTTACATAAATTGCGCGACGCAAAACGGCATGGTCGGGATAAACTCGCCCAAAGTGGAAATAGCTAAGCTTTCATATCCATGAAATTGTACGACGTGCGTGACGTCATCGCGAGGATGCTTACGGCAAATAAATATACGCAATTGGGACAAAAAAATGTAGATCGTAGCACAAACCTCGGCAGCGAATAAAAATCAAAACTCACTTACCGTTTGCAGTTTTCACCGGGTGTCCATGCGCCGCAATATTGGAACCGTGCACCGATACAACACGAAACGGGCCGCGAAAACACACACGTTGGAGAAACGACCGGTGACGTCCATTTTGATGCGTATCAAAATATCAGTCCAAAAGAATGTCAAATAGCGACGTTTGATGCGCTAGCAACGCGAACTTATCCAAAACCAGCTTAAACGGGACAGCCGTGCATTATCCTAGCGACGTCGCCAACAGTAGTCAACGCAATCTTGGATCGCAAGGATGTAATCGCCGTGGACCGACGTTGGAATAAGTACCGAGTCAAAACAAATTTACGAGTAACATATGCCCGAATAATTAATACCAACGCAACGCGGTACGTTTCCTGCACAATTATCATTCGATTGCCTCCAAAAATTTTCTCACAAATTTAGTTGACGAAAAATAAAAATGCAGTCGCCGTTCGAAACGAACAAAGATGTTCCGCTCGACAAAGCTAACTATATATATAGAAGTCGTTATACCCAAGATATTACCCAGATGAATTACAAATAAAACGAAATAAAACTGAAAGAAAAGGAAAAGAAATCTGTAATAAAGTAAAACCATTTTTTTTATTAAGATATTCACTTAATAAATTATTTATTTCTTTCATACACTCTGCAATACTTCGATATGTTTCATTGAGTTCTTCGAATTGTTTTAATTTTGCCTCTTCAAGGTATAATTTTCTTCTTTCAATCTTGCAGATCACGATCTTCTTTTCCCTATTGTTTCGGATGTGGCTGTACGTTCTGAGGATGTATTTCCTTTTCAACAAGTGTAGTAATAACAAACGGTTTTAAGGATGAAATCAAGAATGGTGAATTCACTGTTTCGCCTCGCCCAATCAGTTTTTTTTCATTTTATCTTTGTGTGCCCTATATGTAATTTTTAAGTTTCTACATTTTTTATCGCACATATCTGATGTCACGTTGTGCCTTAAGACATTAATTTTTTATGATATTTTGATCCAGATATATTTTCTAAAATTTTCAGTTTCCATTTTACAATAATTTCGCTACATTATCTTACCATTTAAAAACTTCTTCTAAAGTTAATGGACGTTCCACAGCATTTGGTTTTAATACATACTCACAGACTAATGCCAGTATAATCTCAAGTGTTACATCCAGTAGGAATAATTTTTTCAGCTTGACTTTTTTTGGAAACAGAATAACTTTATTTAAAACAGGCTATGGTAACTGAACGTCGATGCATTTGGTCCAACTAACTTGAAGGCTAAATTTGATCGCTTTACAGTTCACAGTAAAAAATAATTTAGGAAACGATAAGTTGCCATTACTGAGCAACGTCAACATTATGTGACACAAATTAGGATGTCATACTAATAAATTGTGAAAGGTAATTATTTAACATCGTGGTTAATTCCAGTAGTTGCAGTTTCTATAGGAATTTTGACCTATTTATCCAGCACACGAATGGTTTTGGAGGGAGATTTGAATCAATAATTGTTTATTAACAAATAAATATTTGTTCGACGCGTTTAATGGTTCAATATTGTTTATTTAAGGAAACCGCGTTTGTGTGACATTTACCTATTGAACTATTATTTGTCACACACTTTGGTATCAGTCATGTCCTTGCGTATGATTTATTTTTTTATTTATCCTGAAATGCAATTATTATTATAGTGCTATTATCCATATAGAAGTTTATGTAATTATTTAATCAAAATCTGTAATATATCCATTCACCAAATATACCACAAAATCAATCAGTGCGCAAATGTAAATTGCAGTAACTTGATGCAATAATACGGTTTAATCCAAAGTGTTTGGTACTTAAATTTTAGTACGAAAGTTCAAATTCAACTTGATGTGGTTACCAACGCGCAGCAACTGCACAGATTTACCTCAGTGCCAGTTTACGTAAAATCGACTTGGATTATAACATTCACAGCGATATTTCATTAATTAAAAACAACAGTTTCATTGTACCTAATTTAAAACAGCGAGATTTAACTTTGGAATATAATTCCGGATTAATATTAAATATTATGGCATTGTTGAGTTAAAATATTTTAATGTAGGAAAATAGGTAGTAAAACAAAAATTGGTATATTTTGAAGGGGATAAAAAAAATAAATTCATGACAGTTTAAGATTTAAAATTCACACCTCCATAGCAATAATTTTCAAGAAATTATATAGAGGAACAGGATATATGGAGGTAATTTATATACATCTCTCATATATCCACTTCAGCGCGGAGATATACAAGCAAATATTTTACAATTAATGACTGACGTGTAAAATGACGAGCTGGAAAAATGTCGTCTCTTCTGCATCACTGATTGTCGCGGGTAATTGTTCAGCTTTTTCTTAATTGTCGCTTTGTGTTATTAATAAAAATTAACGAGGAAAGTTTTGCCTTTATCGAAATCTTGGAAGCTTTAAAGTAAATTTGAGATTTCGTTCGTTATGCTCGTAGTGATTAAAGTTTAAATGATAAACACAATTATTTGGCAATTTTTCTTAAAAATCTTAAAAAAAAATATTATTTCCAATACGTTCAAAATTGACGTTATTCTTCAATATATGCACATAATCATTTTCTAATGTCGATGTTTAATTGAATCAATTTTAATTAATTTAATTAATTCATTACAACATAATTTACATTTCCATATTTTTAAATGTAATATTTAAATTAAATTAAATACTGCTTTTGGTATACGAATGAACAGCATGCAGTCATCTTGAAATTATGTATTAAAGGAAATTAGCCGAGTTTAGAGCCGCAGGAACATGGCATAATCTGCCTTTAAGTGCTCAGACTCGCTACGCCACTGTAGTTACACAGTTTCAATTTATCAAGATACACATGTATTTTAACCGAAACAAGGCCGTGGATGTTCTTTTATTGAACGAAAGTGAACTGAATGGTTTTTACCACTTTCGCCTAATATTTAATTACTGATACATAAAGTTGGGCGTGTTCCACTGCAATATAGATACAATAGCTTTTAAGGTTTTGTTTGCGCTTTTTTATCAAGCGAATTCATTTTAGCGGAAAGGAAGTTATAATGGCAAATGCGTTTTCCGTTAACTACAAAATACACCAGTGAACTGTGCCAAATGATTCCGCATTACCTATCTTGGTCAGCTGCTCCACATAAAAGATACTCTAGTATATAATCGATTATCATAGCTTAGCCCTAATGTTTATTGTTCTATAAAAATAAAACGCTGTGAACTGGTTTGACGCCCACGTTTATTATTACAAACAACAACATTTCCACCAATATTTGCGACGATGAAATTTAATCATTTTTTTTAAACTTTATTATGCGAACTTCCTTGTAGAAATGCGGCTTATAAGATACTGATTTTTTTACCAAATAGTCGCCAACTATAGAAAAACTGGAACGTGTATGGTAAATGTTAAATGTTACAATCAAGAGATGCGGAATCTCTTTTTGTGGCGAGTAAAACAACTACAAGGAAGTGACAGCATTCTAGAAGTCAGTCCTAAAATGAAAGGTAATAGGTAAAAGACCAATGATCTAAACGATTATTTTCGTTATTAAAGCATTAGTATTTGAAGATCATGGTTTTCGTTTAACACATTGACAGCCACGATACTTTTTGAAAAAAATTACCCCGCGGCCACGCCATTTTTTTTTTCGAAAAATTGTTAATAAGTTCAAGAAAAAGGTACCCATAAGTAATTTTGTTTGTTCTTAGAAACGTAGATATTAATTTTTTTGTATGTCACTCATATATGGTTGACGTGGCCCACTGTGTTATATTGTTTGTTACAAAGCCATGTCGGCCACATATGTGTGACGATATGTTAGGTTATGTTGATTTTTATTAGCTGTAAATTTGTGACAGTTGATACAGTTTTATTTGTAAAGTTGTCTTGCGAAAAGTGCAGTAGAAAATGGCTAAAAGAAAATATTTAAGCGATGAGGATTTGCGAATAATATTAGAAAGTGATGAATTTTTACGAAGTGATGAATATGAAGAATGTGCAGATTTCAGTTCAGATGATTCTATAAAAGACCCTGGATATAATCCTTCTCGAAATGCATCAGAAAATTAAGAAGATGATAAAGTAGTTGAAAATATTGAAGAAGTAATTCAGGATCTACAACTAGAAGAGTAAAGTGAGGAATTAGATAGTCAGTTTTCAGAGGTTCCGGAGATTGTTACGAAGGTCATACAACATTTACTTTTACTGGCAACTCAGGTTTACAAATAGATGTAGCGGAAGATATTACTCCATCTGATGCGTTTTCATTAATTGTTGATGATGAAATTATAAATATTATCGTAGTGGAAACAAACAGATACGCTGAACAGAAATTGAGTAATAACCAAACTAAGAGTAAAAGTCGAATGAAAAAATGGGTGCCAACTAATAGTGAAGAGATAAAAAAGTTTTTGGGGCTTATATGGATGGGGTAGTATTCCATCCTATTGGTCAACAAGCGATATTTATAAAAATAATGTAGCGTCAAAAATTATGTCTCGTAATAGATTTGAATTATTGCTGTCAAATATTCACTTTTCAAACAATGAAGAAATTCCCCAAGGAGATAGACTAGGAAAAATACAACCTCTTATAGATGCATTCCAAAAGAAGTTTCAAGATATAATGATTCCAGCTGAAGACTTCGTTATTGATGAAACCCTTATACCTTGGGGAGGTAGATTCGACAATACATCGCTAATAAAGCTCACAGGATAAAGCTTTTCAAGCTGTGCTCTACTGAAAGATACTTGGTCCAGCAAAATATACTCAGGGAAATTTGAAAATTATTCAAAAAGGGTTGGTTTAGGTAGAACAGTTTGTGAAGAGTTATCGCAAGGACCTCTAAATCAAGGTCGCACATTATTTGTCGATAATAAGAGCTATGAATTAGCATTGTCCTTTTCACACCAAAATACTCACGTAGTTGGTACTTTGAGGGCCAATAAAAAATATATGCAACGAGAACACTAAACTAGATAGAGGCCAAATGATAGCGAAAGGAGAGCAAAATGAAATTGTGGTACTAAAATACACACGATGTAAGAATTGTATCAACTAAACACGCTCCACACATGAGAAATATTACAGGCGACGAGGAAAAAAATGCTGGAGCAGATGGGGGATGTAATGCTGACCAACCATCAACCAGTCGAGCTTCAAATACTAATCGAAAACGTAAAAATAAACAAAGGGGCAACTGAGGGAAAGCTGGTATTGATATATCAGATCAAATTTGTTCATATGCCACGACCCTGAGTAAGAGTATAAAGTGGTACCGGAAGCTAGGTATAGAGTAATTGGTAGGTATTTGTGAATGCTTTTGTAGTATATAAAACAGCAACTAAAAAGTCAGCTAAAATACGATGGTTTCGAGAAGAAATAGCATCAAGTTTGCTAAACTCCCAATTGATCGCTGGAAATGCACACGAATCTGCCCCGTCTATAAGAAGGGAGATACCTCACTGCTGTTGAACTACAGGCCTATTTCAATTCTTTGTAATATCGTCAAAATTCTGGAAAAAATCATTTACGTCTCAATTTCTAAGAATGTTCGCGCCTTCCTTTCCCCTGATCAGCATGGTTTCACGGCAGGCAGGTCAACTACAACCAACTTGGCAACCATGTCACAATATTAATGTGAAGGGTTAGATAATCGAGGCCGTGTTGATGTAATGTATACTTATTTCACGCATGCCTTTGATACCATCAACCATGCAATCCTGTTTCAGAAGCTACACCCGTTTGGTTTTTTTGCCGATCTGACCTCTGTAAGAGTAGGACGTGACCTTGTGTGCTCCGCAGTGTGTTGTGTGCCAGTGTGCGAATTGATGCTTGATTAAAACCTTCTTTGTGATTAGTGCATTTTGTGTGATCGATAGTGACGATATTTAGTCTTAGTATAGTGTTAGTGTCCCCTGAATACAGGGATTTTCCACCCTAAGCCCAGAACTTTTAAGTAAGCCAGGCTCCGCCCCTTAAAGGCGTTGCGAAAGCGCCAAAGCGCAAGATGCGAGCGACGGGAGAACAACGCTCCCGAATATTAGAAACGGTACGCGAAGATCGTGAATTAACTATCGAAGTTACACCTGTGGACGCGCGAATCTGCGAGCCTGTAGCCGGGCAATCTAACCCGGAAACAGAAAACAAAAATACTGCAACCGGATTGGCTGCAGTAATGGAAGTGGAACAACCCATCAATGAACAAATTGAAACGACTAGCTTAATCGCGCAGGCATTGCAAATGCGCGAAGAACTGGACAAGGCAAAGATGACACCGGACCCACAACCAACATCCTCGATCACCGTAGCAAACAGGTACGCTGTACTAAGCACGTTACGAACCCCAGAGCGGAACCAATCCGGAGACAGCCCCGACAAAAACGAAACGCCCCCCGCCAATCGTCATCCATACACTGCCGAAGCAGCACGGGGAATTTGTTAAATCAATCGCACAGACGTTAGGTAGCAACAACTTCTACCTGCGATATGCGGGCACACGCATTCAGACACGCATTCAGACACAAAACAGGCAAGACTACGACAACCTCTTGAAAAATTTAAACACCGCGGAGTACCATACGTACACGCCTGCGGGCGAGAAACTTAGGGCCCATGTGCTACGGGGACTGTCCGGGGATACTGACCCAAATGAAATACGAGAAGAGCTAATCGAAAAACACCAGCTCAAAGTGAAGCGTGTAATGAAGATGCGCAACACGTACAGCCCGTTGTTTCTCATCACCATAGACGATACAATCACAACAGAAAATCTAAACAACAAATATAAATATATTCTCTTCACAAGAATAAAATGGGAACGCTATGAAAATAGCCGCAAAGCAGTGCAGTGCCACAGATGCCAGGAATGGGGTAATGCTACATCTAACTGTAACGCAAAATACAGATGCTTGAAATGCGGCGAAGGGCACCCCACTCCTGAGTGCACAAAACTGCGGACTGAGAAGGCATTCTGCTGCAACTGCAAGGGTGATCACCCGGCAAATTCAGTAAACTGCCCGGTGTACACCAAACTCATCGAAAGGAGGCAAAACCAATCGCCAACGAAAACTAAAGTCCCCCAGAAAACAATGTACGTCGCAGCACCGCCGCCGAAAATCAACGCATGGACGCAGCGACAAGAGCAGCAGCAGAGGAATGAAGATCCGCCCGCACCATCGCAGAGGCAGCGACAAAACTGGCCTTTGTTACAAAAGCAGCCGCAACAACAACGCCCGCAGCCGACACCCAGACAGCACGCGCCACGCCAACCAGAGCCGCTGCCGTTCAAAGATGTGCCGCAGTACTTCCCGCCAACCGTAGTCCCTCGACGGAGAATCACGACGCCGCAGCAAGGTGACACCGGAGAGGGGCAACTGGACGACTTTCAGGAGCTAATAAGGGAAGTAAAGCGGCTAAATAGCCTGGTAAACATCACCAGTATGCTATCAAAACTGCGACAAATGAACGACCGACTGGAAACTGCAACGTGCTCGTCCACCGTTTTTAAAATATTCGTAGCGTTTTGTGCTGAACTCGACGATGACTAGACTGAACGTATGTACCTGGAACGCAAACGGACTACGTAACAAAATCGGGGAACTCATCCAGTTCCTCGATGGACATGACATAGACGTTATGTGCATCAACGAGACGAAGCTGACGGACGCGGACAACGTAACCCTTCGGGGCTACGTAACCGAACGTCGCGACAGAACCGGACGCGGCGGAGGGGTAGCCGTCCTAATTAGGAACGACATACCCTTCTTACGTGTTCGGAATAACGAAACAGAACACCTCGAACTAATTTCTATTAAGTTTCAGGACGACCTAACGATAACGGCCTGGTACAACAGACCGACGTCACGGATAACGCAACGGGACCTCCAGGCGCTCCTAGGTATCTCGGCAAGGACAATAGTGGTGGGAGATCTCAACGCTAGACACAGGACGTGGAACTGCCAGAGAAACAACGCAAATGGGACGACGCTACAACATTACATCTACACACATAACGGCTTTGTGGCTTTTCCGGACACACCGACGCATCACCCGACAAACGGAACAAGGCCAACAACAATCGACATCGCGGCGGTGAGGAATGTGACCAACATCTCGGACCTCATCGCCGTGGAGGACTTAAACTCAGACCATTACCCGGTCACTTTTCAAGTGGGCGGAGCAACATACGCGAAGCGACAAATCAAAATCACGGACTATCGCACGGCGGACTGGCCGTTGTTCCGACAATACTTGGACAGCCGGGTGGTAATAAACCGGGACCTGGACACGTCTGATAAAACGCAGTCACCGAGCTGACGGAGGCAATCAAGTACGCACGAAATCGTACGATTAAAATTCGCACGATCGACCCACAGAGACCTGACATCCTTCCTGATCACATACTCCAAGACATAAAGAACAGAAACAGACAGCGGAAAATTTCGCAAAGGACTAAACTCGACGCGGACAGATTTAGAACGAACGAACTTACGAGATATATACGCGACAAGATATGGACGCATAGAAACAAGAAGTGGACCGACAAACTCACGAGAGTGACTGCCAGTGACGGATCCCTCTGGCGCATGTCGGCACGGCTACGGAAGAAATTCCAGCCGATACCGCCGCTCGTGCATGGAGGGGTGACACACATGACAAACGAGGGGAAAGCGGAGGCGCTCGGAACTACATTCGAAACGGCACACGACATCGGACTAGACGACCTGACTGACGAACAAGCGGGCGTGGTCGAATTCGTTAGAACGACTATGTCCTGCGCGGACCGAGACCGAAACTCCGAATTAAAGCTAGCGCGCCCTCGAGAAATATTCGCCGCGATCAAGCGGCAAGGCCCGCTGAAAGCCCCGCGACTCGACAATATCCAAAATAAAATCCTCAGAAACCTATCCCGAAAAGGACTAGTACAAATGACGTACATAATAAACGCGACAATGTCCCTGCAGCACTTTCCAAGCCACTGGAAGAGTGCTGTAGTAATTCCCATTTACAAATCCGGCAAACAACGAGACAAACCGGACAGCTACAGACCGATTAGTCTCCTCAGCAGCATCTCGAAGGTGACTGAGACAATTATCAACAAACGCCTGAGGGGTCAAGTCGAAAGGCGAGATCTCCTCATTGACGAGCAATTTGGTTTCCGACCCGGACACGACACCGTACAACAAGTGGCGCGACTCGTGACCGACATACGGAAAACGTTTAATCGGAAACAAGTTGTGGCAATGACATTACTAGACCTGGAAAAAGCATTTGACACGGTATGGATAGATGGACTAGTATATAAACTAATCAAATACGGACTAGACATGTCATTAATCAGACTAATCTATTCATAGCTAAAAGACAGACAATTTCAGACTCGACTAAATCATACCATCTCAGCACCGCATTTCATAAGGGCAGGAGTGCCCCAAGGCTCAGTCTTGGGACCACAACTGTTCTCATTATACATCAATGACATACCGACTGACGAAAACACGTCGATCGCCCTTTTCGCCGACGATACGGCCATTTATGCATCATCGAGCTCAGAAATCATAGCACACAGCAAAATAGACACCCACATGAGGGAACTCGAACGATACTTCAAGGACTGGAAACTGACAGTCAACCCGACAAAATGTGAAAGCATCACATTCACGCGACGAAACAGACGTTACACGATACCGAACCCGACAAGGGTCAACGGTATCGAAATACCTATAACAACAACAGTGAGGTACCTAGGGGTTACACTAGACACAAGGACGACGTTTGGTGCACATATACAACACGCGAACAGAATGGGACACGCTGCAATGAGATCGGTGTACGCACTGGTCTCAAAAAACAGCAGACTTACGACGGACAACAAACTGTTACTTTATAAGGCAATTATAAGACCGACGATGACGTACGCGTCGCCTGTATGGTGCGGAGCTTCGGTAACGAATCTCCGTAGACTGCAAGTGGCGCAGAACAAGTGTCTCAGGTTCGCCCTGGGCACCGACCGATATGAACGTATACGTGACTTACATACAAACGCGGACATGCCGCTAATAACGACGTATATAAAAGAGATGGCGGAACGCTTTTACAGGCGGACCGCCACACACGACAACAGACTCATACGAGACATAACTGAACAAAGACATGTCGAAGGACAGAGACATACACACAAATTACCTTACGAAACACTGGACATATACTACCAGGAGAGGACCAACTAACATATCACAACATAACATAACATAACACAACATGACAAAACTGACGAACCAAAAAACAGGACGTACGGGGTGGGTTTTTGAGAGTTTCCCGCCGACAACATGAAACAAACGTAACGGACGAACGGACAACGGAACCTCGACAATCGTCGAGGGAAGCACCGTATTTGTTTTTAAATGTTAGAGTTAATTTTAGATCCGCCTAATAAGCGTTCGCGTAGGAGTAGGTGTTTTAACTATTTGTTGTATATATATAATGTGTTGTAAATATTGTGTAAATACTGATTTTTAATAAAAAACTTTGAATCTGAATCTCGTTTGGTTTTTCGTCAGCTGTGAAACTGATCGACTCCTACTTGGAAAATAGAAGATGTTATGTCTCTTAACCTCTCACGAATTTATTGCTATCTCTGGCGTCCCTCAGGAGTCGTGTTTTGGACCCTTATTATTTATTCTTTTTATTGATGATTTGCTGCGTAGCCTGTCCTGCTCTGTACTTGCTTATGCTCATGATTTAAAAATATTCGCCACGATTACGTCTCAGGCAGATATTGATTCTCTACAGATAAACCTAAATGTAATAGTTCAATGTTGTGAAACTTTTCAACTTTTATTAAATGTCAACAAATGTTGCACTGTGACATACAGTAGGTGCTGCTTTCTGCGCGATCATTCCTATAATATTACTAGACAGCCACTTAAATCGTGTTCATCTTTTAGAAATCTTGGGGTTATTTTTGACTCGAAGCTAACCTTTGTTTCTCAATTCAGTGATGTGTACATCTGCAAGAAAAGCCATGGGGTTTATTATGAGAATGTCTAAATATTTCAAAGACGTCGGACTGCTAAAATACCTATACTTTGCATTCGTAATAAGTAAATTGGAATATGCTGGTCTAGTTTGATATCTTATGTATGTCATTCTTTTGCTCTTGATAGAGTACACAGACAGATTTTTGAAGTTTCTAGCATTCAAGACTGACTGGAACATATCCGGAGAGAGGGTACAGCCAATCTGATCTGCTCCTGCATCAGGACATGCATTCGTTGTTAGCACAGTTTCTTTGGAACATACTTCACAATAAAATTGATGCTGAATACCTGCTGTCAAGAGTCCCGTTCAATGTTCCAAGGTTATCGGCTAGACACACCTCTCTACCTTTTATCTTTCGGCGGCTAGAATCAACATACTGAAGCGAGCTCCCATTACAACCATCAGCGACTTTTTAAGGACATTTTTCTTTAATGAACAG
Organism: Geotrupes spiniger; assembly: GCA_959613385.1. Classification (NCBI taxonomy): domain Eukaryota; kingdom Metazoa; phylum Arthropoda; class Insecta; order Coleoptera; family Geotrupidae; genus Geotrupes; species Geotrupes spiniger. The sequence goes on from OY390741.1 coordinate 6,640,147, forward strand.
TATCGTTTCCTTCTATTATTTAACTACAGGTTTTTCTGTTTTGCAATTGTTATTTTAGTTTTATTCTTAGTTCTTTTTCTTGGCTTATATTAATTATATATTAATTGTACTTTACTTTCTGTGTTTTGACACATTTTGACTTATTTATTATCCTACAATTGGTGGATAACTGTTGGATAATAAAGAATATTATTATTATTACGTCAGGATGTTTTTCGTCCTTGTATCATAAACAGAATAATCGAAATGCTTTTACAAATATTTGATTGGAAATTTAAAATCACCAGGGAATGCACGTGAGCATAAAACACGGACGAGTGTAAAATGAAAAGTTTTAAATTTGTTCCGTACTATTTCAGCAGGGTATTCCATTTAGGACGTTCCGATAATAATTTTAAATGCATTCTATTGGACATGGATTAAGTTATTGTAGCGGTTTACAGCTCGCTTGATGATCGACTACTGTTACGTAGCAAATGCATACTTGCCCTTATATATATAATAATAAATTATAATTATTTACTTTTTTTTTATTTCAACCGGCATTATAGATAGACTACGCATCATATGCATAACCCTAACATATAATAACTAAAAAACACTCAATTAAAATCTTGTAAATTTATGTAATTAACTCATTTAAATTCTTTCCCACAAACAAACATCGAGTTGATAATATTTGCTTTCACACAAAAATCTCGTTTCCTCTTGAAACGTACTTTATTGACTGAAGCTTAGTTCTTTATGATATTACACTATCAAAGATTTTAAAGTATATAAAAATACCTTATTCCATAACGATATTTACTACATATCACCATTTCCCAATCCGTGATTCTAAGCTTTTCAAATAAAAATAAAAGTTTTTCCGTGGTTGACGGTAAAAGGTCTATATAATAAGAGAACGTACAGACAAGAAAGAAAAGTTGTGTCCGTATACTTACTCCGTTACATTTTATTCTATTTCTCGTAATTCTCTTCCTTATTTATATTGAAAATATTAAATAGATTCTGGATAAATACAATAATTCATTATTATAATCTCAAATGAGTCATTTCAGTAATCGTTTAATTTTTTCGATCGCTTAAGACTATGTACGCCATTATTAATGTAACATCGTAACAAATAAATTTGCAATGTGGGAACATGGAATCGATACCTGCCAAGCCGCAATTTCAATTTCAAGTAGGTTTGATTGATTGAATTTCTATCGCATCCGATTTATTATTTCAGAACTTATTTTCGCAGAAGATGTCTACTCAGTCCTTACAGATGAAGGGGATTCGAAGCTACTCGCACTTAAGGAATAGGTTTAATTTAACCGGAAGTTTTGCTTCGAGTATGTATCACATGCCATAAAATCGAATGTACATTTTGATAAATAAATTAAGCCTAGATATACAAAGGGAAGCTCGGAATTAACTTTGGAGTAGTTTGTAGTATACTAATAACTTCCAAAGTACTACATTTCAGCTTACAGCTAATTGAATTGAATTACCGAGTATTAGTAACATAGTTACATATCTATTTCTTAAGTTAATTAGTATATTAACAATATATAGATGCATCTTGAGTCGGAATGTTTCGTCTTCAAGGATTTATTTATGGTTCATAACAACATATAAATGAGTATGTTATTCCAAATTAGTTCAATTTCTAGAGTAACAATATATATATATATATATATTGTCATGATATAAATTATAAATTTAAAATATATGTAGTTATAATTATAATTATTAAAAATTTGTGTATGTACAATATGAAAACGATGTAGCCATGAAAAACACGTACATCAATGTCAAATATTCGACAGTTTTTATATAAAAATCAGATACGCATGAACTTTGAGATTGGTGGCCGTGGTGATGTATAAATAAAGAGAGTAATATTTGGACGTTTATAACAGACAGACGTGTTTCAATTACGTTCAAGTAAAAAGACAAATAATAGGGACCAATTGTCCACATTATAAAATAAAAACACTTCAGAAGGTAGAAGAAGCATTACATTATTGGCAATCCAACGTGGGGTAATACTTCAAATAATAAAAAGAAGAATCATCACATTATTGGCGCTCAACGTGGTGGGCTATTTGAAAAGGATCTCCGATACATTAAGTTAAACCGGAACAACGAAAAGAGAAATAACGATGGATACCAGGCACAGAATTCAAAGGAAGACAGACGAGGAGAATGCAGAACGACGGGAGGACATGCCACCAGAAGGACATACTAAGGACGTAGATATGATGACGTTTATGCGGAACATGATGGAAGGAGTGCAACAGAAATTGGAACAAGGACTAGGAGAGAAGCTGGAAGTAATACAACAGAAGATGGAAGTAGGACAAGCGAAGATGGAAGAAATACAACAGAAGATGGAAGTAGGACAAGCGAAGATGGAAGGAGTACAACAGAAATTGGAACAAGGACTGGGAGAGAAGATGAAAGTAATACAACAGAAGATGGAAGAAGGACAGGAGGAATTAAAACAAGAGCTGGGAGCAAAGCTGCAACAAAATCAAGAAGAACTACTGTTGAAGATAAAAGAAGGGAAGAATGAATTGAGACAGGAATTTCAACTTGAATTGACGGGTATTTATGATAAGATAAATGAAAAAATAGTTGTACAAGTTGGTCAATTAGATATGCTTGAGAGAGAAAATGTTGTAATTAAAAATAACATAAATGTAATCACGAGTGAAGTAGGGGGAATGAAAGAGAATTTAGAAGTGAATATTAGAAGGGTTGAGGAATTAGAAACAGCTAACAATGAATGAAAAGAGAGTCAACAAAAATCACAACAGAAAGTAGAAAAAGACATGCTAGAAATAATTAATTTAAAAACGGTTACTGGATCAAATGTCAATATCAGTTTAGATTCATTGCAAAAATTCTACGGGGATAATAGAAATAATGCGATGTCATACTTAAAGGAATTAAAAATATTTATGTGTGATATAAGGGACGGGAGGAAACAAATGCAGATTATTAGAACGACTTTAAAGGAAGATGCGAGTTTGTGGTTTGATACGATTGAAAGTCACTGTCAAAATTATGAAGAATTTGAGATTAAATTTTTAAAACAATATTTTGGGAATTTTGAGCAGAGCAAGTTGCGGGACAATTTAATCACGGGAAAGTATAGAACAGGTACAAGACTATCCAGGGAATCTTACGCTTTGAAAAAGTTGTCAATGGTACAATATTTAACACCAAAATTATCTAATGAAGAGTTGATTAAATATTTAGCGAGACATTTTGATAATGAAATACAAAGAACGGTAGTAGTGCAAAGAATCGAACAATTTGATGAATTTTTAGATTTATTGAAAAGATACGACGATGTTTTAAAAGATAAAGAGGTTAAATATGTTAATAATTTTAATAAACAATACAATGGAGAAAATAATAATGGAAATGATAGGAACTGGAGAGATAGACCAGGACAACGAAGATATGGCAATGAAAATCAAAGAAAATGGGAAAATAATGTAAATGCTAGGGATTATAAAAGGGAACAATATTGGAAAGGGGGATCTAAGGAAGAAAAGATGCAAGATGAAGCAGGCAGTTCTAAGACTTTTTTATAAATCAAATCAAAATTCGGAGGGCATGTTCAACTTATGAAAATTCTTATTTTTATGTGTAATGCTTGAAAGTTTAATACTATAACTATTTAGCTTGAATGCAAAATACTTTAAGTATTAAAGGGGAAAATGTCATGATATAAATTATAAATTTAAAATATATGTAGTTTTAATTATAATTATTAAAAATTTGTGTATGTACAATATGAAAACGATGTAGCCATGAAAAACACGTACATCAATGTCAAATATTCGACAGTTTTTATATAAAAATAAGATACGCATGAACTTTGAGATTGGTGTCCGTGGTGATGTATAAATAAAGAGAGTAATATTTGGACGTTTATAACGGACAGACATGTTTCAATTACGTTCAAGTAAAAAGACAAATAATAGGGACCAATTGTCCACATTATAAAATAAAAACACTTCAGAAGGTAGAAGAAGCATTACATTATTGGCAATCCAACGTGGGGTAATACTTCAAATAATAAAAAGAAGAATCATTACAATATATATATATATATATATATATATATATATATATATATATATATATATATATATATATAATTAGTTATTTTACGGAAACACTCCGTTGGGTTTGCGGTCTTAATAAGGGTGATTTATTCTATATCTTTATTAATAGTCTATATTTCGTGGATCATTATCCACATCATCAGGACTTCTACTATTAATAAATATATAGAATAAATCGCCCTTATTAAGACCGCAAACCCAACGGAGTGTTTCCGTAAAATAACTAATTATAATTATTTCGGTCGTGCGTATTACATTACATATATATACATTAATTTAAATTATTTTTTCGTACATAATTCTAAATATAATTACATTTAAAACAGCTACACATACTTACTTATCATCGAGCTTATTTGTCTTTATGGGTTTAAGGTATGATTGCACGAGTTGAATACTCCCTGGAATCCTTTACTCCTAATCTAATTCCATACTGAATGTTTACCCCCTTTTCTCTGTCGTCTTTATAATTTCTTTTTACAATGTTTACCTTGGTAACATCCTTCTCTGTTCTTGGAAAGTATTCTGACTCTCAGCCATGCTTATTTAGTACTCTTTTGCAATGCCTCTGAAATGTCATCAATTTCCAACTTGCACAATAACATGTAATTGTTTTCAATTTCGTTTAGTGCTTCTCATCAAGGAGGACACTTAGTATCCAACCATGCTTCACCCAACTTTTTAGTTTCATTCACGTGCGTGTGTGTCTTGTTTTTATATACACTTTTTATATTTAAGATTTCCTGGTTCCATTCCTTTTTATTGTGATTTCCGTATATCTATATTATCGATTTTTTTGCTACTTCTAAATCAACTTCGGTATACAAATCTTCTCTTAAGTACTACTTAACCCTTGACTATGACGCTTTAAGATATTCCTGTTCTATATGCCCTGGCCTCATAACCATGTTCAAGTTATTCCATTTAGTTTCACCGCAGATCGAAATGGCTTTTCAAGTTTTATGTAATATTTTATCATGTTCTGTGCTTTCCCTAATTACAGTTCCCTTAGCTTTATTCATCGCTTTTTGTTCCACTTAATTAACTGAAGTTGCTGCTCTCGCTTACTACTGATTTCTTTCGTCACGTCTTTGTCTTCTCTCTAATAATATTCCTCCAATTATCTTCATGTCCTTGATTGTCGAGTAATTTCTTTTTTTCATAATTTGGAATACTCCTGAGCGTCTATTCTTCTATTTGGTTCAGTATTTTCTCACATATATCATTGTGCGATAGTCTCTTTTCATGTTTGAATTTTCCTTGTTTTCTTCCCCTTTTTTCCTCCTTACATATTTGAATGGAAATAGTGGTCATAATTGCTCGTCTATTTAAATTTATATACAGTGTGTAACAGCCAAATTATCATTATCCGATACGGTACTAGATGAAAAGGATAGGTGACTTCAGCTAGTGGCGTCATCAGCATTTTTTTAAATGACAGCCGTATATATTTTTACTTCTCTCTACGCTAGCAAACAAATTTTATTATCTTACATTAAATTTTCGAGAAAAATTTGTAAAACAAGAATACCCCGATTTTGTTACGTGCCCATATAAGTCATGTTTTTAGTCATTTTCGACTAACTTAATTTCATATGACGTAAATAATATGACCAATAATACCATAAAATACAATATTCAATGTAGCAAATGTTCAAAATGTGAACCGCGCACATCCTGACAACGCCCTAGTCTAAGATAAAATTCTTGCCTGACATTAGCTAACATTTGAAGCGCAATGGACCTAATGGCATTTGTAATTCGTTCCTTTATGTCATTCTTGACATAGCGCAATAAAAAGAAATATAGTGGTGTGAGGTCCGGTGACTTCGCAGGCCATTCTGCCGGCCCCCACCTCCCAATCCATCTATTGGGAAACACCACGTCAAGGTATTGCCGGACATTAATTTGATAATATGGCGATGCACCATCTTGTTGAAACCAGATGGTATCGGCTGCTAAGCGTGGATTTCTACAATTGGGATATAAGTGAGTCAGAGCTGGCGCGACATCATTTTGAAGAAATTGCAGCTAATTTAGTCCATTCAAATTTTGGCGAAGAAAGATGTCCCAGACATTAACTTTTTCTCGCCTTTGAGTATGCAACTCTCTCATACCATGAGCGTTTCCTCTAGCCCAATAATGACAATTTTGGCGCTTTACATGTCCATTAAGAGTGACTGTCAACTAATCAGAGAAAATAATATTTTCGACTGCTACACGATTATTAGCTATTCTTTCCATAATTTCCTCGCAAAACTCTATTCTTCTATCAAAGTCGTCTTCATACAGTTGATGGACTGGTTGTAGCTTATACGGACGCATTTTATCTTTTTTCATTAATCTGGCGATTGAGCTGTGACTGACATGATTTGACATATCAACTTGGCGAGTTAAAGTGTGTGGAATTTCTTCGAATACCTGGAGTATGTTCAATTTGGTGTCTTCGTCCATGGAAGGAGCATCTTTTTTAAGTTTTTTTACGTGGCCAACATCTCTAAACTGTTTTTCAATTTTACTAATTGTACTTTGAGATATGGGTGGTAAGTCAGAATGATTCTCCCGAAAGAACTGAACCACTTCCGTGCTCTACCATAGCAGTCATCATCAAGAGAGTTATTTTATGTGTACACCATGTTACATAATTTATTAAGCCAATATTTGAGAAATCAAATAGAAACTGTCAACTGATTGACATAGATCCGCTAGTTCCTTGGCAGGTAACAACATAGGGGTAGAAATTTTCTCGAAAATTTTCTGATGTAAGATAATAAAATTTGTATGCTACCGTAAAGAGAACTGAAAGCCCTATCAAAATCTGTAAAAAAATACAAGGTTGTCTTTTAAAAAATATCGATGACGTCACTAGTTGAAGTCACGTGTCCTTTTCATCTAACAAAATATCGGATAATGACCTCATAATAAACAAAGATTGACATGTTTTAGCATTTTACTGTTAGGCAACCCAACATGAAATTATTGAATATATTCAATTTGGCTGTTACACACTGTATATGTGTGACTCCATCGACAAACTATTGATGGCTCGAAATCAGAGTGCTCTCCATGAGATCTGCAGCATGTGTGGTAATGACTGAGATAAGCGCCTGTTTCCAATACAAATCCACATGGCATTCTCAATATGCTATGAACAGATCGAGCATCTAGATTTCGGACATGTTATTGACGCCGTAAATGGAAACTAACTCAGCATAAAACGGAGACACAATAAAATACAAGGTTATGCATTGAAGCAGGAAGACATAAGAGGAAGATTGGTACAGTTTATAGCAAATCAATTTCAACATAGAAGTCAAAGCGATGAGATATGGGTGATATAAAAGAACAGTAGGAGCAGTGGTGAGCAGCGGGTGTTATTTTGGGAGAAAGCCAAATGAAAATGTTGCAAATTGATTACATGAAAAGTATGGGTAAGAGATACAGAGAATGAAGTGTGTATTCGGCTGCAAAAATATAGAACAAGGAACTCCCTGGAGGAGGTGAACTGATAAGATGCTATAAATAAAAGAAAAGGAGGAACATTATAAGAAATTAGTAAACTTAGACAATGTTTGCATGAGCATAAATAAAGCAAAATATTGAAATATGCAGGGATAGAGAAGGGAATCCGTTGAGTGACAAGGAAGACCCATTCAAAACGTGGGCTGACTACTTCGATGAATATTGGAACTGATTCGCAGGAGAAATAGATAACATGCGAGCAAATGCGAAACAATCTATTGGTTTCTGGAAGAGATGTTTAAAGTTCATGGAAATATATTGACGCCACAAATAATGAAGCTGATAGAGAAAATTTGGGATGAACGTGGTTATTATAGGCGAATTACGTAAAAGCGGAAATTTAAATGTTTAATCTTTAGAAAAATCATACTGTTTCTTGTTTAATGTGACTCGAGGAAGTATACGAGATTTAGGAATCCGACCCTTGCTCAATTTGCTCAATTTTCAACAAATCAGTTTAGAGCGAAAAATGGGCAGAGGGAGAGTACATCAAGATTAATCTTGCAAAAACGAAATACATGTTACAAATAAGATAAATACCCCTGAACACCTACTTATCGAAGATGACAAATATAAATCAGTTAGTCAAATTGTATTTTTTAATCTCTAGTCGATAGTAAAAAGATGTTTTCAAAAACTTTGAAGACCGGTTCCTACGTATCATTCAGAAACGTTTGACTTCAGTCCAGAAAAGCCAAGAAATATTAAGAAGATTCGAGTGAAAACTTCTCCGAAGAATATGACCTTATTAAGGAGCGCGGTGGGCAGTGATTAATTCATCAAAATACAGAGGCAGAGCGATGGATTTGATAATAAAATTCTTGGTGTTTTGGGCTTGATTCTCATCTTCTTCGTGTTTATTTTCTTAGCCTGACTTCTGATCTACTTGGTTTGTTCGTTTAGGCTTGGTATTGAACTTCTTCTTACTTAAAGGAAACCAACCAAAGAAGGGAAGATAAAATCCCGAACGAAAAAGAAACTCAACTTAATGCAGTCGACAAGTTAATTCTTTTTAGTCTAACTTTTGGTCGTCATGTTGGTTGTCTACTTGGATTATACTTTGGTGAAAAAGTAGTCTTGTTGGTCTTGGTCTTCTTAGTATTGATTTTCTTGGCATTTTTGAACTTTTTTTTGGAATTCTCGAATTCTCTAAATATTTTCTGTTTTTGTTTGGCCTGGAAAAAATGCTCAATTTAGGTACGAATTTGGGGTTGAAAATGGATTTGTATTTTTTAGTTCGTCATTTATCAGTTCCTTGCATATTTCAAACGTAGTTTAGTGTTATTTTATTTTTCGATTATATAATTTTGATTTTGGTTGGGCTGGGTCTTGTTTTGAACTTAAAACCTTCTTGTGGTTCGATCTGAAAAAATAATCATGTTAAATTATGAGTTCAAACGTATATTTCGATTATATTTATGTTCCGCTGGTTCCTTCGAACAGTTTTTTGATTGATTTTGATTGTTTTGTTCAATATTTATGCACATGTTTTATTTTGTTGTTATTTGATTTATTATTAAATTATAATTTTATTGTTTTCGTTGATACCTTGCCCTTTTTGTGCTTCAGTGTATTCATCTGTTATTTTCCTTTCGATTTAACTATTAAGTCTTGCTCTATATGTGAGTATTATTTGTATTCAATTTCCCTATAATTTAACTTTTTTGTTGTTTTATTTTGACATTATTATAATTTGATTTCCAATTTTTATTATTATATTCTATATTGATATTTCCGCAAGGTGTAACTTCTTGGTATTTGTCTTCTTCTTCTAGGTTCTGGTATTTTTGATCTTTTGTTATTTGGTTTTGGATTTCTTCCTACTCAAACCAATCTAAATCCCAAGTCGGTTGGAAAGTTTAGTAAAACCTAAACCAACAAAGGTTTGTAAAATGAAAACGAACTGAACCAAAGGTACTCGAAAAGTAAAGTCTTCTTTCCACTGATTCCGTTGGCCTTGTCTTGAGTTGTATTGGGTTGGATTGAATTTAGTCCGATTGGGTTGGGTTGATTTCTGAAAACTTCTTCCCATTGAGAGACCAAGGGACCAAGGGAACTCACATTTGCAGTCGAATAATGGAAACGGAATGTGTAGGTCATATCGGCGTCAAAGAACGTGTTGAAACAGGCTGAGGTTTATAATAAAATGTAATGCCATGCAATTCCACTCAATAGTTCATAGTCCCCCTCATTAACTCTCTTGATATTTTGCTCCAACGAATGAACCCACTCGATGTCAACAGTGTTTTTGAATAGCAAATTCAAATATTTATTTTGATAATTTAATTTTTAAACGTAGATGCGCTTCTCAAAACTTGTTTCTGAACGATTTCTGAGAAGTGTCCGTACTTGCAATCGTTCAAGGTCGAATAAAGCAACGAGGTGAGGATTTCATTCATAATTATGTTCGATATGTACGTATGGTCATCACACTTTAACGAAAAAAAATTCCAGGAATAGTTGAGATTGATTTCATTCATGTTTTCATATACGCACCGAATAATGGATTCTATTAATAGATCAGCCAGCGCACACCGTCCGTCGTCGTAAAACGACCTTGCTATTTTTTTACTACAATTTTTTTACGTCAAGATCGTTCCCGTTCCAAGAATCGTTGATGTTTATATCATTCATTAAATATATTCGCACAACGCAATTATGAATGGAATAAATTGATGCTTCTAATTTATCATTTTTAATTGTATATATCTTTGTAATTAGTTTATTTGCGCTATTTATAATTAATTAAATATATATATGCTTTGATTTTTGATTGATGTATTTGGAAATTGAAAATGCAATAAAATTATTACATTTTCAATAAGTAAGTCATAATTTATCACTACAAAGAACGTTTTTTTGGTTGTTCTTGTTCTTAATTTAGGATGACGAGACGCCTCTTGTTTAAAATTTATTTCAATGAAATAACATTTTCACAATGAAGAAATTTGTGTTGCTAGTCTCCAATGCGATACCGCTGCCCGTAAAATGTGTGTTGCTCATAGAACGTCACTCCCACTGCTAGTAATGCTTTAATACTATTAGCATGTATTATCCGATTAAACCCGATACAATAAGAGGCCTAACGCTCAAACCTCAGTTAGGTTCAAGCGGTCTCGTACACAGTAATTGCCATTACCATCGCCACCGCCATCCCCACAGCGTTATTATTGTGTAATCGCCAAGAATTAATGTACGGCATTTGTTCTGCGTCACCTGTAGTAGTTTTTAATTTGCGCCATCGCTATATGGGCTGTGCATGAAAATTTTATTTAACAAAAAAAGGGCACTGCAGGTGTCCCACCCTCAAAGTAAAATGTTAAAATATTACGAAAAATTATGAAACATAACGACAGATGTTGCATTAAAAAGTTATTGCTTTCACATACCACATAGCTGAGTCAAATAACAAACATGTCTACAGAAATAATTTAGCTCCAAATATATCTACAAAAAAACCGTGCAAAATTATCAAAATTTAATTTGGAAAACCGTTACTCGTACTAACGCTATTGATTAAAGTTTCTAATTGCGAACGTGCATTTCCTGAATCTACTAGTTTTATTGTTTTAGGTAAAGTAACTGCTACGTAATGACGCTAATTAACAGCAGGAAGGAAGGAAATCAAATAACTACAGTCAAGTGAAACATTGTGAAAACGTTACCTAATTCATGCTCGTCGAGTTGAAATGACATAATTGGTGTCTTCTTCGTAAGTCGATAAGCAGATATTTTGCAAATGCCATTAAACATTACGCGTTCACTTTCATGATGAAAAAATGCGTAGTTTTAAAACCTGCAATTACGTGCGACACTATTTAATAAATCTCGAAAGCAAATACTCCGAATCAATAATGCTGCACAAATCTATTTATTTTTTCATCCCTCGTTTCACGGAATAACACGAATTTATCGAAAACTAGTAAATCATTTTTATTACAATAACAGAAATTATAAAACAAAAATAGATAAAAGCGTTTTACGCCCATGCAATTTATTTATAGTGTGGACAATGACCTTTCCATATAAATTCGTTTTTATTGTTTAATTTTGTGTTGTCATTAACTCCACATAAATAAAATTAAAACTATTTAAATAGTTACAGATTTAATATAATGTAATTATTAATATTTGCTATTAATGTAACATATATTATTATTATTATTATTATTAAATACTTATTTTACACAACGATATTAAAACAATTAAATTATAACAGAAAACAAATTAAAAACAGAAGCGGCAAATTAAATTTACATTGGATTGAATTCTTATTAGAGGGGGGTCAGTAGATTCCAACAAAGGGGGAATTTGTTACTAACGTATTTGGGGGTCGATCTTTTACAATCAGTCTTGTAGTAACTAGCGTGGGTAGTAGTTCAAGATGATATACAAGGTAACTATTAACTACTAAGATGCGTCGTTATAACTTTCCAGTATTTTTTTTTCTCAAAAATGAAATGGTGAACGTAAAATATTCTTATGCTAGTAGTGAGTGTAGCAATTTCGTCATTAGGAAGGAAGTAAGAGCTGTGCAATTTATAAAAAAAACTTGTTACGCTTTGTCAGATTGATAATCCGATGCGAAAGCATTCGTGGTCACTTTCAATCTCTAAACCTCAAGAGGTTAGTCGAATTCAGACTGGTTTTATTTACAGTTTTATTTATTATATATTTATAATAGTAATTTATATTACGTAATTTCAATTAATTGCAATTTGATAAGTATTAATAAATACGTAACTGGAGTACATTGAACTAGTTTACTGTGCAACGTAGATGAAAATAACAATAAAGTCGTCAATTCATAAAATTAATTAAAAAATTAAGTGGTGTATAAATACAAATAACCGCAGCAACAATGTACCTAAATTAATTATGTGATAAAATATACGCGATTATCTCTATTACTTTGGTCAAATAGCTTTCATTAATTTTAATTATATTAATTATAACAACGAGATATAAAAAATGAACGAAAAAACTCGGTTTGTATTCTTAGACGGTCGTTTCTTATAAGAGGATAATAATAAGAGCTACTGATATTAATTTGCTTATTTTTTGCAATTAAAATTTGACTGTGGATTTAAAATATAAATATAAAATTTTAAATGTCTAATGTTCGTTGTTTCGTTAATGGTATGCTATGGCAACGGATCCTGGTTAATTTTACACCAGATTGTTTAATTTGACGTTGCTTGCATTTTTGAATTTTTTGCTGAAAAGCTCATAATAAGAACGACACGATAGTCTAAGAATCTAAACCATGTTCATTTTCAGATCCAACCACCAATATATTAATTGCCGTCAAATAATATTTTATTTTATGATGAATATTTAATATTTAAATTGTTTAAATTGTGAGCGCGAATATTTTATTAAGGTGGGATGATGCACTTTCTCGAGGATGCAATTAGCAATCGTGCGATGTTATAGCTGGGTCTCAATCGTAACAGGCATTTTACTAAGACGTTGCAGAGAAACAGAGATAGTGGCTAGATTTATGTCCTCGTGATTCTCGTTCCGTAAACAGGTAATTTTGTATCAGTTCGTTCACCAAGATGTCGTTAGCCAGTCAGACATCATATTTTATTGGCTATCTCCAATAGGTAATCTGTTTAGGGAGATATACAGCAACATACCAAAACTGAGCCCCTACATTTGCTTGTACTTAACTCCAATGATAATTAGGTAAAATAAATACGCGGTGTTAAAGTTCCAATGTCGAGTAAATAAGTAAAGTTTTAATTATGCAATTAAGCAATAATTATGTTAATTTACAAATAAGGTCAATATTACAATACAAAACTATATAATATAAATATAAAATGTGCATTGTCTCTGGAAGGGTGAATGAATTTTTACCTAAGCCATAAAATAAATTATTACACTATAATATTTCTCATAGCTTATTTTATTTAATCAAGAATAACTTAGCCACGAACCGTATATATAATTGTTTGAAAACATGGAAAATTTATTGTTCGAAATGCACAAAGAAAAGAAGACTACCTTGTGTTAGATATTGAAAGTGAATTGCTGGAGATTTATTCAGCCTTACGTAACAATTATCAGGATAAGAAAGGAAGATGTATAATCACACTCATTACTGTAAATCATTTACAATGAAGGTAAAGCATACACTTTACGTATTTACTTATGCGTTGCAATTTAATAACAACGTTATTTATGTGGCATTGTTATAAAATATTTTGTGAATAAATTGAATAAGATGAATCTTTTATTAAATATAAGTTTTTTTTTTATTTCTGTATATTTGTACCATTGGTATGGAAATAAAATTGCACGCAGACGAATAAAATCAAACGTCGTCCTATTTGAGGTAATTGAAGCTAACACTTTGATTCGCTATTTTTTTTTAATTAACCTTTATAGTGATACGTCAGTTAACATAGGACTGTATACTAAAGTTCGGATTTTGTCGAGACTGTTTTAATAATCAAAAGTGTCTCAAATATTTTATTAGCTTGAATAAATAAAGGTGCAGTTAGTTCAAAATGTTGCGATGCAAAATTAAGATTTACTTCACCAAAGTTTTTCTCAACAAAATCCAAAGTATTCTTGCCCTAGACTAGGTCCTGATAATTTATAGCCCGTGTGGCTCCACGTTTTAATAATACAATATTTTGTTCATATCTGAGAGCATGTCCTGTTTAAAAGTTTTTTTTTATTTGTCAATTTAATACAGTATTTTTGTAATTTGATTTCAAATAAATTTTATTTTTATACTGTTCTTTGTCTATTGAGCTATATACTAGGGGAAATCATTATTTAGCGTCCCTGATATAGTAGGCCTTGAGTGACGTTGAATCAATTTGATACATTAAAGTATTAATCATTTGTTGTTACGTTGGTTTAATTGTAGTTTTGTCACTTGTTATATATATATATATATATATATATATATATATATATATATATATATATATATAATATTTTTTTCTTATTTATATCCGAAGGTGTTAAGGTAATTTATCGACAAATCTTGCCCATACCTTTCTGTCCCTTGCCATTTTTATTCCTTTGTTCCAGTCAATTTTTCTTCCTTCGAGGCACCCACTACTATATCATTCCACTTTTTCCTGGGTCTCCCTCTTGTCTTCCTCTCCTGTGCCTTTGTTTGCCATATTTGTTTTGGTTGCCTCTGATCTTCCATTCTTATTAAATGTCCAAACCATTTTAGATGCTGTCTTTCTATGTTGCACCACACCTGGCCCCTATTGAGTTCTTTTTATTTCCAAAATTAAAAGAATATCTTCGGGGGACCAGATATTACGACGATAATGTGATGAGTGATAAGTGATGACGGCCGTAAATGTTAGGGTTAATACTGATTTCCCCTCGTATGCGCGCATTTTTCTTCAATTTTATTACAACGAGGTTTTTATTTGTGAGTTATTTGTTATAACATTGTTCGTGAAAATATGTTATTTAGATTTTTCTAGAAATATACGTAAACCAATTGCTTGAAATACACCCACATTTTATAATTCGAAAAACAATAACATAAAAATAACTTAAATGTTATAACAAAATTGTAGGAAATCAGATTGGAAACATTGAGTGAAAACAATATAAGTAACATTATAAAATTTTATTCATATTTTATTCTTATTTCCATTTATAACTAAAATATGATCGGCAAAATTAACTCGAGAAAATTGTTAGAAATTCTAGAATTTAATTTCCTGTACAAAAAACAGCATCTGCATATTAATTACTCTTGCAACTGACCTTTTTTATTTCTTTCTTCTGTGCATCGGAGATTAAAAATAAATATAAACTTGTCCGTTCACATTACAAGCCTCATTTTTTCTTACATATAAACGTCAGATTACCACTACTAATTATATATAATAATTTTTTACAACTCATCATTTATAACGATCCAGAACGTATTAACCTTGATTTTAGGTGAGATTCGAAAAGAAAAATGGCACAATTATTTGTTTAATTTCCAGGTTACGGATATGCCAGCAGATACTACATCAAGACTCGAATGGTAAGCTTAATTTTATTTTACAAAATGTAAATGTATTCGTAGCCCTTTATTAGAGGCCGGATTACATTAATGTATATATAATATGGCGCGCACACGAACGTTTGTTATTTAAGAGATCTATGTGCTGTTAATTTTAAATTTATTTCATAATATTTATTGTCAATTCGGTGGTTTTATTCAATCAGTATAATGTCATTAAAATTTATTGGTTGACCAAAAAATTTAATTAAATGCGTTGGGCTTTGTAGGTAACACGAGCTATTTATCATTTAAAATGTATCAGGGCACCAAATCTATTTATAAAGTGTTTTATACGTAAATCATAATACATGGATTTATAATACGAATGTAATTAGTCAAATTAGTTCATCGCACCGATTAATAAATGCGTTAGTTGTTGAATTTACGAAATTTGACACCCAAGGATGATTTGAACCCTTTTATATTTGGTTGTTTATAGGGATCTTGTCTTTCTTTTCCAACATTTTCACAGGTTTTTGTTGTAATTCATTTAATGAGTTTTTAATAATCACACCTACCATTAGTTTTATAGATATTTTTAAGCGTCGATGCATCAATTTCCCATAATTATCCCCTCTTGGTTTCTTCGTAGTATATGGGTACAAGAATTTTTGTAATTTCCTCGTTCTGTTGCTATGCAATTATCTATACATGTGCAACTTTAATATTTTTTATATTTAATAATAAAGTGCAATAAAGCTTTGTTATAATCATGTAACATCCTGTATAATTGACGTAAATAATTATAAACAGATAACATTTCAGTTGCCAATATCAAATATCAATTAAAATGCATCAACAATAAAACGCGTACCTCGTAATTTAGTTATGGTTATTGCAAACTCTTAAATGATGCAAGAGTGAAATTTAACAATTACATAACAAAGCTTTCTCTGCGTACACTTTATGGTAAATTAACGTTAAGGCGACCAGCGATTCGCTAGCCATTTAGATTTTGTAATTCAGTTAATTCTTTGTCATTAATTACTTAATTTAACGTATGTTTCATTGGAAATGTTTACAGCGGCCTCTGCTAATAAATTATTTACAGCAGGTAATATAAAATTGATTGAGCCATTAAATGAAAGTTACTACGTTAAAAAATTAATCTATTTTCAATAAAATCTGTCTTATTTACTTTATGCGTTGCCACACTATTAAAATAAATTAAAATAAAACATCAATTGCATTTCAATTAAAATTTTCAATCTAAATATTCAAATTAATGCAAAATACGAAATGTAAATATAACTGAACATCTGCGATAAGAATATATAAATTGATTGACTTTGCATCCTTGTTCTATCAATATAAATATAACTCATTAACAATAACAAGGACAATGGTAATAATTGTATTGTGTCTATATTTTTAATCCACCTAATCAACTTACTCCGAATTATGTAAGCATTGCTCAGGGTATCCATACTAGACACTTACCTTATATAATAATAATAATATTTATTATCCATCGGTTATCCACCAATTATAGGATAATAAAAATAAGTCAAAAATAATGCTTCAAAACACAGAAAGTAAAGTGCAATTAATATATAAATAATATAAGCCAAGAAAAAGAAAAACGCAACTAGGAATAAAATTAAATAACAATTGCTAAACAAAAAAACCAGTAATTAAATAATACAAAGAAACTATATTGTTCATTAAACAAAAATGTCCTCAAAAAGTCGCTCAGCATTGCGGCACATGGTTGTAATGGGAGTTGGCTTCAGTATGTTGGCCGCCGGAAGATAAGAGGTATAGCTGTGCCTGGAAGATAACCTTGGAACATTGAACGGGACTATTGACAGCAGGTATTCAGCATAAATTTTACTGTGAGTATGTTCCAAAGGAACTGTGCTGATTTTCAGTCCCTCCGGTAGGACAACGAAGGTATGTCATGATGCAGAAGAAGATCAGTTTGGCTGTACCATCTCTCCGGATATGTTCCGTTAGCCTTATAGAAACTTAAAAAATTGTCTGTGTACTCTATCAAAAACCAGAGAATGACTTGCATAAATAGGATACCAAAGTAGACCAGTGTATACCAATTTACGAATTCAGAGTATATTTTAATAGGTCGACGTCTCTGAAGTATATTATTTAGAAATTTTCATAACACATAACATAACATAATATAAACACCTTTTGCGTTTTGCTTTTGCTTTCAGATGTACATATAGCACTTATTTGAGGAACATAAGGTTAGTTTAGAGTCAAAAATAACCCCAAGATCTTTAAAAGATGGGCGCGATATAAGTGGCTGTCCAGTAATATTATAGGAATGATCGAACGGAAAGCAGCACTTACTGTATGTCACAGTGCAACATTTGTTATCATTTAATAAAAGTTTAAAACTATTACATTTAGGTTTGTCTGTAGAGAATCAATATCTGCCTGAGACGTAATCGTGGCGAATATTTCAAGATTGTCAGCATAAGCAAGTACAGGCTACGAAGCAAATCATCAATAAAACGAATAAATAATAAGGGTCTAAGCAACCATTATAAGAGCATCTTCTATTTTCCAAGTAGGAGTCAATCAGTTTGGGAGCAGTCAACGAAAAACCGAACGGGTATGGCTTCTGAAGCAGGATTGCATGGTTGATAGTATCAAAGGCATGCGTGAAATCAGTATAAATTACGTCAACACGGCCTCGATTATCTAACGCTTCACATAAATATTGTGACATGGTTGCCAAATTGGTTACAGTTGACCTGCATGCCATGATACCATGCTGATCAGGGGAAAGGAAGGCGTAAATGATTTTTTCCAGACTTTTGGCAAAATTGCAAAGAATTGAAATAGGCCGGTAGTTCGAGAGCCGTGAGGTATCTCCCTTCTTATGGACGGGGCAGATTCGTGTGCGTTTCCAGCGATCTGGAAATGTACTCGATCCAATTGTCAAGTTAGGGTCTGAGATGCTATTGTAAAATAAATGTGTTTTGGAATTTAATCCACAAGCATGTTGGTAATAAATAACAAGTGAGGGAGGTACCCTGTTGGAGCAATTTAGTTTCCCGAAGAGACAATAGTGGGAATACCATTACGATAAATAATTTTTGGTAATTTTCCCATTTATCCAAACGAGCAAGCAGCTCTTTCTTCACACTCTTGTACATTTCAATTTGCTTAGGTGTGCGATCGTAATCACAGACAAACCAGCCACATTACCAAAAATGAACATTTCGACCTTTACAATGAAGGCCTGGCAAGAATGAGTTTATGGAAATCACGTAAATCCAATATGTTCTTTTTCTCGGGCTAAAGATGCAATCGAAATCAAAATCGAATTAAAACAAAACGTCAAAGTGTATAAATATCTTTTGTTCGAGGCAATCTTGTCTAAAAACTTGCAAGCTCAAATTAACAAGGACATAGCATAACATCTATACGTTTTGTTGCAACGTCTCATTAACGAAAGCAAAGATGTCACTCAATTTAATGATTTTATTTGTCCATTTGTCCAACCCACAGAATTGATGAATGGGCCGCGTTATGACACGATTCGAAAAATCCCAGTAAAAATCAAATTGTATTAAACGCATAATTGAAATTCTTAAAAGCGAAAAAATCGGTCGCGGACATCCATTCAATTTTAAAGTTGATGTTGACGTCAAAAACAAAAATATTTCGTCGCTTTAACGTTTGTATGGCTCTTGATTAAAAAGATTTTGTGAGATCTAAAAGCCTTTTAATTTATAATTTGGCAGTTTAATAATAACGTTTATGTTTGTTTAAATGCGATTTTATTTTTTAAAAATATTTGGGGTGAAAGGAGCAAATGTTCAATTTAAGGTTCGAAGCTCAATATCGTTTTCGCATTTCTATTTGTAATTAAGTGGAAGACACTTACTTCCTATATTCCCGCTTCTACTTAACAACGAATTCTTAGGAGCTTGCTGTGTATCCCTCTTGATATAAGGGTGGACTTCGTAGATATGGAATTGTTTTATTGCGTGCTAGAACAATTCATAAAATGACGATCTTTGTATCGGTTCATAATCTGTTACAATACACAACTATGTAAGTATATAAAGTTAGTTAGTTAAACCTGTTTCTAAAAATGAAAATATTTTTAAATAAACTGATTGATTTAAATTTATGACATGTCTACATTCTGACAATGACAACAATAGTTCTTATTTAAGTTGTTGGAATAACACTTCTATGGCCAAACAAAACAATTGCTCTCCATAGTCGATTCCATCCATTAAAGAAGATGTGCATTTAGATCGCTGTGTATTCTTTCTAGGCAACTGGTTATAAATACAAATATATTTTTCTCATTTTTTCTTTCTTCGTCTCAAGTTCTATTCCAATGCTATCGATCGATCGTGATTTTCTTTGACATATTTTGAAATTTTTGCATTGACAATTTTTAATATTGGATTGATCGTAGCTTTATATTTAATATTATTATAATAAGTAAGTAAACTCTTTTGAGAAACAACATAACCTAAACTTTTGTTACCTTCACCTCCGTTACAGCGGCGTACACGTAATAAGAAGTTCAAGCAGGAGAAAAGTAACAAAATAGTATATCTAGCAAACATTTCAAGTCATAATCCAGAAAATAATATAAATGCAAATGTCGTAAGAAATAAGTTTGCAATAATAACAACATTTAATATAATTATTAGAATTAGAAATAGAATTAGAATTAAAATATCCAAACATAATCGATTAGGTTGGATTAAGTTGGGTTGGGTTGTCTTCCTTTTATTAGATTTTTTTAATTTTTCTTCTTCTCCCCATTTCTCTAGTTCTCTCGTATCCATCAATTGTTTTGATTTCTTTTGCTTATTGTAGTTACATATTTCCATTGTTTTATGTTATTGTTCCATTTTTTAATTTCATTTGATTTTATTTTTATAATAAATATGTTTTAGATTTTTCCCACTTGTATTTACTGTCACGTATTTTTTACATTCCTCTTATTTTCGCTAATTTCATATATTTTCCAATTATTTCAATTGTCGCTCCGTTAATTTCTTTTTCATTCATGTATTTTTGTTGTTTCATGTTCAGTTTGAAACACTAAATATGAAACAACAAAAATAGATGAATGAAAAAAATTAAAGGTTCTGTTCTTTATTTTGTTTTAGATTTTTTGTTTTATTCATTAATTCATTTGTGCATTTCCCTTATTTTTTAGTTGAAACAGAAATTTGTTATGTTTTGCATTTATTCGTTCATTGCTTTTATTGTTTTCTCATTTTTTTGTATATATATATTTATTTCAACGAGTTTTTTGTATTAAATACTGTTTGCTTCTTTATTGATTTCTATTGCGAATAGTTTATAAATTTAATTTCTTACATACTACAACATTTGTTGTTGAGATCGTTTACTTGTCGTGTTTGTTGCTTCATCTCGGCGTGACTTTGGATTAAGGGTCATTAATTCTTGTTATTTGATTTACTTCCATTTATTTCATTTCATTTTGTTTGTCTAATATTTTTGGTTTCATTTTTATTAGTTCAAGATTCGTTCTCTCTTCTTTGGGGTTTTCATTTATTATTCGTTAGTGCAATTCTCTAACGAGGAGTTTCCAACGGAGAATCTAACTTCACTCACGTAAGCACACACTAAACTTCATTAGCAACAGACTTGATGTTAACTCGAGCGAGTTTTCTTGATCCGCAATCAATACGGGGAATGCAATACCGATGTTCTGTAATTGAACATTACAATTATCCCAATGCAGATCTCGCAAATCCCAGGTGTTTTCAAAACGCACAAAAGGAAAATATTTAACATAAATTTATTACTCAAACCCCAAATTTTTCACATCCGAGTTTCAACAAGTTCGTAAGGCAAATGCGTCTATTTGTGCGCCGACTGGTTTGTGCAAACCAGTCTTCACATTCTATTATTGCCTATTTTGGGCTCTGAACAAATTAAAAATTTCAAATATTCAATTACAAAATTGTCAGTTGGTTGGGATAGGTTGGGTTGGGTTGGATTGGACAGGGTTCGGTTGGATTGGCTTGGGTTATGTTGGGTTGGATTGCACAATTTTGCCTATACAAAACACTGAAATATTTGCCTAATTTTCATAATCATAATTTCGTCAGTAATAAACATTGCGGAATTGTTGATCAATTTTTTCACTCGATTTAATAAAAAAATATCAAAATTATATAATCTGCACATAAATTGAAGCAAACTAACGCGATCACGACAACAGGTGAAATAGCGAACATTTCGTGGCAGTCACGAACTACGACCACAAAAAAAATTGTCAACAGCGACTTTCCAGTAAATCGTAGATTTTACGAAAGAACGTTTCAAACAAAAGTTGTTTAAAATGTTTTTATATCAACGTCTTTTATAAGACCCACTGTTACCATAACTCGTACCATCACTGCTTTCAATATAGGACGTTTTCTCCCCCATGTCACGTTTAAAATAGCCAGAATCGATTCAGGGGTCCTCAAAACGTGCACATCCGTTAAAATCTCGAAGTCGAAAATGTTCATAATTCCTACACTTCCTTATACATGAAGTATACGGAGGTAAAAATCATTACCTTAGGTTAGGTTGGGTTGTTGATGATGTCAATTGAATCGTCAAATTATCAAAAAATAAAATAATTGGTGCAAGTTGACAAAATTTAAAGAAATTAAAAAATTGGAATAAATTTAATTTTAGTGAAAGCAAAATGCTAATTAGTAATAGAAACTTTGTAAAAATGTAGCTTTCATTTTCCTAAATTTGACAATGTTATGCACAATTTTGCAAATTCAGATTCATTTTCAAATTAACAACAAACGTTTAAAAAATACAAAATACTGACATTGTTGCCTAATTTGGCTTAATTCCACGTGGGTTAATTTTGCTCCATTGACTGAATCTGACTTAATAATAATAACAAAATTATCAAAAATTAAAAAAGTAATTACGTTGAGTTGGGTTGGTTTGGATTGGGTTGGGATGAGTTGTATTGGGTTGCTGAACAATGTTGAAATTTATAAATCAACAAAATAAAAAAACATTAAATAACTATAATACAAGCTGTAAAAAAAATTTAATTGCAAAAATTGAAATAAATTTGATAATTGTAGTTTTAATTGAAAAATCCACTAGAAACTGCTCATTCATAAAAACTTAGTTTACCTAGTAAACGATCTATAAAAACAGCTACATCACTTCACCGAATTGGAAAAAATTACGGGCTAGGTCTACTGGTTCCAACGCCCTATACTCAAACAACTAGGCGTTGCGATATTAAAAATTGATAGGAAAATAAATAGCAGTTACAAAATTTAAAAAAATAATTACAATAAATAAGACGATAAAACAATTTTAAAAACTTCACAACCCTAACCTATCAAATAGTTCTTAATACATTATCGTGAATGATAATACATGATCGTGACATTTTTAAGCTTCGTTATCAACATATATGCTGAAAGTGAGGGCGCTGTGATTTAATTACACCGCCCCACAAACATAATAACACACTCTCTCTTTGCGTTCCTGGAGTAATGTAATTGCACAAAAGTCAGCCACAGTCCGTCCTATAAAAGATGTTCGACTTTATTTTTGGTTTAGCGTCCGGCTGCTCATACACTCACATCGTCAAATGAGGAAGTTTGTTTTACAAGTTCATAAAAAGTTTTTGCCCCTTCTTCGTCATGCGATACTTTTTGCGTGATATATTTTTGCTCATTAACTCACAATGAACTTTCTTTACTTTTCAGCTATAATTTTTTTTTATGATCAAGATCAATGTTGTATTGAAGGACATTTTAGTTAACCTTTTCTGTAGGACTTTTTTTTGTTACAAGAAAGATGGTCATGGAGATAATTTATGGTAAAAAATCGTTGTCGTGTGGAATGAAACATAAAACATAAATTTGAAAAATCGAAAATGATTTATGAAAATAATATTTTAAAATACGTACTTTGAATAAACAGATTGTTATGGGTGTTATTTTATTTTGTCATTTTATAGTAAGAAACCTTTCAAAAACATAAGAAATAAATCATATCAAAAAATTATCGCTAACTGACTATTTGTGTTAATACGACGTAGTGCTGCATAATAACGTTTAGAACAAAAGTTTGGGAAAATTTTTCGTATTACTTTTTTTCCCATTACAAATAAAGCAATCATCTTACCATTGGATATTAAGAATCTGTCAAGTTTCTCCTGTAGCTTTGACAATACATTTGTGTTTACAAAGTTTTACAAAATGTCCTACAAGTTGGAATTGCGGACAGGTATTTAAAATTTAGTTGGTCAAATGCCCAAACGTGACATTGTCGCCATTTATAGAAACTAAAATATTTCTAAGACAATTTACCGCGTCATTAAGAAATGTGAGGACGGTTTGCCGTGTATGAATCTTCCCAAGATGGGTAGCCCTGGAGTTTTGAATCATGCAAGGCTTCAGAAGTGAATCTGCAAGAAATACAAAATGAGTTTCAACGAGAAGATTAGGCCGAAGATTTCACATTTCCCATATGACAGCCAAGAGGGAAATTAGCAAAAATAATTTAAAATATAGAAACCGACAAAACTGTCCAAAATACACGGCTACACAATTAGAGGAGATTCCAAGATGCTAAGGAGATGTGTCTTCCCGGTGTTGCTGTGTTCTTTGAAGTAAACTTGACGTTTCCCTGATCATTCTTCTTCAGAAGGTTTCTAAAGATTGGTGTTGATATCTTTTTCTCCGCGTTATATAGCCGGTCGTTGCTGCGCTTCGTTGATGCGTATCCGTTACGTTTCGTTGATCCGGATCCGTTATCGTCCGCTGATCCGTGCCCGATGCGTCTCCTGCATTCGCCCTTGGTGGTCCTGGCTGCGTGGTCGATGGTTCTTTCTGCGTCTTCCATGGTTCTTACCGCGTCTTCGATGGTCCTTTCAGTGCCAATTTCCAAACTGCTAAGTCTGTACCCATCTTCTCGGTTGAAGTTGTTCGGGTTCTTCATTATTTCCAAAGATTCTCTCACTATCCGTGGGTAGTATTGACTGTTTCTAGCGAGGATCTTGACGTCGTTGTCGATGATATGATTGCTTCCCGTGTGGTAGTGCTCAGCTATCAACACCAATCTTTAGAAACCTTCTGAAGAAGCTCACAGTATGATCAGCGAAACGTCAAGTTTACTTCAAAAAACACGGCAACACCCGGAAGGCACATCTCTTTGGAACGATGGCCGTGAAAGCCTACATTCGATTATTCCAAGATGCTGTTGACAATTAAGATTCGAACATTTCAGAAACAATGCCACGATATTTTTACACGACGGAAAATATTTCACATTATCTAACTCCGAAATAAAAGGAATCGAATGCTTTTATACAGACAACATTCAGGACGTTCCTAATGATGTTAAGTCTAAGCAAAAAGCGACATTTGAGGACAAGGTACTACTGTGGTGCGCCATTTCGGAAGCTGGTTTTCAAGTCCATATGATGGGCGAGTTGGGGGCGAAGCTGTAAAAGCAGACATTTATATTCGAAGATGCCTCCACAAATTAGTGAATTTTATTCAAACGCATCATCTTAATGATAATATTATTATGTTCTGGCCTGATCCGGCATCGTGCCATTATGCGAGAAGAACCCAAGATTGGTTAAGGCAATAAAATATCCCTTGTGTACCTAAAGAGGATAACCATCCGATTGTTCCACATGCATATCTTATAGAATAGTTTCGAGCTTTACTTGGTAGAAAAGTATACGACGGTGGGTGGAAAGCCAAAATAAGAAGAACTACGATGAAGAATCTACAAAACGATTCGAGTCCAAAGACTGATGAGAGGCATTCGCACCAAATTACAAACCATTGAAACCCATGACCCTTTAGCTGCTACGAGATACATTATAATTATAGTAAAAGCTTCACGGAATCATTTTCTGTACTACCAAATTAAATAAAACAACGAATCGTATTTCAAAAATTCCAATATTTGTTATTACATACATTAATAAAGACTTTATAAGAATTGTATGAGACCCTATATAGCGTGTTACAAAGTTGGTAAATTTATCGATAATCGTATGAAAGTTTGCATTTGAAAAATTCACAAATATTTATTGATTATAATCGTAACGAAACGAAACGTAGCAAAGCGAATTATTCCAACGACTAACGACTACGAGGGAGTCGTTTCCGTTCATGGAACAATCTCAAATAACAGCGCAACAAATAAATATACACACGAAATTTTATTTCGTATTTCTGCGATTATCCGGAAAACTCATTCTTAATTAATGAAACGCAACTATAAATCCCAATAATTTATTTTGGCAATTTAAATTGCAGGGATCCGGAATGTTTTCCCGTTACAATTTGAAGCGTTTAAGAATTAAGGCTGTATTAATAACTGACACGCAAATTGCGTCAGAGATCGTTAAACAAGTTACAGCTCGTTTGCTCTAACATCCAAGTTAAGCTTTATTTTTGTTCATTTCCATTTTTTGTCGCGCGAAATTTCCATTCATGCCCTTTGAAAAGTTGTGATGTTCCTCGATTATTTAGTTTTCAACACTAATAGCCGCTCAATATTTGAGAACCCGGAGTATCCTTAATTCCGTTTGAAATTTGTTTTTCTTGATTTAAATTCTAATTCCTTTTAACGGAAGTACAATTATTTATAATTACGAAGGCCTTTTGATTGAGTTTTTTATTTCACTTCAACGAACAGCGCGTTTTAATTTTTTCTTTTATGTAATTAATAATTAATTTTAAAAAAGCACTCCGATTTTTTTACGGGGGATCTAACCAAGCTTATGATATTTTCGCGTCGTTTCCGTTTTTGCCGCCACTTATTTTTATAAACGACATAATTTAATTTTTTAATGCATTCTCTGTAAAATTAACTTTTCAACCAAGATTTATACTGACTTCATTTTCACATTTACCAAACAAATGGTGAATTAGTGTTGTCCACAAGTTTATTTATACTCTTACGTCCTAGTCGTTTATTACGAAGCCATATACTGTTCGTCGGTAGGTACAAAAACAGAAATTTTTTTTTGTTTTACTTGGAATTTATGATATACATAATTACAAATCCTTTTCAAGCACCATATTTAATATGTATATATATATATATATATAACGTATGTAACAAAAGTTTTGGCCAAAATTCTCCTCGAGATATTTTGAATTGCATTATTTTTATCATATTGCCATGGCATGCAAAACAATGACAAATGTCAATGCGGTGCCACATTTTAATTCAATTTTATTACAATCAGCAGCTGTGAATAAAACGTGATAAAACTCATATGAAGAAAATGAACTAAAATGAGTCAAATATGACCAATAGAAATAACGACAAAATTTATCTTAATATGAAATTGATTGCAATCAAAAAAATTCAATTGACGATGGAAATTAAAGACAATAATGAAACAATATAAATGATAAATTTAATAAATACATTTTGTAAACTTGAAAGTAGACTTCATTGCCAGTAATGAAACAAACAACAATTAATTATACTAAATTAATTTTTGCATGTCATATTATGCTGAATCATAAGATAAAATAAAAATATAACGAAACAAAAAAATATATCTAATTTACTATATATATATATATATATGTAAATCGGATTGTCGGTATGTCCCCGGATTGAGTTTACAATAGGTATGATTGACCACAAATTTTCGAATTGCAATTTCATGTTTTGGGATTCCGCCCTGCTTGCTCTCAAACCTTATTTTTAGTATATTTTCGATTTTTTTAAATCAAGTAGGCCATTACAGTTAGGCAAACAGGTTCACTGTACGCCAAAGGGTTACTATATGTAAAGGTATTTCAACAACTAAGGTTCTTGGTAATCACTACTGACGAAGGGTAATAACCCAGAAACAATATTGTCTAGCGATCCACCAGTTAGTCTTCATGGGGCTGTTTTAATTAATATTCACTGCATCATTGAGGTGTAAGATTCGACCATCTTTCGTGTATATACATATATATATATATATATATATTAGGGCGGGTTAAATTTTTTTTTGATGAAGCGTATAGCAAAATCGTAATATATAGGTGATTCTGAGAAATTTTGCTCAAGAGACCATAGCTCTAAGTCGGATTTGGAGCCCCCCAAAATTTCAAAATATATATTTTTCCATATATACATAGAATAATTTAATTAAATTCGTCATAAAATCGAATAGCATTATAGTAGATTTCTCAATATGGGCTTGTTTGAAAGGTATTTTTATCACCTTTCAGAATCTGTATTGATACCAATATTTTTCTTTTATTTTTAGTAGAGATATTAGGAATTTTTTGTCGAAAAATAGCCTAAAATGAACTTTTAACTAATAAATTCTGAATTTTCTTCGATTTTTTTCGAGTCCAACGTATAAATTTTAATAAAAGTGCACTGCCGTACACAACAGAGTTATAAAACTTCACATTGAAGTACATTGGCACATAAACTGTAATAATATAAACTGCCAAAGTTTTTAAATTGGTCGATGATATTAGTTGTTACATATAATCGTAGTAATCTACTTGGTTTGGTTAACCAACGAGAATGTGCAATTGGTCCTGGTTTAATATTAACTAAATCAACTGGAACAATACCATTCGAAATTGCTTTAGCTATTTGATATAAATATTTAACATTTGTTGATAGTTCGAGCTCATGTTCATGATCCATCATTGCAGGCATATTGTCCAGTGGTATTGGATCAAAATCAGCTACTACCTAAAAAATGAAATGCTTAGATCAATTAAAATGCAATTATTTTATTTTAAATTTATCCCAATCGAAAAAGTAAAATAATGACAATAAATAATGATAATAAATGATGATATTAAATAAAATAAAGTGTTACATACCTGCAATTTCTCACATTCTTGAATAGCTTTGAATAACTTTCCACTTGCTGCTCGTGGTCCACTGGTGACTGTTTTGTCCAATGCTTCATATAAATGACGAAATGGCAGTTCATTGAAATGAAGCAGACATATAAACCAGTGAATTGGTCTATTTAGCTGTTTTTCAAATAGTCGTAAAACACCATTTCCTGTTCCAGTATTTGCTGGCTCACCATCACTGCATATGGCAATTAATTGATCAACTGTTAATGTTTTATTGTTGAAAAATTCATTCAGTTTTCTGTGTTTGGTTTTTGCATCTTCTTGACTACCCAAATTTACATATCCAAGTAACTCATTATAGGGCTCTTTCAGAACAACTAAATGCGGTTCTTTTACCATAGTGGTATGAAATTTGTCATTAATTTTCTCTGTAGTTAATGTCATTTTTCCATCGAAAGAGAATGCAGTTATGGAAGAATTTGTATGTCGTGTACGAAGCACTGCATCTCTAGATTTAACTTTTTCTCTAGCCACGTTTGATTTATCCATAATAACAAGATTACCATGAATATCTCTAAAATTTATATCTTCGAATAAAGCTGTTGCTAAACATGAAGCGACTCTATATGAAACACCGAATCTATCATACATCATAGCAAGATTTAAGGCATCGTATCTTTGAGTATAATGACCTCGTCTCATTTGAACAGTTGCTTCTGGAACTTCTGTTGTTGCTTCATTTTCATCTTCATCCATGTGTAATTCAGGTTCGTAACTTGGATCATCGGTACCAGTTGTAAGTGTTGGTATTGTTGTAGCTACTTCTTCAACGTCTTCCGTATATTCAGGTATTGTGAATTTTCTATCATTATGCTGGTCCATCATAAATTCTTTTAGATGTTCTGGAATCAATCCACACGAGCATTCTGTTGTTTTTAATTTGCAATTACATTTGCCAATATAAAATAATTCGTTTATTGAATCAACAAATGCTTTAAATTCATCTCTTTTGTTTCTATGTTGTACATGTTTCTGGTATTCATCAAGCAAACCAGTTAATTTTTTTAACGCTGAACGATTAAGGAAAAAGGAAAAGCAAGCTTGGCAACGTTTAGTGTTGGTAAACGTCATTATTTTGTAACGTCATTATTCAGTGTTACAAAGTTGTTCAATTGAACAATGCTGCCATTGACGACTTATTCTACAGGTATCAATACAGCTTCTGAAAGGTGATAAAAATACCTTTCAAACAAGCCCAGACTCAGAAATCTACTATAATTCTATCCGATTTTTTGACGAATTTAATTAAATTGTTCTATGTATATATGGAAAAATTTCTATTTTGAAATTTTGGGGGGCTCCAAATCCTACTTAGAGCTATGGTCTGTTGAGCAAAATTTCTCAGAACCACCTATAGATTACGTTTTTGCTATACGCTTCATCAAAAAAAATCGTTCCATACAATTTGACCCGCCCTAATATATATACTTATATATATATACATATATTAAAAATGTATCTTGTCAAATCTGACAGCAAAATGTAAAATTTACACGAAAGATGGTCTAATCTTACACCTCGACGTTTGACAGTCGTCTCTTGTTTAGTCTCCGCAAGGTGTTAGACAAGGTATCGTCTGGTCAGTGTTCTGTTGTCAGTGGTTCGTTAGGAGTGATTGGCTCGCGCAAAGAAGTTTTGATGGCCACTACATGTAAAGGTATTTCAACAACTAAGGTTCTTGGTAATCGCTACTGACGAAGGGTAATAACCCAGAAACAATATTGTCTAGCGATCCTCCAGTTAGTCTTCATGGACCTGTTTAAATTAACGTCTATCAACATTTAATAAGAATAACTCAGCTGTAGACCATAGAGGATAATAATAATATAAAAGTGTCCCTCATTGGTTTTAGCTTAAGGGATTATGGAATATTCTATAATAAGCGTTTTACTAGCATTTTCTTAGAACTGTCATACACTGTTTTTTAAGTTGTGTATATTTTTTTATTTTCAGACCTAGCATCAATGAAACTTTGCAACTTGTATGTATATTATTCATCTTTAATGAAACAAACTGTAAAATGCATGGAACAGTTTTGATTAATAAATAAATTACATCCCAGTGTATATCATTATACCGTAGTTAATACTCGCCGTATAACTAATTACCAAATAACCAATTTCGATAATTCATTATTTATTTTCCATTATTCTCAATTCAACACTCGCCCGTCAATTATTATCGACGCTTCATCCAAAACTAGTTGGTTTTCAAAACGTGTATATTTTGAATTTCACAAATCTATTGACCTGAACTTGCTCTAAAATAGTACAATTTCCAAAAAAGTCACAAAAAAGCCGTCATGAGAACATATAGAGATCAACATATGTTTTCAGTAGAAATTAAATTTCAAGTCATTTTTGTACTTTCAAATATAATTAAATAAAAAATCTGCGTGGCCCGCACGCAACTTTCTTATACTCAGTTATACTACATTTTTCGATAAAACTTTTCAAATGAAAGTTGTTTAAGCTATCAATATCTATAATTTATGTAAGAATATTTTCTTCCGTAACGTGTACCGTTTACGAGATATGGAAAAAGGTGATAAGATAAACCATCACTTCCGGTTGAGAGATTGCGTTCAAAATAAGACGTTTTCATCATTGCTACATACAAATGTTAAGTTTAAAGTTTCAGAGCTCTAGCTATAATCGTATGGACGCTAGAGCGCACACAGGCACACACACAGACACATACGCACAGACAGACACACAGACGTCATTCCGAAAATAGTCAGAAACGATTCAGGGCACCTCAAAACGTGTATATCCGTTGAAATCTCGAGTTCGAAAATTTTCATGATTCCTATACTTACTTATACATAAAGTATAAGAAAGTAAAAATATACATTTTAATTTAATATATGTTACTTTCGATTTCGATTTTTATATATAAATATATGTCGTTAGAATATTGTTTTAGATACATAAATTCATATATTACATGGAATTTTAAGCATGTTTATTTTAAGATATTTCCGAATTTTAAATGTAAATTTTTATCTAAATATTCATTATTATGCTAATTGAAGCTTTCTCTATATAATTAGGTTTACGGCTGTTCCAGTTCGAAAAAAGGTGCCATTAAATTCACATATTAATCCAATAAACTGTTCAGTACGGTCCATAATCAAGCTTTCAAGTAATAAATATGAAAATTTGACTTTGCAATTAGCGGTACTATGTACATCCATAGAGGTAGAGGCCATATGCAAAAATTAGTTTATAATCTTTTTATAACGTCGCAAAAATTCCATGTTCATAATTAATACCTAATTAAGTATTTTCACACGTAAAATGTTGAATTTTTCAAATATTGTAATTAATTAAATTTATGTAAAAGTAGACCCACAATTATTATTCACCCTTTCGATACGTTTTTATTATTTATTGAGGTGGTTCATATAGAAATAGATTTGTGCAATTCTAGGAAATGTGATTGGACAAATTATTTCTAAGTCAATCAAAGTTTTAATTTTCTTGCTCTGTGTTAATCACTTTTCTGAGGAATTGAGAATTGGGAATTGGCAACTACAAGTTTGCTTTTATTGGTGTGTTTTTTTAACGACGCAAATAAATAAATAAAGCTGTATGAAGTTCATTTGTAACAATAGCAAATGTGTCGCATGGTCGAGATATTTATGTAAATTGAATATACATCATTATTAATTATTTAAATTATTTACATTTGTAATAAATGTTTAAAATATTGCTATTTAACACTGAAAAATAATATATTAAACAATGACAGTAAATTTTCCATGGAAGTGCTTATTTATGTTTAGGTAACATATATTTAATTTGAAATAGTAACCCAACTAGTGGTTTATATCAACTAATAATGACGTATATATTAATATAATGTACACGGCATGACGACGTTAACAGCTTTGTAACAACAATTTAACCAAATTACAAATAAATAATGAATCAACCGCTGCTATGCCAAGCTAAATGATAAAGGAATAATTAATATTATACAAATGGCAGTGATTACTAACAACACATCCTTTAGAGTAGAAATCCGTCAATTGTTGGATTCTTTTATTTATTACACGAAGCATCTTTAATACTCAAACAATCTCAAAGTCCATAAAGTGCAAGAGAACTATAATATATATATATATATATATATATATATATATATATATATATATATATATATATATATATATATATATATATATATATATATATATATATTAAAATATCTTGTCAAATCTGAAGCAAAATGTAAAATTTACACGAAAGATGGTCTAATCTTACACCTCAATGGTGTAGTGAACATTAATTAAAACAGGTCCAGAAAAACCCAGAAACAATATTGTCTAGCGATCCACCAGTTAGTCTTCATGGACCTGTTTTAATTAATGTTCACTACACCATTGAGGTGTAAGATTAGACCATCTTTCGTGTATATATATATACAGTATATGAGGAAGATTTTAATGGGCAAACACCCGCATGGAAGCACGCAGCCGCCGACACGTGTTTCTGACTTATTAGTCGTCATCAGGACGGCATAGCCAAATTAAAAGGTGAACAAAATTTGGAGGTAAAAAAACAATCGGATTCAACAACAAGCAGCCGACCACCAAAGTATTGATAATTTAAAAAAATTTACTTACAACTTTCAACATTTTTGTGTAAAATTTTAAGTAACATTGTTGGTAAACAAGAATCATATTAAGAATTCGTGGGAACTGGTCTTTTTATATGATTGTCTTTTTAATGAATTGAATAATTGTCTGGCCTAATTTGTTTATTTAGACTATATATACAAAATAAAATCATTTCTTATAGGGGCTTCTTATTCCTCGCGTTGGCGATGATTTGTTAGTGTCATCGACTCTGTGTCCTGCGCAATTTGCTTGTAATGGTATCGTGTAACATCTCTTATGTGAACTAAAACACTCGTTTATTTTAGGAGGATATGCCCTTCTAGCAGTTACTATTATATATATATACCTTTTATTAAATACACAATTTTGTACTTTGGAAAGCTACACCCTGGAGGTTACGAATGTATTCCCTGTGAAATAATCTTTTCTTTCCAGGGGTCCAATTTATTAAATAAAACAATTTTGTCATTTCGAAGGATATGCCCTTCTGGTGGTTTGAATTGTTTATTTCCTGTGAAACATTTTTTTTCCAGGAACACAAGCTATTAATTTTTTTTAATGCGTCTGTGTAAATCTTAACTTGACGATGATAAAGACTTTCTGGTGAAATATCTCGACACACACCCGTGCCAAGCACTTCTACAAGTCCATCGCGGTGAGTTCTGTAATTGTTGGTCTTAGGATGGCGTGAGTGTTGGGGATCTCAATGTGCAAGCTTTGACTTGGAACCGAACAACAATTCGTTGTTCGTCCACTATTTTGCATATCTGTTAAGAAATAAATATTTAGATTTAAGATGTGTATATGAAATAGAGAAACTTACATATTTGACTTAAAGCAACTTAAACCACTTTTCGTCATTCTTTCGTGTATTGAAAAATTAACGCATTAATGAGAATCTCTATGCATTTATGCAAAGTGTTAATCTAGAAAATTAGAAAGGTCAAAACGAAGATTGAAAACCCCGTTTTTTTTTTAAATCAAATCAATTGCATCTGTTAACTCAATAAATCTCCTACCTAAATCTTCAACCTATAAATATCTCAATTTATTATTAAATAAAACTAACGTGAAATTTCAAAATTATTGTGAATATTTAAAAATTATAATAACTTAATACTTTTTGACAAGGAATTTAACAGAAATTTTTCATTTGTAAAAAAACACTCCATAACTTAGAGATAATTTAAATCATCTCTTAACATAATGTTGGATCGTTTTCATGGAGACTCCCTTTACACAACAATTTAAAAATTAACCTCATCCTATTTTTATAATTAGCGCACAGCGTGTGGCTAGTTTTGAAGACCCCATTTTCATAACAATTAGCAAACAACGACGAGGTATTCTTCATCGAATTTTTTATAAAATTCAATTGCGACAGTGCGTTGAAATTGCAAATTTCATTGGAAGCCGGCGGTTGCCAGGCAACTTAGGTACTTCTTTAGATGAAAGAGAATCCGTTCGCTCCGTTTAATGGAAACCTGACATATAAAAATCAATTTGCACGTGTTGTGTGAAATGACGCTAAAAACTAGAAACGTCAAAACGAAGGTTATAAAACAGAACAACAAGTATACATATTTTTCAATTCAAATACAAATCTGTACTCGTCAAAGTAAATTCAAAAGTACAATATATCAGTGAAAATGACAATAGTAGAGCCTAAAACATGAGGGTTGAGTGCAACATGCCTCATACAAATGTTGCTCGTTTAAGACATACAGGATGTTCAAGTTAATAATTTTATTTGTAAATTTCCCAATAATTCAGCAAGTTTTCATCAAATCAACGTGATAATTGGTATTACTACGTTTTTCAGTATGATGAATAGGAATTTGTCATCACGTTTAACGGTGCTAATAGAGAGCGCTAGTTACATCCTGTTGAATAGGTAAAGTGAAGCGTATCTTTTTTGTGTATGGAGAAACATTTTTTACATGAAAAAGTCGAACTGCACTGAAACTTTCGAATGCAAATATCTTGAATACGGTTCAAGATAAATTAGTATAAAATTATTATTACCAATTCATCAATGTTGAATTAAATATTATACTTGACTAACATTAATATTTAAAAAAATCTTCAAAGATAATATACGTCTATTACAAATTAATATGGATTTCTGTGCGCTTCCTAGTCCACGTCAAATTTAGAGGACGTCTGAGTGCTTTCAGTCGTTCGCTACAATCGCCACTTTAATCGTAGCCACTCTAAATAATCGTCAGTATTCGATTACTTGTGCCTTATTAAGAAAATATCGTAAATTTTCTTTTTTCAATCTTTATCTTTGACTTTTATCGATGTCTCAGTTGTTTGAGTTCGTCTTCGTATCCCTAAGTTAGAAAATTAGATCAAACAGTAATTGAAGTGCGACGTTTCCTAATTCTACCGTTTCGTGACCATTCATCTTGATAAATAACATCAATTATTCCATTGGAACGAGTTTTTCTTTTAACATTCAAACAATGCTTTATACTTCCTTAGTGGAAGGATAATTGGTATTGGTGAGCTTATACCTACAGAAATGAGTACCTCAATTGTAACTAGCAATAGATCACTATAGAGATGTACAGCAAAATAAATAATCAACAACACTTTGTTCTACGCGTTAACCGTTAAGATTCAGTTTGTGTACTACCGCCACCTGAGAACTATTAGAGTAGTTTCAGGGTAAGAAATACACATCAATTAAAATGCGCAGAACACGAAAACTGGTCGAGCGAGTCCATTATAACTAATAACGGGGGAGGCGCTAATCACAGTGGCGTGACAATTGCTCGTAATAGCGTGTGCAGTGAATACGTCGCAATTTTACGTTTTTTGTTTACTGGATTTCAATTGTGATATCTAATATCTGTTTGTTTCAAAACATATTTGTGTATAAGTTTATTTATTTTATGATTCACATCCTTCACCTCCGCCTATGGCTACTTGTTGTTTGCGCAGCTTTTGATGAGTCATTGTGTATTTCTTACGCTGAAACTACTCTACCTCGTGTTCCTCCTTGCATCATGATAATTTGTCAATTCTGAATTAAAAGCGTGTGATGAAGCCGAGGACATAGTTTTTCGAAACCATTCACAATAGATTCAGTACTGATCTGTATCTACTTTGTGCCTCCACAGCAGCTATGAAAGTAAACAAGTTCGTGTTTAGTTGTTGACTTCATAATGTTCCACGACAACAATTGTTAATATTTACGTGGAACGAACGTGTGGATCATAATCTGATGATCTCAGCGCACCATTTTTTACTTTTAATATTAGAAGCCCAGCGTTGAGTATCAAAATTGGTCTGACAAATTATGCTTCTTATAATGGCCCTACCTTGGGCGCCAAATTAATAGACACTGTATGCTTTTTTAATAAAGCCCGACACGTTGGGTGCCAAATTAAAAATATTTGGTGTTGATTTTCAGCTTTTTATTATAATCGTTGTTTTGCTGCGACAAAATTTGTATGATGGTTGTGTTTGATTTTAATATATTTGTAAATATGGCTGATATAAATTATTCGGCCATGTGTACGGATCCCAATCTTTCGGATCATTGGGCCCAACTTAATAAGCTAAAAAGGCCTTATAACATGAACAATACGATTCTTTCTATTTTAGAAGGGAAGTGAATGAATATAATATTCAGCAGCTTTGTGGGTTCCTGATTTCTGAAGATTGGGTTTCGACTTATGAGACTAATGCCCGGTTTCACAAACGCTAATCGGTCGTTAACGGCTTGTTAACCAATCGTGAAAAGTTTGCCGATTCGTTATCGAGTCTTTAATCCATCGTCAAATATTTGACGATGGACAGGACAAATACATTTGGTATTTGACGATGGATTAAAGACTCGATAACGAATCGGCAAACTTTTGAATATTCGTTAACAAGCCGTTAACGACCGATTTGCGTTTGTGAAACCGGGCATAAGTGTCCTAATGTAGCGTTTGACAACTCCTTTTTTACTTTTTCGCGCTATCTTGACATATGTTGCCCCCTTATTATAAG
Organism: Geotrupes spiniger; assembly: GCA_959613385.1. Classification (NCBI taxonomy): domain Eukaryota; kingdom Metazoa; phylum Arthropoda; class Insecta; order Coleoptera; family Geotrupidae; genus Geotrupes; species Geotrupes spiniger. The sequence goes on from OY390741.1 coordinate 6,677,341, forward strand.
TATTACCATAATATCTCAAACAAACTCATGAAATAATTTGGTTAAAGGATAGGCTGACTTTACTGAATGAAATGTCTAGTACCCGATGTTTAGAAATGATCGGGTACTTTGCGATATTTTATTCTAAATTTATTTCCCAACAGAAGAAGAAATTTAATAACTTTAATAATTCATTTCAAACTCAACTAATAGATGTAAAACCGCATGGTATTTAATTAATAAAGTAAATCCCAACAGACAAAAGAACAAAATCTTTCTTAACGTCTTCACAAATGACATTGAACTTTAATGAGTACTTCTCATTTGTGGTCTCGGATTTATTATCAAAAACATTTGATTCCAAGGAATATAATTACTCGAAAATGAGTATTTACAAATTTCTGAAAACTCATTTTTCATAATTAATTTTTGTCCTTCAAATATGGTATCTTCCCGTCTAAACTAAAAATAGCCCCCATTAGACATTTTACAAAAAAAAAAACGATTCTGATAATGTCGAAAACTATAGACCGATTTGTTTGTTACCTTTTCTTCTACGGTTTATGGATACATCATTAATAAAATACTAATTTGTTACTTTCAATCTTTTGATTTATTTGGCGTGCATCAGTATGACTTGATGAGGGGCAAAAGCACTGATTCTGCACTGTATGATTTTTTAAGGAACATTTATCAATCACTTGATAAGTGTAACCCGTCCCTCGGACAATTTATTGATCTACGAAAAGCCTTTGCCTGTGTGGATCCTGTTATATTACTTCATAAATTGTCTTCATATGGTGTGGCGTGGCCAATGATTCATTTTGTTCCTACTTAACTGGCCGTTTTTTTTAGTTTTTTGTAATATCTCTTTCTCCGATATGTTAGATGTTTTGTTTGGTGTACCACAGGGCTCCATTTTCGGCCCAACATTATTTAATATTTATAGTAATGATTTACCCAATTGTTGGTCTGAAATGGACTGCATCTTAATCAATTATGCCGATGATAGTAATATTTCTGTTCCGGTGCTTCTATAAATGAATTAGCCAACAACTCTCGTTTTATACTTAATTTGATATCCGACTGGATGACTGCGACTAGGCTAATTATAAATGAGGAAAAGTCAGCCTATGTCCTTTTTGAAGGGGCTAACAGCTCGATGGATAATCATTGAATCTGGGTCCCGAGGTTAACACTTGTGAATCTTCTAAAATGTTGGGAGTCATAATTGACAAAAATCTGAAATGGTTCCCTCATATTGATAGCGTATGTATTAAACTCGCACAAAACTGTTACGCACTTAAATCTTTGGAAAAATGTTGCAATTATGAGACCTGTTAGGGAATTTGAGTTGTTACTAAATCAACGAATATCTTGCACATAGTTTTAATTCATAATGTATATACTGACTTGTTTCTCACGTGGTTGTATGTACATACATTGTCTCACGTTTTTGAAATAAATAAATATTATTATTATTATTTGATAAACTTCGTCCAGCCGTAGATCCGAGAGGTTGTACACCACTTTCGTTTTCATAGTGATGTTTTCACGAGTATTCACTACTTGTTTCTAATCTTATTTTAAGTTAATGAATTTCTCTTTGTATTGAAAGAATATATTCTATTTCTGCACGAAGTTCTGCCAGGTTATCGATGGATGGTGTTGCTGAGGTTCAAACATATTTTGAGCAAATTTCTGCTGATGTCATTCAGTTGGCGTTTTGTTCTTTGTATTGCTTCTCCCACTAAGGCTAAACTGACTCTTCGTAAGATCCTCGTCGTAGTCGGTGTCTAGCTGTGGTATGAGAGTACCATGCACTTAGGAATATTATTTTCCTATTCGACATCTTTGTAGAAATTATAAGTTGATAGATAAGCACAATGATGAGATTTATGTTTAAAAGTATTTATGTACACTTTACTTATTTGTTAATATTGGCAAGCCATGGTGGTTTATGTAATTTATTATAAATTATTATTACATAATTATTATAAAAAAATGCGTTCATCAAGAACACCATCCACAGCACGCATATCGATTGCATTATAATAGGTCATTGTGGGTCGGCAATTTCCTGGTAGTTACGGGGACTCATATAGACAATATATTACAGTTTTAGATCCTGTAGGGCTATCATGAAATTAACGTATGGAATGTTCCTACCGATTACAATAATTCACGAGTTACCACGGACGTTATATAAGTCAATATTTCCATTGCGCTAATTTAATCATTGTTATTGGTTACCAAATAATGTACTTGTTGGCTGACCGTATTTAGCATGTTGAAATTGGTTTGTCTGCGACCACATGAAACATATATTGGAAAACACTTCGACGAGGGGGTTGTAAACTGGAAGGTCGAAAACTCGGATTAGAATTGGTGGGGCCTGTAGTAATGGTCACCTTTTTGAATTAAATTTAAAAATTTTCACGTCTTATCCAGGAATCTGATATTAAATATTTTTAATATTTTTAAATTACACATTTATGACATGAAGTATTTAATCTCGTAGCTTTTGTCGATAAACTTGATAACGTTTGACACTATGATAATAATCATTCTAGATTTGTTTCGGTTCACATATTGTTCTATCCGTAAGCGTATCATCTTGTCGTCTGGTTTCTCCTAGGACAAATGACTGATCGATTGAGGTAAAAGGGACTTTTCATGTCGAGCCTGATTAATTGAACATTTCTTTTCTATAAAAAGGGCTATTTTAACAGTTAATTGCCGACATATTCTAAAATTCCCTTTAAGGCGTATTAAAGAATTAACGTGCCATTCACTTAACGGAATTTAGTAGCAATATAATTTGCAATTTATTACGTTAAAAGTACACGGGATTAAAAACTCAAGTAATTATTAATTACAATAATTTATTTCGTTGTATATATAAATATTCAATAATAAACAAGCGTGCTAAAAATAAAATTCAATCTAAAAATTAATTAACCAAAATAGATAAAACAGACAGAAATAAAAACAATTATGTTTTTGAACTCGTCGTCAATGGGACTTCAATGGTTGTCTTCTGGTGAATTTTAACATTTCAGGTTGACCATAGGATGACCAATTTAACTACTCATCTGGATCGTTGTGCTCGTATTTCGTTATTCGTTTTATACACGCCTACCTCAACGATACCTCGTTGAGGAGAGATAACATTGACGTTATGCACGACTATGCATAATTACAACTACAACATTCGACGTCGGCGATTAATATACAAATTATGCGATACAATGCGTGTTTATTCATAAAGGTCGTCGTTAAGTTCTAGTTTACGTAAACTCAATTTCGCCCTGGATAATATAATTTTGAATATATTTTTTGAAAGTTTATCGAGTCCAATAATTTATGTTGAAGCTTTATTTTATTAACGATTAGGGCAAGGATTCTGGGATTAGCAAATGATTCTGATCAACTATATTTTTACATGTAATTTATTGTTCGTATTTAAATGTATTTTATTTATTTATATTTGTTGTTGTGCGAGTTATATAATTTATTTTTCGTGAGTTATAAGAATGGAAACTTGTGTGTTGGTATTTTATATAAAACTTGAAACTTATCCTTTTGTTCCAGGACAAAAGAGAAATCTCTGAGGTTCTCACTGCTTATTTTCCTTTCTGTCAATCTACTACTCGTCCTCGTGGCTGCTATTGTACTTTTAGGAGCACCAATGCTGGCCAAAAATGGCAATATTTGTCTTACCGAACAGTGTGTAAACACAGGTGTGTATATCTTTAGATACATTTAGATTTTATCCGAGCGTTTTATAACCGCCTAATTTTAAAATAAATATTTAATATCAACGATGGGCAATTTAAAGGGGCTTTTGCAAATGTTTACATGCACAAGTCAAATATTTGATTCACATATATGCAAATGTAAGTTTTAACATATCTTGCCAAAATTTGCATACGCGATTACTAAATTAAATCCTGTTATATTAAATTGCAGGATTTATGAAATATGTACACAGTTACATTATTAAGCGGTTTAATAAAAGATCAATTGTCATGCACACGGGTAACTAAATATATCACCGTCCGTTTACATTTATTACGGCGAAATTTTGTGCGTTAATCGACAATAAAATCCGAAACCAAAACAAAAACATAAAATACATTACATTTCGTCGAAGAACACGCAACCATACATAAAAATAACTACCATTTTTATGAGTGCGATCTAAATATATTATTAATCAATCGCAGAAATTAATTATGTAGCTAATTTGTCTGCACCAGTTTCTTGCATCACTTCGAGTTGACAAGCAGTCATCAGCGCTTTAAATTATTTTTTTAACAAAAAATGGGGTCCTCCTATGAAATACATTTTTAAATTGACGATTAACAAGATTAACAAGACATAATTACCGAATTTTCCTTGATGCGAACAAATGCTCGCATCTTTTCAAATGTTACTATACTTAACATACCACTCTGCATAAGTTTCAAATTGGGGAAAGCGAGGGCGGAGTGTTTACCACTGCATATCTCGACTATGAATTTTCGTTCGCGACCTATGTCAATCTATCTACTATCGGTGCCAAAGTAATAGTCCCCTGTGTTTGAAGACCTATATCAATGAAATTGCATGATGCAAAAAAAATTTACATACATTGTTACAACCAGCAATCATTTCTAAGTAACATACTGCAAGTTTTTCTGCCCCTACGTTTAGAAGTAATCATTAGGGAAGTGCAAAGAAGCATCCGATTGAACCGTGCAACAAAAAACATTGACATATCACACGACGTGTAAAATAACTGTAGAACTTGTATTTATTATTTATAACATAAATATTTGCAAAATTATTTTATTGTTTTTATTATACAATCTTAATATATGAACATATTATCATTATTATTATTATTATTATATTTATTTTCATTCGTCAAGTACAGGACACATTGAGCTGTTGTAGTATTTTTTATTATATATGTAACCGTCCATTACTTCTATTTTCTACAATAAATATTTCATTACCGTTATGACTAATTATTATTTACGCTGTTAAAAAATAAAATAAATTAGGTCTGAAAATAATCCAAAAAAGTTTGGAGTACCGCCCTGGCAGATTACACAGCGCTAGACCGACACCGATCCCTTCGGAGGGGAACGATGCGCGAACTTTATTGGAATACGTATCTCGCTCCCAATAATCAAATAATGGGTACAATTAAATTTCAATACCTATTCCGAGATAGGTGCAAGTTGACGTTTCCTTAGAAATAAATCCTGCTTTCGTGCGATATCTTGTAACGGAGATAACAGAGATCACAAAAACTAGAATTTGCGGCTAAAGTATTTATAATGTTGAAAAATTTTTAATTCCCCTGTGTGCACAACATATCAGATTAAGTCCAGTCGAAGTTTTAATTTTTTTTGTTGCACGGTTAAATAGAAAAAAATTGTAAAGTCAGCTACCCGTTAAATATCGCAAAAACTTACAGTATGTTACGTAGAAATTATTGCTAGTTGTAACAGTGTATATTTATTTTTTTCCGCCTAGCAGTTTCTTTGATATACGTACGTCTTCAAACTCAGGGGACTATTACTTTGGCACCGATAGTAAGTCAATAATTAAATATATCACATAACTGCGAGTGTTTTATTCCAACTACGACCGAAGTTCCAAACAATAAACAAGTAAAAGAACATTATTTATTATACTGCTATAATTTGATATAATCTGTTGGTTTGCGAATCTTTGGCCATAGATAGTAATTTATACAACATTCTCGAAGTATACATTGTCGTTAATACATCTCGTTTACTGGGTGCATATAACGACTCATTCATCCTCCCCACCAATATATTCTTCCCCTCCAAACCTTGTCTCATCTCAATGTATTCGGTCATCCGGAGCACCCAACTATTTCTTTGCGCTCCACATAATCTACACCTCTTATACTCCTCGTCCATCCAATACTCGTTTCCTTCCTTTCAATTCAATACATAAATCTCGCTATCATATCATATATCTTCAACTTTACTTCTTTTTCCGTTAAAATAATCCACCTTGTCCGTATACACACATAACCCGTTATTTATATATTACATTCCGCTGATGCTATGACAATTGACTTCAATGTACAGCTTGCTTTTGTAAGAAGTACATGATCGGAGAACATCAATATAGTTGCGCCGCAAACACTTGTGACCCGACTCTGCTAAATCGATCAGCTGTTCGTGCATTTAATGGCGTCTTGTTTTTAGCGTGGTAGCTAAGTTTAACTTGTTATTCTTGAAGATTGTATTATAATAAACCATAAAAACTGTATTTGTCAATACAAACCTGCATTCTAGAGCATTGTTCTGTGTAAGTACCTAATCCAATACATTACCGCTAATTGAGGTTATGTTACAATAAAACCTCATTGTTGATTTCAGAACTCTTTAGTAGTGTAATTAAATTACTGACTCCAATGGCGACGCCTAAAAAAGTCGGTGTGAAAGTAATTCATAGTCAAGCCAAGGAAGTTATAGCCATGTGTTAAAATATATGCAGGAAGAAACCGAAAAAGGTGTAACTATACCCCTTGCAAATTTTAAGCAACGACTTAAAGCAACGGGCATATCAAATAAAATGTACCGCAAAATCGTCCAAGAGAAACGCCACGTGGATGCTACACCAGGTGTCTCATTATCGTCACCTAGAAAAAGCAGAAGCAAACCAAATTCCCCAGACACTTTTCTTTTGGATGAATATCCTGCAGAGTGCATATGACAGATAATTTATAATAGTTTCGTTATTGAAAAACGAACACCTTCCCTTAGAAGTTTATATTTATTACAATAACATAACCTAACGACAATCTTTTCTAGATATATATGCAAAAATGCATGCGTCTGAAATGAATGGTACATGATCACTTTCTATTTTGTGGAACATATTGACAATTGGGATTTAAATGAAAAAAAACTTCCGATAACAGGATAGTTTTAGGATAGTTAAAACGCATCGAATATGTTAAAACAATTACCCAACTGAGAAAAGAACAACGAAATATTGTGTTCACAGATGAGACTTACAAACATAGTAGTCATACACAAAGTAAGGATTGAATTGACGAGAAGGATTGCTGCTTAAAATTTCCCATTAGTAAAGGAAAGAGACTAATAATTGTGCATGCTGGTGGTGAAATTGGTTTTGTGAACAATGCGCTTCCCATATGCTAATCATGTACTGATACTTCTCTTTACATTAAATACTAATTTCTAATTAAGTATATTGTTGGCAGGTAGCAAATCGGGGGACTACCTTGATGATATGAATGCCACTAATTTTATTATTTTGTTAATTTTGTTACGGACGAAATTAATTCCTAATCTTCCACCCAACTGGTTTTGGACAATGGACAATGTTGTGGGTTACATACAGCCTACAAGCGCATCGAAAAAGTGTGATATGATTGAATTTTTGTGCAGGAAAAATATTCCACACGATGGAAAACAAACTAAACCAGAACTATATGAGTTGGTGAAAGAAAACAAAACAAAATTTCCTGACTACCGATTTGACAAAATATTGAAAGAATGTGGACATGAAATCCTAAGATTACCCCCCTATAGCCCAGAATTCAATCTCATTGAAAAAGTTTGGGGTATTGTAAAAAATTGGTTGCCACTCGCAATCCCACCTTTGATTTGACAAGGAAATTTCCTCCTTGTCGGTAGACACTTGGCAAGGGGTATGTAGAAACGTCGTCAATGTCGAGGAAAAATTCGTTGAAAAAGAACATTTATTTGACGATGCTATGGAATTTAGATTTTGAATGCTGGTTCATCTGACGAGGACTAGGATTATGAAGACGGCGCAGATATGTCAGGAATTGTCCCACTCGATTCCGATTCCGAGGGATCCGTCTAAATCAGTGGTTCTTATGCACTTAATCATCTCTGGAGTTGGCCAAACCGGGCCAGCCGGTTTGCCGGTGACTGGTTCTGTGTGTGGTCGTGTCGCTCAAGAAACTCATTAATTTTTTTATTGTTCAATGACAATTTCACATTTCCTATTGAATTATTTACTTTTTCATTGAAATAATATTATACTGTTGTATATAATGTTAATATAACTTAAATGGCAATAAATACATAATGTTCATAAAAGAACTCATGTATATTCTGGGTGGGCGCTGGATAATTTTACAGTGATAAAGATGCCGATTCTTTCAATATGGTTAAGAAACACCGGTCTAAATAATTTTGTGTATACGAGTTACTGTAAAATCATATTGATTCCAAAATTAGCCAGGGGTCATTTATCCATAAAACCACATTGGTGAGGTTTCAGAAGTCTGTTTGGAAACTTGAGAAACTTGATAATTCGTTGAAAATAAATTTAATATAATAATAATTTATAATATAAAAAATATAATATAAATATAATATATAATATATATAATATATATTATATATATAATATATTAATTATATTATATATTAATTATATATAATATATATATATAAATATAATAAATATAATATAAAAAATATAATAATTTAATTTAATAACAGCGGGTGTATAATGTGACGAGGAACGCCAGCAGAGATCCGAGTCCTAGTAAAGCGCACACCAAAATCCCAAACACAACCCAACTCAAACCAACACAAGATGTTTTACCAGCAGGGACCATTTAAGGAAGATCTATTATCTTGTACCAAGTTTTAAATATAATACAAATTGTAAAATAACACTATGATAATTATAACAGATATAACAATAAGTAATACTATATATTGGTGCTAATCATCCATTAAAATGCTACAAACATTAATTGAACAAGTCGAAACTGCAAAAAATGCACTGGTTAAATTCTTGGACGATCATTTCTTTCTTATTATGATCTCGTCAGCAAGAAATACTAAACGTTGTTAAGGGGATATATTTTTTTGATAAATTAATCAGAAATTCACAATTCACATACCTTGTTAATAAGCAATCGTCCAACACAATGCACTTGTGAAAGACGTACTGTCAAATGTCACATGTCCAATTGTTAACTCATCGAAATCAAGTAATTAAGGTATATACTGTGTCGTAAGGGTAAGCTTGTTTCAATTTATTTGCCAACCACAGTCTCCAATTTACTATTATCGGTTGAAAGGTTACATTCGTAATATTTTTGGGTTCTAATTCATGTTTCACTACTGTATTAATTTGAAATGCACTGTTCTCTATAATCTCCGACAGACCAACAACTACCGCGAATAGTTCAATATTGTACCCATGCCAACCCCATTTAAAACTCACGCATACTGACCAAGTTTGGTTGAGATCCAAGCAGTTTTGCTATTTTTACAGTCTTATCTAACAATAAATGAAGAACATGAATTCAATATTCATCATGGTGCGAATGGAGAAGATGCCTCGTCATATTTTATGGTAATTTTTTCCAAACAATCTCTATGGTGTAGAGAATTAATTCAAGACGGCCCAAGATTTTTAAGACCTATCGAAATAAAACCCAAAGAAAACATCAAGAAATTTGATCTTAGCAGAACGCAGAATAAGTGTTTCATCAATTGCTGGTGAAGTGGTATATCTCAAGCTACAGTACTGAAAATTTTACATAAAGATTTAATAAATAAAGTGGCAGCAGGCTGGATTCCCAAATTGCTTACTACCTGCCAAAAATTGTGTCGGAAACACATTTCTGAAGAAAACTTGAGCGCTTTGATTGACGATAAACACTTAATTATAATTAAAAGGGATCTTCGCTCTTCCAAATAAGGCATGAACGCAGGATTCGTCGGGAAAATTCATGGCGGCGGTGTTTTGGGATATAGAACGAATCTTACTAATTGAATGCACGAAAAAGGCCATACAATAACAGGAAAAGTCTCCACGGAAACAATCAGAAAGTTGAAAACATCAAAAAAGGCCCCAGAATTGTGTTCACAAGATGACAATTGCACAGTCCAAAATTTGGCTAAGTCCAAGAAATAATCAACGATGCTGCTTTATAGAGAACATCCAACATCCTTTTTTATAATATAATGTTCTTTGTTAATTTCATTTAAGAGACTTGTTAATGGGTTTATCTTCTTCGCCGTTGCATTTATATTGATTTGGGTTCAGTTTTGTGGTAATGACTAACACAAGTAATTTTAATTAATAATTGTTTAACTTTTTACACCCCACTGTACATATATCATGTGGTCAAAAAGATTTCACATTAGGGTAGTATGTGGAAATAAGTAAATTTATATACTTATTATATATATATATATATATATATATATATATATATATATATATATATATACTCGGTGACATATAAACTGCACCACCTAGAAGGGGTGGGAATTTTTGGACCAAATTTGGCAGAAACATTGGACTAGTCTAAGGTAACAATTGATTAAAATTTGATAAAGAAAACGTGTTGATCCGCCCCTATTTCTGATACACTCATTGACCCACCTTGGCATTGATTCCAGCAGGTGATCAATATCTACTTGGGGTATGGCATCCCAAGTAGCATGTACTTCATGCCGTAGAGCTTCTATTGTCAACGGTGGGTTCGGTAGATTCCTCAATCTTCTACCCATCATGCCCCACACGTGCTCAATGGGCGACAAATCGGGGATCTTGGCGGCCAAGGCAAAAGATTAACATTGACCTCTTCAAAGAAGTCAAGAGAAACCCTTGCTACGTGAGATCGTGCATAATCTTGCTGGAAAAGTGGGTCTTCCAGCCCTCGAAGATATGGAAGAACATGTGGTTCTACCACTTCGTCAATGTAGCGTCGGGTGGTCATACTGCCCCGAATGAAGAGCAAGGGTGACCTACTGCCGTAAGCAATAGCACCCCACACCATCAACCCCACAGTTCGGTGAACATGCCTCGCAATCGAAAAATCAGGATTGCGCCTTTCTCCACGTCTTCGTCTAACAGTCATCCGACCATCATGCATTCCTAAACAAAATCCCGATTCGTCACTAAAGACAACTCGATGCCACTGCAAGTTCCAATGAAGTCTTTCCGTGCACCAGGCCAAACGTTCCTGGCGATGTTGAGAAGTGAGGGGTAGCACAAGATTTGGGTGGTAAGCCAAAGGTTCTTATTCGACGATAAACTATCGGACGACCTTGTTCACCTAACCATTGATCAGCTATTGATCTAGTTGTAGAGAATCGGTCTCTCAGGGCCATTAGTCTTAAGCGGCGATCTTGACGTTCATTGGTTCGTCTTTAAGCCCCAGTGCCTCTTCTCCGACGTTCAACGCCATGTTCAGACCACGCTTGATAAACACGCATTATTGCTGAGTGGTGCCGTCCCAAACGGTTGCCGATTTCTCTAAACGAAAAACCTGCTTCTCGTAAACCAACAATCCGCCCTCGGTCAAAGTCACTCAACTGCTGGTAAACTTGAGGTCTCCTTCCTCTAGGCATCATTAAACACTTGAAACACTTTAAACTAAAGAACCGGATCCGAAAAAGTGGAACAAATTCAAAAAATGACTCGATAATTGCTTGTCTATCACCACCTCTAAAAAATGACACAAACGTCAAAAATCCCATGACTACTTGATGATTGGGTTTCAAATTTTAATCAACTATTTCCCTGGACTAGTCCACTATTTCTGCCAAATTTCGTCCAAAATTTCCCACCCCTTCTGGGTGGTGCAGTTTATATGTCACATCGAATCTTACACCTCAATGGTGCAGTGAACATTAATTAAAACAGGTCCATGAAGACTAACTGGTGGATCGCTAGACAATATTGTTTCTGGGTTATTACCCTTCGTCAGTAGCGATTACCAAGAACCTTAGTTGTTGAAATATCTTTACATGTAGTGGCCATCAAAACTTCTTGGCGCGGGCCAATCACTCCTAACGAACCACTGACAACGGAACACTGACGAGACGATACCTTGTCTAACACCTTGCGGAGACTAAACAAGAGACGACTGTCAAACGTTCAGTGTCAACATATAAAAGGGTTGTCTAGCGATCCACCAGTTAGCCTTCATGGACCTGTTTTAATGAATGTTCACTGCACCATTGAGGTGTAAGATTCGATCATCTTTCGTGTAAATGTTACATTTTGCTGTCAGATTTGACAAGACACATTTTTAATATATATATATATATATATCTTTATCTTTGCAGGAGTATCGACCGTAAATTTAAATTGATGAAAACGACGGTTATCGGGGTTGACGGTCAATTTGTGGCGTTAATGAAACTCAATTAGATACTTTTCAATATTTCGCAATTTAATTATTGCTTCATCAGGAAACAACAAGTGTTATGTAAAATTAGCAATTGACAAAAAAGCAGAAGGAAACAATAAAATAATACTTACAATACTGCGAGTTACACTTAAATAGAACAAACATTATCAAAATTTGCTATGAAACGTCGAGATTAAAAATATATCATTAGATAAAAATTATTTTAAAAACAGGTTATGTCTAAACACGTTGAAAATCAAAACAATAATGGATGACTCCATAAAGTAAACAAAACATTTCACTAACTGTTCCTAAATTTGTGTGTTGGCAGATTTGGAGTCATCCATTATTGTTTTGATTTTTAACGTGTTCAGACATAACCTGTTTTTAAAATAATTTTTATCTAATGATATATTTTTAATCTCGATGTTTCATCGCAAATTTGGATAATGTTTGTTCTATTTAAGTGTAACTCGCAGTATTGTAAGTATTATTTTATTGTTTCCTTCTGCTTTTTTGTCAATTGCTAATTTTACAATTTTACATAACACTTGTAGTTTCCTGATGAAGCAATAATTAAATTGCGAAATATTGAAAAGTATCTGATTGAGTTTCATTAACGCCACAAATTGACCGTCAACCCCGATAACCGTCGTTTTCATCAATATATATATATATATATATATATTAATATTAAGTATTAAATGTTATTAAGGGAACTATAATTGCGTTTGCTCGCCCTTTTGACATCTCCTCTTTGCTCCACATCCCTTTTCTGCAGATCATCACCTCCATATTTAATTAGTTCTGCGACTATCGTGTCTTCTTCTAATTTTCAAGATTTATTTTATTACATCAAGTTCCTTCTCTGCTGGTGGTTTTTTTTCAACTCCCTTCATCTCATTTCCTAGTTCTTATATTTGTTCAGCTACTTCTAAGTTCTTGTTCTCCTCGAAGAATTCTTTCCACCTATCTGTTACCTTCCCCTCCTCTAATATTAAATTACTTTCTTTATATTTGCATTATATTTGTTTGCTTTGATTTTTTGACTTCTTGTTAAAAATTTCTTATTTCTTTATTCTTAAAGATTTATTCCATATTCTTTATTTTATCTTCGTTGTAGTTTTTTTTGTATTTTGATTGTTATTATAATCTTATGAATTGCAATAAAATTGTTTCTTTTCAGAAACAAAAACCATAAAAATTTGATTCCGCCACTGCTCATAATTATGACGTCAGGTTGTTGGCTCCACCCATGTACTTCATACAAAAACAAGCTCTACATTCGTGCCTGTTCCTTGATTTCTATATATTGTGCAACTAGGTCAAGTTCTAGTTTGTATTGTAGATCTATTGTAAAACAATATCAAAAACATATAACAAATATATTTAGAAATAATATAATTTAATTATATTTGTTGTGTAGTATAAATTTGAGTAACCAATTAAAAGTATTACTTATGAATATTTGTGTAATCGTTTAGAATTCCAACAATTTTCTACAGTTTCGTGATCGATCATCAAGGTAGTATAAAAGTAATGAAAAACACGATATGCAAAATACAAATGCCGTAAGTGCTTCTAATGGAACTCGTGTTATGCGCGTTGGTTTGTCGTATTTGTATAGAGATTTTGTTTACCTTTATTTGTACAAAATGTGCACTACGTATTCCTGTCGAACGATGTAACTGGTTGAAAATTATGTGTGAAATTTCCCCAAACTAATGCTGTTGACAACATTAATCCATGCGTTTAAATAAACTTACAAACTTGATATAACTCGTACCCCAAGTTATTTATTTACTTTGGGTTCTACATATCTCTTAACTTTAACAGATACAAACATTGATTATTGACTATCAACAAGTAACACATTTTCCATTGAAAAGTCGAAACTATTTCATTCCGCACATTTGCGATGTTCCACGGACATTTTTCCAATTAGCATTCCTTTGAGTAATTATGACAAACGAAGTTAAACGCATTTTTGCCCGGATTAACCAACAATGTATGTTAATTTGAATAGATATATATCTCTTTGAACTTTATATTATATGGTGTTCAGAAGAACGCGAACTGGAACAAAAGCGAATTGAATTTCCAATCTTTTGTACTTCTATTTCATTGAAACACTAGTGGAAGATAATTACATAATCTCCTTGCAACTTAAACGCTTTATTATCTATAAACGTTAAGAGATTTCTTGTGCAATTTAAAATGGGTTAATATTTTTACAGTGGCTGGCGACTTCTAAAGAAATTTATTTTAATAATATAATATAATTTAACAATTTTCTGACACATATTTCAGTTCTTTGTTAATGAAACTTCTGAATCACTCTATTTTCTTGTTTATTATATATATTTGTACAAATATACATCAAATATATAATAATGCTATGACATATGTTTCGCTATACTATAGCAGCTTCGGATAGCGTTAAATTAAAATGGAAAAGCTAGGTATTTTCTATTGAAAAAAATCCATAACATATCTCGCATATTTTGTTAACAAGTTTCACACACAGTTTCTTTTAACCCTTCACTTTTTGTATCAGTCCCAATTGTTCCACGAACAAAATAAACGCCTGGAGTAATCTAAATATGTATTCAAATACGTTGCAAAAACGCTATTATACAATCTCCTATAGCTGTCCATGCAGTTTTAGCACACCATTTTATTTTGTGTATTCGAATCGAGTTTATTTACAAAGGACTTTTCAATTCACATCGTTCAGTTTGTACAAAACGATACGACTTTTCATTTTTTCATCTGAAGCGTTTAATTTTTTCGGCCGGAATTTTTCGCATTTTCGCGATACATCGCTACGAACAAATAGTCAAATTGCCTAACCCGTGGATCTCGTATATTTTTACAATTTAAACGAATAAAACACTTTCAGCTTAAATAACAGGCGGTGTGGAACTTTAATAAAAACCAGTGCAGGCTCGTCACGTTTATTAATTATTATTAATGTGGGGAGATTGGGGAATGTATTTTATAAGAGGAAACTTGAAGAACATAAAGCATAGTAAGATGGAATTTCTGTAGAAATATTCTAGTAAATGAGCGATGTTGAGGAGAAGACAAAAGGTTCGTTATCGAAAAAAATAAGGTCGTGCAAGAAAATATTTTAAAAGTCAGTGTTCGCCACCGGTAGTTGTGTAATAAGTAATAAGTAATAAGTAATAAGTTGTTAAGTTATATACTTTTAGTGACAGATTACATTTTAACAATTCTTTGCAATTGAACAAGTCGTATTTCTTCATTATTTCATTAACTTCACTATCTAATAAAATCCTTTGTTGCAGCGTCAAGAGTAATCCGCGCAATGGATAGATCTATTGACCCGTGTGCAGATTTTTACCAATACGCTTGCGGAGGTTGGATAAAAGCTAATCCTGTACCAGACTGGACTGCCAGTTGGGATCGCCTAGCGCTCTTGAGAGAGTCCTTGATGCAGGATATGCGACAGTTACTCGAATCCGGAAAGGCCACACTGAGCGAAAAAAACATTGAGCCACTTGGTGTACGAAAAGCTCGAAGCTTTTACAGGACATGTATGAATACAGGTAGAACAATAAATGTAACCTTGCAGAAATATTGCAAACGACGATACGTAAAATCATAATATACATAAAACAATAATTCAGTCAGGTCACGTTCCGTCGTCCAAATAGAATAATTTAATAAAAATATTTATGAGGATAGTTTTAAAATGAATTATTTAACACACACAAAAACAATGCATCATTTAAACATATCAAATTATTAAAACATATTTATGAATCATATATTCATGCAAATATGTCTCATATTTAATATTATATATATATATATATATATATATATATATATATATATTTGTGTATATATATATATATATATATATATATATATATACAGGGTGCTGCATTGGCGGACGCAACATAGGAAATCCCATGTTAATTTGGAGGCATTCAAATATTGGCTTCCCTAATTATTTTACAGCAAAATTCCATATAAGTTTTTTAAAGAGCACTACATCATGGTCCAATTGCCACAAATTGGTCATTTTTGCTATGCTCAGTTCGCAAATACATTAAAAAATGTAAGGGTAAATTTTGAAATTTCAAATCAAAACATCAATTCGGCCTTGGTCACGAACTGTCAAAGTTGACAGACAGTTCTCTGATACACTTAACTGACAACGGCCGAATTAAAAATGAGTTATACAACACCAGAAAAAATATTGCTAATAAAGTTATAGGTTTGAATAATTGCAAATGCAATAGGGAAACCCAACCCAACCCAGCCCAAGGCATTGTGCAAGAAATGCACTGAGGAAAAGAACTAGACATTTTGCTTTCTGTCGAAGAAAATAAAGGAGCAAGTACGAGACAACTTGGCGAACGAATAGGAATACATCCCGTAACAGCATTACTGGTTTTAAAAAAACATAAATACAAATCATATAAATATGAGTGCCATCAAGAACTAAGGAGAGGTGATGATGAACGAAGATGTGCATTTTGTATTGAGATGATGGAAAGAGCTAACAGTGATAGACAATTTCTCACAAATATTTGTTTCAGTGATGAATGCACGTTTACGTTGAACAACGAGCCCAACGCACAGAATTGCAGATACTAGAGTACGGAAAATGAACACCAATTTATAGAAACAAGAACCCAATACCCCCAAAAAGTCAACGTTTGGGCAGGAATTTTTGGTCATCACATTATCGGACCTTTCTTTCTTGAACATAATTTAAATGGCGAAAGGTTCCTTGATTTACTGCAATATCGCGTTGGACCAGCATTGGAAAATGTTACTCGAGAGGATCAGGAGATCTGGTATCAGATGGACGGTTGCCCAGCGCACAAGACACTTGCAGTGCGTGAATATTTAATAGACAATTTTTCAAACCATATTATTGGGCCATGCCACACTACTTATTATCCAGCACGATCTCCTGACCTTTCCCCAAATGATTTTTTCCTTTGGGGCAACGTAAAATCTAAAATCTATAAGGACACACGTTTTGAGAACCTAGAGGAGTTAAAGAATGCAATTTCTGCAGAATGTGCTAAAATCACGCCATACCAGTTAAGTAATGTGCGTAATGAATTTTACAATCGTTTGGGTTATTGTTTAAATGCAAATGGAGGATTGTTTGAACATTTAATTTAAAAATATTATGAGTTTCGTAGTATGTATATTTCTACCAATAAAAATAAATCCAATATTGTACCTAGTTTATTCCACGATTTTCACGCCTTATTTCTAATTGCCTCTTTAATTGAAAAACAAAGTCAATGTTAGATACTTGAATACATTTCTATTATGTTTGTATCCGATGTACAAATTATTTATTAAATTTGGCCGTTGACAGTTACGATAATGAGATATATGTCAACTTTGACAGTCCTAACCACGGCTGAACTGATGTTTTGATTTCAAATTTCAAAATTTAGCCTATACATTTTTTAATGTATTTGCGAACTGAACCAATTTGCGCCAATTGGACCGTGATGTAGTGCTCTTTAAAAAACTTAAATGGAATTTTGGTGTAAAATAATTAGGGAAGCCAATATTTGAATGCCTCGAAATTAACATGGGATTTCCTATGTTGCGTCCGCCAATGCAGCACCCTGTATATATATATATACTAGGGCGGGTTAATTTTTTTTTTTATGGAGCGTATAGCAAAAACGTAATCTATAGGTGATTCTGAGCAATTTTGCTCAAGAGACCATAGCTCTAAGTCGGATTTGGAGCCCCCCAAAATTTCAAAATATATATACATAGAATAATTTAATTAAATTCGTCATAAAATCGGATAGCATTATAGTAGATTTCTCAATCTGGGCTTGTTTGAAAGGTATTTTTATCACCTTTCAGAATCTGTATTGATACCAATATTTTTTTTATTTTTAGTAGAGATATTAAGAATTTTTTGTCGAAAAATAGCCTAAAATGAACTTTTAACTAATAAATTCTGAATTTTCTTCGATTTTTTTCGAGATTATGAATGTTCAGATGATTTCCAACAACTTTTATTACGATCAATTTTTTTGTTTTCGAACTCCTTTTTGTAGGAAAATCGATTTGAAAAAATCAACATTTTCAAGGTTTCAACAAAAAAACACTATGTTTAAATTTTTTATTCAATTTATTTTTAAATATTATTCTCGACCTACAATTTAATGTTTTAACGTGGTAATATTATTTTTTAAGGTCCTTTTTACTTTCCATTCGAGGAGTTTTCTTACGACTTTCTAATGTCACTGCCATAACTCCTTCACGAGTTCTTTTCTATAACTCGTTTTGAAACATTCGTTAATAATTGTACATGTCTTTCTGTTCCTTGTATGTGCATTGGAATTTGTGGATCAGCCAGTGGTGGTTCAACGAAATCTAAGTATTCTACCAAGTGATCATATGGAATCTGTCGAGTAAATGTTGGTTCAAATAATATATCGTCGTTATTCATATCAACCATATTGACATAATCAGTAGCATTGAAATTTAAGATATATTTTTTGTAAACTCTGAGTTTAGTTGGATCGTACAATTTTTCTCGATAGTGTAAAATCTTTTTGATAGCTCTATCCCGTACTGCTTTTCGATCATCAAATAACATTGTTAATAAAATATTTTCTGGGTGTGCGTAATATGAGTTGTTTTGAATTACACCATCTACAATATTACGAAAGTTTGGTTGTAAATATCGTGTCCAACGTATAAATTTTAATAAAAGTGCACTGCCGTACACAACAGAGTTATAAAACTTCACATTGAAGTACATTGGCACATAAACTGTAATAATATAAACTGCCAAAGTTTTTAAATTGGTCGATGGTGTATTAGTTGTTACATATAATCGTAGTAATCTACTTGCTTTGGTTAACCAACGAGAATGTGCAATTGGTCCTGGTTTAATGTTAGCTAAAAATAAAAAAAAACATTGGTATTGTGATAACCGAGTTTTTATTTATGTATTTTGGCAAACTGCGTGCGCATTGCTCGATGAACGATTAAGGAAGAAGGAAAAGCAAGCTTGGCAACGTTTAGTGTTGGTAAACGTCATTATTTTGTAAAGTCATTATTCAGTGTTACAAAGTTGTTCAATTGAACAATGCTGCCATTGACGACTTATTCTACAGGTATCAATAAATACCTTTCAAACAAGCCCAGATTGAGAAATCTACTATAATTCTATCCGATTTTATGACGAATTTAATTAAATTGTTCTATGTATATATGGAAAAATTTCCATTTTGAAATTTTGGGGGGCTCCAAATCCGACTTAGAGCTATGGTCTCTTGAGCAAAATTTCTCAGAATCACCTATAGATTACGTTTTTGCTATACGCTTCATCAAAAAAAATCGTTCCATACAATTTGACCCGCCCTAATATATACATATGTATAATGTTGATGCGTAGATTCTGGTATGTAAAATCTGTTCTGCTTCTTTCTCGGGTAATGAACCGCATGGTAGAATTGTCCCTGCCTGTAAGGGTTCTTCCGACGTTGCGGCAATGTCAGAATTGTCATCTTCAGGTAGGTCTTCTTGGTCGAAGTGATCTAAAACTGGAAGTTACTGGTCCGTCTTTATATCCTGTGGTTTCGTTCCGGGTCGATGTGCATGCTTGGTTTCTGCTCTGACTTCGCGTCAGTGGGCGTCGTCTGCAATCCTTTCCGATCTTTTAATGAGCGTCGTTATGACTGAGTGGAGTTGTCCTGGATGGTCGTGTGATTTCGCGTTGAGATATCGGTCGGTGTGAGTCTTCTTCCGAAACACAGTATGGCTCAGGCAATAGTCTTCTGCCTTCGTAAATAGGACGTCTAGGAATGGCAGCTGATTATATTCATCCACTTACATTGTGAATTTGATTTGGTTGTGTTGCTCATTAAGATGATTTTTTACGAACAAAGAGGGAACGGTCATTGTGTATCATTTCTACGAAGATGTTGAGATGAAAATATTATTCCTAAGTGCATGGTAATCTCATACCAAGGCAATACACCAGCAACGACGAGGATCTTACGTAGGGCCAGTTTAGCCTTAGTGGGAGAAGCAATTCAAGGACAGAAATTTACTCAACATACGCTTGAACCTAAGCAACACCATCCTTTCCTGCGGCTGAAAATCGATATCCTGGCAGAACTTCGTACAGAAAATGAATATATTCTTTCAATAGAGAAACACAAGAAGAAATTCAACAAATTAAAAGAAGATCAGAAACAAATAGTAAATACTCGTGAATACCCTACTATGAAAACAAAAGTGGTATACAAGTTTACAAAGTATACGAAGTTTCCACGTACATTCTAGGATTCACTTTTGCCATAGCGCCACATCAGATTCCACTGGAGGAAATTATTAGCAACGTGGAAGCAGCCTCACAGAAACTAAACAAGGACACAGCTGAAATAATTCGTTAAGAGGTATAACGAGTCCTACGGTACAGCAAACCCCCAAAAAGAAACATTACAAGAGAAAAACTTCGTGGCCTACAAAGACATCAACCTTCTTCTGGCGGACAAAGGTAATGCTACGGTCGTCATGACTACCGACGAATACAATAAGAAAATGACAACAATATTATAAGATACTGCATACAAACCGACACCAACAGATCCTACAACGTATTCAGGAAAGACCACCAAGGATAAAATTGAAGCATCACCTATAGACCCAGGGAGGAAGAAGCTACTTATACCAAGAGAAAAAGCATCAATCCCGAAACTATACGGACTATCCGATATCCATAAGCAGGATGTATTATTACGATCTATTGTGAGCTCCAGAGGATCCCCAGTTCAACCACTAACCTTCAATTAACCCTTCCGAATTGATGGTATACCAGAGTTATGCTATCAATAAATGATTATAACAAGACCACTGAGCATGATCATTAACAAATCGTTCGAAACTGTTATATATCCTGATAAATTTAAGAAATCGAAAAAACGATACCGGTGTTCAAAACCAAAGGTAGCCCTAAGGATGTTGCTAATTATCGGCCTATCTCACTGCAAAATCAATGCTCGAAAATATTTGAAGATTGTTTCCAAAGAAGGTTGTAATCATTTCTGAAAAAGTTTCAGCAATTGAGTACATCACAACACGGTTTTAGAAAACATAGATTAACGGCCGGTTTTATAAATGCTTGTTAACTTTAACAATGTAGTTAACTGGATGATCGCATTGCCAACTGTTTTATAAATGAAAGTTAACAACGTGATCATGATACGCTGTTGTCAATTCATGATCACATTGTTAAGTATATTGTTAAAGTGAATACTGCGTTTTATAAAGCCTTTCATAGTGTTAAGTTCATAGTTAAGCATACGATTAATTAATCACGCCTGCATCTGTAGTTAACTAAGGGTAAATACGAAATACAACACATTGATTGAAATATAAGTGACATTTATAAAGAAAACTGCTTCCTAATACAAAAATAATTCATGCCATCTCTGTCTAACATATAATTTGGAGAGGTGCAGACAATCGTTACGGCAACTGAAATTAGGCGTTCTAAAGCGATTCTATCGGGAACAAGACGTATTGCGGGGTAACTCGCTTTTCTCATCGTGATACCTAATACTCGCTTCTACGCGAGATTGGTTGCTAGGCAAGAGAAATAAAATTCTATCTACCTGTAGCTGTAAAGCAGAACGAATGTAGGTTCTAATGATTTTACGTTGCCAACTGTCAGCGGAATTAAATAAAATATAACAACACGTAGTTAAGTACGTTGTTAGTTAACAATGCTCTGAAAATGTTTATACAACGCAAGTACTATTTGATCTCGTGTTCAATTGATCACGTTGTCAGCCGACAATGCAGTTAACTGAGGCTTTATAAAACCGGCCGCTAGTATTACAGCCATCGATCAATTGATTAAAATTATTTGCGAGGCACTCGAAAATAAAGATAAAATTGTTGGAATATTTTTTGATATGTCGCCAGCCTTCGACTCTGCTGAACGTGCCTTATTGATCGGACCAAGAAAGGCATAAGGCCATAAAGTGGATATCTTTGTACCTCTCTGGCAGAAGCCAATGTGTGTGGGTCAACAACATATTGTCCGAAACCTTGAAAATGGCTATGGTATACCACATGGCTCCATTCTTGGACCGCTCCTATTTATTATAATTATGGTCGACCTCCCACTAATATGCCCAGATGCAGAAAAAATACTATATGCAGACGACACGACTATATCGATAGTTGAAGATACCAAAAACAACCTAATCAATACTGCGCAAAACGCTATAACGGAATTGCAAACATGGTGTAGTAACAATGGCATCAAACTGAACGAGCATAAAACTGCATGGTGCAATTCCATGTGATTAACCAAAAAATCGACCGATCTACATTAATAAGAGTTAATCACACACCTATCGTGCAATCAGATTCCGCAAGATTCCTTGGACTCACGTTAGACAACAAGCTAACGGGGAACAGCATCTACATGTCCTAAAGAATTGTATTTCGGGCTTGTACAATCTCATCTTGCCTACGATCTGATCTTCTCGGGGGTTCAAGATATGTTAGTGGTGTTTTTAGACTTTTAGACAAGAAAAATCCTGCGCATAATAAACGGTGCAAAACCTGGAACCAGTTGTGCGGGACTGTTCAAACAATACAAGATCATGACTGTGTACTTCCTTTACGTGTTTAAACGTGTGCTTTACAATTTTGACAAACAGGTTATGAGAAATAAAGACTTCCATGGACACGTCGCCAGGGGTTGCAGCTTAGTGCGGGAAAATTTCTGCAGACTTACTGCTTCCCAACATTCAGCGGACTTTGTGAGTTTCAAATGTTACAATAAGTTACCACTGGCAATTAGATCTGAAAAATCCAGGGTCTTTCAAAAAATTGTGCGTAGAGGTCTTTACAGATATTGTTTTGTAAACCGTAGGCAAATAAAATAATATATACGAGGCATTAGAAACAAATGGCTACACAAAACGATAAATACCAAGACAAACTAAACAAAGGCAGAAGAAAAGAGAAGATGGAGACATGAATCCTATAGCAACAGCATTCTTACCGTCCGTGAAGGGAACCACAGACAAAATTAGCAGAATCTTACGTAAGGAAAATATCGACACGGTATTTAAACCACCTAAAGATAGAAGCGCTATTGAGAAATCCAAAAAGTAACAATTTATTTATGAAATCCCAAGTAAAGACTATGGCAGAAAATACATTGGGCAGTCTAACAGAAGAATCGATATCCGCAAGAAAGAACACATGAGAGCAGTGAAATAAAGAGAGAGATCATCATCCCTGGTGAAACACATTTTACACGAGGGGGACATTATAGATTTTGAAAACACCAGAATCATAGGTAACATACCACATATACACCAGCTATTGAAATAGAGAAGCAGCCAGAAAATATGAACAAACGGAAGACGCACAAAGACTTCCAAGAACATGGAGACCAGCACTTGTTGGCCGGACAAATATCATACGAAGCAAACCTGCTCTAGACCTAAAGAAAATATCACGACCCACTGAGCAGCAAGAACGACACTGTTCACTAACGCGAAGCCAGAGCAGAAACCAAGCACACACATCGACCCGGAACGAAACCATATAAACGGATATTCCATATCCATTTTCTTTTCTTACACTTACACATTTCAAAACATCTAATCATTATTTTCAAGTTTTACCAAATTATTCCAACCCTCCTACAAGCTTCTTCTTCTAACACTTATTACTGCTATTTCTCGTTTGTTGGTGTTTCTTCCACTTTTATGCTTCATTATATCCGGCATGCTTGACCTCCTACTTTGTCTCACATACACTTTTTTCCTATTGGTACCTCTTTTATGTTATTGTTTACTATTTCCTGATACTTCTGATATTATTTACGTGGTGGAAGTATGTACGAATCTATATTTTATGTTTACGTTTACGTTATGTTCTGTTTACTATTTCCTGTATATATTCTTATTTTTTTAATTCGTACATACTTCTTTCACACTTTGTTTTTTTTATATTTATATCTACGTTTCGCGTTATGTCTCTCGTTATTTGTTTAGTATATACTGTGTATACCATGTAACCTCACTAATTTTCTCACATGCATTTCTACCCTTGTAATGTATGTATGTATTGTAATGTATTTCGTATTTCATGGAAATGAAGAATTCCTCCAGATCTTGCTTATTGTGCCTCCCCATGTGGTCTCTTACTTGCCATCCCTCTTGTTTCACCTTCTCCTATTCTTATATTCTGACGTTTGCATGTTGGCCTTGTGGTTATGTTTTTTTTCAGCTATTTGGTAATACTGAACTAAAGGCTATTATAGTCACCTGATTTCAAAATCCATCGAAACCGCTTCGAACTATTGACTATTAACTAAATTTATATAATTTTCTTATTAAATCGTTATTTACATCAAAATCATTTATTTTATAATCTAAAAACCTACTTTCAACGTTTTCGTTAAATGAGTTTTGTTGTACACATCAAGTACAGAAAAATTTCTAAATTAAATTCTTGCAAAAGAACATCTGAAACAATTGCAAAATCAAAATCAGAGTAAAAATTGCTTACCCGTCCGTGTGAGCAAATATGAATTGTTCTCTTTATTTACCTTTATTCAATGACTTAAATAAACACCGCCCTTCAAAATTCTATTGCGAACATAGTGATTTCGTCTAACACTAGGTAGATTGATGTTAATTTTTAATTTTTTGCTGTTGAATCGTATTATTGTGTCAACGCACTTAAAGGGGGAAAAGTAGTGATTAATCGAATACATTGTTAGGGCATGGTTTGAAGTCTTTGACGTATTTGCAACTGACTCAATCAATGCATTTTCAATTACATATCGTAATTTTACATTTCATATTTTATTACTTTATATATTTGTAATTATTGACATTGTATATTTTTTAAGTATTTGCATCGCTAGAGTGAAAAATTGACATGTGCCCTTGTGACCCTTAGGATAAGCCCACGCAGTATTTATGTGCCAGTGACAAGTCACAGCGGATTGTTGAGGGAATAACGCAATTCTCTATTTCGACACGACGTTAGTTCTAGAAATTGGCTTCACCGATATAACTTATATTGAATGCCATCAAAAATTCGTATCCACACGATTATGTATTATACATCGTGTTCACGAGGCGCGAAGGACTAAAATTGAAAGTCACTATTTATAATATATTCGATTTAGTTGACGATCAACTAATCTTTGAAATGACGATTAACTAATCCCAGAAATAGATATAAATTTTATTTAAAACTTTTCGCTACCTCTCAAAGTTAAAATTAATTCTAACTAATCATTTAAGTTGCGAACGAAAAGAACTTTTTAAAGCTCCGCTATTTTCAATTTTCTTGCTTCATAATTAATTGTCTATCTTGTCTTTTATAACGTCATCAGAGGGGGCATCAAAAGCCATAAAATCGTAAACAAAAATTAAACTTTATCATCGTCATGTCGAATTATATGAATTTATGTTTAATTCAAGAAAGTTACACAAATTAGTACAATGGACATTGTTCAATCTATTTTATCTCCAAATAATCAGAGCAAACTCTTAGAAAATTCAATATTTCTTACCGTTTACATTTTGCAAAGACATTTTCTATTCAACAGTAACCTAACATTTATAATAAGAGATTTGTGACGTACTTACTGAAAATGCCTCTAAATCATATAAAGTGCATCAAATTTATAAATTGCGTTCTAATGTATATTGAAAAGTAGTTTCAATACAGCAGAAATTTGAACTATTGGACATTTTCCATTATATTTAGAATAAATGTGTCTGTGGATGTGGATGGTCAATTCATATCAAGTAAATTCAAAATTACATATACATATATTATATATATATATATATATATATATATATATATATATATATATATATATATATGTTTTATTAGTTCTTAACCTCTTTATTGTAGATGAATTCTTCCAGGCTTCTTAGGTATTGAGGTTTTGCGGTTATCATATAAAAAACGTTCTAATTTTTTTTATATATATATATTTTATTTTTTATTATTATTATTGTTACGTTTCGGGGCTGGATTCGCCCCATTTTCAAACAATCTGTAATTTAGTCATAAAAAATAGCCTGTTTACAAAGCGTGCGGTGTACATATTGATTTGGATTGCAATGTGATGAAAATTATGTGCTACAAAAATGTTTTTTCCCTAAATAATTCCACTTACCAATTTATAGGTTGACAAAACACTGTTTTACATTTAAAATTTACATGTCATACGCTACATTACGAATTTACACTTATACAAAACACAATTAAATAACTAAAATACTTTATATGTGTAGTCATTGTTTTTTAAAAAAAAAAAAATTACTGGTGAGCCACGTGCGTTTAACTATTGGATGTTTTCTGCCCCCCTTGGTACGGTAGGTTAAGAGGCTTTCTACATCGATTGCTTGTCGATTCGGTCACATATCTCGCGTTGCATGTAGATGGCATTGTTATCATATTTTAGTTTTAGACAACATTGTATTTATTATTTTTAGTTTATTGGCTCAATTATGTTGGAGTATATGGATGATAATGTTTTAATATCTGATCTATCGTTTACACTATTAGAGTTTTGTTTAATTTTGATTATTTCATGGACGGACCTTGCTTTGGTGTTTCTTTTTTAAGAACTTTGGTGTTTGCAAAATCAAATTCGTGTTTTGTTGTATTACTGTGTTTGCTTAAGGCTGTGGCATTAGTTTTATCATATTTGTGTGCGTTGATTCGTTTTCCAAGTAATTGTTTTGTTTGTCCGATGTATACTTTATTGCAATTGCCACATGGGATTTCGTATACTATATTACTAGTTTTGTTAAGGGGTGTGGGATCTTTAATTTTGGGGTACATATTTTTAATCGGGTTATTTCTTTTGTGTGCTATTGTTATATTGTGGGGTATAAATATTTTATTTAATTTTTCAGATAGCATAGGTATGTAGGGGATTGATAAGTACGATTTTTCGGTAGTAATTTTGGTTATATTTGGTGTATTATTATTGTAATGTTTATTTATTCTTTTTTTGAAAATGTTGTCTATTAATTTCCCCGGGTAGTCATTTTTAATTAAAGCATTTTTGGCTTTTTCTATGGCTTTGGAACGTAAAGTCGGATGTGTCAATTTTATTGCTCGGTCGGCTAGGTTAATGATAGTGCTGTTTTTAATGTTAAGTAATCGATGTAGAAAGCCTCTTAACCTACCGTACCAAGGGGGGCAGAAAACATCCAATAGTTAAACGCACGTGGCTCACCAGTAATTTTTTTTTTTAAAAAACAATGACTACACATATAAAGTATTTTAGTTATTTAATTGTGTTTTGTAAAAGTGTAAATTCGTAATGTAGCGTATGACATGTAAATTTTAAATGTAAAACAGTGTTTTGTCAACCTATAAATTGGTAAGTGGAATTATTTAGGGAAAAAACATTTTTGTAGCACATAATTTTCATCACATTGCAATCCAAATCAATATGTACACCGCACGCTTTGTAAACAGGCTATTTTTTATGACTAAATTACAGATTGTTTGAAAATGGGGCGAATCCAGCCCCGAAACGTAACAATAATAATAATAAAAAATAAAATATATATATATAAAAAAAATTAGAACGTTTTTTATATGATAACCGCAAAACCTCAATACCTAAGAAGCCTGGAAGAATTCATCTATATATATATATATATATATATATATATATATAAATAGCCAATATATTTTACACTTTTTATTTTCTCTAATAATATAACGTCTATTGTACGAAATGAGTTTTTGTGTTCGTATGGTCGAATTTATTGAATTGTGTTTAGCAGGCAGGTCACGTGGTTCATTGAAATATCCTAGAGCCGGCCATGCGACACTATAGCCATCAATCATCTTAACAGATCCTGTCATTTGTCATGAGATACACCATGTTGCAACTGTGCTTTTCCCAAATATCTTATTGTTAATTTGATATATTTGAGGGAGATGATACAAAATGGAATTCAGTAACGTGACAATCACAGCTGCCATATATTTTGTTATCAATAACGTATACATCGATTAACTATCGGAGAAAATGAAACATAAATAGCGGAAAATTGGAAATAAAAAATGTGCGCTTTTACTCCGTGATAAAGGAAAACAGTGCATTTCACAACATAACATCAATACAAGACCCTTCCACCGCCAACGTACGGCTCAGGAAATGGGAATTTGAATAGCTAGACTTCCTTATGAAACATATAAGGAATGTGAGTACAATTGTATTCATAGTCACAGAAATATAACTATATCACGTTGAAAATATTTATTGTTGCATATTTAATTTCATAAAAACAAAGTAAATTTAATAGATTTGATAAATTGAAACAAATCTAATTTTCAAATATTTTCAGCAAAACTATGAGCTTTCTCAACTGAAGTTGTGCTTCATTACCTAAGCACCAAGATTTTACTAATTACAATGTTCCAGATCCCTCGCCAATTCCGCTCTTTATCGGGTCTGGAATTGAGAAATTAGAAAGAGGAAAAAGAAGGAAAAACTTAGTAATACAGGGACAGAAAATAGACACAGAGGAAAGTAATATAATAAAAGAAGAAATGGGTAAATTTATAGAGAAAGAGTTGGGAGTAAAACTAATAATAATAACTGCTCGTAAGTTGAGTATAAAAACATGCATAATAGAACTAGGCAGCGAAAAGAATAAAATAGAGGTGATGCAAAATAAAAGTAAACTAATAGACTAGGTGATTTATATCAACGACGACTTAACGAAGGAAAAAAGAGATACCTAAAAAAAAATTGACAGAAAGCAATAGAAGAAATGATAAATGGAAAACAAGTAAAGATAGGATACTCGAAGTTAATAATAGACGTACAAACTTGGAAATGGAACAGACGAGATAATATTCTCGAAGAAATCGATAGAGTGATGATAAGCCCAAAAAACTAAATTACGGAACAACGGATGGCAATTTGGAACTGAACAGGCATCGAAATGGACGAAATCAACAAAAGACAATAAACCAAAAAAGAACATAAAGAACTTGTTGGAAGCAAAAGGAAATACATTATATAAAAAAAATAATGGTAATGTACAAGGACAGAAAGTAAAAATACAAGAAATTGAACAAAAACAGAAACAAAAACTGTAGATAGTAGCAACTTGGAACGTCAGATGCATTATGGGAAAAGAAGATGAATTAATAGATGAGTTTGAAAAAACAGATATAGACATCCTGGGAATAACTGAAACTAAAATGAAGGGTAGAGGAGAAAAGATAATCAAAAATGGCCACCTTCTGATATACAACGGGGTAGAAATGAACCAAAGAGCGAAAGCAGGAGTAGGGTGTATAGTAAAAGAAAAATATGACAAATATATAACGAAATGGGAGGCTATATCACCAAGAATATTAAAGATTGAAATGGAAATTGAATACCAAGTAAGTACAACCATAATAATAGTATATGGACCTAACGAAGAATACGAAGTAAAACAGAAAGAAGAATTTTGGGAAATATTAGAAGAAGCAACGGAAGATGCAAAAGCAAGATTAATAGTTGTGGGCGATTTTAACGGAAGGGTAGGGAAGAAAGACGAAGAAACAAGAGAAATAATAGGCATGAACGGAGAAATGATAAGAAATAATAATGGGAAAAGACATTCTTCCTCCATAAAGAAATACATAAATATACATGGGAAGTTAGGAGTAGAAATGAGAAACCAATCATAGATTACACACCAATAAACCAAAGATATAAGAAAGAAGTCAACGATACTAGAATGCGAAGAGGCCCAGAAATATATACAGACCACTACCTAGTAATGACAAAAATATGTATCTTGGAAAGAAAAAACGAAAGACGTATAAAGAACAAAAAACAAAAGTTAAAGGATGTAATAAAAAATTATAAATTAAGGCAAACTGAAATATCAAAAAGAAAATAGATGAGGAAATGCAAGAGCTAAATAGCTTGGATGTGGATGTGACGACAAACGAACTGGTGGAACGAAGAGATACAAGAAATGGTAAAAATTAAAAACATATGTGAAGGAAATATCTGAAATAAAACAATATAAACAACAAAGAGTAAAATCAAAAGAACTAATCAAGGCATCAAAACAACGAAGGATTCGGGGAAAAATGGAAAACGATTGAAGAGGAGAAAGAAATAATGGCAAAATGGAAGGAATATTTTGAAGACATGCTTAACACAACACAAATAATACAAAAATATGAAGTACAGGAAGAAGAACAAATCATAATAGAATTAGCCGAGGAACGCGATCGAGAAATACAGATAGAAGAAGTGGATAGAAGAAGTGGATAGAAGAAGTGAATAGGAAAGCGGCAGGTTACGATGGCATATCACCTGATATGATTAAAAACATGGAAGAAAGAAGTATAGAGATATTGACAAAACTATTTAATAAAATTTGAACAGAGGAACGAATCCCACAAGATTGGGAAATTGGAATAATAATGTCCAAATTTAAGAAAGGCGATTATCGAGATTGTAAAAATTATTGAGGAATAACGATGATACGCATAATAGCCAATATATACGAAAGAATATTGGACAATAGACTAAAAACACAAATAGAGACGAAACTAGAGGATGCACAAAGTGGTTTCAGAAAGGGAATAGGAGTACAATATCACATATTTGATAAAGTGTAACCTATACTACAATAACCGCTATAATGCTTAGTGCTGCCACCTATTAGTTGCACTCTCTACTCTACATTATTTATTTAGTCAGTTGTTTGAGTTAGTTACAAGTTGTAAATAATTGTATGCACACGCGTTTTCCTTTGCTCAATATAAGTATTGTTTTTTGAGCTTTCTTTGCCAAATACCATTTACTATATCAATATTTACAATAAAACAAATAATGGAAAAAAGAGGAAATAAGAACATATACATGGCCTTCATAGATTTAGAGAAAGCATTTGATAGTGTATCAAGAAAAGAAATATGGGAAAGCTTAAAAAGAAGAGGAGTAAACAAGAAGCTGGGGGACAATATAAAAACCATGTATAAGGTTACAAGAAACTATGTACGAACGGGAAACTCACAATCTGACATATTTGAAACCAAGGACGGGCTGAGGCAAGGTGGAGTGTTGAGCCCAACCATATTTAATGTAAACATGGATGATGTATTAAAAGAAGTAAAAGGCACAGTAAATAAACTACCAGTGGGGTATAGAAATATGGAAATAATGATAATAAGTGATTGCTCCTTCGCGGATGATTTAGTAATATTTGCAAAAAATCAGATAGACCTCCAACAAAATTTAGAAATATGGAATAAATCACCACGAAAGCGAAATTAAAAAATTAACAGCGAAAAAGGAAAAATAATGGTAATTGGGAAAGACGATAAACAAGTTCCAGTGACACTGGATGGAAGAAGCATAGAGCGAGTAAATACAAATATTTGGGTGTAAACTTAAATAAAGATGGCAAGAACGATGCAGAAATAAATGAAAGGATTGAGAAAGCAATACATAATTACTATGCCTTAAATAATAAATTTATAAGAAAGAAAGAAATATCAATAAAAACTAAGATAATGGTGTATAAGACTATCTGCAAACCAATATTAACACATGGCAGCGAGAGCATATACTGACAAGATAGCAAAAAGTAGAATACAAGCGGCAGAAATGAGATATCTGAGAGCAACTAAAGGCATTACGAGGAGACACAGAATAAGAAATAAGGTAGTGAGAACTGAATTAAATGTGGGACCGATCCTAAGCAACATAGAAAGATAGCATCTAAAATCGTTTGGACATTTAATAAGAATGGAAGATCAGAATCAACCAAAACAAATATGGCAAAGAAAGGCACAGGAGAGGAGGACGAGAGGGAGACTCAGGAAAAAGTGGAATGATGTAGTAGCGGAGTGCCTGGAAGGAAGAAAAAAATTGACTGGAATAAAGGAATAAAAATGGCAAGGGACAGAAAAGAATGGGCAAGATTTGCCCATAAATTACCTTAACACTTTCGGGTGTAAATAAGGAAAAAGAATTATATATCTGGTCTTCCACCTTTCCTATTTCCAATAGTCTATCGGTGCTCATATCCCCAATCTATCTAAATCTTTGTCCCTTCACAACTCGTTCCATGTCCAGTTCATTGTAAAATTCTTGTAATTCTTTGTTTTTTTTTTCTTGCACATACACCCTGCAGCATTTTACAACCATACTTTTCATGAGTATCTTTCTCTTTCATATTATTTATTCTGTAGCTCCCAAAGACCACGCCTCACTTGCGAAAATTACCACCTTCTCTTTTATTCTCATTAATTTGTAGTCGCTTCCTCTAGTTACACAAAGATTTTCTTGGTTTTTTTCCTACTCTTTGCTATAATTGAAACGTCAGCTCCAATGCTGAAGCACTGGTGTTACATACAGTAATCCTGTTGTGTTCACATTTTGTCATTACACATTCCAGTGTATCGTTAAAAATGTTTGGCGACATTTGCTAGCCTCACTCATTCCCTAACCACGAATTTTTCCGATATCCTGTTATTCACTTTGATTCCATTGTCAGCTATGTTCATTTTATTAAATTTAACCAATTCGTTTCTTTATTCCCAGTCTGCTAGTGCGTTCTAAAATTACATTCCCTTTAGTGCAATTATGTTATCCATTATTGATCTGATTTTTGGTCTGTCCCAGAAGTCATTGATTTTAAGATTTTAATTCGCTAATCTTTTCTTTCATAGTTGGTGGATCTTCTGTTCCATGGTCTCCAAAGACCACGTATTCCCAGTCTTATTCCACTAATTCCTTTTGGTCTATAGTTCCACTTAGTAATTCCACAAAATGATCTATTTTCCACCGCCCCAAAAGATCCCCCCTGCCCTACTTCTTGTTAGCAAAATATATTGGGTTCAATACAATTAGCAAAATTTCTTTACGATCAAATAGGAAACGAATTTCTATATCATAACATAAAAATGATATTTATTTACAACTATACAAAATAAATCGTTAAACATAATGAAAATATTGTATTGTTAAACCACGACGGATAAACCTAGTACTGCGTGGTCTAGGATAGTCTTGACTTTTCACCAATGTGTCGTTTTCCGGTTCTTTATACTAATGAATAATCGATAATTCATGCTATTTGTAATTATTGTTTGTATATTATTTAACACCGGCTGTGTCGAGGTATATTTAATCCGAATTAACCTAAATTACTTGAAAATATTTATTACAAATTAGAATTAAGTTTTTTACGTTAGAAACGTAAATTTTCTAACTTGAAACATTGGATAGTTTCATAAAAGTTTTGAATATACTTTAGAACTAAAGACGAGTGGGGAATTGCGAATTCCAAATCAATATTTTTGTATTCGGTCTAGATTTAGAAACATTTCAACGTAAAATACAAAACCCCGGAAATCTATTGAACCAACGCCTTCCTAAAATCTCTTTCATTCTTACTAGGAAGTAAATGTGCCACACATCTCCACTCATGCACGCTATCGAGTACTAATGTAACTATATATTTTATATACGACCTTTATACATGACATTCTCTTTGAGTGGTACACCTTTAACATTTACTAGTACAAATAAACCGGATGTATTTACTGATTGTTTCGCAGATGCACTGGAAACTAAGGGGCTGGTTCCTCTACAGGGAATTCTGAGATCTGTTGAATTATCCATTGACCCCACTAACATTAACTCCTTTAGTAGCTTCGACTGGCTGTTCACAGTTGCCAGAGCACGAAGAATTCTAGGAATTAATGTTCTCTTTAGATTCCACGTTACCGAAGACGTCAGAAACTCATCAGTAAACAAAATAGTGGTACGTAGAAACCTTTGTTGCTCCAATAATTCGAAATACGTTGTCATAACAGAAAATCGAACGATTTATTTCCATTATTGCTTCGTACCTTAGAGAATACGAAAAAGTTTATATCTATGTCAAAATAAACCTCTTAAAATGAAATGGCCATAAGACTAATTAAAAGTTTTCCACGTTAAAACATTTCGGACGACTTATTAACTTTGTTTACGAAGCTCTACCAAAACTTTAAAGTACACGCACAAAAAATATTTTTAATAGAACCGTACACTACTTAGTTTCGCAAAACTATTATTAATCAATACATCTCATAACTTCGAAACATTGACTTTGAACATTGACTTGTCCAAAAAAAATGCTAACCTGAAAGTTATCAGCAATTTTAGGAAACATTAGAAAACTAATCCAATTATAATCACCAAGGAATTAATTAATTTTCATAATCAGAAAACGAAACGTACAAGCTGATAAATATGACTTATATTTTCTATTAAGAAATTTATTTGACTGAGATTTTTTTTTACTACATTTAAACACAAGATTATAAAAAAATATATTTATAATAGGAACAAAACGCCACATTCCTGTTTTTTCTCTTCTACAACACAGATCGTAAGCCATTTAAGACAACTTCACGTAAATTTAATATGGTGACTATTTTGTTTTAATTGTCGCCGAGGGGAACCTTTAACTTTAAAGCAAAAGGGCAAAACAACTGACAAGCTACACCAAAGGTGTACACATTTGTAAAAGCCTAGTTTCGAAGACATATTTCGCACCTACCTTCGATTAAGATTAAAGACAAATTGATACATTATTTAACTGTCACCGGGCCGTAATCCTCATTGCTGCGAAACATTATGCAAGGTGGTGCTAATCACTCGGAACGATGACGTCACAATAGAATTGCTTTGCAATCCAATAAGGTATAAGGTTATACCGTAATCCTGGAGCGAAATGTGGCGGATTACGACGATATAACTGTTGTCTCATCTTTCAACATCACGTATGTACGTACAATACCACAATACGTAACGTTCCTTATGATTGGAATCAGTGCCGGACTGGGCAGGCTAGGTACGGAAAAATATCTCCCCGACATCGTCCACTTATTACAATAATTGAACAAAGTATGTACTAAAATTATGAGTCTTTAAATATTTAATATATTTGACGATTCCTATTTATATTTAAATAGACGTAAAATGAATCAGAGCCTTGGTAATGAATCACCTGATTTTAAGATTTTACTTTAATAAGATAATGTGGTTACCCTTGTACGTTAAAGCTGGAAAATGTATTTGACGCTTCACAACTCAGGCTTCAGTAAACTGTCGTATTTTTATGTTATTGTCTTTCGAATTATAAAATATAGTTCAAGTTTCCGACATATATATTTATAAATTGGTATTTCGTAGTCTTTTGAAGAATTTATCGAGCTAGTTGAACAGATTATGATGTCATGTATATACAAACGCCATCTTGCACCCTACGAAGGAATTTATCCAATAATCATTGAACATGGGAGAGCATTCTTTTGACCAAAGGGCACCGTTTTAAAATCGTAATGACCTTTGTTATATATATAATTTTTGTATATATACCGTATGTCGCCGGATTGAGTTTACAATAGGTATGATTGACCAAAAATTTTCGAATTGGAATTTCATGTTTTGGGATTCCGCCCTGCTTGGCCTGAAACTTATTTTTAGTTTACTTTCGATTTCTTTAAATCAAGTAGGTAAAATACCTTTTCCGTTCACAGTACGCCAAAGTGTAACTAAGAAAAGTTGTTCAGAATGTAAAGTTATGACGTTATGCAAGTTTTCACAACGATCGGCCTACTTTGATAAAATCCAGTATTGGTCTGTATTGCAATTGAAACAGCAATAATAACATGAGGTGGCTTAATAAAACCATCGATTACATGTCAAGTATTTATTGTAGTATGATATGGGTCGTTATCTTTCATATCGTTAAAGTAACATCACAAAACTCATTTTCATTCCGAAGTAATTACAATATTTTTACAATTATACAATTTTATGAAAATTGGCATAACGCCGTAACTTTACATTCTGAACAATTTTTCTTAGTAACACTTTGACTTACTGTGAACGGAAACGGTAGTTTACCTAGAACTACAATAGTGTTTGCAAAACTGTAAAGGCCTACTTAATTTAAAAAAGTAAACTAAAAATAAGTTTCAGACCAAGCAGGGCGGAACCGCATAATATGAAATTCCAATTCAAAAATTTTTGGTCAATCATACCTATTGTAAACTCAATCCGGGGACATACGGTATATATATACTCGGTGACATATAAACTGCACCACCTAGAAGCGGTGGGAATTTTTGGACAGAATTTGGCAGGAATAGTGGACTAGTCCAGGGAAATAGTTGATTAAAATTTGAAACCCAATCATCAAGTAGTCATAGGATTTTTGACGTTTGTGTCATTTTTTAGAGGTGGTGACAAGCAATTATCGAGTCATTTTTTTTTAATTTGTTCCACTTTTCGGATCCCGTTCTTTAGTTTAAAGTGTTTCAACTGTTCAATGATGCCTAGAGGAAGGAGACCTCAAGTTTACCAGCAGTTGAGTGACTTTGACCGAGGACGGATTGTTGGTTTACGAGAAGCAGGTTTTTCGTTTAGAGAAATCGGCAACCGTTTGGGACGGCACCACTCAACAATAATGCGTGTTTATCAAGCGTGGTGTGAACATGGGGTTGCACGTCGGAGAAGAGGTACTGGGGCTCAAAGACGAACCAATGAACGTCAGGATCGCCGCTTAAGACTAATGGCCTTGAGAGACCGATTTTCTACAACTATATCAATAGCTGATCAATGATTAGGTGAACTAGGTCGTCCGATAGGCTTGCGAACAGTTTATCGTCGAATAAGAACCTATGGCTTGCTATCTTACCGCCCACATCTTGTGCTACCCCTCACTGCTCAACATCGCCAGGAATGTTTGGCCTGGTGCACGGAAAGACTTCAATGGAACTTGGAGTGGCATCGAGTTGTCTTTAGTGACGAATCGCGATTTTGTTTAGGAATGCATGATGGTCGGATGACTGTTAGACGAAGACGTGGAGAAATGCGCAATCCTGATTTTTCGATTGCGAGGCATGTTCACCGAACTGTGGGGTTGGTGGTGTGGGGTGCTATTGCTTACGGCAGTACGTCACCCTTGCTCTTCATTCGGGGTAGTATGACCGCCCGACGCTACATTGACGAAGTGGTAGAACCACATGTTCTTCCATATCTTCGAGGGCTGGAAGACCTACTTTTCCAGCAAGATAATGCACGACCTCACGTAGCAAGGGTTTCTCTTGACTTCTTTGAAGAGGCCAATGTTAATCTTTTGCCTTGGCCGCCAAGATCTCCCGATTTGTCGCCCATTGAGCACGTGTGGGACATGATGGGTAGAAGATTGAGGAATCTACCGAACCCACCGTTGACAATAGAAGCTCTACGGCTTGAAATACAGACTCCTTGGGATGCCATACACCCAGAAGACATTGATCACTTGCTGGAATCAATGCCAAGACGGGTCAATGAGTGTATCAGAAATAGGGGCGGACCAACACATTATTAAAGAAAAATCAAAAAGATGAAGTGTTTTCTTTATCAAATTTTAATCAATTGTTACCTTAGACTAGTCCAATGTTTCTGCCAAATTTGGTCCAAAAATTCTCACCCCTTCTAGGTGGTGCAGTTTATATGTCACTGAGTATATTTATTTACGTCTTTATTTGATATTAGTTATTTGTCATCTATTGTTGCCTCAATCAATCATTGATAATTTTCATAATTCCAAAAATTTCTATTTTCGTACTGATGTTCATCATCTACTAAATTGATTGATTTGGTGAGGTAAATAAATCGTAATTTTCAACCTCTTCAGGATAATAGCAATCGTCTTTGGTGGTAAGCTCCGTGTTCT
Organism: Geotrupes spiniger; assembly: GCA_959613385.1. Classification (NCBI taxonomy): domain Eukaryota; kingdom Metazoa; phylum Arthropoda; class Insecta; order Coleoptera; family Geotrupidae; genus Geotrupes; species Geotrupes spiniger. The sequence goes on from OY390741.1 coordinate 6,715,327, forward strand.
TGCTCTTCTCCCTTTAGTGGTTCCGCAACTTGGTAATTTTTTGGCTACCCGGCTTCCCATATTTTAAATTTGTTCCACGGTTGGGTTGGGTTGGGTTGGGTTGGATCAGGTCAGCGTTCGTTGGGTTGGGTTGGGTTGGGTTGCATCCTAGTTTCATTACTTCCTAGCTTTTTATGTATTTCATTGTTGGTATTGCCGATAAACGATACAACGACTACTGACAATTTCTCGTAATATATAGGTGTCCATCCATTGTTTAATCGTTCTGTGGATCTCGGTGTCTGAATAAAATACTACGTAATTTGGTGATATTGATTTTGTTTGGCGACTTAAACTGTGGTTACTATCTGTTGTTAACGAAACCAAAACTTGCCAGGGCAATTATGATATTCTAATAAATTCAGTAAATTTATTTAAAGGCTCGATATATGTAATAAAATTACAGATGAATTTACATTTCGTTTATCGTTATCCATTTAAATCGCATTTTTTCAGATTGAACAAGCATCGCCAAGCTTTGGAGAGAAATATTTACTACGGCCAGAAAAATTTTCAGCTGAAATAAACCATTTCAAAAAGTACGTGACGCTAATGTTGAGTGCGTACACAAACCGGAGCGTTGATGAGAGCTTTGCTGAAGAGATTCTGGATTTCAGTACTCAAATAGCGAAGGTAAACAATCCAGGGCAGTAGCCACCACTAACTGTAAACGAATTAATCACTATTACATTTGCATTAGTTTTTGTGAATAATATGCAGAACCGTGACGCGACACAACAACCAACATGCAAATATACACGGTCAATAAATCACATTGCTACATGTATGTAAAAGTAGGCGGATGAGCACATTGTAAATCAAGGGTTATGTCTAGGTCATGACCCCGGCTGAAACACGTAGAAGTTCTGGACACCTATTCCACGAAGTCAATCTACAGGAACTAGCCAAAGGACCTGGTATAGACAACAATACATGGAGGACAGTAAGATACCAAAGCTAAACATCACTCATAAGAATCTGATCTTTATTAAACATTTACGTGTTGATAAAAAACACAATGAACTGAAGGTGAAACGATTGCTTTCTAATAAAACAGTACACACACACCAACACTAACTTAAGTTATACAGGGTGCATTGGCGGACGCAACATAGGAAATCCCATGTAAATTTCGAGGCATTCAAATATTGGCTTCCCTAATTATTTTACAGCAAAATTCCATTTAAGTTTTTTAAAGAGCACTGCATCATGGTCCAATTGGTGCAAAATAGGCATTTTTGCTATGCTCAGTTCGCAAATACATTAAAAAATGTATCGGCTAAATTTTGAAATTTTAAACCAAAACATCAATTCAGCCCTTGGTCAGGACTGTCAAAGTTGACAGATATCTCATAATCGTAACTGACAACGTCCAAATTGGATAAATAATTTGTACACATATACATTTGATACAAATATAATTGAAATGTATTCAAGTATCTAACATTGACTTTGTTTTTTCATTAAAGACGCAATTAGAAATAAGGCAGCAAAATCGTGGAATAAACTAGCTACAATATTGGATTTATTTTTCTTGGTAGAAATATACAACGAAACTCATAATATTTTTTAAATTAAATGTTCAAACAATCCTCCATTTGCATTTAAACAATAACCCAAACTATTGTAAAATTCATTACGCACATTACTTAACTGGTATGGCGTGATTTTAGCACATTCTGCAGAAATTCCTTTCTTTAACTCCTCTAACGTGTGTCCTTGTAGATTTTAGATTTCACGTTGACCCAAATGAAAAAAATCATTTGGGGAAAGGTCAGGGGATCGTGCTTTACAATCAACAGTGCGGCATGGCCCAATAATATGGTTTGAAAAACTGTCTATTAAATATTCACGCACTGCACGTGCCTTGTGCGCTGGTCAACCGTCCATCTGATACCAGATCTCCTGATCTTCTCGAACAACATTTTCCAATGCTGATCCAATGCGATCTTGCAGTAAATCAAGGAACCTTTCGCCATTTAAATTATGTTCAAGAATGAAAAGTCCGATAATGTTTTGACCAAAAATTCCTGCTCAAACGTTAACTTTTTGGGGGTATTGGGTTCTTGTTTCTATAAATCGGTGTTCATTTTCCGTACTCCAGTATCTGCAATTGTGTGCATTGGGCTCGTTGTTCAACTTGCATTAATCACTGAAACAAATATTTTTGAGAAATTGTCTGTCACTGTTAGCTCTTTCCATCATGTCAATACAAAATGCACATCTTCGTTCATCATCACCCTCCTTAGTTCTTGATGGCACTCATATTTATATGATTGGTATTCATGTTTTTTTGAAGCCGTAATGCCGTTACGGGATGTACTCCTATTCTTTCACCAAGTTGTCTCGTTCCTTTATTTTCTTCGACAGAAAGCAAAATGTATAGTTCTCTTCCACAGTGCATTTCTTGGATTATGCCTTGGGTTGGATTGGGTTTCCCTATTGCATTTGCAATTATTCAAAACTGTTCCTTGTTTCTCAAACTTTGTTACTAGACGTTGAATAGTGGATCTGTGCGGTATTGGTCGATTTGGATATTCAACCGAAAAGCTATCGCAGACATTCTAGAAACTATTTCCTGCATAATATAACTTTACTAGGAATATTTTTTCTGGTGTTCTATAAGTCATTTTTAATTTGACCGTAGTCAGTTAAATTTATCAGAGAACTGTCTGTCAACTTTAACTTTGACAGTTCGTGACCAAGGCCGAATTGATGTTTTGATTTGAAATTTCAAAATTTAGCCGACACATTTTTAATGTATTTGCGAACTGAGTATCGCAAAATGTGGTGCTCTTTAAAAAACTTAAATGGAATTTTGCTGTAAAATAATTAGGGAAGCCAATATTTGAATACCTCGAAATTAACATGGGATTTCCTATGTTGCGTTCGCCAATGCAGCGCCCTGTATACTTGTTAATTAAACGGAAAACTTTGACAAATCGGTAATTATTTTCTGGATTAACATTGTTTTACGACAAAGCTTTATGGAAGTCCCCGAGGTGATGTTCAAAATAAAGATATCTTCCTCGGAAAGTCATTACCATCCAAAACTTTTCTGAATTGAAAGTGCAGATTGCATGTAAGAAGCTCTAAAAAAACATGGTCAAAACTTGATATTACACTCTTTCATCGAAACCTAGGTTGAGATCTCAATGATTTTCCAAGGAAGATACGTTTAATATTGACAGTTGTGTGTGCCATAATTATTAAATTAATAATTATTTTTGTTGTAAAATGGTCTTAAGTGGTCATATGAAAATATACAAGAATATTAATTTATATGATTAATAATAAGTCTCTGTTTCTCTATTCAAATAAATTACATCTACATATTTACTTTAAAAAAACATTTCAATTTAACTCAACCAAATCAAAAATAAGCTAAATATCAACGTTTAATAATCGATTGGATTCTTTTAATTTTATTTACAAATTATGTCACGCCGCATTCTGATATATTCTTGAAATTCGAAACGAACTATCGTAACGCATTCGACATTTTACGATATTTCCACATGATTTATTTTAAATATATCTCACAGTTCATTTTTCCAGGTCAACTGGACAAGATACTTGAGTATTGTATTCAATGACACCGACGTAGTTTTGAATCCAAATAAAGATACTGTCATTCTCTTAGATCTACCGTATATACAAAAAATTTCTGCACTCTTGAAAAATGTTAACAAAATAACACTTGGTATGATATTTTTATTAATTTGCTTGCGTTAATTATTTTTATTCGTCGTTAATTAAATTATTGTGGAATCATAAAAACGAGTGTGAAAACTTTAAATTATTTGCAATAAGTTATGTTTTTGATGAAGTTACCAAAGCAACCTTGAGATCTACATTATATTTAATCATATATACGAGGGGAGATTATTTATTTACAGTATTTATTTACCGTCCCTAACATTGAAGGAAACAAATTGAAAAAATATCAAACGTTTATTTCTCTACATAATCTTCCTAAATGTCGATGCATTTGGTCCAATAAAGCTACAAATTTAATTCCAATGGAAAAAAAATTATGTTGCTCTTCCACCCAGTCGTTTACGCCGTCATCTTATTTTAATTTTAGAAATAAAAGAAATCACCAGGTCTTATGAATATGCGAGATGTTCAAAGAATTCAAATCCTGCGTTGAGAATAGCGCTCATGGCATCATGGCGTTTGTGGACAGGACCGTTGTCTTGATGAACAGAATTCCTTTGCTCAATTTTCCTTGACAAAATCGCGCAATCTTGAAATTAAGTTGGCATAGTATGAGCCTGTTATTATATGACCACGTTCCAAAAATTAGTTATCAAAATTCCATCTGCATCCCAAAAATTGTGGCGAAAATAGTCACACGGGGCCATGTCTGGCGAATATGGAGGCTGGGGCAGCATTACAGTATTGTTTTTGACCAAAAATTCACGAACAAGCAATGAAGTGTATGCAAGTGCGTTATCGTGGTGAAAAAGCTATGAATTGTTTTTCCACAAATGAGGTTTTTTTCTAATTGCTTCACGCAAACGGCGTTGAAGTTGTAGGTAGTACTCCTTAATGACCGTTTGACCTCGTGGCAAAAATTCACGATGCACTATGCTATTAAAATCGAATAACACACTGAGCATAATTTCACGTTTGACCGCATTTGTCGACCTTTTTAGGTCTTGACGAGCCAGGACGATTGGCCTTAGTCTCCATGTCGTATCCGTAAACCCATAAGCAATTCTGCATCGTAGTTGACTTCATTTAGTGACTCTTAATCAACCTCCATTCGCCGCTGTTTTTGTTCAAACTTCAACAATTTTGGAACAAATTTTGCTACCACGCGTTTCATACCCAAAACACTCGAAATTATTTTATGCCATGACCCAATCGATATGCCAACATCATCAGCAATTCTGCGATTGTTTATAACCATTTCTGAAGCCGGCACTGGCAATTTTAATAAATATCTGCTAGTATGCACAGACAGGCAAAATTACACAGTCGTAAGGTAAATCCGTCAGACAAACATACCAAACACAACCCAAACGAAACCAACCCAACCCACCTCAACCCAACCCAGTCCAACTCAACCCAATCAAACCAAACCAAACCCAACCCAACAGAGTCGCAAGTCATAAGTATAATTAAGTATATACAAAGTTTTCTTAAATAATTGCATATTTCATAGCATATACAATTATTGTATAATAATTTATTCTTGTAAACAATCTTTGCGTCAGTATTTTTTTTATCCTGGTGCGAATCGAACTACAATATACTTTTGTATATTCCCTTTATATCGCCAATTTACGCAACCAAATTCGCATGTCGTTGAACGTAGATATGATTCAGTTAGAACCTCCAGTTGATAGCTTATTGCGTTTTATGATTTGCAACCGATTTACACAATAGGATAATGGCTTATATCATCTACACGGCACTTGCAAGTTTATTCAACAAATATTTAGTTTTAAATTTATTTTAAAACATAATTATTTCCTAAAACTGAATGGACGTAAATTATTAATATTAATTAAAACATATATACAAATTAAATTCATTAGTGGAGAAATGTTAAAGCGAACTTAATATATTAATTATTAAAAATTTGTTTTTATTTCACTTTATTTTCGTGAAAGCTGCTAAGTTATTAATATATTTGTGATTAATTGAATTTCAAGCATCTACAATGGCACGTTTTTCGACATTTTCAAAATTTGCTGTTTGATTCCTTTTCATTTTGCGATAGGTTATGAATTTCATTTCATTTATTTGCAATAAAACAATAACTACAGACTTGAAAATGAAAATTTATAACAACTGCATGTTGCCTCCCAATTTAGTAACATAGTGCATCTAACGATATTTAAATATAAACTTATCAATAATACCTTCGATAATCACTAATAAGCAAATCATAATGCTAATGTATGAACCACATAATTCCATTCAACTGTACCAGCGGAGAACCTCGGCGATGCCACTCCATACTTTGTTGCTTCGAGTCAGGATCGAAGTGTTGAACCCACGTTTCATCAACAGTGACGAATCATTCATCCGGATCTGCTTCAAACTTTGCTAAACTGGTTTCAGAATGCAATACTCTATAACTTTCTGATCAGGTGTCAACATTGGTGGGACCCAACGTGCATACAACGTTTTTAACCCCACAATATTTGTCAAAATATTTTCTATAGTACGATCAGGAAATTTCGTAATTTCAGCTATCCGGCGAATGGTCAGTCGTCTATCTGTCATTACCACATCGTGTATACGATTAACATTTTCTTGGGTAGTGACAGTCACTGATCGTCCAGCGCCCTTCACATGTCCACATGTTTGTCTTCCCAGTTTAAATTCTCGAGACATATTTTTCACCACTTGTTAAGAAACGGCACCCTCACCTAATACACCTACCATGTCTTCATGAATTTCTTTTGGCGACAACCCTTTCTCTTGCAAGTATTTTATAACTGCACGAACCTCTGATTTTCCCATTTTTAGAATTTCTCTAAACTTGTCTATTTAAATTCTAAATTATTTGAATGTGTAGCAAGTGACAACACTACAATTGAACCAACGTAACAACAAATGATTAATACTTTAATGTGTCAAATTGATTCAACGCCCACTATGTCAGGGACGCTAAATAATGATCTCCCTCGTGCTTAATATGTACAAGGGATAGAAGATTCACCAACTGGTTAAATAATATGAATTTCAATTGTGGCGTCAAAATTGGAAAATTTTAAGCACTTCTTGATTAACGCCCAAGGTGGGCGGCGCCAAATTTGCGACGATTTAACAGAATAAACTAATAATAAAAAAAACAGTTACAAATAAATTAAAATTAAGATATACGTGAAAATATTATAAAATAGTTTAGTAAATGAAAATTAGCAGCAACGTGGATGTCATTAAAATCGATTTAATTTGTAATTATTTAAATATTTAATTTATGTACGGAAATAGTCAGGCGATCTCATAAAATATATCACCGTTTGGTAACTTCGATTCGAAAAACTTTACTATTGATTATACTGCATATGCAACAGTAATTGTGATGTAATTGCTATTCTAGAAAGATTCGTGTGGTGGAACATATTCTCGACGTTAGCTCCGCTTACTTTAGCGAAGTTTCGATCACTAGGTTTCGAGTTTTCTCAACATGTAGTAGGATTGCAAGCTCGAACTCCCAGGTGGAAAGTATGTACTAGCAATATCAACTCAAACTTTGGACTTGCATTAAGTTATCTTTATGTGCGTTCAAATTTTGACAAGGGGCATCGGGATAAGGTAAATTATTTCGTTCTTTTTTTTTTAATAACGACAAATGATCAAATTAGTTAAAATGTTAATAAATTAAATTATTAATTCTGAGCTATTAAATATTACATAGTGATTTCATTTGATTGTGAATTAAATTAGGATTTTTGCATTAAACTATTTCACTGTGAAATAAGACGATTTCAATGTTCTCTTTTGAACTAGTATGTTTCAGTAAATGCGTTTCAAGCGCAAAGTGCTTTTTAAGTGTAAACTTTTAAAAAAACTTTAAACATATAACACTCTAAAGTTTTCCACGTTCATCGGTTAATCTAAACTCTTTCCTATTGAAACATAGATAATTAAGTAAGTTAATTACGATAAACTAAATAAAAAAATGGTTTTCCAATTCTAATTGTACAATTCTTTATTGATTAATTGGTGCTTATTTATTTACCATGTATTCTTTAAACCTAGGCCCTGGGAATGCTGCATGATATAAAATATGCTTTTAAAATGGCTGTACAGGATTTAGACTGGATGGATGACGTTACACGCGAAAAAACCCTAACTAAATTACATGCAATTCGAGCCTTCGTGGGATATCCTGGCTGGATCATGAATGCTACACAACTCGATAACCATTATAAAAGCGTACGTATCTGTTTCATATATTGAATGGCAATGTAATATCGAACTAATTGAATTAATTAATATACATGTTTAACTATTAAATATAAACACAACAGCTTCTCAGAATTCAAAACATATAGCAAAACATTATATGTATATATATATATATATATATATATATATATATATATATATATATATATATTTTTCATATATTTCTTGCCAAATAAATTTTAATATTTTTTGATTTTTGGTATTTATTTTATACCAGTGTTGGGTTATTTTGGCATTTATGTAGAATAAAATAAAAACTGTTCTGTTTTATGACTTCACTATTATTTTTATTTTTACGTTTCGACAATAGATTTTTGTCTTCTTCAGAAATATAACTAAAACAATACAAATCACTACAATTAGCACTAAACGAAAAACAAACGAACCACATGAGATACATTTACATAATAACTATTGTTTAACAGAAGTCTAAAAAAAACACAAGTTATGCATAAAATACATGTTAAAATTCTTTGTTTTTCCAATAAAATAAATGAAACCATCATTAAGATTAAAAGAGAATTTAAACAAAACATTTTGAAACCCGTTTCATGCCCAAACTTTAAAAACAAATAATTTTTGAATACAAAATGAAGCGTAAATTTACTTACATTTATGTGTTAGTCTTTCGCGTTGCAAATGTGAAGTGAGTTCATTCAACGTTTTTCGTACAAATCTAAAAAAAAATTTAATAATGCTTCGAAAATCTGTTTTTTTTTTGTCTTGTGTGTCGATTTAATATAAAATATTTACTTTTACGAGGTATTGTATAAAAATTATGAATAAAATTTAATTACTCGATATCATTTAAAACTAATGTACATATTATGTTTATGGATTATAAAAAATACATAAACTAAAAAATACTAAAAAATACATAAACTAAAAGTCGTGGAAAAGATACATGCCATTGCCGTAAAAAAACTATCTTATAAAATTTGGTAATAAATTTTAGCTAAATTATTTATTTCAGCTTTGTCATTTACAGCTGTGGGGTTATTCTTAATTTGCATTATTTCATGTATAATGCGTTTTCTTTGTTGATTTTCTTTTTTCAATATACTAGTTTGATTGTAGTTGAAATCATGTCCAGTATTATTTACATGTTTCTTTAATGCTGTTATATTTTTAGCGTATTTGTGACCTTTACAAACAAATTAATTTCCTAGACATGACACTTATAAAAACACAAAATAAAATTCATACTAAGTGGTACACTAAACAAACATGGACAGGACGATACACAAACTACCTATCTACACAACCCATACAACATAAAAAAAATGTAATTATTGCTATAGCCGACAGGGCTATTAAACTTACTAATCCACAATACCGCATTCATACACTACAAAAAGCAAAAAAAGCACTCATTAATAATAACTACCCAAACAACTTAATACAAAAAATATTTAAACAACGAATATACAAACATTATAACGGGCAAAATACCACTAATAGTAAATCAACAACGACACAATACATAACCTTCCCATACGTCCACAAACTATCAGAATCTATTCAACATATATTAAAACCGTACGAGTTCACTGTTGCACACAAAAATGACAATAATCTAAAAAATATTATGTACACTAAGCTTAAAGATAACATTCCTACATTAAAACAAACAAACTGTATTTATAAAATACCATGTAGGGACTGTAATAAATGTTACATCGGACAAACCCAACAATTGTTGGAAGAAAGAATTAAAGGTCACAAATACGCTAAAAATATAACAGCATTAAAGAAACATGTAAATAATACTGGACATGATTTCAACTACAATCAAACTAGTATATTGAAAAAAGAAAATCAACAAAGAAAACGCATTATACATGAAATGATGCAAATTAAGAATAACCCCACAGCTGTAAATGACAAAGCTGAAATAAATAATTTAGCTAAAATTTATTACCAAATTTTATAAGATAGTTTTTTACGGCAATGGCATGTATCTTTTCCACGACTTTTAGTTTATGTATTTTTTAGTATTTTTTAGTTTATGTATTTTTTAGTATAGAATGTTTTAATTTGTATAAAGAAAATCCATAATTAAATTTTATTCATAATTTTTATACAATTTGTTGACCTCGTAAAAGTAAATATTTTATATTAAATCGACACACAAGACAAAAAAAAACAGATTTTCGAAGCATTATTAAAAAAAATTTTAGATTTGTACGAAAAACGTTGAATGAACTCACTTCACATTTGCAACGCGAAAGACTAACACATAAATGTAAGTAATTTTACGCTTCATTTTGTATTCAAAAATTATTTGTTTTTAAAGTTTGGGCATGAAACGGGTTTCAAAATGTTTTGTTTAAATTCTCTTTTAATCTTAATGATGGTTTCATTTATTTTATTGGAAAAACAAAGAATTTTAACATGTATTTTATGCATAACTTGTGTTTTTTTTTGAGACTTCTGTTAAACAATAGTTATTATGTAAATGTATCTCATGTGGTTCGTTTGTTTTTCGTTTAGTGGTAATTGTAGTGATTTGTATTGTTTTAGTTATATTTCTGAAGAAGACAAAAATCTATTGTCGAAACGTAAAAATAAAAATAATAGTGTAAGTCATAAAACAGAACAGTTTTTATTTTATTCTACATAAATGCCAAAATAACCCAACACTGGTATAAAATAAATACCAAAAATCAAAATATATATATATATATTAGGGCGGGTCAAATTGTATGGGCCGATTTTTTTTTATGAAGCGTATAGCAAAAATGTAATCTATAGGTGATTCTGAGAAATTTTGCTCAAGAGACCATAGCTCTAAGTCGGATTTGGAGCCCCCCAAAATTTCAAAATAGAAATTTTTCCATATATACATAGAACAATTTAATTAAATTCGTCATAAAATCGGATAGAATTATAGTAGATTTCTCAATTTGGGCTTGTTTGAAAGGTATTTTTATCACCTTTCAGAATCTGTGGTTGATACCTGTAGAATAAGTCGTCAATGGCAGCATTGTTCAATTGAACAACTTTGTAACACTGAATAATGACGTTACAAAATAATGACGTTTACCACCACTAAACGTTGCCAAGCTTGCTTTTCCTTCTTCCTTAATCGTTCATCGTGCAATACGCACGCAGTTTGCCAAAATACTTAAATAAAAACTCGGTTATCACAATACCAATATTTACTTTCTTATACATTATGTATAAGTATAGGAATCATGAAAAATTTCGAACTCGAGATTTCAACGGATATACACGTTTTGAGGTCCCCTGAATCGTTTCTGACTATTTTCGGAATGACGTCTGTGTGTGTGTCTGTGTGGCTGTGTGGTACTGTGTGTCTGTGCGCGCTCTAGCGTCCAAACGATTATAGCTAGAGCTCTTCAACTTTAAACTTAACATTTGTATGTAGCAAGGAGGAAAACGTCCTATTTTGAACGCAATCTCTTAACCGGAAGTGATGGTTTACTCTTATCACCTTTTTCCATATCTCGAAAACGGTACACGTTACTGGAAAACATATTCTTACATAAATTATAGATATTGGGGTAATTACTGTGGGGAATTTGCAAACGGGGTTCTATATATACTAATTCAACACGTGTGCGCTTAAGGGATAATAGCCGCATAAATGACCGGGGAAATTCCGAATTCTGTGTGGTCGTTCGTGATGTTCTTGCCGTGTTTTTCCGCTTTTTTGATTTCTAGCGTTTCTAACAAATTCAACCGTTTGCCTTTGGTAGTTGTATGCAATGTTTTAAATTTATTTAGATCCGGGAAATTGTTCTTTGTTATGCAGGTCTAGATAATTGATCGTGCCATCTTCGTTGTTTTCTGTCTCTACGGTGAATTGTACTTGCTCGTAGAAGCAATTACCTAGACCTTCAAATTGGGAAAAAAGAACAACACCTGACCTTCGACATATTCAGAAAACATACTTTCTCAGACGCCATAACAAATGCCAATTCTTGTCAATTCAATATAAAAATGAGTGCCTTTCGGTCATGGATACACAGGCTTCTAGTATTGCCCCTATCGACTGCCAACTACAGAAGTTGAATAAAGAAGTTGAGATCCTGAAAGCCATTGTAAGAAACAATAATTACCATGAAAGCGTCATCGATCGGTTGATAAGGAAAAAACGTCAGAAGCTATTAACCAAACAATTGTACGCACCGGTGGAGGATGTCCAGCGCAATTATTGCTTTATCGATTATGTTCTTAAGTTTAGTGACAAAATCTCCAATAGGTTACGTCACAGCAACCTAACACCTATTAGTGTAAATAAAAAGAACTTGGGAACTAAATTGGTAAACAATAAAGAGAAACTAGACCAAACATAAAAAAGCGGAGTATACGAAATTAATTGTAAGGACTGTGACGCTCTATATATAGGTCAAACCGGACGCAACTTCAAAAAGCGCCTGAACGAACATAAAAATCTATTCTAAACAACGCAAGAACAACTGGCTTAGATGAACACTGCATAACAAAGAACCATTTCCCGGATCTAAATAAATTTAAAACATTGCATACAACTACCAAAGGCAAACGGTTGAATTTTTTAGAAACGCTAGAAATCAAAAAAGCGGAAAAACACGGCAAGAACATCACGAACGACCACACAGAATTCGGAATTTCCCCGGTCATTTATGCGGCTATTATCCCTTAAGCGCACACGTGTTGAATTAGTATATATAGAACCCCGTTTGCAAATTACCCACAGTTTAATACACTCTTTGAAACTTTAACCAAGTGTTTAATTTTTAAATTTTTTAACTATAATTTTAGATTTAGTCAAAGAGTGCAGTGATAATATCAAAGTTATTATGGATAATCAAGAACCATCAACATCTGCGGTGTCTTCGCAAATGGAAGCACCAACATCAACAAGTTTTGACTCTAGATTGACTAACATGCCTCATCAAGATATTGTTGTTTTTGGTTTATCAAGTGATTTAAATGATCTTAGTTTGCCTACTAAATGTGACATTTTAAAATATTATTTTTTTTTAAGTGATCGTGCTAAATTTGAAAACAAAATGTTCTCGTATAAAAATTTTACTCCTCACGTAACAGATACATTGATCCAAATTTGGTGTAAATTAAATATTGAAATCATTAATAGAAAGAGTGTTTTAAAAAAATTAACTGGTTTGCTTGATAAATACCAGAAACATGTACAACATAGAAACAAAAGAGATGAATTTAAAGCATTTGTTGATTCAATAAACGAATTATTTTATATTGGCAAATGTAATTGCAAATTAAAAACAACAGAATGCTCGTGTGGATTGATTCCAGAACATCTAAAAGAATTTATGATGGACCAGCATAATGTTAGAAAATTCACAATACCTGAATATACCTTGAATATTCAAGACGTTGCAGAAGTAGCTACAACAATACCAACACTTACAACTGGTACCGATGATCCAAGTTACAAACCACCTGAATTACACATGGATGAAGATGAAAATGAAGCAACAACAGAAGTTCCAGAAGCAACTGTTCAAATGAGACGAGGTCATTATACTCAAAGATACGATGCCTTAAATTTTGCTATGATGTGTGATAGATTCGGTGTTTCAGATAGAGTCGCTTCATGTTTAGCAACAGCTTTATTCGAAGATATAAATTTTAGAGATGTTCATGGTAATCTTGTTATTATGGATAAATCAAAAGTGGCTAGAGAAAAAGTTAAATCTAGAGATGCAGTGCTCCGTACACGACATACAAATTCTTCCATAACTGCATTCTCTTTCGATGGTAGAAAAAATGACTCATTAACTACAGAGAAAGTTAATGACAAATTTCATACCACTATGGTAAAAGAACCGCATTTAGTTGTTCTGAAAGAGCCCTATAATGAGTTACTTGGATATGTAAATTTGGGTAGTCAAGAAGATGCAAAAACCAAACACAGAAAACTGAATGAATTTTTCAACAATAAAACATTAACAGTTGATCAATTAATTGGCATATGCAGTGATGGTGAGCCAACAAATACTGGAACAGAGAATGGTGTTTTACGATTATTTGAAAAACAGTTAAATAGACCAATTCACTGGTTTATATGTCTGCTTCATTTCAATGAACTGCCATTTCGTCATTTATATGAAGCATTGGACAAAACAGTCACCAGTGGACCACGAGCAGCAAGTGGAAAGTTATTCAAAGCTATTCAAGAATGTGAGAAATTGCAGGTATGTAACACTTTATTTTATTTAATATCATCATTATTTATTGTCATTATTTTACTTTTTCGATTGGGATAAAGTTAAAATAAAATAATTGCATTTTAATTGATCTAAACATTTCATTTTTCAGGTAGTAGCTGATTTTGATCCAATACCACTGGAGAATATGCCTGCAATGATGGATCATGAACATGAGCTCGAACTATCAACAGATGTTAAATATTTATATCAAATAGCTAAAGCAATTTCGAATGGTATTGTTCCAGTTGATTTAGCTAACATTAAACCAGGACCAATTGCACATTCTCGTTGGTTAACCAAAGCAAGTAGATTACTACGATTATATGTAACAACTAATACACCATCGACCAATTTAAAAACTTTGGCAGTTTATATTATTACAGTTTATGTGCCAATGTACTTCAATGTGAAGTTTTATAACTCTGTTGTGTACGGCAGTGCACTTTTATTAAAATTTATACGTTGGACACGATACTTACAACCAAACTTTCGTAATATTGTAGATGGTGTAATTCAAAACAACTCATATTACGCACATCCAGAAAATATCTTATTAACAATGTTATTTGATGATCGAAAAGCAATACGGGATAGAGCTATCAAAAAGATTTTACACTATCGAGAACAATTGTACGATCCAACTAAACTCAGAGTTTACAAAAAATATATCTTAAATTTCAATGCTACCGATTATGTCAATATGGTTGACATGAATAACGACGATATATTGTTTGAACCAGCATTTACTCGACAGATTCCATATGATCACTTGGTAGAATACTTAGATTTCGTTGAACCACCACTGGCTGATCCACAAATTCCAATGCACATACAAGGAACAGAAAGACATGTACAATTATTAACGAGTGTTTCAAAACGAGTTATAGAAAAGAATCGTGAAGGAGTTATGGCAGTGACATTAGAAAGTCGTAAGAAAACTCCTCGAATGGAAAGTAAAAAGGACCTTAAAAAATAATATTACCACGTTAAAACATTAAATTGTAGGTCGAGAATAATATTTAAAAATAAATTGAATAAAAAATGTAAAAATAGTGTTTTCTTGTTGAAACCTTGAAAATGTTGATTTTTTCAAATCGATTTTCCTACAAAAAAATTGATCGTAATAAAAGTTTTTGGAAATTATCTGAACTTTTATAATCTGAATTCTGAATTTATTAGTTAAAAGTTCATTTTAGGCTATTTTTCGCTATCTCTACTAAAAATAAAAAAAATATTGGTATCAATACAGATTCTGAAAGGTGATAAAAATACCTTTCAAACAAGCCCAGATTGAGAAATCTACTATAATGCTATCCGATTTTATGACGAATTTAATTAAATTATTCTATGTATATATGGAAAAATATATATTTTGAAATTTTGGGGGGCTCCAAATCCGACTTAGAGCTATGGTCTCTTGAGCAAAATTTCTCAGAATCACCTATAGATTACGTTTTTGCTATACGCTTCATCAAAAAAAAAATTAACCCGCCCTAATATATATATATATATATATATATATATATATATATATATATACATATATATAATTTTTATGACTGATCAGTTCATCATCACACCTCGTGCAATACACATATGAAATAGTAACGAAGACATTATACATTGTCGAAACGTATAAGCACAATGATAATGATCAAATAAAATTGTGCATTATCATTCTTGATACAAAGCCATCTTAAACCCAAAAAAATATATATACATATATATTTTTCAACAAAACATAAAAATTATAAATATAAATTTGGCAAAAGTAAAAAAAAAAACCTCTAACAACATATATATATTTATACAGTGTGTTTCACTTAAGAGTGTAACACCCTCATATCTTTTTTATTTTTAGTCCGATTTTAGTATTTTTTTCCCAAACGTAGAATACTTATTGCTCTATTTAATCCCAAAAAACCAATTGTCTCCTTGAAATGCAAAGCAATCACTTTAGGGATTTTTTTATTGAAAAATTTTACTAGTAATAATTGTTCAGAATTGCCCAAAAACACTAAATCCAAAATTTCATGAAAATTAAAAATGTTAAAATTTTCTTCAAAAGCAATTCCCAATCGGTTAATATTATTTGCCGAGGTGGCTGCGCCTAAACAACAACAAATTTAAACAACTTTGACAGTTCAGGTTTTATTTCAAACAAAATTTTCACAGCATACTTTTTTCGGCGCAGCTAATATTTACGGACTTTTACGGAAAATTTTAACATTTTTAATTTTCATGAAATTTTGGATTTAGGGTTTTTGGGCAATTCTGATCAATTATTACTAGTAAAATTTTTCGATAAAAAAATCCCTAAAGTGATTTCTTGATTTTTGCCGTTTATTTTGCCATCGCAGGTTGCTTTGCATTTAAAGAATACAATTTGACTTTTTGGGAGTAAATAGAGCAATGAGTATTCTACGTTTGGGAAAATTACTAAAATCGGACGAACAATAAAAAAGATATGAGGGTGTTACACTCTTAAGTGAAACACACTATATATAAATATATATATATAAATATATATATATATAAACACACATTATATAATTATTGCACACTATTAAGTAAGTAAGAAAATTATTAACAAAAATCTACTAGAATTACCAATAATACAACATAAACACCAAGGAATTTATTAACCGAATTCGAAATCAAATCTGGCGGGATATATTATGCGACAATGCAGAGACTTCCTATGGAAAGTTACATGGTGTGATCACAGAGTGTTTACTTTTTCTAAAGTAATCACGAAAGACAGAAGAAATGCCAAACTAAACTGCTAAATTAAAACAGCTAGAAAATATGGTTGAAGCATCTCAAACTATTTATAGAACGCGAAAAGATGAAGAGTCAAAACATCGCTATAAGTTTCTAAAATCTTTTCTACATAAAAATTATACCAGATTCCAACAAAGTCAAAATTAAAATTTCATCATTAATGCAGTGAACAAGAATAATGCAGTGTAGAAGGTAATAAATAGAGAATGTGAAAAGAATAGCAACAACCAGTCGGCTGAGAGTGTGTTAACTGATGACGTCGTAAATAAGCATTTTGCCACAATTGGAGAAACGAATACAAAATACGTGAAGTCGTCAATTGATAAAGCAGTAGGACTTCTAATGAACAACAGAGAATATCCAGTAAATTATTTATTTAACTATACTACAATACAAGACGAAATATTAAACATCATTAACAATTTAAAACCCAAGACAACTGCAGATTTGTATGGCATGACAGTCCCACTTATGAAGCAATTAATTCCGTTCATCAGCGATATTCTGTGCAAAATCTTTCCGAAAAAACTGAAGATTGCAAAAGTAATACCGTTGCACAAAAAAACGACGTAAATAACTACCGCCCCATATCTATTTTGCCAGTTTTCTCAAAGATCCTTGAAACAATGCTGAAAAAATATCAATATGGCTTCAGAACCCACAGATCAACAATAACAGCACTCGTAGATTTGTTGCAAGGAATTGATGCCTTTGAAGATCGTAAGAATGCTCGCATTACTTGCTGTGACCTAAGTAAGGCATTCGATAGTATGCTCTATGTATGTCTCTACAGAGGCAAATATTAGTATAGGATTTCCACAAAGTACTATATTGGGTCCGTTGTTATTTGTGATATATATAAATAACCTTCTACAAAATGTGCAATGTAACAAAACGTCTTTATATGCTGACGATACTAATTTTCTGAACATTGCTAGCTCGGACCAACTAGAACTTTTAGAAGCAGCTTCTATCCAAGAAGCGGGAAAATGGTTTGATGTAAATGATCTAAAACTAAATATTGCCAAAACTAACGCAACATTTAGGAAATGTAGAAGAAGTGTTGAGCCGTTCTAGGTAATGACAGATACGAAAGAATACTTCACAATACCAATACTATGAAGATCGTTGACTGGTTCTCTGGATGCACTCATTACAAGCTACTAATCTCAACGATAATCAAAACATAATCAACAACAAATATCGAGGGATGCGCGTTTTCGTATGTATTTATTATTACTATTACCCATATAATGGTGAACACTCGTAATGTACCTATGTTATTTATTACCTTACTACGTAACCCTGCTAAACATGCTTTTATCCCCGCACTAATTATAAGAATTTAAGACGATGACAATGAAACTTAATGAAATGAAATTAAATAATGGACTAAAATACAAATTTTATGTTTATCATAACACGATTTGGATTGCACAAAATTCACACAAATCAAATATTCCTGTCGCCGACAATATAGTAAATACATACGAGGGCGACACTGAAAATATGTAGGATGACATGTTTCTAAAAACAAATGAAATTTCTTTTTATTTGACAGCTACTTTTAATATTTTGTGAGTTGATGGCCGTTTAGTTTGTTCGATTTGCTCTAATAACATTTTAATTATCTTAATTTAAAGATTTTGTATTTACCCAAAAATGAATTTGATAAGAGAACATTTCCGGGCTCTGATTTTTTAAGATTTTAAAACATCATTAACGCCTAAACAATGTGAAGATCGGCATTTGGCGAAGAAGCCCCATCTAAGGCAACAATTTATAATTGGTTCAACGATTTCAAAAAAGATCGTTATTTTCTTAGTCATGAATTTCGTAAAGCACGCCCAAGAACTACTGTTACTGATGAGAATATTGCCGCTGTTCGAGCAATGCTTGTGGAAGATCGACGGACATCTTATGATTTATTCGAGCGACATTGGATTGGGTTGGGTTGAGTTGGGTTGGGTTGAGTTGGGTTGGGTTGAGTTGGGTTGGGTTGTCGATGGATACCACAAAAAGAACAACATATTGAATGGCGCAGAAAACTCTGGAAAAATTCCAACGCGGTACTTCAAATTGGGTTTGGAATATTATCACAGGTGACGAATCTTGGGTTTATTGTTTATGATCCTGAAATGAAAAGTCAATCCGCTCAATGGGTCTTTCGAACAGAACCGAAGCCTATAAAAGAGCGACGAACTCGCAGTGCTGGTAAGAAGATAATTGCTAGTTTTTTTTTCTAAAACGGATCATATTGCTACTTTAGCATTAGAAGATAGACGTACCGTTACTGCCGATTGGTAGACAAATGTCTGTCTGAAAAAGTCCGAGAAAAATACCCTAAAGGAAAAATAATTTTACATCATGACAACGCCTCGTCACATACAGCAAAACTAACAACTGAGTATCTGGATGCCCTAAAAGTTAGCACCAGAATCCTCCATCATATAGCCCCGATCTAGCACCTTGTGATTTCCTTTTGTTTCCAAAAATTAAGGATAAAATGCGTGGAATCACTTTTTCGTCATTAGATGAAGCAATGGAATATTATAAAAACCTAGTTTCTGAAGTATCTCAAGAAGAGTTGCATTATTGTTTTAATGAAAATGAATTGACGTTCAAGTGGAAAATTTTGATAAGCAATAAAATCTTAAATTTTTTTTTAATGTTATTTAATCCTTTTTTGATTTTCTAGAAATTATCAGTGTCGCCCTCGTATATAAATATATTGTCTACGAAATGCTTACATATTTATAAGTTAGAATAATTTACAATGATTTACGTTTTAGACATGTTCATTTTCTGCCTACAAATTTAAGTTAAAATGTCATTACTTTCAATACGAATAATAAAGCTGATCTGAGGGGATGCAAAACAATGTAAAATAATCTTGCTACGTATTTGGTTACATAAATTGCGCGACGCAAAACGGCATGGTCGCGATAAACTCGCCCAAAGCGGAAATATCTAAGCTTTCATATCCTTGAAACTGTACGACGTGTGTGACGTCATCACGAGGATTCTTGCGGCATATAAATATACGGAATTGGGCCAAAAAAATGTACATCGTAGCACAAACCTCGGCAAATAAAGCGAATAAAAATCAAAACTCACTTACCATTTGTAGTCTTCGCCGTCTGACCATGCGCCGAAATATCGGAACAGTGCACAACACCCCGAGAAGCACTTCAGTCACCGATACAACACGATACGGGCCCCGAAATCACACACGTTCGGAAAACAACCGGTGACGTAAATTTTGATGCGTATCAAAACGTATCCGAAGAAAACTCGGTCGAAAAATTACAGCAGTGACGGCCCCGAAAGCACTCAACGTCAACTTAGATCACAAAACGAGTAACACACGAAAAAATGGTCCAAATCGACGTACGTTTCTTGCCCAGCTACGATTGGATCGTTTCGAAAAAATTCCGCCATAAATTTACTCGGCGAAATACTAAAACGCATCACCGGTCCAGAAACCACATCATACGTACCGACGCGCACTCAAGCCGTATAAAATGATCCAACACGCACTATCGGCACTAAACGCCACTTCAGATTTAAAATTTTCGATAAAATATCAGTCCAAACGAATGTCAAATAGCGACGTCCATTTTTGCTGCGCTAGCAACACGAACTTATCCAAAGCCAACTTAAACAGGACAGCCGTGCATTACCCTAGCGACGTCGCCAGCAGTACTCAACGCAATCTTGGATCGCAAGGATGTAATCGCCGTGGACCGACGTTGGAATAACTACCGAGTCAAAACAAATTTACGAGTAACACATGCCCGAATAATTAATACCAACGCAACGCGGTACGTTTCCTGCACAATTATGATTCGATTGCCTCCAAAAATTTCGCCACAAATTTAGTTGACGAAAAATAAAAATGCAGTCGCCGTTCGAAACGAACAAAGATGTTTTGCTCGACAAAGCTAACTATGTATGTAGAAGTCGTTATACCCAGAAATATTACCCTGATAAATTTTTTGGACATTTTCGAAACCACCAAATAAAACAATTTATTTGCAAACAAAATATGACAAAAAGTGAAGCAAAATAAATGCATTCTTAAAGAGGAAAAAATTAAATAATATATACAAATAAAACGACATAAAACCGAAAGAAGAAAATAAGAAATCTATAATAAAATAAAATCTATTTTTTTATTAAGATATTCACTTAATAAATTATTTATTTCTTCCATACAATACTTCGATATGTTTCATTCAGTTCTTCGAATTGTTCTAATTTTGCTTCTTCTAAGTTTATAATTATCTTCTTTCAATTTTGCAGATCACGGTTTTTCTTATTTTCCCTGTTGTTTCGCATGTGGCTGTACGCTCTAAGGAGGTGTTTCGTTTTCATCAAGTGTAGTAATAACAAACGGTTTTAAGGATGAAATCAAGAATGATGGATTCACTGTTTCATCACTAGTAAGAATTTCATCGATGAACCTAAAGTATTCCTAATTTCGCCTCACCCGACCAGTTTTTTTCACTTTTTCTTTGTCTGCCCTATATATTATTTTTAAGTTCCTAATTTTTTGTCGCACGTATGTCACATTGTGCCTTAAGTCGTTCATTTTTTATGATATTTTGATCCAGATATTATTATTGGATTTCTAAAATTTTTCAGTTCCTATTTTACAATAATTTCGCTACATTATCTTGCCATTTAAAAACTTCTCCTGAAGCTAATGGATGTTCGTTAATCGTTGATTTTTTTATGATATTTTGATCCAGATATTATTATTGGACTTACACCGTTCTTGAATCTTGAATTTCAATACTTGAAATTTCATTGTGTTTCGTTGGTTGAATTCCTTAAAACATGGAATTGTGGAACAGAGTTGTTCTTCATTTTCTTGAAATAGAGATTTGACGATGAAAGGTTCATAGTAGTAGTAGTGTAATTTATTTTTATTCAATTTAAAATTAAGTCATTTTGAAATTGGTCCGCTGCTGGATTGTGAACCCAATATCGATTAATAATTAAATTTACCGATGAAAGAAATTGCGACAGATTTTTCTGTTTCCGTTGGAATTATGGGGAGGTATTTAAACTCAAGTTGTGGGGTTGCCATTGTGTTTGTTATCTTTATAAACGCGGTTACTAAATAGTTTAAAATAATATCGTCGATTTGTGATTGTGAACCCAATATCGATTAATAATTAAATTTACCGATGAAAGAAATTGCGATAGATTTAGGTTTTAGTTTTTTGGTTGTTACACCTTAAAGTTTGCTGACCTATATGTAGGACATTGGGAACATTGTATTTTTCATAGGGGATTTTCTCTCCATGAAGCTTTTGCGTTGATAGAGGATGATGATATAGATGTGGATAATATAACTACATTCCCACCCAATAATGCATGTGGAGACATCACAGACGAAGATTCCGGCGATAAAAACTACGTCGATATAAATAATTTATCGGCTTCGCTAATGCAAAATGAGGTGGAAATTGTAAACAAAATCAATTTTGATAGTGACACAGAGGATGATATCCCTCTCTCTCTCAGATTAGAGAAACGCGTATAAAAACACAAAAAATTTAAGAGAAATAAAAAATATAACTATAACTATATAACAGACTTGTCCGCCAAGGATGCTATTTTTGAAAAACATGAGGATGGCGTCGACATAGATGAGCGTAATCCTACGTCTCTTTTTTACTCTTTATTCGATGATGAGCTAATAGAAAAACTTACGGATGAGACAAATCGGTACGCATCACAAAAAAATAGTAATGAAGTAATTTTGCTTAGTGGATTCGTTCCTCTGCCTAGAAGAAGAATGTATTGGGAACGCTCGAAAGACTCCAATAATAGACTTGTTTCCGAAGCGATAGCGAGAAACAAATTTGAGTTTATTTTGTTCAACATTCATTGCCAAGATAACAACTTCATATATCCCTCTTCGCGCATTTGAATAAAAAGTTTATGGAAAATGCTTATATTGAAGAGGAACATAGCGTAGATGAAGCCATGGTTCCATACAGAGGTAGACATGGTTGTAAGCAATATATTCATGGTAAACCGATTCGTCATGGCTTCAAACTATGGGTAGGTACTACTCGATAGGGCTCTATAAACTGGTTCGAGCCTTACCAAGGTGCTTCTACAAATATCAGTGAAACTTACTGTCGTACTTGAATACGCCGATGTCTTGCGATCAAAATGGAAGAACCGAAAAATTCATTTGTTATTTTATAACTTTTTTCTTCCATCGCTTTGTTAGAAAATCTGGAGAAAAAGAATATATACGGCAGTGGAACAATTAGAGAAAACCGCATTCCTGGAAGTACTTTGCGCGAATCTAAGGAGATGAAAAAAACTATACGCGGCAGTTATGACTTCATCAAAATTATGAATAGCAATATAATTTTTATGAAATGGAATGATAACAGTATTGTTACATTCTGTTGTAATGCAATCGGAGTGAATCCCAAAAAGAGAAGAAATTTATTCAAGTAGAACAGCCCCGAATTGTGAAATATTATAATAGGAGCATGGGTGGAGTCGATCGTTCCGATCAGAACATAAGCTTATACCGCACTGCTATAAGAGGAAAGAAATGATACTTTCCCATCATAGCATACTGGGTGGATATGGCGGTACATAATGCCTGGCAGATTCACAAGCACAATGGGGGAACTATGGATCAATTGCCTTTCAGGAGAAGTATCGCCAGTACTCTACTCATTTAATATAAAAAAATGTCCGGTTGACCAAAGAGGTCATCCATCGCTTAGCCTATATAATGAATTGCGTTATGATCGATTGGAGCATTGGCCATCAAATCGTAATTGTACCGATTTAAATTTTATTGCAGGGATGAATTAGTAAAAATTTGAAATATATTATTTTTACATGGCTACTAGGTATTCCGCATTTATCGTTATTGTTCAAATCAATGTTTTTTAATAATTTTACCCCAAGTCGATGATTTGTAATCTTTTGATCTTGTAAATTGTATTATTCTCAAAAATCGATTTGATATTTCAGGCGCACGTTATTGAAGGCGAATTGTTCAAAACCTACCTCAATCTAACTAACATGTCAGTAAGAAGAAATCTCGAGAGTATAAGGAAAAAACCGAATCGTAACCGGTAATTTAAATATATTGAACATTTGAAAATAATCTAGTCTCTAAATGTTTTTAAGGTGGGTGGCATCCGCAACAACAGTAAACGCATTCTACTCGGCTTCACTCAATAGTGTCAGTAAGTTTTCAATTCTTTATGTTGTTATAAAATGTTGAATGTTTGAATCATTTTGCAGCATTTCCAGCTGGCATACTAAAACCGCCATTTTATGATAATGGAATACCGTAAGTGACTCCCACGTCAATGTCATTTTCTTGGCTATATATACAAATGGCAAATCGATGAATTTTATTTCAGATCATTAGATTATGGTTCAATTGGTGCTATAATGGGACATGAAATTACACATGGTTTTGATGATCAAGGTAGTTATGATATGCTAGCAATTAAATATGTTCTATACTTTCAATATACACTGCCTTTGAAATAAAATAGACCAACCTAAACCATAGAATGATGACACTTGGTGAACATATCTAGTGCACGTAGAAAAACAAAGATTACGTTTTGAAGCCAATCTGTCAGAAATGATCTCTTTAGTTTGACACACTACTATAGCACAAACTTGTAGAGGTTGGCACGAAGACCACTTAGAACTTCGTCGTAGAGGTGTTGAACGACGAAAAATGACGCAAGAGCGAGAAGATCGGCTATTAAAGCGAAATGCAGTTAGAGACCCGGAAGAACCATCACGAGCCGTTGGAATAAATTGGATAAGAGCAATTGGCCATATGCCATATGCATATCGCCGAATACGCACGTTTGGACTACGTTTTTGTCGTCCTTATTTTCGTCTTCCTCTAACAAGAGAACATAAAGCCATCAGCCTTCACTGGTGCCAGGACAGACAATATTGGGTTTCTGAATGGAATGAGATCTTCTTCAGCGACGAATCAAGATTTTGATTATGGCACTGTGACGGACGTTCGAGTATTAGGCGACCTAGGGGTCAGAGGCAAAGTTTAAAATTTGTTCAACGTCGCCATACGGCTTTAACTCCTGGGGTTATGGTATAGAGGATAATACACTGTGGAAGAAGATCTCGTCTGGTATTCATTCCAGGCACACTAAACGCCAGACGTTACATTGATTTACTACAAAACCTTCCAGGAGCAGCCTTCCAGTAAGATAATTCGCGGCCTCATACTGCTCATGTAACGTCAGCCTTCCTAGAAGAAAACAATATCAATATGTGGCCCTGGCCTCCAAGATCACAAGACTTATTCCCCCATTGAACATGTCTGGGATATGGTGGAACGAAGATTGCTGCGTTTACCCCATCCTCCCAATACCTTAGAGGAGTTGCGTCAACAGTTACAGATAGCCTGGGATGAGGTACCTCAAGAGTATATCAATAATCTAATTTCCAGTATGCCCAGAAGGGTTGTAACGAATTATTAACTTTTTAATTATTAAAAGTTATCACTTTTTCTTAAAAATGTAATCTTTTGGTTTTCTACGTGCACTAGATATTTTCATCAAGTTTCATCATTCTACGTTCAGTAGTTCGGGGTGGTCTATTTTATTTGAAAGGTGTATGTTAACGCATTGACAAGTTATGAGCTGTTTTGAGCTTTTGTGCAAGTATCATATTATCATGTCCCACAGTTGCGTAATTCTGAACATTTATTTTTGTAGGGCGCAGGTACGATGAAACTGGTAATTTGAAACAATGGTGGTCTGCCGATACACTAAAACACTACCATGAAAAAATCCAATGTATTATTGATCAATACAACGAATATTGGATGCCAGATTTGGGAACCTCTTTCAAAGTAAGTAGGGACAAAATGACTAGATTTCCATCAGAATATTGACGATGACCATCTACCATTGCGGAAACCACTCTCCAAAATTAATTACATTGTACCCAGAAATTTAATGTAAATTAACAAAAAAAGTTCAAACAACGTTTAGGAACTTTACGTGGGTAATGCTTTCCAAAGAATGCACTCGGTTATGCGCTCCTTCGCACACTTGATGTACTTCAAATTGAAAGGTATTATAGTGGTATTTCGTTCCGCTAGAAAACGTTGGAGAATAATATGAGAGGGATTCGGCTTAACCCAGGAGGTAAAGTAAGGGACTCTGAGGCCCGGAGGCATATTAAACTAATTATAATTCTTACACCGTTGATTTATTGTTACTAAAATGTTGAAATAAATAAGTCCGGAGTAAAAATAAGTACGTCTTTTACTAATGATGATTTTTTTGTTATTACTAAATTATACATAATGTAAAGACGTGAATTGATCGTAACAAAGTATATATAAAACGTGCAGATATTATTAAAAGGACAATCAACCTCTTCTCCACTTGAGGAGTCATTTCGCAAAAATGTATGCTAGTTTAGACATCGGACCGATTAATTTTTACGACGTTTATGAAACAGAAATTTTGTTGATTTGCATAAATCAATATTTTTAATCTTAATTTCAGATTTAATAGGCGTATCGAATGAGGGTTCATCCTGTTTGACCCACATTGCATGTCAATAAAATTAATCTGGCTCCAGTACACTCATTTTAAACTCGTTTGTTACGAACAGCTGTTAAACGAATGGGAAAACGTTTTAAATAATATCTCCCTGATGATACGAAAGCCGATAACATTTTCAGATGACCAAATAAATTAAATTTTATAACTGTAAAATGGCGTGCATTGTAAGTGCACTTTGATGTTTCAGGTGCACGGTTTCAACACGCAAGGAGAAAACATAGCAGATAACGGTGGTCTTCGAACCGCATACGAAGGGTACAAGCATCACAAGACGAAATCAAGTTTTTCGAACCATCGCTTTCCCGGGCTCGCAAATATAACAACTGACCAACTATTTTTCCTCGGATTCGCGCAGGTTTGTTTCGCTAAATTCGCTTTGTTTTATCACGTCCGATCTTTTAGTTAAATTTATAGTAATTTATTTTGTTTTTAATTAGATTTGGTGCGGAAATTCAACACTCGGGGCACTAAAGAGCAAGCTAGTTGACGGAGTGCATAGTCCAAATCGAATTCGTGTCCTTGGCACTTTATCCAACTCAAAGGAATTTGCTGAAGCGTGGAAATGCCCTAAAGGGAGCCGCATGAATCCCATGAACAAATGTATTCTGTGGTGATTTTAAGCTTATTTAATTTAATGACGTTTACTTAAAACTACTTACCTAAAACTTTGTTTCGTTCCTTCGACACCATTCTTTTTTTTTAATTTACACGATTGCAATATTATGATAAAAAATAATTGAATTGTGATGATTTGAATTAATTAAATATAAAAAAAAGTCATAGTTCATAGATATGAAACTAGTTTGGATCAAATAATTTTTGGTAAAATTAAAATCTCCAGATGTTCACAGCGTTTATGGGCGTTTTCTTGAAAACACTGTTACTTAATGTTAGTGAATAAAAGTACACCCGGGAACAAAAATAAAGGCCAACCGGTGCCTCAGTCGCATCCATTTAACCCCTGCACACTCCGTAAGAGATATGAAAAAATCACATCAACAAATTTGTAGAGAATTGCATTCATATTGTTAAATAAAAGTAAATATTTCAACAAAGATTCCACATATCCTAGAATTATATTTTTATTGGATTTGTTAGAATTGATTTATAAAATTATAATTATAAAAAACTGGGTTAATTAATTGTGATATTGTTGTAAATTTATTTAAGAAAATGTTTTATTGTACAAGTGTTTTAAATAAATAATAGAGATACATACATCATCGTTTCTTACCCTAAATCTTGCTTTTCATCGACCAGGATAAATATTTTGAGTTAAACTAATAAGTGGAGCTTCAATTAAACACGAAAGCTTATACATATGGACTGACTAAATCTTGTACACAGTTCATTGTGGTTATTGTTCTTATTTCAATTTGCTTATATACTCACTAACATTACAAGTGTTACACCCAGAAAGAATAATTTCTTCAACTTGATTTTTTGGCAACAGAATGGCTTTATTTAAAGCAGGCTATGGTAACAATGTCAACATTTTGATTTTTATAATTGTTTGCGAATTTTTTTTTTCTTTTTCGCCTCCGCGTAATAATGTAAAGCGCAAAAAATGCCTCGACGACCAGAAATCCTACCGCCAGAGGAAATTAAAATGCAGCAGCTGGAACTCAAACGAAGAGGAAAAGAAAGATCATCGAAAAAACTTTGTTAGGCCAACGGTACAACACTTATAAGAAATGCATGAAGCATGAAACAAATGTAGAAGACGACAATTACAAATATAGAAGAAAAACATTTAAATAATTAATAAAAATGGAGAGGAATGAAGACCTACTACAGGAAAAAGACATTTAGTTTATACTTTATTGAGATACTTTATCCTCAGTTAGAATCTCGATAGCAGCAAGAAATACGAAGTCGCTTAAATTAGACTGAAGTTGTGAATTTAGCTAAATTATTAACCGTTTATGACGTTTCTCGCAATAATAAAAAAATCATTTGTTACTACTTACTTGAAATCCGTTGAATATTACACAAAATCAAAAAAAAAAAGAAAATTTGTCGTTGAAGGTATAATCTCAATGAAACTGACAATTTACAATCACTATAGCCAGGAAAAAATGCATATTTTACAATGAACAGTTCAATATGGCCTCAATAACTTATATCTAGCGATCCATGATACTATGAACGACTTCGTGTCTTTTACCATGTAGAGAACACTTCTGTTCATTAATTAATTTCGTTCTGTTTGAAAATGTCGATATGGTAAACGGCTCGAAAAATAAATTATTATATAATAAATAAAT
Organism: Geotrupes spiniger; assembly: GCA_959613385.1. Classification (NCBI taxonomy): domain Eukaryota; kingdom Metazoa; phylum Arthropoda; class Insecta; order Coleoptera; family Geotrupidae; genus Geotrupes; species Geotrupes spiniger. Next base: position 6,744,175 of record OY390741.1, read on the forward strand.
ATATATTATATTTTTCATTAAATACAACGAATTTTATGAAGCAAATAATATTGATAATGTGTCATATTCTATATAGATTTGGTTTGGAAATTGTAAACGCTCCATCGTTAAGGGCCACATTGATATTAGTCGCTTGAGTTTTAACGATTGAAATTGTTAAAAAAATACAAATATACACAAATTTTTTGGAACGTGGACATACAGTAACAGGGTCATACTATGCCAACTTAATTTCAAGATTGCATGATTGTGTCAAGGAAAAAGGACGGGGAAATTTTAGCAAAGGTTTTAGCAAGACTACACTCCTGTCCACAAAATCCATGTTGCCATTGGCGGTTGTAATACTATACTGTAATTGGGATATGAACTAATCCACAATCGACCCAATTACAACACTCATCGATTAGTAATTCGCATTCTGCAAACGGTCGTTGTTTTGATTTCATTTGTTACACTTGCCGTCAGCAATAATGGAAATAATAATGCGTATTGAGGACAATTGATTTGGAAAGCCTCTCACGATTAATATAAATATCCGCTTGCAGGGCTCGAGGAGGAGTGATACATAGTTAGTCCTGTATAGATAGTCGATAGACAATCATCGACAGAGGTCCGTCGATATATAGTGCGAATAGTAGTACGTGCATAGTTTGCAAAGCGTAACGACAACGCTTGGCTGTAGCGACGCTGCGAAACGAACAACCTTACAAACGAAGCAACTATAAAGAGTTTTAATAAATACATACATAACAACTACCGGCGAGTATCATTTACGGCAAGCCCTAACTAGTAATATTTCATGGCCACCCTTCCAACCGAACCGACGTAAAATTTTCTGGAGCTAAACGAGTTAAATGGCGATTCGAAGATTACAACAATTCCTCGATGGATTCTAGGCTCGAGAACGGATAACGGAACCAGAAAGATGGGCTACAAGAAGCCATTACATGGCTATCGGTGCAGGACTAGAGGACGTAAGAAAAACAAATCATCGCAGGACGACCACGGGAAGCGTAGGAAAGTTCTGGGAAGAAAGTGTAAGTGGACAAAAAACAATTTAAGTAAGAACTTTAAATTAAAATATGAATAATAGATTATATAAATTTGATTAGTATGGGTAAGAATGATTTAAAGATATATCGTTAACTTTTCTTGCATTAGATTCAATTGGTTAAACGCGAAAATATTTAGTCGGAAAAGGCATTGTATATTTTTTTGAAACAATAATGTGACTGGCCAATCGAATTATTGTTTAGGTCGTTAGAACCTTTAAAGTAAAGTAAGCGCTGACTGAAAAATTAATCAATGTAAAAAGGGTATATCTCGAACGAAAGGTCTGGAGATAATGTAAAATAACTGATCAGCTTATGCCCTAGACGCTAAATTGAGGTTTTTGCAGGGAATGAGTAAGGACAGGTATCCCACCATCACGCTTGAAAGAATGCGATAAAAATAATAATAATAATAATAATTAAATACCCAATTGCTAATGATCAAATAAAATTGATTTATAAATTAAGCAAAAAAAACATTAAAATTGACTCAAAAAAAAAAACGAAGATTCATTATAGGAAAAGAAATTGTAAAGTTGAAACAAAATTAACGCAATCGAATCTAAAACGCAAAAAAAAGTTAAGTTAAGTGAAAATATAAGTAAAATTTTATGTAATAATGTTTGAAATGGTCAGTTATATGTTAAGTTATATATTAAGAAAATAAGTTAATGTATACTCGGAATTATGAGAAGGTGCGTGCACGTCATCGATGCTTGTTTTATAATGCCAACATGTAGAAATTATAAAATGCCTTTTTTTGTATTGGAATATGGAGTGAAACCAGGCCTATTTACAAGGCGATGCGAAGCAATGTTATAGATATTATTATTATCACTTAGTTTTCTATATTTGTCATGAAAAAGACGAAATGAATTTGAATCTAGGGTATTTGATGTCGTAAAGATCGACGAACCGTTTCTGTACGTTCTAGTACGTTCACATACGTAGATCAATCGACGGGCGTAGTATCTGAAAATTGCTAGATTTAAGTGCATAAAATAAGAGTTAAACTATATACGAGTAATATAGAATAAGGTTTGAATTGATTGTTGAACATACCACATATTCACCAGATCTGGCCCCTAGTCATTTCGTTTTATTTCCAAAATTAAAAGAATATCTTCGTGGGACCAGATATTACGACGATAATGTTTGCAATTTGTTTCCTGCTGTGTTAAGGACTGTAAATATTGATCTCCTCTCGTAAATATTATAAAGGTCATAAATTAGTAAATCAGTAAAAGCGTTAAATAAAATAACAGATTTAACAACTACGAAATACGACGCTAAGACGAGAGTAGAACTTTTAGAACGAACCGCGTAGAGAGATTCAGCATTGTAATATTGCTCCGAATAATAAATGTAAATAATTGAACAAATAAGGATGTTTGTTGTAGAATTGAGTTAGATAAGGTATGTAGAATATTAAAATTGAATTAGGAATAATATAATTATAAAATAGAACTCGATATAATAGGCTTTAATACATTAATATAATTTAAATCGTAAAGTATTTTCAAATCCACAAAAACTTCGCAATGCGAGAGCAGTGGGCGGGGTGACTCACGGCACCCGGTCCGTCCGAGTCGAGTTGAAGTCGACTTGATGCTGCAAAAGCCCGCGAAAATGTCACCTTGGCAACAATTGCGTCCAACCAGCTTTTAGAACCTACTTGGCAACTGCGATCCGTTTTAAACAACCAATAGCTACTCTGGATGACTTTCGGTAAAATTTAGATTGAATGTAAAATAAAATAATGTGAAATAGCATCGGGTATATAAGCAGACCAGCATTCGACTCAAGTCAATTATATATATAAGTGAACATTGAGGTGTAAGATTCGACCATCTTTCGTGTAAATTTTACATTTTGCTGTCAGATTTGACAAGACACATTTTTAATTTGGATTGTTTTTGAACTTAATTGCAGCAATACTTTTATATGTTGACACTGGACTTTTGACAGTCGTCTCTTGTTTAGTCTCCGCAAGGTGTTAGACAAGGTATCGTCTCGTCAGTGTTCTGTTGTCAGTGGTTCGTTAGGAGTGATTGGCTCGCGCCAAGAAGTTTTGATGGCCACTACATGTAAAGGTATTTCAACATCTAAGGTTCTTGGTAATCGCTACTGACGAAGGGTAATAACCCAGAAACAATATTGTCTAGCGATCCACCAGTTAGTCTTCATGGACCTGTTTTAATTAATGTTCACTACACCATTGAGGTGTAAGATTAGACCATCTTTCGTGTATATATATATATTTCCTTGCTAATCAATCAAAGAGCTTAGACAGAGCAACGGCAATGTGAAGTGTGTTATTAGAGTCAACAACGACGTTCTTACGCTGACCGTACACTACACGTGGGTCAGGTTTTGCAATGTACGGCGTAGTAGCGCATATTCAAAGATCCACAATGATTTATTTCACTCTTTGTAGTTTTTGTAATTTTTCGATAGGCAGCGAATCATATTTTTTAAGGCTCTTCCGAAAATATTGTCAACAGTATCACTGTCAAAGTTACTTAATTAAATTCATGCCCATAAACCTGTGGTTCGTTAGTGGTGTCCATTGTATTTCATTTAGGATTAAATTAAACCAAAGTAAATATGAACAATCCGAATCAAATGACAAAAAAAATGTATTGACGTCAGCACCGCTAATTATTACATGAGCGGTGATCAAATTAATATAATTATCTACTATGCTGTGTAACAGTAAACATTGCCAGAGAATATTCATAAAATTAAAAACCGTATGTCGATAAAATTAATCTATATAATTTATTTATACGAAAATTATAAAAGTCATTATCGCAATGTCATTTCTAAATGTATTAGTTATATTGCTAAAGTAATTAATTTATTACATCAATCTTTTGTCGTTGTACGATAAATTCATTAATCAATAAATGAAAGCGACTTTATAATAGCCATGCAACACGCTAAATGCATTGAAACATGTTGACATAATTATTGTAAAAAAATTGCAGAGGTTAACTGAACCTAAAAATAAATTAAGGCTATAAATAGAATTACCGGTTGCACTCTTGACTTACTTTTGTGACTCATTTTTAATTCCATCTAATATATTTTAATATAATATTTATTTAGTTTCACATTGAATTAACGTGTTAACCGATGTTAGATTTAAATTTGAAAACTACGTGACAAAAATTCAATCAATCCCAAACGCGTGCTTATTGAAAACAAAGAAATGATAGGGATTGAAACTATAATTAACTATTAAACATGTGCTTTTGACAAAAAATTGATAAACGTTTTTTAATGCTTTGGCATCCTTAACGGCATTGTATACACGCGATGCGCTTGCGTATAAGAAACATCCCCTGCTACTTTCAACAACGGAAGCTGATGACAGTTGCTATCTTAGCTGCTATAAAATCAGGAGCGACAATTTCATAAAACGTTATTTGACATTAGTTCATATTTAAAAGTAATAAAAGCAATGGTAAGTTACGTTTCAAAATCAATCACTTTGCTTAATATATTCACCCCACAATTTTTATTTAGCACGCTCATAAACTGGTGTCAACTTAGATTAAAAAATATAAGGGAACGGAAAGCATTAATCGTTTAATTCGAAATTAAGTGCGATAATGGTAAATAACACAGGTCAAATAATAGCCTCATAATTCACTAACAATTTCATTGGAAAAAACGAAAATTTAAAAATGTTTCTACCCCTAAAGTCATTTTTAATTCCCTAGCAAATAAAATATTTCCGATCCAAATTTTTTGCTTCTATTTAATATTTTTTTGTTAGTTCCCTTAAAAAAATAATAAAGGTTATATCTTAGAGACAGTGCGGGGAACGTATCCAAATCTAAATAACTCACTCAAGAATTAATAAAATATTTCTGAACAAAACTTTGCTTCTTTTTAAAATTTTTGTATAAGTTGCCTATCAAAATTTAATTAAACTTATATCTTGGACGCAATATGGACAATGCATCCAAATTTAAATAACTCACATTCTATAATTAACCAAAAATTTAAATTGGTTATAATAATTTATAACCAATTGGGGAATGCTAAATATGTTCAGTTTGGTGTCCTTTCTGGGACGTCCTTTAAATTTTAAAACTGTTGAGTTGCAATTCTGAGGACCTATAATTCAATCTCATTTATTTCTGACGCGTGTTACTTCAAACAATATATTGAACTGTTTATGGTAAAATTAAATCATAACCAATTACATCAACCCTATACTTTGAGTTAAAAAATTGCTTACGTTTTTAGAAAATATGTGAATAATTTGTGACAAAATCGATTACATTATAATAATTAAATAGATTGTCACGCCGCGTGATCAATAGCGTCAGGAAATATAATCTACGAATTTAATTAAAAAATGACTTTATTATAATATATAAAAAAATCAATGCAGGTATAGTCATATATCTATGAAGTTTATGTCCTCGTTATTTGGATTAAGGAAGAGCGTGTCTTGGTACGACCATAGGACTGTGAGACCACGCAAATATAATAACGTGATTGTTGCATGATATATTAGTTTAGTCATTTAGTTACATTCCAAATTGTTTGCTGAAACTTTATATAGTTTCGCATTATGTCATAAATACCTCTATTTAATTCCGTAATACGTTTTGTATTTCTTTAATTGCGTTTTCCGTGTTGACAAATCCAAGTTTAATTACTTAATGACTAAATGGTTGTGTATTTAAAATTAATTGTAATCGTAAATTATTCAAATTAGGATTCAGGATTTACTATTTCATTTAAAATATAAAGTATATACTTGGATATAGAATAGGTAACAAGGAGCAGAATAAGTTAAATAATTGACATGAAACTTTGAACGATAGAGATAACACGGGAAATAAAAGTAAACCATTAAAAATGTTAAACAAAAATAATCGTGAAGTTTCTGAAGTTTCCCTAATTATGTTATTCCTTCCAAAGATCTCGAATTATAAAGATCCTGATGTTCCGCAAATAGTATTTATAATTAGGTCCAAAACAAGCAATGACTGTATGCACGTCTCTTTTTAAAATAAAATCGTTCCATTTCCTTTCCATTCATAATACCTGATCGAACACACAGTTTTCAATTCATTAGAATTAAAAGCCCATATAGGTCCATAGGCATTATTAGATTTTTCATTCATGTTTCACCAATAGAATATTTTACTTATGTTTGACCGTTGGTTTCCTTTAAAATGTTTTAATTGTTTTTAAATAAATATAAAAATGTGCTTTACGAATGTTTTTTAACAATACTCGCCTGGTTTCTTTATTGTAATAAAGTTTTTTATTTTTATGTTATTGTTTTTAGAATTATAATAATTATCTTATTGATAAAACGTATATTTGCTTGCACGCAGTTTTAAAAGCACGTCAAAATTCTACACAGGGTTCAAGAAAAACTTAAATGTATTATAAGTGTTTATGTAAGCTTTAGGGTGCTTCCATACTCATTTATAAATGCACAAAGTCGTCGCCAAGATAGATAATTTAATATGGAGTGCTAACTATTTTTTAATGTTTTATGTTTACACATGCGTGTCCCTTTCCCGTACGTCCCCCTGTTCTCCCTCTTCTCTCCACTCCTTTTCTCTTTTCTCCTCCCTCCATCTCTTTATTTTCTTCATTATCGCCAATCCACCTCCTGTCACGTCCAAAAGCTTTTTCCAGTTTCTTTCCTTTATTTTATCCTCCCTACTCCATTCTATCCCCTCACACTCCTCTATCCAATGCTTCCGCTCATGTGTCCCCCTTCGCAGAACTCGCATCTTCTATATACCTCGTCCATCCAATATTTGTTATTTCTCTCCTCACTTCCGCACCTGAACCTCGCTATCATTTTTTCCTTAATACCTCATTTTTCCTTCTCTTCCTTGGGCCTGTACCTGCTTCCATCTTTCCACGATTTCTTTCTCCTTCCCTTCTCCCCTTAACTCTTCTTTTCCTTTTTCTCTCGTCACCATCTCCCTTAACGCCATCTTCCCCAATCTCTCCTCACCCTCCAACCACATCCCCAGCTCATATCTAACTACCCGTCTGCCAGCCTCTATTGCTATTTTTTCCTGTCCTGTCTCCTACAATACCACGTACCACTTTTTCAAGTCTTCTTTCACGGCCCCATACATTAATATTAGTAGTCTTATATCTTTTACTTCACAACGTCTTTACTAGCCATTCTTCAGCTTTTCTAGCTTCCTCTGCTACATGTTTCATATGTTCGATCCAATTATTCCCGTTTGTCCATGCTGTGCCCAGATACATCCACCCATCTACTTCTTCGATCTCTTCACCTTTCCAATCCATTTTCACCCGCTTTCTTTTCCCCCCCACCTTTTCTGAACACCATAATCTTTGTTTTTGAAAGGTTTATTTCCATCTTCATTTTCTCTAGATATATCCCCAACGTTCTCCCTGCTCCCTTTAATCCTTCCTCCGTCTCTGCCAACACCGCTATGTCGTCAGCGAATGCTAGCGTACATATCCTCTTTTCCCCTATCCCCCCCCCCTTAACCTCTCCTTAACACTTCTTCCCACTCCGATGTATATATATTATATAATTTCGGGCCCAACGGGCACCCCTGTCTCAGTCCTATTGTTTTGAACTTTCCCGTTTTCTTACTGCCTATTCTCACCTCGCACCATGTTTCTTCATATAGCTCTTCTATCTTCTTCCTTAGTCCTTCTGATATTCCCACTCTTTCCATCGTCAATGAACAACACATACATATTCCCTCTTTTCCTTGTCCTTTCCTTCTCTGCCAAGTAGTTGAGTAAAATCCCCATTCTCTCTACTTGCTTGTCCAATCTATCATCGATCTTCCATTTGGGCTCACGTAAGTGAATTCCCCTTCTCCATCCCCCCATTTCCCTCCATTTAACTTGCTCCATCTCCCGTCTTCCAACGACTCATTTAGTACTTTTTCCTCCGCATTTATTATTTCGTTTTTTGACCTCCGTTCTTCTCTCCCCTCTCTCCCTCTCCATCCTGCCACTTTTTCCACTCTTCTTGTTCTTGCATTCATATCTCCTCCTATCACTGCTTCTTCTATCCCTTCAGTTGCTTCTTCTATTTCTTTTATTGCTGCATATCGTGTATATTTCCCACCATCTTCCATTATTCTTAATTCTTCTTCCTTGTATGTTGTCTGACCTGCGTTCTTCCCCCTTTCTTCCTCTTCCTATTTACTCTTTACCATCGTTATTAAAATTAACGCAACACCTTACCATTTGTCTTGACTAAAATGAATATGTGATTCATGATATATCTTGACTACAATAGAGCTGTCAAAAATGAGTATTTAGTGCACTCTGACTGAAATATGTGCCCTTTCTCTCGACTTGAGACAACGTCGTATGAATTGCCCCTGTAGTGTTGTTCCGACGTTTCGGCAATGTCACAATTGCCATCTTCAGGTAGGTCTTCTCGGTCGAAGAACTGGCGTTGGAAGTTAATGGTCCGCCTTTATATCCTGTGGTATCGTTCGAGGTCGATGTGCATGCTTGATTTCTGCTCTGGCTTCGCGTCAGTGTCGTTCTTTGCCTCTCAGTGGGTCGTGATATTTTCTTTTGATCTAGCGCGGACTTGCTTCGTTTGATATTTGTCCGGCCAGCAAGTGCTGGTCTACATGTTCTTCGAAGTCTTTGTGCATCTTCCCGTTTGTTCATTTTTTCTGGCTGCTTCTTGAATTTCATCTTGTGTTTTTCTGTTACAAGAATATATTCGTTTTTTGCACGAAGTTCTGCCAGGTTGTTGATTTTCGAACGCAACCACAGAATATAAAGACGGGCCAGTAACTTCCAACGCCAGTTCTTCTTGATCACTTCGACCTAGAAGACCTACATAAAGATGGGAATTGTGACTTGTGACAGCCCTTACGGGACAATTCTACAACGCAATTGATTACCTGAGAACGAAGCAGAACATCAAAACTTTTAGATAGTCCTGTCGATACTGAAACACCCTTAAAGTATTTGTTTCATTCCCATAAGCAATCATTTAGAGATGTTAATAAATTGAAAAAACTAGTATTTGCTATTAATTACATCATATTTGGCTAACGATAATGATAAAATGTTGACTTTCTTGTGCCTTAAGCAGTCAGTATTTTTCATTGGCAGTACATTCGTTGAGCTTGTTCGTGGAGACATTTTATTTCCTTTTGAAATAATTTATATTAGATAATTAGTTAGTACGAATTGTGTCAACAAGGAATATTATCAAAACTCATCCCAGTTTCCTCGACTTGCTTCATTCACTACCATCTTTACCTGATTTTCATAACTTCTATTTGACTTTATTTATTTATGTTGAATGAATTATTCTTGCAATGGAACGAACGAAATGGAGAAATAGGTGTTATAAAAGCTATAATTAAGAGAATGGAACTCACTTTGTTCCATACTCTTAAAAAAATAATGACAAGAAATATGAAAGTGAGAATTGATAAGGGAGGAATTTAGAGACAGATCACTAGGAACCTAAAATTGAGGAATGGATGTAGTAAGGTGACTAAGCACTAAGACATGACGCGGGAATTAAAATGTTAATGATGCGTTCGTGGAAGATGTAGTAGTTTTAACAGAGGGCAGTGTGAAAGTTGGAATGGGACATATTTTTGCAAGCTACGAATAAAGTTAGTGACGGCGAAAGAAATGCGAGATATGCGGTTAAATGAAGGGACGATAGAACTGAAGCTGTGAAAGGATGTAAGTAATATGTTCGCTGAAATTCTATCGAGAAAGGGGGACAGAGGTCACGAGGCTAGGGAGTAACTAGTCAGAGATGATGTGTTTAAATGAAAGGGTGGCAAAATATTTTATAGTGCAATAAAAATAAAAGATTCCTTTGTTAAAACAAAAATAAAAATGTATTTTAAAGTAAATGTGAATAACGGTCGCGGTAGTAAATTATAAAACAATGCGCTAATGAAAGGTGAATAATTACGATAGATAAAATATTAGTACACAATTTAAAAGGATAATTAATTGTTATATGTTGTGGACAAGGCCGCAACATGAATTTAAACAAAGCCCGTCATCTCTAGCATTGTTTAACGAGTGATTAACTACTATGTCTAACTTGACATGTGAGTTGTGACACTGCAAATGACGTGTTAATTATTTTGTTCTATTTTCTTTATTGCGCAAACCTATCTTCGTAGATTAGATCAATACAATGTGAATTAACGCTTTATCCCGTATTTTTCTTCATGCAATGTCACTGTGTAATGGAATTTTATATTGATGATTTCATGTTATGGTTTTTGTTGGTCAGAATATGATTTATTATTAGCAGATTTGGGGGATTCAATTTCACTGTAACTCTGACATGGATGAATTATTATTATTTGGCATAGATGGCAGTTTTATTGCATTAACATAGATGTAGTATTAATAACTCCATTGTGAATGTATTATTTGATATACAAGATCCAATGTCATAAATCGGTGTCATAATAAAAACCACTACCTTTTTTATTCCGTGACTTTTAATATCCACACCATTAACAAAATTATTTGTGGCGTATAATTAGTCTATGCTTGAAACAATTTTTTTTTAATAAAGAAAATATAATAATAAAATATATAATAACATTATTTAAATAACATTTTCAATTCAAATTATTATTAAGATAAGGATTGTAGAAACAAATCAAAAAATATGATCGCATTACATACAATAACAAGCGAAATTAAATATACCAAATTGTATGAACGGTTTATTAATTGAAAGCATGTAAATGCCGTTATCCATTCTAAAACAATTATTATTACTATTATTTAAAAATATTTGTTCATACACAAATATATATCATATTGCCTAGATGTATGGTTAACTGTCTCCATGATTTACCAAAAGCATTCAACCGTACATTTATTATGGTTTTATTTGGTGCATATTTAAGCTTTTTGAAGATTTTTATATCATACCGAAATTTGGCATGGAGTGGGTTACAGCGGCGAATTACTTTTAATGCATTTTAACTTTAAACGTATTAATACTGCAAGTGGTCCTAATATCTAAAACAATAAAATTAAGTTACCCAAAAACAAATACCTCTACATAAAAATATTTATTTTAATCTAGTTTAAAAAATTGACATTTGAAATAACTTTTATTCAAGATTTTGTTTTAAACGTTTTGTAATTTTTTATCTAGTCAAAAAATTCCATATTTATTTAAATATTGTATTATACGAGCATGTTTTTATTTTATATTCTTGGTTTCTGAATTTTAAATGATCCTAAATTTCCTGTAAACTAATATTTATATATAAACTTAACATTTATTTTTTTATTTGTAGATCATTTAAAAACAAACTTTTCATCATGGAGACAGAAATTGAAATGCTTTAGCTTCACTAAAAATTGACTTGAATTTATCTAATAAATATGGACAAACGTGTGGGATTCCTTGGGACATTTGTTCAAAAAACTTTGAAATTAAAACCGGAGAAATGGTCCCGGATGATGACTCTAGAAGAACATAAAGCAGTCGTGATGAAATTTTTGGAACGACCTTTGCCTACTTTATTGGTCATTGTTCTCACACCAGCAGCACAGTTGCAAGCCAGTAATACTTTCCCAGTTATTCTCAAAAGTAAAGGTAAGATTTATTTTTTATAAATTGTCTAAGTCAAGTGACGAGCACTGTGTCTAAAAACCTATATTGGTGATAGTTTTGACGTCTTCGACATAAAAAAAATTCTTCGTTTACGAATCTTACCTATGGATTAGATGATGATCAGATACATGAACGGGTAACAAAGTTATGGTAAAAAATGGTAAAGCCAAGAAAATATTTTTTTACGAGGTTGTGTACATTTCTTATTTTTGAGTTAATGACATTTCGCAGAAGCATTTGTTTTGCTTATTAGTCTATGATTAAAAAATATACTATCCCTCAGCTCTGTTTAGTGGAGAATGGAAACAAAGGAAAACCAATAAAAAAATAAATAAATAAATAAAGGGGCTAAATTGTGAGAGGAAAAGAACAACATTTATTGCGCACACATCCTCCCCCGATTGGCGCTGCAATGAAACAAACGAACCGGAGTAGGAAGACGCAAACTTTGACCGCTTGGAAACCGAAACTCCTTCAATCAACTTGCAGCTCCGGCCAACTATGATGACGAGATGAGGGGCCTCCAAGCGACAAGCTTATTTGAATTCAGTCAGCACCCCGTGTTTATTATAGATTGATTTTCAAAGGTGAACCGGAAAATCGCTAAAAATACTACATCTGGTATTTTACGTCTACGAGGTAAACGTATCTAATAATAACACGATTCGATTTGAGAAGTAAGCGAAATCAAAACTTTAACCAAGCGTATTTTATATTTCTTGTATTTTCTATATTCTTTTCTGTAACCTACCTTCGAAATTGGATTTATCCCCCCTTATTTATTTACCTTGTTTTCCAGCGTTTATTTTATAATACTGATTTGTGTTTCCTTTTTTTATTTATTTCTTTTTTGTTCATTTAGAATTTTTTGTTCTTTTAATTTACAGTCAAGGAAAATGAGAATCATTTGTAATTGTATTTTTCTACTGGTCACGTTTTCCAGTTTCTTTTTATTATTGTTCAAATTTTTTAATTAATTTTTTTATTCGGCGTGAGAAAGGGATAAAAATGTATTATTATTTAAAATGTTTTAACTCAAAGATACATAATCTGGGACACAGACGACTGGAGGCATATTTAACTAATTATAATTCTTACTTTGTTGGTTATTATTTGCAGAGGTTCGATATAACTTCAATCAAACTTGTCATTCTGTTTTAACTAATAATTATAATATTCTTTAAATATTAAAAAAATTAACCATGAATTAATTAGTTAATGTTCATGAAATAAGTAACTAGGGTTAATCATATTTTTATAGTTTCAAATAACATTTTTTGTATTCATAGGCGTATATTTTATAAAACGAGCTTTATCACCAGTTGACAAATCAATACCTTCCGAGATGATAATACAAGGCGATTTGTCGTGCAAAATAATCGACCAATTGGCTTCGTTAGTCGAAGAGGTACGTATTTCTTTCCTTTACCATAGGCGCTGCTATATAAATAAACGCAATAAAGGTTTTAGTACCGTTACTATCAAATTCGACTAATCACGATAGATGGCCTCCGGTAATTGCAAAAGACGTTCAAAAGCACGTACACAGTTTAAAAAGCACTGTATACCAAGTTAAAGGTCAAGTGAATGGCCAGACTGTGCTTCCTATGCCAGTGGGCGTAGAACGAGTGAAAGATGTTGAAAAAGAACTAATCGCGAGCAATGGCGAAATATGTGACTTGTACTTAAAAAGTGCCATAGAGGGTGTTGTTATCAAATGGGCTGCCCAAATCAATGATGTTCTTGCTAATGATTCGTCTGAAATTAGTAGTGGGCCTAATCCCATACCATCAGCTGGTATGTATATGATGAGTTGCATCAGTGGTTCCCAAATTTTTCGATTCCCGGCGTCTTTGTTCAACCCAGATTTCCCAGAATTCTTCTGCGATTGTATTTTGCGATCATATTTACTACTTTACAAGATGATACCAAACCATTGGTTTTGATGCCAGCTTATAGAAATTGATGCATCGTTGATTTAAGTAATTAGCTTCCTGCTAAAGTAGTCAAGAAATTCACTAACCGCTCTGAGATAAGTTGTTTTTAAATGGCGTTTCAAATAGATGTTACCATGTTTTCAATTTTTACGCTTTTTCACTGTCTTACCACTGGTTGAGGTTGTACCTTCTTTATTTCCACTCTCACAATACTTATCATATGTATTATATAAATATTGGACATCAACAAGTAGAAGACAATGTATCATTTGCTCAAAAAAAGTGGACCACAACAAAGTACTGCCGTGAACTCTGGTCCTGTAAGGATGATGCTACAAAGAGTGATCTAATTGAAAAGAGATGAATTTAATAAATCTCTCCTTGATAGACTAACCAAGCATGAAAACCATCAGAATCACTGTGGCTTCATCATGTCAATGATGTCAAAAGTATTTGACGTCACATTGCGGTGAAACATATGTACGAGGATAAGGTAGAAAGTTCCAGCACAGACATGGCGTTGCTATCGATGATTTTTTTTATCTTGGTACACGTATCCAAATAACGAACGTCAAGTGCTAACCTGATCTGTCAAACAGTTTTCTTTATACGGATTTTTAAAATAGAAGTGTTGTGTGTTGCGTTGAAATGGATAAACTGGAATATCACACTGTTATAAAATTCTTCATTTTGGATGGTTTATCGCCAACGGAAATTCATCAAAATTTGGTAACGGTTTATAAGGAGTCTTCTCCTTAATTTTCAACAACGAAGAAATGGGTAGCTGAGTTTAAACATGGTGGTACATCTCCTGAAGATGATCCACGTGAAGGACGACCAACAACTGCAACAACTGATGAAAACATCCAGAAGGTGGTATTGGACGATCGGTGATTGAAGGTTTGTAAGATAGCTGTAGGCATATCAGAAGAACGGTACGGTACATTTTACATAAATAATTAAATATGAGAAAGCTTTGTGCAAGATGGGTGGTGCATTTGTTAAATGACCAAAAGCAAACGCGCAGATGAATTTCTCAGCGATGTTTTAAAAAGATGAGGAAATGAGTCCACCACTACATGCCCGAAATGAAACAGCAATCAAAGACATTGGACAACGTGCATTGTACAAAAGAGGAACTACCTAGAAAAAAAACAAAACACAAGCTTTCAATGCCTAGCCGAGAACATTCCACTTTACCCTCGTAGTGTCAACATCACATTTTTGGAACCAAATATTTGTGTTATTATTTGGAATAACATTAGACACCCGCAATATTATTATATGTTTGATTTCGGAAACGCACTTCAAATGTATATCAAAATTAAGAGATATCAAGTATATCGTGCACAGCACCTATAAAACACAGCAATAGATGACTGAGAAAATATGAAACAAGGACAATCCAAATGAGTTATTAACCTTCATGAATACGTTTGGAGAAAAAATTATTGTTGGCGGAGACTTCAATTCCAGGCATATACATTGGGACGCTTAATAACAAAAATGAAGCGATAAGGGAAACAAAAAGAAATGGTAGCAGGCAGCGGGAAAATCACCTATTGGTCTACTGGCATAAATAAAATCTCAGATCATTTGGATTTCTTCATGAACTATAGCCATAAACTATATGCAAGTAGAAGAAGGATGGGGAACAACATCAGATCACTCGCTAATGGTGCTAACGATCGACGAAAATAAACAAACAATCAAATCCAATATTAACAAATAAAGACACTGAAAGCTTCCACAAGTGGAAGAATCGAGTTGAATGTACTTATCACAGTGATTGAATAATTAGAAGATGAATCCAAAAAATTCTGAATGTAAGCAGCATCGAATAATACACCAGATTCTGATGTACGGAGTGTTGGGCTGGAAAGAAAGGAAACTGTTGGAAAGGGTACATCTAGAACAAATAAAACGGATACTGAACTTGGAGAGATCAACGTCAGACTATATAGTTAGGCAAGGAACAGGGAGCGAAAGGTAGGTAGTAGAAGCAGGGAAAAGGTATGAGATGACAGCGGGCAGAACAAAGCCTAGTTAAGAAGGTATTGGAGGAGCTAAGGACATGGGGGAGCAAGAGAAGAGAAGTATAGAAATGGGAAGAATGTATGCTAAAATGTTCGAAAAGGCAGGATGATCAGTAGAAGAGGCAGGAAAGAGAAAAAGGGACGGGAAGTACAGAAAAGAGAAAGCAAAATTAGGAATGCGAGGAACAACGTAAACTACAAAAAAGAAGGGATGATACCAAGATTCTTTAGGGGAGAAGGCTCGGTAGAAGACGAAAAAGCATTAACAAGATTTAGGTGCGGAAAAGAAGAGCTTGCCAATAATTAATTTCTGTCGAGAAGGGTGCTATGAATGGGAACGTTGAGTAGGAGAATGCAAAGAAATAAAACTGAAAAGAGACGAAAAGAACAAAGCCAGATACCAGAAATCAAAAGAAAAACAACTGGGCTTAATAATCGATCTAATGAAAGGTAAAGGGGTAGAAAAATAATGCCAAAGATCCAGAAGACGAGAAAACAAAAACCTAAATGGCAACCTAAAACTCATTGATGAACAAATTACAGATTACTCAATTTGAAAAGCGACAAACTTTTTGTCGCTTTCCAACAGACCAATAAAATAAATACCACCAATACGAGAGGGAAATGATAGAGATAATAAGCAAAAAGCTGAGTTGTTTGCTGCACATGTAGAAAATATCTTCCAACCCAACGGGGAACTACAAAAAATAGACTTAGTTATACCCAAGTGTTAGAATACTGGCAAGAATGCCATGGAATGGGCTAAGACAGAACTGAACGTCACATCTGCTGCACTGTTGAAGTTACGCAGGAAAGATCTGGGCACTTCATCAGCCCTGGTTACTGGACATACTGGTCATATGCATAGATTGGGCTTGGATAATACTACCTAGTACCGACTGTGTCCTGAATACTCTGAGACAACCGAGCATATCATTTGTGGCTGCCCTGCTGGAAACCAAATCAGGTTCTCAGACTTTGGTGAGGTAAAACTAGAGCTGGGCGAGCTTAACAAAATCTCATCATCAAAAATCCTTCTGTATATAAGGAGAATGGGAGTAGAGGTTGAACTATAAATATAAGTGGGAGCCACAATAGACTCTTTCGATCGCAGTGGAGGTGCAATTAATGCTCAACTCAATAGCTCAAGCTAACTTAACCGAATCTAATTACACCAACCAAGATAGTTAGAGCAATTAAAGAAAGCATAAACCCCAAAAAGCCCCAGAATTCAATCTAATTTCAAGGGAAATATTAAAATTACTGCCAAGAACTGGCATTGCTAGAATTACACATTTAAACATTTTAGATTAAAACAGATGACAATCATATGGAGAACGGAAGTGAGAACGATACCAAAATCTGATAAACCTATAGATGAATCCTTGTAGCGCCGTTTCACTACTGTGAAAGATCTAAATTATTTGAAAAATTGTTTTTGAAAAGACTGACAACTTGTTCCTGACTACCACTTCGTATTAAATAATAAGCATGTCTGGTTGATCAAGTACATCGTATAACAGATGTCATAGAAAAATGCCTGCAAGAAAAGTATATATACTCCGCAATTTTTCTGGATGTGGCCCAAGCATTTGATAATATCTGGCTTGAAGGTGTAATCATGAAAATGAATCACCCATTGAACCTTCAAAGTTAACCAAGAAAAGACATATTCAGAAAACAATAAATGAATGAATACCCCAAGGTATAGCCTAGCGTGTCTATTCGAAATAGGGTTGTACCACCAACTCCTGAAACCAGTGTGGACATAGGCCTTCAACCGTGAGACTGTACTAAAGAAACCAATTATTATTACCTCCAAATGTTCCACAACCGAGTACTAAGAAACATCGTGAATGCTCTTTAGTATGTGCGGAATGCTAATCTCCATCGACAACTCCAAGAGGAGCAGTTAAAGAAAAAATTAAGAAGGTTGCCACGACTCACGAGGAGAGGCTCAATAGACATTCCAACATTGAGGTACTTCAACTTCTAGATAATAATGCAACAGTTTAATAGGATTTTTGAACTTGTGTAACTGTTCAGTGAGTAGTGGAAAAGGAGAAGAAAATAACCACAGCAGAAAAGTGTGTCAGAAACTAGAATGGACGTAATGTATATTAATTGTTAAAAATCCGTACGTAAACTACTTCAAAAACTGCATTAGACTTGATCACAAAAACATTCGCTTGTAAAAGTTTCCGAAAATTAACTCATGACATTAAATTAAAAATGGAAATAAATTGAATGTGATAAATTCTCCAGAACGCTGAGGCGCACACTTTGGGAACCACTGACTTTTCGCGTAAAAAATACAACTGATTCGCTAATTCTATTTTTTTATATCAGAATTGCAGTTTTGGAACTTACGTTTAAGAAATTTGCAATTCATTTACGAACAACTAAGAGACCAGAATTTAAAAAGTATGGCAGTAATTTTAGAAAAAACAAACAGCGCCTACTACGCGTGCTTCAAAACGATATTCAAAAATGTCGTCATGGGATTGGCTGAAGCCAAAGACATATGTCTTTATTTAATGCCTCTGAAAAAGCACGTCGACTCGTTGCAAGAAACTGATTTCAGTGATAGCATCCCGTTATTCCAACCGCTCATCCACGTCATTTGTCTAGTTTGGTCAAATTCCAGATATTACGACCAAGTCAAAATAATCGTCCTTTTAAAGCAAGTTTGCAATTTGCTGATCGAAGAGGTAATATGTTTAATCCAAATTACGAAATATAACCCCATTCATGTTATAGGCGAAAAAATACCTCGATCCAACTACGTTGTTCCACAGCGACATCGACGAAGCGATGCTTCGAGTTAATTTATCAGTGATAACGCTAAGAAGATTCTACGCGATCTTCACGCAATACAAAGACAATTTAGCTCGGTTCTTTACGGATCGCGACCCGGAATTGTGGACGTTCCACCCGAATGCGATTTTCGAGCGTCTTTTTTCCTTTTTGGAGCGCCTGCATACCATCCAGTGGTTTTTTAACACGATTTTGGAATTCACTAAATTGGAGAAGGTCGAGATTGGTGGATTAAAGGGCAGGACGTTGAGCGCCCGAGTTGTCGGTGTCTCTGCTGAGTTTCAATCGTGCTTTTCAGTGTTCTCTGGCAAATCGTACGACGTCCTCGATCCCGACGATGACTCGTTCATGGAAGATTTCGAAAACTTTAAGAAAAACATTTTTGAAATGGACTTGAAACTCGCTGCTATTTTATGCCAAGCGTTTGAAGACTGTAATAATTTGGAAAGCATTTTTAAGGTATTTTTTTGATAGTGTTAATCCCAAATAATATTATTTTTTTTAGTTAATAAGTATTGTTGGGTCGGTATTGGATAGGCCATTGATAAAGGAGCAATTTACCAGTAAATACATACGTATTTTAAATATGCTTAATGATGAAATATCTACTGCGGAGGTATGTGAATATGAAGGTGGGGATCCAACTAAAGTATTGTATTGCAGTTATTATTTCAAGCGCAAATTGTCCATAAAGAAAAATATGGCCAATTTATTGTGGACAAATACATGCCTCCTGTTGCTGGTTCTTTACGGTGGACTCACAACCTATATGAAAGAATAACGACACCTATTCAACGATTTAAAGCACTACAACATCCGTGAGAATATTTCTAAATCGAAATCCTGGCGAATTATTTTGTTCTTTTTTAGTATTGTAAACTCAAATGAGGCGTTAGCTCTTATTACAAAATTTGAAGATTTAAGTGATAAATTGCATACATTCGACAAGGAAATTTTCATCCAATGGACGTACGTTGTCCCAAAACAAATTGAAATTAATGTAAAGCAATGTCTATTGAAAAGGAATACAAAAACAAAGGAACTTTATTTAAATTTTAATCCTGAGGTATACCTGGTGCATATTTTTTTAAGCCTCCTGTCATTCGTCGAATATACGAAATAATGAATCTTAGTTCATGTCTGGTAAACGATGTTAACATATATTAAAGCGCACCCATCTATTTACGATTTACTTTTTATAAATAATATAAACGAAATAGAAGTCATCAACTAGTACAACTCCACAAAAACTGGATTTTATTCGCCCATCTGTTATTAAACAAACTTTTACGTTTAATAATACTGCATTATCCACAAATTTATTTCTATTGCAGACTAGGGAATGTGTCTCAAACTGTTTCCGCGGGATTCGCCAGGCGCTTTTAATTGAGATTTGTAGAATTATTCATTATATATGGAAGTAACAGGACGAAATTATTCTCTGGTGGCGGTTGTACCTAAACTTGAACAATCTTATCGTTGAAAGTCAATGTTCGAAAACAGTCAATTTATGGACCAGTCTAATTTATAGTAATGCATATAAAATATGATAATTTTTATCAATTGCATTGGCATAGGGTCATGAAAATTATACGAAATCAGCAACCATGAAATATCAAAAGTGACAGTGATTCCATGTTCATAATCAACATCTCATTTAAACACCCTTTGCCTCCGTCCCTTTCTCCTTCCGCCTCCTCCTGCAGCGCCTTTCTCTTTCTCATGTTGTTCCACTTCCCTCATTTCCCTGCTCTCCTCCTCCTTTCCCTTTATTTTATTTAATATTTCTAGCCCCCTCCGTCTTCTCCAATATTTCATCTGCAAATTTTCCTTTCTTCTTTTCGTCTTGTTTCAGTTTTATTTCCTTGCATTCTCCTACCCAATGTTCTCATTCGTCCCACCCTTCTCCACATAAAGTTCACCTACTGTATTTCTCTTCCATCCAGTACTTATCGGCTTCCTCTTCGTTTCCGCACGTAAACCTTGCTGGTGTCCCATCTTCTACAGATTTTCCTTCCCCTAAGTATCTTGGTATCATCCCCTCTACTTTTATTATTTTATATTTGGCGTTGCATTAATTCCTAATATTGCTTTCCCTTTCCGCCAGCTTCCATATTTCCATTATATCCCTCTCCACTTGTTTCCTGTATTTTCTTCTACTTCCTGCATCTTCTACTGATAATTCTGCACTTTGGAATATTTTTACCCTACATTCCTCCCATTCGGCTAAATCGACTAAATATCTGTATATAATCCTTGGCATCGGTAAATTGCTCTAAGATATAGGAAGTGTGTTGAACAAACTGATTCCACCATGTAGGGAATTCGCTGTGCACAGCGTCTCATACCCATCAGTCGAACTTGGGCACAACTACTGGTATGATGGTTACGGGTGCGCTGTTAGTTTTTTTATTGCATTTTTATGTGCATATATAGGGAATTCGTTATGCACAGCCTCCCGTACCAATTAGTCGAAGTTGACCACGACTACCAGTACGAGTGTAATAGTATGCTGTAATTGGGTTAACTAATCCACAATCGACCCAATTACAACACTCACCGATTAGTCATTCGCATTCTGCAAACGGTCGTTGTTTTGATTTCATTAGTTACACTTGCCGCCAGCAAGAATGGAAATAATAGTTTGTATTGAGGACAATTGATTTGGGAAACCTCTCGCGATTAATATAAATATCTGCTTGCAGGGCTTGAGGATTGGTGATACATAGTTAGTCTTGTATAGATAGTCGATAGACAATCATCGACAGGGATCCGTACGAATAGTAGTACGTACATAGTTTGCAAAGTGTAACGACAATGGTCGGTCATAGGGTACGTCAGAACCGACCTGACGACGCTGAGAAACGATCAACCTTGCAAACGAAGCAATTATGTAGTGTGTTAATAAATACATACATCATAAACGACCGACGAGTATCATTTACTGCAAGCCCTAACTAGCAATATTTCATGGCGATCTTGCCAGGATCCAGTAATATATTGGCATATCAATGTGGACATTAGATGTAATTTGACGTATTTCCAAAAGATAATCAGAATCATATATTTCTTAAAAAAGTGGGCTTGCAGATTCCACTCTTATGCATCACCAAGTTTCTCCCTACGTGCAAACAAACCACGAACTATCAAATCATCCAGAAAAGAAACAAGGCATACATCCACGTACATATATAATAGCTTCAATTTCTATGCTCTGGGCAAGTCATTAGTGTAAATCCTAATGAAAAAAATAGAGGACCAGTCACGCTTCCCTGAATAATAATCAACGTCTTCCAAGGTACTTGTGTCATTGTTCTAAGTGACGTCTTCTTTTACTAAATAAAATTTTAGCAGATGTAGCGAACCTTTCCAAAACCCGTACTACCACAACTTGCACATGAAAATTTTGTTACACACCATATCAAATGCTATAGATAAATCCAAGAATAGAGTCCAAAGTCCAAAGAGAGAGCATCGCATTTGTTACAAGTCAAGAACGAGAGCTTCGCATCTACCCCAGTTCTATTAAACGTTTTTCATCAATTGAATGAGTGTGTTTATGGATTGCTATGTGCCTCTCCCGGGTGTAAGGATATACTCATCAGAAAAATAATTATTGTTTCAAAAATCTGGATATCGCTGGCCAGATCGGAATTGGACGATAGCTTCTCTGTGCCATTTTGAAAAGGGGCAAGACCCCACTGATCTGGAAAACCACCAATTGCCGTGTTGAAGATGGAGGTAGTGTTCAAAGCTTATCAAAGCGATCTGTTCTCTTTCTAGCAATTTCTATAATTTGGGGCTTGTAAGGTAAAGGAAGCCCCTCACTGTATGTGGATGCAATTATGGTATGTTTTGATGAATGTTGTGATGGATCCGCCACTAGCTGAATGTCCGTTCTCACCCTGCCTAATGGTTACATAAATAAATCTTTAGTTATCCTTATCCTCTAGATCTTTGTCTACTACAAGTCTACTACTTGCTTTTATACGAATTGTTGCAATGGCATAAAAGCAATTGAACTATATGGGGGAAGATATACATATATAGAATATGCGTAAGGCATATGTGAAGGCATTGATTGCCCCGACGATTACTTAATTCCAAATATTTCCTTGGTGTAGTTCTTCTTCGTTGTTCTTACCCCGATGGCTTCTAATAATTCTGGTTGCATTTTTGGACGCCTCCATACCATCTCAACTGATTTTCTTGTATTATTTGACTTATAATTTTTATGAATAGTTTATCGCTAAAATTGTTTTTGATATTGTTGAAATCTTCTCCTGCAACACAACAATTTGTTCGTTTACCCTTCTGGTCAGAAATATTGTTGCGTTGTTGCGTAGCATACCTTTTCTCACTTAAGGTGCGTCGTCTGCATTTGCGTTGATTTCTAAATTCGTTACCTAGAAGCCTAGTAATTTCTGGATCTATTTAAATTTTTACGTCAATGTATTTTATTTTATTAATCAAACTAAATTTAGCTTTCAGCAATTTTAAGGGAAGTGCATTACCTAAGCCTGATGGGCCAGGAAGGCATACCAGAAGTAGCACTAAAAATGGCCGAAAGAAATGAAACCTTCCGAAAATACATATCAAACCTGAGCTCCACCATCGACTGGTGCAACAAAATACGCCGCAGTAGTAAAGAGGTCGAGTTTCAGTTGATAGAAAACGAAATTGAAGAAATCGACAAACTGATCACGATCGGACAGACAGATTTATGTTGGGACTCCGATGGTAGTTTTCAAAACGCGACTGTCGATCAAAAATTCTAACTTTGTAACAATTTAGATCTTTGGCCCTTCATGGCCAAGTTGCACGAGCTGGTGGGGAAACTCCAAAGCCATTTGCAGACAAGCCAAGAAAATTTAACTGAAATCAAAAATATTTTGATTCCATTCGCGAGGCAGCCACTTTTCGAACGAAAGGACGGCAAAAAGGATAACGTGTTATGCATAGATGAAAGGGAAGAAAAAACTAGCAAACGTTACGCCGAAATAAAAAGCGCGGAGGAACGAATAACGGTACTGATTAACCAAAATATGGAATTATTTGGAATGACAGACCAGCAAGACGATATCAAATGGATTCGATATATTGATTTCATTGATAAAACAGTAATGAGTTACTTATACCAAACAGTTGGTTGCAGGTAAAACAAAACAACGTGTAATACAAGATTTAATGCAACATTTTTAGCCTTGGTTACATAAACGAACATATGGATAGCATTAATAATCTATCGCCCCTTTTTGCATCGCAGTTAATCTTGAAGGAACCTAACATCGTTTTTGTGCCATCACTTGAACCCAACGCCCCAGATGGTTTCAAAATCGTCATATCCGTACTTATAAACGATATTATTAAAATATCATCCATAATTCCAAGATTTTCAAAAACTACCGAAATAACGTATGAAGAAGAAATTGAAGCAAATGTAGATATAATAGATATAAAGGAAGACATTTTAGTCAATGTCGATAAAGTGATACAAGAAGCCTTTGAATTTTGCGATAGTTTCCAAACATATTCGTATCTCTGGTTAGATAATAGGAAGGATTATTTGCAACAATTTTTGACGTACGGTCGGCCACTAACAATTGAAGAAATTGATTTAATTATGCTAAAGGATCCACTAGCTGCGCCCACCCCATGTCCCCCAAAAATGGAATCATTTAGAGAAGAAATTGATAAATTTGAAACTTTATACGCAGAAGTTGAAGGACTGCAAACGGAAAAAGTATTCAACGCCTGGTTTGCAGTTGACACTAAACCTTTTAAGCAATCTTTGCTTAACACTGTTAGGAAATGGGGTGATATGTTCAAACAACATCTCGTGGATACAGTTACGCATAGTTTATGTGACCTGGGGACTTTTATAAGATCCGCAGATGAAGGTTTGCAACAAGTAGTCGTGGAAGGTGATTATGCAGCACTGGTTAATGTGATGGGATTTTTACTGAACGTGAAAGAAAGGCAAGGAACAACCGATGAAATGTTTGGGCCTTTGAGGGAAACAATCGAACTTTTAACGTTTTACGACCAAGACATCCCGGAAGAAGTGAACGTTTGGCTGCAAGAATTACCAGAGCAATGGAACAATACCAAAAAGATCGCAATCACTGTGAAACAACAAGTTGCACCGTTGCAAGCCGCGGAAGTCACGTTCATCCGTAAAAAAATTGTCGATTTTGATAACAAAGTTTCTTATTACAGAGAAGTCTTCAAACGATACTCATTCTTAAAATATGATTGCAAAAATCCTTATAATATGATCGACAGGGTTGATAAGGATTTGGATCGTTTTGAAAAGCAAATGAAAGATATCCAAGACTCTGGTTCGTTGTTTGAAGTCACCGTGCCTGATTTCAAGCTACTGAAGCAGTGCCGGAAAGAGTTAAGAATGTTAAAGGTGCAATTTGGTTATTCCTCCTTTATTTCTACTGACAATAACCTTTCAGCAATTGTGGGATTATATATTTTTGGTGCATACTTGCGTCGATGATTGGAAAACGACTCCTTGGAGAAAAATTGATGTGGAAAATATGGATATAGAGTGTAAGAAATTTGCGAAGGAAATAAAAATGTTAGATAAGGAGATGCGCACTTGGGATACATATTTAGGGTTAGAGTCGACGGTCAAAAACACTTTAACATCTCTAAAAGCTGTTGGAGAATTACAAAATCCTGCTATTAGGGAAAGACATTGGGACCAGCTAATGAAATCAACAAAGGTGACTTTCGCTGACTTGGCTTTTTATTTTGTAAATACTTTTCTGTACATAAGATTTTATTCCCTTTTTACTCTTTCATTGTAAATATCATTTTATTGTTGACACACTCTGTTCCAGAATTTAGCAGCTCTACCCCAAGAACTAACAGTAAGTAACAATACAACACACTATATACAGATACACACCAACCACAATGTATTTTCTATATTTTATAAACGGTTTAGAATATGTAGTCGCTAGTCCTATTTACTGGTAAGTTTAGAAATAGACATAGTTATAATTGTACATTAATTAGATGCTTGTTATAAAATTGCACTTCAGTAGCAATAAAATGAATAAAACTGATAAACATCTCTTTATAATTCAAGTTAACTAAACAACTAATATTCGAAATAAAGAATTAAATATTTATTTGATAAATAAAATAAAAAGTAAATAAATAAATAAAAATAAGTGATGAAGAGTCTAAATGTATGCAAAGTTTATGGAAAGTAAAGGCCACAATCACGTGTTGTAATATGAATTACAAAGAGAGGATAATCAGTTTTGTAAAATTCTATCACAATTTGCTCGTACATTTTAAATGAAAAATTTTCAATTATTTCCAATTATTTGCAGACGAAAATTGTAATGGATAATAATACAACGCTAGCAGAATTATTGGAATTAAATCTACACGAATGCGAAGATGAAGTTAAAAACATAGTGGACAAAGCAGTAAAAGAAATGTCAATGGAAAAAATCTTGAGGGAATTAAATGCCACGTGGTCAGCGATGGAATTCGAACAAGAAATCCATTGCCGTACTGGTTGTAAGTTATTACGAGCTAGCGAAGAGCTAATAGAAACACTGGAAGATAACCAAGTGCAACTGCAAAATTTGATCACGTCGAAATTTATCGCCCATTTTTTGGAAGAGGTCTCCGCTTGGCAAACCGAATTGGGTCTTGCCGATTCAGTAATTACAGTTTGGTTCGAAGTGCAACGAACGTGGATGCATTTGGAATCTATTTTCATGAGCTCTGAAGACATCAGGAAGCAACTGCCTGAGGATTCCGATAGATTCGATCAAATCGATAAGGATTTTAAAGTCCTCATGGAGGAAATGTCACAGGTTCCTAATGTAGTCGAATCAACGAACAGGCCAGGGCTACTCGTCAGTTTGGAAGACATACAAAAAAAATTAATACTTTGCGAAAAAGCTCTAGCTGTTTACTTAGAAACTAAACGACTGGCATTTCCTAGATTTTATTTCGTATCATCTGCTGATCTGCTAGACATTTTATCTAACGGAAATCAACCTAAATTGGTGTGCAAGCATTTGACAAAATTGTTCGATTCAATAGCAAGGTTACAGTTTGAAAAAATTGACGTTAGTGAAACTAATAAAATACTGGGGATGTTTGCAAAAGATGGAGAGTATGTCGACTTTGAAACGTCATGTGAATGTGACGGCGCCGTAAGTGAATAATTCAATTTTTCAATTGATATCTAAAATTTTCTTCGATAGGTCGAAGTTTGGTTAAATCGAATACAAACGGCGATGCGTTCCACTGTTCGTAAAAGAATTGGAGAAGCTGTCGTTTCATACGAAGAAAAACCACGTGATCAATGGTTGTTTGATTTTCCCGCTCAAGTATCCTTGTGTGGTACGCAAATTTGGTGGACGACTGAAGTCAATATAGCATTTTCTCGATTAGAGGAAGGTTACGACAACGCCATACGAGACTATTACAAAAAACAAGTTTCTCAACTAAGTACCTTAATTTCGTTACTATTGGGTGATTTAAGCAGAGAAGATAGGCAAAAAATTATGACAATTTGCACCATTGATGTTCATTCAAGAGACGTCGTTAGCAAATTGATTCAAATGAAAATCGATAGCGGGTTCGCTTTTCAATGGGTCTCCCAATTAAGACACCGTTGGGGAGACCAAGAAAACCATTGCTTCGCCAACATTTGCGACGCCGAATTTATATACAGTTATGAATATTTGGGGAACACACCAAGATTGGTTATAACACCCCTGACTGATCGTTGTTATATAACTTTGACCCAAGTAATTAAAATTTAATTTTGTTTAATAATTTAATTATCATTTGTATTACAGTCGTTACATTTGATTATGGGTGGAGGTCCTGCTGGACCTGCAGGAACTGGAAAAACTGAAACTACCAAAGATCTCGGCCGAGCTTTAGGAATCATGGTTTATGTTTTTAATTGCTCCGAACAAATGGATTATAAGGTAAATATAAATCGTTTAAGACTTAAATTTTAAATCGTCAAAGTAATATTTTTAGTCCTGCGGAAATATCTATAAAGGACTAGCTCAAACTGGTGCGTGGGGGTGTTTTGACGAATTTAACCGAATATCAGTTGAAGTATTATCTGTTGTTGCTGTGCAAGTGAAGTCAGTTTTGGACGCAATAAGATATAAGAAAGCACAATTTGATTTTATGGGTGAAATGATAGCTTTAGTGCCCTCTGTTGGTATATTTATCACTATGAATCCCGGATATGCAGGTCGTACTGAATTACCTGAAAATTTAAAAGCACAATTTAGGTAAAACCATAGGCAATATATTTACTTATCATCTTCATGCATCCACACATAATGAACCTTACCCACAACGATAATAATTAAAAAAATAACTTAAAGTTTACGCGACTTAAATCATAAGAGTTTGAAGAAATACTTTCAACGTGCATGTTTTCAGAAAAATCAATACCTTAAAGGTCAGACGTTTTAAACAATAATTTCTCAAACAAATAACCTGAATGTTTGCACGTCTTATGTGATAATATGTTATTTGCCTCCTGAAAAGGTAACTCTCTAGCATTATCAGTTGACAACATACTGCACGTTCAAAATCAATTTCGGTTGATAAGATGAATCTACCTTTTCATAACAATGAATCAAATTTCAATTTTTAGGCCATGTGCGATGGTGGTGCCTGATTTTGAATTAATTTGTGAAATTATGTTGGTAGCTGAAGGTTTCCAAGAAGCTAAAATTTTGGCTCGAAAATTCATCACTTTATATACACTATGTAAGGAATTACTATCGAAACAAGATCACTACGATTGGGGCTTAAGGGCCATAAAATCAGTTTTGGTAGTAGCCGGTTCTTTGAAAGTACGTATTGAATATAATATGCAGCGACTAATTACATTCGTAAATCTTTAGCGTGGTGATCCTGGTAGACCCGAAGAGGAAGTATTAATGAGAGCTTTAAGAGACTTCAACATTCCTAAGATTGTAACTGACGACACTCCCGTTTTTATGGGTTTAATCGGTGATCTTTTCCCGGCTCTAGAAGTGCCAAGGAAACGAGACGCGGACTTCGAACGAACTGTTAAACAAGCGGCGATCGATTTGTCCCTCCAGCCGGAAGATAACTTCATTTTAAAGGTAGTCCAATTAGAAGAATTGCTCGAAGTGAGGCATTCGGTTTTTATTGTCGGAAGTGCCGGGACG
This sequence comes from Geotrupes spiniger, assembly GCA_959613385.1. Lineage (NCBI taxonomy): Eukaryota > Metazoa > Arthropoda > Insecta > Coleoptera > Geotrupidae > Geotrupes > Geotrupes spiniger. The sequence goes on from OY390741.1 coordinate 6,772,861, forward strand.
GGCAAGACCCAAGTGTGGAAATCGCTTTTTAAAACGTATCAGAACATAAAAAAGAAACCTGTCTTCAACGATTTAAATCCGAAAGCTGTCACCAACGACGAATTATTTGGAATCATAAATCCGGCGACGAGGGAATGGAAGGATGGCCTTTTTTCCGTTTTAATGCGGGATCAAGCAAATTTAGTAGGGGAGCATCCTAAATGGATTGTTCTAGACGGTGACATTGATCCGATGTGGATCGAGTCTTTAAATACAGTCATGGATGACAACAAAGTCTTAACTTTAGCGAGCAACGAACGAATTGCTTTAACACCTACAATGAGATTATTATTCGAAATTTCCAATTTAAAAACGGCTACGCCGGCCACAGTATCACGAGCCGGCATTCTTTACATCAATCCTCAAGATTTAGGGTGGAATCCGTAAGTTTATCGCATCGTAATTCTTAAAATAATTATGTGTTTCAGTTACGTTACGAGTTGGATCGAGAAACGAACTATACAATCCGAAAAATCAAATCTGATTATGCTGTTTGATAAATACATACCTACATGTTTAGAAAATGTTAAGACCAGATTTAAGAAGATTACGCCAATTGTTGAAACTGCTCACATTGAAATGCTCTGCCATTTATTAAATTGTTTATTAACTCCAGCAAATACACCAATCGACTGTCCTAAAGAATGGCATGAACTATATTTTGTTTTCAGTAGCGTTTGGGCATTTGGCTCTGCCATGTTTCAAGAACAAGTAAGTAGGCTCATATTTTCATATCAGAGAACACTCATGAATTTGTTTTGAAGCACCTTAAGCACCAAGTGTATCTTCCTCATATGGACACATTTATTATATATATTGCATTCAGAACTGCTCTCGTTGACTTTAATTGTGAGCTTCATTATGTTGTAAGACCCAACATTTGTTGGACCTCTCGGATGTATTTTTCGTTCTAGCAAGGTTGTCACCTACTGATACTAGTGCGTGTCACGGGGGAGTTGTTAGGTATCCCAGGGGACGTAGTCTATTGCCTTTCGAAACAGTTCATTGTCGAAAGTTTGCAGATTTAACTCCTTGAGGTACTCCTGAAAGCCCAATAAGTCCAAAGTAACTTCAGAGATAAGACCTGTTCGTTTCTGACATATTTTGTCATACCGTATGCCCCCGGATTGAGTTTACAATAGGTATGATTGACCAAAAATTTTCGAATTGGAATTTCATATTTTGGGATTCCGCCCTGCTTGGTCTGAAACTTATTTTTAGTTTACTTTTAATTTTTTTAAATCAAGTAGGCCTTTAATTCTAGGTAAACTACCTTTTCCGTTACCAGTACGTCAAAGTGTTACTAAGAAAAGTTGTTCAGAATGTAACGTTACGGCGTTATGCCAATTTTCAGAAAATTGTAAAATTGTAAAAATATTGTCATTATTTCGCAATGAAATGAGTTTTGTGATATTACTTTAACGATATGAAAGATAACGACCCATATCATACTACAATAAATACTTGATAACGTAATCGATGGTTTTATTAAGCCACCTCATGTTATTATTGATGTATCAATTGCAATACTGACCAATACTGGATTTTATCAAAGTAGGCTGATCGTTGTGAAAACTTGCATAACGTCATAACTTTAGATTCTGAACAACTTTTCTTAGTTACACTTTGGCGTACTGTGAACAGAAAAAGTAGTTTACCTAGAACTAAAATAGTGTTTGCCCAACTGTAAAGGCCTACTTGATTTAAAAAAATCGAAAGTAAACATAAGTTTCAAGCCAAGCAGGGCGGAATCCCAAAACATGAAATTCTAATTCGAAAATTTTTGGTCAATCATACCTATTGTAAACTCAATCCGGGGACATACGGTATAGTAATCTTAGCATATACTGGGTTGGGTCGGGCCTCTTTGGGGTTGCATATTTTGATTTTTTCCCACGTCATGTCAGCATGTTTTGTTAAGCTGCATACACTAGTGGTTGCACATTATCTTATTCTGGATGTAGTATGTAGCATTTTTCTTAATTATTGATAATTTGTGCGGGATTGCCAAAGAAGACCTAGGAAGAAATCATCTTTTGCTACTTTCGACGCCCAAGTTGATTGGAGTCGTCTTATTTAACGCGTTTCTAGTATGTGTGCATTTTTTCAATGAACGCTGGACACGATCACCAGCCGTTCTTTCACGTGATCAATGCGTGCACCACTGATTTCTATTAATTCCCAGCTATGTGGGACCACCCACACGCAATTTTTAAAGGGCACCGTGCACCAACACTTTTTGTATAAATGACCTTCATCTTAATTTTTCGGTGTATGCGTTAGTTATGTCTTATAAATATATTGTACATAATTTTTACATCAATGATGGAACGATATATATATATATATATATATATATATATATATATATATATATATATATATATATATATAATAAATGTTATTACAATATTGCAACAATTTATTAATTGATAATAATAATCACTGTTGTTTTATCTTCTAGAGTACAGATTATCGTATAGAATTTACGAAATGGTGGGTGAATGAATTCAAGAGCGTGAAATTCCCAGCTGGTGGGAGCGTATTCGATTACTATATCGATTCTGAGACCAAACAATTCGTTCCTTGGTCAGAGAGTTTGGGACGATTTGAATTAGATCCGGATATGCCTTTACAGGTAGACGGAATTAATTTCGCATTAGTTCGTACTAATTCAATTATGTTTGCCAGGCCGTTTTGGTGCATACTGCCGAGTCAATACGCATACGTTACTTTTTAAATTTGTTAATGGAAAAGAAACATCCTGTTATGCTTGTCGGCACAGCCGGTTGCGGAAAAACGGTACTAGTGAGCGAAAAATTAGCATCGTTATCTGAAAATTATGCAGTCTCCAACGTGCCATTTAATTTTTATACTACATCAGAAATGTTACAGAAAATCCTTGAGCGGTCTTTAGAAAAGAAAGCGGGGAGAAATTATGGTCCGCCCGGAAATAAAACTTTAATATATTTCTTGGACGACATGAATATGCCTGAAGTTGATGGTTATGGGACGGTTCAGCCGCACACGCTTATACGGCAGCATTTAGATTACCACCATTGGTACGATCGAAATAAGCTTAGTTTAAAAGATATACATAATTGCCAGTACGTTTCGTGTATGAATCCAACTGCTGGTAGCTTTACCATCAATCCACGTCTACAGAGGCATTTCTATGTCTTTGCGATCAGCTTCCCTGGAACTGAAGCCCTGACAACTATTTATCATGCAATCTTAAGCCAACATCTGGCGAATCCTGAACACAAATTTCCACAAATATTATATAAACTAGCTGACAATATCGTGTCAGCTTCTGTTATTCTACACCACAAAGCAACGCAATTTTTCCTACCCACTGCAATTAAATTCCATTATATATTCAATTTACGTGATATATCCAACGTATTCCAGGTGAGTAAATCAGACGTTTGACGTAACTGACAATTAATTAACAGCACAAGCACAAAGAAAAATTAACGTGACATTGACATTTATTACATGTGTGGTTATTCAATTGGAATTAAAAAATAAAATGTTTTGTATTTGTTATATAACTATGGAAATGCAATCAGTTTAATTATTTCTAATTATTGGTTCCACAACACAGATATTTTTTTGATTAAATTGTTTTTAACGTACTAAAAAAATACTGTTAATGTGCACAGAATATTTATTTTGTTATATGAACCGGCTATATACAATTCGTATATTTATACATAAATCTAATATCAAATGAGGCCATCAGCGCAAAAATGGTGTAACCCCAAACTATTTGATTAGGAGAGAATGGCAATTTTAAATTTGGTAATTTTTTTTTAATGTAATTTCTTTTCAGAACGTTATTTTAATTGTTTTATTTTAAATTTATAAAAAGAAGTTCTAAATTTACAATAGCTGTGTATCTTTGTATTTATTAAGTTAATATTATTGGAAAAAATGTGGGTTACACCACCTCTACATTTCTAATATTTTGATCCAATTTAAAATAATAAACAGGTTACACCACTTTAGGACAAGTTTATTAAGAAATCAATCAAAATACATAGTAAACGAGTTATTCATCATCTGTCTCATCACAATATACCTCAACCCTGACACTGTTGGAGCAATTCAGGTTGTTATAAAAAGTGTGATGAACTGGCGGGATGAAGTGCAACAGTTCAAGAAGGTACTTTTTTCAGCTGTGGTTGGTTTTTCCAATGCATATAGTTATGTTATGGTCACTGACTGCATTTTTAAACACTGATTTCATTTTACATCTGCTTTTGAATACCAAAAGGTGGCTATGTACGGCATGTATGGGACACCAGAACAGCAACCTACAAAAATGTGGGTGGCACCACTTTTGCGCTGATGGCCTCAAATATCATGTGCGTTTCGTAATTAATGAAATTTTTAAACGATACTTACATTTTTGTATAACAATTAAGTTACTTATTTATTATTGTTTTTAGAATTATATCATTACCAGAGCACGGATTGATAGCATTCTGCTTATACGTATTTGACAGAAGGTTAATTGGCACCGATCTTATTTTCATGAGGCCTATGTGTTTAACACCCACACATGGCAAAATATAACGCTCAAAGGGTTTCCACTTTGGAGCTTTGGACACAATTTGTTGGATACAACTGACTAAAATTCAGTGGCTATTAATTAAAAATGGGTCGGTTTACTAAATCGCTTCATGTTTTCATTTCTTCCAAATTATCGTCACATCTGAGAGAGGAAGGTTTTTCATCTGTTTTTCTATGTCGCTATTTTTAAGTTGAATATTTTGTGCATTATTTACTACTCCATACAATAATCCACATATGGGTTCAGCCACGTTTCATTGACATTGCCCTGATGGCTCAGTACCCACACCAGAGTTACTGTCGCATCGCAGTTCTTTCAGTTCTTCGTGGAATTCTAGGGCTTCCAGAAATCAATAATTAACGCTCTGCGATATGTATGAGCGGCGATGATAAAGCTCAGGTCTTTTAAAGATCTAAGTGCTATCACCGAGTTTTCCAAAGTGTCGTCGCTCTTCCCAACTGCTTCCACCAAGAGAGGAAAGGGTTAAAAGCACGAAGCAGTCGTGATCATTGCTCTCAGATTCAAAAATATTATCTTTTGTAGGCGTAAATTCGATGAGGAGCAACATGTTACACAAACGATATTATTAGAAGACTATTCACCCCTTCACGTCTTTCAACCTTGGATTGGGCTCACTTTTGGTCCACGGATCTTTATTCAATATATTCATATTAACTCGTCATTAAGGCACTCCCTATTTTCCACGAGAGAACTCACTTAGTAGGGTGGTTTTTATATTACGAATATGAACAGTATATCATTATCATTGGCAGAACAGACTGGTGAAGACATTAAGAGACTGATGAAGGATTGAATAGTATGGGAGAAGAGAGGCGAAGAAAAGGCGTGACAAAGATATGGATATGGAGGAGGGCCATATTAATGTTTGGTGTGGACATGTAACGTGGATCACAGACGATTCGATCAACTATCTAGTCTTGAGTCAGGGAAATAGGGATAAATGAGTTGGCGATAGAAGCTGTAAGGGGTTGAACTATGTTGTTAGAGAAGGATCCGTTTGTAATGGTTGATGATGGAATAAATGGGAAAGAGGGGATGTTGTAAAAAAGGTTGGATGTGGAAAAAATAGGATGAAGATGTATGGGAACGTTCATTAATCCTGTGCATTGTCACATACAAACATCATGAGAGGCCACGAACATACACTATATATTCGTGTCTAACTTATTGCGTCCATTATATCGTTCTTCTATCTTGTTTTCTTATATACTTGCGAAACTATATGCTCTGCTTTGTGATCACCACCAGTCTTCTTTAACAATACTAAGAAATAGTCGCTATTTAACACCATCACATTATTTACGTTACATATAGTAAGTAAACATATATTGTTTTCAACGTTCAGTAATAGATGTTTCCAAATTATTTAACCACAAAGTATATTATCATAAAAAATAAATATGGCTATTAAAAATCAACATGTTGTGTACATCCCACGTTATAAATTATATGATCAAATTTCAAGCAATTTAAAGCATTTTCGGGTATAAAAATTGGAGCGCAGTTATAAATCATCTAGAAAGCAAGTAGTGCAAGAAAAATCAAATGTAAAAACAATTGGCGTAGCGCAGAATCTCAAATCTGAAATGGAACATCCACAAAATTATAAGATAGAATCTGTGATAAAAATTAAATTTTCATTTGAATTTCAATGTTTTTGTCCCTTAGATCTATTTTAGATTGTTATTTAAGGGGTTGCTGTTTAGTACGAACGATTGTCTGAACCAACCCAGCGATTTAGTGCGATTATGGGTGCACGAATCTCAACGAGTTTACGGCGACAAACTGATTGAAGAGAAAGATATCGACGCGTTTTCCAAACTACAAATGGATGTCTTCAAAAAACACTTTGAGGTAAATTATTTTATATTTTTATAGACTGTCGTTCGTTTCGCTATTTTTTAATACGCGTTGCTTTAGTGAACATAAATCAAACGTAAAATTTTAATTAGATTTTTAGACACAGACATAAAGCTTCCTCTAGATATTACTTTGGGCTTACGAACTTTATTACCTTGTTCAAATTTAGTGCCTAATAATATAGTTTTCCAGTATGACTAATTTTTTATGTGTGACCATATTTTAGGACGTGGATGAATCGACGGTTTTTGAGAAACCAAACGTGTATTGCCATTTCGCGAGCGGCATAGGAGAGCCGAAATATATGCCGATAACAAATTGGTCTTTACTAAATAAGTTACTTAATGAAGCAATGGTTAGTTACAACGATCTGGTTGCGGCAATGAATTTAGTTTTATTTGAGGACGCAATGATGCACGTATGCAGGTATTAATTAAAACTTTTATAATATTCACACGTGAGATTCAATTAAATTTAAATTAAAAGATTCTACACACACAACAACATATAGAAATATAATCAATTAGTAAGCTATAATACATTTTTTATTTTATTAATTATATCATTTATTTACTTATATTATACACTTCATTTGGTCAGTAGGTTATTTTAAATGATTTTACTATTGATTTTATCTACGTTTTCGCTTTGATAATTGAAGCTACACACATTCAATCCTCACCGACGTTTCTGAAAGGGCGAGATAAAATCATGGTGGGGGAATTCCGATCACCAAGGAGAACGGACGCTGCACAACTACCGATGATAAATAGTTTTTGACAACGAGCAGTGATAATGCTAACGTTAACGGTATGCGGGAGTGAATTGATGGCAGGGAACTAGAATAAAGAATAAAGATAAAAAATTTATTTAATGGCGACTGGTAAAAACGCGATATTATACTCAAAGTAATCAATCCGAAGGTTCAAAATAATTAAACGTACAATGTCACAATACTGAAAGAAAAAGAGCACAAGAATCGAAGAAACAATTTAAAAAAGCAACGAAATAAAACTCTAACACCTAAGACTACTAAATCAAAGGAAAGTAAACGATAAGCAAAAATGTAGAAACATCGAGGAAAATTAAAAACATCATAAAAGCCAAGAACAAAGAAACGATAATACAAGAAAATGAAAATATGAAAGTAGAAATAAAAGAATTAAATACTAAAATGGAAAAAGAGGGGAAGTAAGAAGAATAACATGGTTTAAAAATGGAAGATTCAGATAATAATAATCTGAATGAAAATTGTACGAATCCAATTTTAAGGTCAAAAAGAATAAAAGCAACCTGAAAACAAGGAAGAAATATATATTAGCGAAGATCTAATTAAGAAATAAACAGATATACAGAAATCTGTTCGGACAAATCAGGAACATGGGACTAATGGAAAGAATTCAAAGATTTGATATAAAAAATTATCATGGATGGGTTTAAATGGAAGAAAAGATGCGGAAGGGACAAACCAAAAAAACTGAAGACAGTCAAGCTGGTAACGACAATGGCTAGAATCATAGGTAAAAGTGATGATAATAAGAGTGATGATAATAATAATAATAAATATTAACACATCTATGATGAATAGCAAATATTTAAAGATCATGTAGTTCGTGACGAAACGTACGAAACAGTGTGAACACCGGCCCGTGTAGGAAATGCTCGTGAATCAGAATGCGAGCTATCGAACATCGCGAAAAGTTCCAGGAACTCGGAACCTCGGAGGGTAGGAATCTTTTATCCAGTGGAACACGGCCGATTCCCACCTTTTTCTACTTTCCACATTTTCCGTTTTCGCGAATAATCACTCAAAATGCTCGTCGTCCACTTGTGAGCAAAATTTGTATTTTACCCTGCCACCAGCGCACAAGAAGTCGACTATCTCCGTCAAATTATGGATATTTTTTCATTAGTTAATTAATAAAAATAAAAATACGGTTTAATTAACTTTATTATATAAGAAAAATGATTGAATTAAATTAAAATAAGCACATAAAATACACACATAAAATATGCATTAAAAAGAGGCGACGAACGAACTTGTAATCGATATTTAACAAAAAAAAACGATCCTCACTAAAACCTTTATACTTTTTAATTTTTACTTTATAGGAAGGAAAGAAAAACTTGCCGTTACAGGTTCCCCTTTTAAATTTAATTCATCAAACCAAAAATAGAAATTAGCAGAACCCACATAATTTCACACTTGTTACTAATAAACATTTTTACATTTCCTCTTGATCCTATAAATCCCAATAATGGATCGGAAGAGGGATAATTCGCCTCTGTTTAATCTTCCTCTTGCACAAATTTTATTTTTACCGAAATTCGACAAATCTATTTGAATTCTAATAATAGAATTTTTCACGTTTCTCACGTTTTTTTATTTTTAACGATATCGATTATTTTAATTATTTTCCGAGATGTTACTCTAGACTTCGATTACTTAACTTAACACCGCGCGACATCTTCATATTTGAGTCTGTCAACGACTCACTACTTCGTTAAGGGAGCGTGATCACGATGTTTCTTCCCGAAGAAGTCCCGTTAACGACTTAACTCCTTTCCGGACTGACTGCTTTTCGTTAACCCCCCGTGTTAAAAATCATATTTTCAATATTTTTCCCAAAGAGGGGACACGTCAACCCACGTAAGATGTAGATCTTATCGCATTCATATTTCGTGTTATCACGCCCGCACCATATGCGCTTAATCTTTTTGCTTACGCCCTGACACCGTAATGTTCGATAATTTTAATTAATCTAATGAGTTTCTTAAACAAATACCCGCATCCTACCGAATAATGAGCACGATTGAAAATGCAATTCCAAAAACACAACTCAACGTCCGGGGCCATAATTTATTTTGTTTATATTTGGCTTATCGTGTTCACTGGAATTTTCTTTCCAGACGCATATTCCATTCCAGATAGCATATTCCAAAACGTGTCCGCATATTAACTACAATGTATATTAGCAGGACCGGAATTAATAATATTTCTATTTCTCCCTTTAATTTTATTTCTTGCCGTATTAGATTAGCGGCTGTCTACAACAGTGAGGAGGTCAAGCAATGACTAATTTAATATATCTGAAGAGAGAAAATGAGAAGAGATTGAAAAACAAGACTACACACGAACAGAGAAAGAAAAGAGAACATGTAAGAAACGAAACAACTAACGTAAGAATATAGATGTGAGGGAAATGGGAAGAAAAATTAAAAAAATTAAATTACAAATTCTAGGTAATTCTAGGAAAAGATAAAGTGATAAATGAGATTTTTGAGAACGATGCGTAATAACATAATGGTCAGAATCAGAAGTGGCAATAATGGTAAAGAGTGATAAAACATATAACAGTAAATGGAAGTATGTAAATGAAGGAATATTACGAATGGAAATGAAAACAACAAAAGGAATACGATAAGAAAAGAAGACCAACAAAGAAAGATTTTGTGGCAATAATGGAAGGAATGTTTGGCAGAGTTTTTAAAGGACGTGAAAAAATAGAAACAAAACTAGTGCTATGTCGTGCTAAATTAACCTCAATACTAAAAGTTTACTCAAAACATTTTGTGAAACGTCAAACGAAAATATTAATGTAATTTAAATTGATTGCACCTCCCAAAATGACGAACAAAATAAATGTTCTAGAAAATTCTCATAAATAAATCACACCTTACATAATCGTTAAATTTCCTTATTTGCATTAAAAACAAAAATACCTGTTCCATTCTTTATTTCCATCATTTCTTCTTATTTTTCTCCACCCTCCCCCGATTTCTATATTTTCTTCTTTCATTTCTCTCATGAACAATTCTTTCACTATTCCCAGTATCTATGGGAGAGCATTTTTCATTGCATATAAGTTTTGCTTGATCTATATTTGGTGTATTCTTAGTGTCTTAGTGTACCTTTCACATGGATTCTTCTCAGTTTCCTTCTTTACTTTACATCCAGCGATGTTTCCGCCTTTTTCTTTTTTAAGCTTGGGCAGTTCCTTACTTTATACGTAAGCTTTACAATTTCTCCCTCTCAGTCTCTCACATTCCATTTGTTTTATCTTTGGCAACTGGATTTATATTCCATATTAAATATTAAATTTTACAACACTCGCATATACACAAAGTTAAAAGAAAAAAAATACCTTAAAATACAGCGAAACTAAAAGTTAACCAAAAAATTTTGTGAAACGTCAAGCGAAAACATGAATATCTTTTTTGATACTTAAGGTGTTACATCTAGTCAGGATTTACGAAAAAATCGGTTTCTCGTTTTCAAAAATGTTTTCTGAAAATTTCAAGTCGATCTGTTCAAAATTGAGTGAGTTATTGCCGTTTTTACCGTTACCGGCTGTGAGCCGCGCGACCCTAGTATACGATAAAGGGTACGCGCTGTGGTATGAAGAACACGAATCTGTGTGCTCAGCAAAATACACAGGATCTTCCGGACAAAATGGAGGTTGACGGTATCGTCGAAATGTTTAAACATTCAGAAGAAAAATACAGCGAACAATGCGCTAATTATAACTGTTGACTTATAACTTCAGACTTTAAAGGCGTTTTACTTGAAATTTTTCATACTTTTTCATTATATCAGAAACTAGTCCTTAATCGAAGGATTTTTTCTTTGATGCATACTACATAGTCAAAAATATACACTTTGCTATGGAAAATTGTTCGAAACCTGCTAACATTCCCCCAAAAAAAATTCACAGAAGCACGCCTTTTATTCGTCCGTCAACTAGATGTAACCCCTTAAACCGCAAGTATTAGTTTAATTTAAATTGATTGCATTTCCAAAAATAACTCACAAATATAAATATTTTGGAAAATTTTTGATTCTCATATATAAATGAGTTGTGGATGAATAGATTAGGGTTGGATTGGGTTGGGTTCGTTACCATAATTCTGGAGTGTTTAGAAAAATTACATGCTAACATTTTTATTTATGATTATTAATTGAAATTGTTGGTTTTCGGCATAACAATTATTATCATCATCGATGAAAATTGTCATTGTTATGACCATTAACCTTGTTTTGCACCGTCATTGTAGTTATTATTATTATATTTCAGGATAAATCGTATATTAGAATCACCACGTGGAAGTGCACTTTTAGTGGGCGTCGGTGGGAGTGGAAAACAATCCCTTTCTCGCCTAGCTGCGTTCATATCTTCATTAGAAGTCTCACAAATTCAATTAAAAAAAGGTTACGGAGTGTCCGATTTGAAACACGAATTGTCGGCACTGTACCTAAAAACCGGGTTAAAAAACGTCGGAATTATGTTCTTAATGACAGATGCACAAGTTCCAAATGAGCAATTCTTGGTACTAATAAACGATATGCTAGCGTCGGGGGAAGTCCCCGATATGTTTCCTGACGACGAAATAGAAAACATTATAGGCGGTGTAAGGAACGAAGTGAAAGGTGCCGGCTTAGTTGACACGCGGGAAAATTGCTGGAAATTTTTTATTGACCGCGTCAGACGTCAGCTGAAAATTGTTTTATGCTTTTCACCGGTCGGATCAACCCTACGCGTGCGTTCGAGGAAATTCCCCGCTATTATAAACTGTACGCAAATAAATTGGTTCCACGAGTGGCCTCAAGAGGCTTTAGTGTCAGTCTCTGTGAGATTTCTCGAAGAAATTGATGACCTGCCGGTAAGTCATCGTTTTTTTCTATACATATAGATGAACGACGTTATAAATCTATTTGTGTGAATTTATATGTACCTCAATTTAGTGTTCTACGTAAATTATTGTAGGAATTTCTGCGGGATCCTGTTTCACAATTTATGTCTTACGTTCACACATCCGTGAATGCGACATCAAAATTGTATTTACAAAACGAACGCAGGTATAATTACACGACACCGAAATCCTACTTGGAACAAATAAACTTGTACGCAAAACTCTTAAGGCAAAAATCTGATGAATTAAGGGGTAAAATATTGCGTCTCGAAAATGGCTTAGATAAATTGAGAAGTACAGCTGAACAAGTTGACGAGTTAAAAGTGAAGCTGGCGGTACAAGAAGTGGAATTAAAAGAAAAAAACGACGCCGCCGACACGTTAATTGAAATTGTTCGAGTGGAAACTGAAAAAGTCTCCGTGGAAAAATCAGTGGCCGACGAGGAAGAAAAAAAAGTCGGCATAATTGCTGAAGAAGTCAGCCAGAAACAGAAAGACTGTGAAGCCGATTTATTGAAAGCCGAGCCGGCTTTAATTGCAGCCCAAGACGCACTGAACACTTTAAACAAAGCCAACCTCACCGAGCTTAAATCATTTGGGTCACCTCCTGGAGTAGTCACCAACGTTACAGCAGGCGTCATGGTCCTTTTGGCACCGGGTGGGAAGATACCAAAAGATAGGAGTTGGAAAGCAGCTAAAGTACGTCTTTATTTTTTTTTTTTTCACCATTTATTACAAAATTTAATTTCAGATCGTCATGGCAAAAGTCGATGGATTCTTGGATGCGCTCATCAATTACGATAAAGAAAACATCCACCCCGATGTCATTAAAGCCATAGAACCATATTTAAAAGACCCGGAGTTTGAACCCGATTTTGTGCGTTCAAAATCAGCAGCAGCTGCTGGACTATGTGCTTGGGTCATCAACATCGTTAAATTTTTCGAAGTGTTTTGCGACGTTGAACCAAAAAGGAAGGCGTTAGCACAAGCAAACGCTGACCTAGCAGCTGCACAAGAAAAATTAAGTTGTATTAAAAGAAAAGTTTGCGTAAGTATTCTTTAAAATATCAATTAAAATGGTGGACTGTTTAGTTCATACACCAACCCAACCCAACCAAATAAGTAATACACACGCGAATGTAATATATTTTTTATGAAAATTAGACAAATTTCACTACAATTTATGACCATATGAATTTCAAAAAATAAATAAATTTAACTGAAGCCCTTTAGGTGTTGCGTCCACAATGTTTCAATATCAATTAAATAGATAAGTTTGAACAAGATACTCAGACGATACATTCGCATTAATTTTAATATAATAAACCAGTGGTTCCCAAACTTTTTCAATTCTCATTCCTTTGATGAATTCCTAATATTCTAAGAAGTAATTAAGGTTAATGTGGTTAGTTTGGCCGCATGGTCATCTGTGATACCTTCAGTTTATAAGTAGGACTTTGAGATCCCCAGCTTAAAATAGCCAAAAATTTGTTTCTTGAAATATTGTCCAAAATGTCTTTACGTAACATTACTAATTCTTTCAAAACCACATGATAAGAATCGACAGCCATATTCAAACGTGAAGACTTGGATAAGTATAATATATCATAATAAGTGCATTAAAAGCCATATTATCTCATAAATCAGCAGAAAACTTAATAGAAATGACTCTAGAATCAAGTTTAATTTACAATATTTACAACATATCAACGGAGATACCAAAGAAGACGTCAGCTAGATCAGGACCAGAATGTGGGCAATTTCAGCAGACTCCAGTAAGTCCTGAATGAGAAACTGCACTTAGACTATCAAGTTATGTATGAAATGGAGCTCAACTGCAACGTTTCTTGATATGCTTCAAGTAAAGGAAAATAACCCGGAAGTTATTAAAACTAAAATGGGAAGAATTTGCAATGATGCTGAAATGATCACTACACCAAAATATTTAGAATAAGAAAATCTAAAGAAAGAGAAGACCTAAAACAAAAAATCCAAGAAACCAGGGCAAGAATATACTGAAAATACAAGGAAAAAGAAAGGATGTGATGGATTCCATTTCAGACTTGATTCTGACGACGACGACGTTGATCCTACTGCAATAAATGTCAAAAAATGGTTATGTACTAGTAGACTATGGGAAATGTTACCCTGGACGAGTTATCGAATGGATTCTAGTTCAGATTAATCTGCAAGAGGAAATGATACTTGATTCCGAAGGTGATGTTGATCCTCCTGTAATATGTTTCGAAATTGGTACTGGTAGACTATGAGGATTTGATCGAAATCATAAAAGACAACATTAAAGTTACAAATATGGAAAATATGGATTTAGATGACGCTAGCCTGACAAACCAGATGTTCGTGATCGTAATGAATCTGCAATTACCAGATTAATTCAACCGCCCCAAATGGCCAACAAAGAGGGTTTTTATGCAAATAATAGATAACCACATGCAGCATACAAAGAAATAAAATTACATAAGAAAATAAGAGACGATGAGCATTTTTTTAAGTTTCTTTTTTTGTTTTAGTCTAAGAATGAAGTAAATTGTGTTTTCTAAATAATTTTTTTCTTAATTAGGTCACAAAATTTTATATTTCTATTCCAAATTCTTTATTGATTTGTACTAAGTAACCTATAAGTATATATGTAAGTATTTATTTCTGCATTTAAAATTCGATACATTATTTTTTTATTTTTTCAAGTTGTGTTACTATGTTACATCTCCCATAGCTACATTGCTGAACAAGACACCAGTTTCAAATTTGGGCAATATTTTAAAGAAACCAATACGAAGTTACCTTACAATTTTTAGGTATCTATTTACAGGATTCAGACTTTTTTTATTTTTAAAAAAGAAACAGATT
Source organism: Geotrupes spiniger (assembly GCA_959613385.1). Classification (NCBI taxonomy): domain Eukaryota; kingdom Metazoa; phylum Arthropoda; class Insecta; order Coleoptera; family Geotrupidae; genus Geotrupes; species Geotrupes spiniger. The sequence continues at coordinate 6,787,918 of OY390741.1, forward strand.
TTTTAATATAAACTGACTCAAACTGACCGTACATTTTACGAAACAATCAATAATGTTTGCAACAGTAAGGTAAAAATCAATAAAACAATACAATGTAATTGAACGAATTCATTTAATTATAATAATTAGTAGGATGAATGATCCTGCCCAGAATTTTGTAAATGTATTTCTTTTTTCAATTACCGCCTTTACGTAATAAAATATCGTTAAATGCTTTTATATTCTACTAAGTTAATTATTTTATTTAACGTAAATGTAAAAATATTCATAAAAACAACAGAAATCCCAAATTAGAGTATATTTTGTAATCAATACATTTTCCACTAGACACCGAGGAAATTTGGTCTAGTGGGGAGATTTACCAACCACTCGATCGCAATTTGTCTACCCTTAGTGTCTCTACATCAATTTGCCCTAGACATCCCTTAACGAAATGTTTCATTAGTGTATAAAATTTCCAGTATATTACCTCCAATATATACACATTTATAAATTGAAATTCAATATAATAAAGCTTATTTTCGGTTAAAACGATCGATTACATCGTACTATGTTCCACAGTCATTGGAAGAACAGTTAGCGAAATTAACAGCAGATTTCGAGAAAGCCACAACAGAGAAAATGCTCTGCCAACAAGAAGCAGATGCAACCAACGCCACAATTGCACTTGCAAATCGTCTTGTCGGTGGCTTAGCAAGTGAGAACGTCAGATGGGCCGAAGCCGTTAACAAGTAACAACCATTATTTCTGTGTTAAGTTGTTTTAATTGTTTAATTTTAGCTTTAAAGAGCAAGGAAAAATGTTACCAGGAGATGTTTTGTTAGTCACTGCTTTTATTTCGTATGTCGGGTGTTTTACTAAGCAGTTTAGACAGGATTTATTACATAAAATGTGGTTACCTTTTGTGAGAAATTTAGATGTAAGCATTTAACATATTTCAAATTTTACCAATCTATTACTTAAATATTATGCAACCGAAACAACACCTCTGTTACGTACTTTCAAAATATTGTTTATTATTAAATTCATTCATTTGCGTAGGAATAGAATAAATAGGTAAAATTCGAAATTTTCAAAAACTAAATTTTCTAGCCACCCATACCAATTACTAAAGATTTAGATCCGTTGTCTCTTTTAACGGATGACACGCAAATAGCCAAATGGCAAAACGAAGGTTTACCAAGTGACAGGATGTCAACGGAGAATGCTACGATTCTATCGAATTCTGATCGTTGGCCATTAATGATTGATCCTCAGGTAATGTGTGAAATTCTGAATGTCATAGCGATTTTTGTTGCACAATTTATTTTTTATCTGAATAAAATCTGGAGGTAAATAATGTCTTTTTGCTGTATTATATTTTTAATACTTTTCGTGAATTTTTTAAGTTTTCAGTTATAAAACCATTTTCTTTATTATTGCAATTAAAATAATTGAAGCAGCAGCACCACCACACCCCACAACTTTCTTTACTGGATTCGGCCCTGCATATAAATGCATGTGTTACTTGTTTATTATAACAGCATCTCATATGATATGATGGAATTTTTCATAGATATTATATCTGGAGATATTCACATTAAAATGAATCAATATAAAAGCACTATACTCACTGCAAATTCGTTAAATTTATTTTAATAAGCAACCAACATTTTGCCGCTATACGGATAATATTTTATAAAAATATTTTTATACTTCGTTGCTGCTGCAATTCGAAAAGAATTTCCGAGAAATAATTATAGCATAACATTTCCACGACTAATTTGGGAATTGAAGCATAATAAAATGTTTTCCAGTAGTAACGATATTTACGCTTTGCAGTTGCAAGGAATAAAATGGATAAAACAAAAATACGGCGACGATCTACACGTTATACGTTTAGGACAAAAAGGTTTCATAGATATTATCGAAAAATCTATAACAGCGGGAGCGACCGTCCTCGTCGAAAATATCGGCGAAAGTGTGGACCCCGTCTTGGACACCTTATTGGGGCGAAATTTAATTAAAAAGGGAAAGTGAGTAACAACCTATTCAAGGAAAAGCGCGGCGTGAAATATTATAACTCTTATTTAGGGCAATTAAAATCGGCGACAAAGAAATCGAGTATAATGCCAAGTTCCGATTAATCCTACACACGAAGTTAGCAAATCCGCATTATAAACCCGAAATGCAAGCGCAGACAACTTTGATTAATTTCACTGTCACGAGGGATGGATTAGAAGATCAACTGCTGGCGGAAGTTGTAAAAGCTGAACGGCCAGATCTTGAAGAATTAAAAGTAAACATTTTTTATGTGAAATTTTATCTAAAATTCAACACCAACTTATCTGGAAAGATTTGACGAATAATTTAACATCGCTATTTATAATTGTATTATTATTATGTCCTATATTATTTAATATTGTTCATTCACTAAAATATTTCGATGAACCTTACGATACATTGTCTGGAACTCTGAGGACTCTCTAGATTTTCTTTAGTTTTCATTTTAACTACTATTAATAATTATTACATTAATGTTGAGATAATATGATTTTAAATTAAACTCGTTTTTACATAGCCCGTACCTGCTGAGCTTAATTCAAAACATTTTGAGATTTGTGTAACATTGTGATTGCATTCAAGACTTTAGACGATTTTGTTGAAAGTAGTTTAAACTGATCCCGTAACCACTGTATTAATTAATTTTAAAGAAATATGTGTTAATGATATTTTCAGGCAGAGTTAACAAAGCAACAAAACGATTTCAAAATTATGCTGAAATCTTTAGAAGATGACTTATTATCTCGTCTATCGTCCGCAGGAGGGAACTTATTAGGTGACACAACGTTGGTAGAGAATCTAGAAACGACGAAACGCACAGCAGCCGAAATCGAGAAGAAAGTATCGGAGGCTAAAATTACTTCAACGGAAATCGACAGAGCGAGGGAATATTACAGGCCTGCTGCTGCAAGAGCGAGTTTGTTATACTTCATCTTAAACGAACTGAACACCATAAACCCTATTTACCAGTTTTCTTTGAAAGTGCGTCTTAAATTAAATTTCGCTCATAAAATAGCACAGTTTGATTATTTTAGGCCTTCAGTGTAGTATTTCAAAAAGCAATCGCTAAAGCAGATCCAGCCCAAACCGTTGCTGCGAGGGTCAATAATTTAATAGATTGCATTTCCTTCTCTGTTTTCCAATACACCACGAGAGGTCTTTTTGAATGCGATAAACTTATATTTGCATCGCAAATGACGTTCCAGGTATTTGCGTGTCTTGCGTAAATCCTGTTTATAAATAGGTTCCATCCGTTTCAGATACTTTTAATGAATGAAGAAATCTCCTCCGCCGATTTAGACTTCTTGTTGAGATTCCCGTTAAAACCACATGTTACGAGTCCTGTCGACTTTTTATCAAACACGAGCTGGGGAGGAATATGCAGTTTATCATTAAAGGACGATTTTAGAAATTTAGATCGCGATATTGAGAATTCCCCAAAAAGGTGGAAAAAACTTGTCGAGTGTGAATGCCCAGAAAAGGAGAAGTTTCCACAGGAATGGAAAAATAAAACGGCTCTTCAAAGGCTATGTATGATGAGGGCCTTGCGACCCGATAGGATGATATACGCAGTGATGTAAGTTCCCAATTATATATTTTTTGAAATTAAGTTAAAATTTTAGGGCATTTATTGAAGAAAAATTGGGCACAAAATACGTAGAAAATAAAACTGTGGAATTTTCAAAATCTTTCGAAGAGACGAGTCCATCAACACCAATATTCTTCATATTATCGCCAGGTGTGAATCCATTAAAGGACGTGGAATCTCTAGGAGAAAAACTTGGATATACAGCAGATAAGCAAAATTTCCATAACGTGTCGCTTGGGCAAGGTCAAGAAGTTGTTGCGGAAACAGCGATGGATATAGCAGCTAAAAATGGCCATTGGGTTATTTTGCAAAATATACATTTGGTTAAAAAATGGCTTCCGGCTTTGGAAAAGAGCTTAGAGAGATACGCCGAAGGTTCAAGTCCTAATTATAGAGTTTTCATGAGTGCAGAACCAGCTGCTTCCGCTGATGCCCACATTATTCCACAAGTAAATGCAACGTACAAGCACGTCTATGTAAACCCAACGTTTGTTTTTAGGGCATCTTGGAATCATCCATAAAAATAACAAATGAACCGCCCACTGGAATGCAAGCTAATCTCCATAAAGCTTTATCAAATTTTAACCAAGAAACTTTAGAACAATGCGGAAAAGAAGCCGAGTTTAAAGTAATCCTTTTTGCTCTGTGTTACTTTCATGCAGTTGTCGCCGAGCGGCGAAAATTTGGCCCACAAGGCTGGAACAAAATTTACCCATTCAACGTAGGTGATCTAACAATAAGCGTATTTGTTTTGTACAATTACCTCGAAAACAATTCCAAAGTCCCTTGGGAAGATTTGCGATATTTATTCGGTGAAATTATGTATGGAGGGCATATTACTGATGACTGGGATCGAAAACTGTGCATATCATATTTGGAAGAATATTTACAATCAGATTTGGTAAATTATTTTTCTATAAAAAAAAATTAATAATCAAAATCATTTCAGGTTGACGGTGAACTATTACTAGCGCCTGGTTTTGCAGCGCCCCCCAATACAGATTACACCGGTTATCATCAATATATCGATGACGTGTTACCACAAGAATCGCCTTATTTATATGGTCTTCACCCTAACGCTGAAATTGGATTTTTATCAACAACCGCTGAAAATTTATTTCGCACGGTGTTCGAAATGCAACCGCGAGATGCCGGGTCCTCCGGAGGAACCAATATTTCAAGGGAAGACAAAGTGAAACAAATGATTGACGAAATGTTGGAAAAACTGCCGGAAGACTTCAACATGCCCGAAATCATGGGAAAAGTCGAAGAACGAACGCCTTACGTCATCGTGGCCTTCCAAGAATGTGAACGAATGAATTACCTAACGAGTGAAATTAAACGGTCGCTAAGAGAACTGGATCTTGGATTAAAAGGCGAGTTGACCATAACCTCCGACATGGAAGATTTGGAAAATGCGTTATTTTTGGACCAAGTTCCTCCCGCTTGGACGTTAAGGGCTTACCCTTCTCTAAACGGGTTGACGTCTTGGTTCGTTGATTTACTGCTGCGGATACGTGAATTGGAAACTTGGTCTACGGATTTTGTGGTTCGTTTAGTGTATTAAAATTATTTTATTATTAACTTAAATATTTTAGTTACCATTGTCCGTTTGGTTGGGCGGATTTTTTAATCCGCAATCTTTATTGACGGCTATTATGCAAAGCACTGCGAGGAAAAACGAACTACCCTTAGACAAAATGTGCTTGCAATGTGACGTGACAAAGAAACAAAAAGAAGAATTTACGTACGTGTTCTGTTATTTGTTGCACAACATTAATGTTAACAGCATTCTCCTTGTATGTGTGTTATAAAACGATAACATGTTTTGACAGGGCAGCAACACTCGTTGCGTTAGTGCATTTCTTCCAGTTCTTCTTTTTTCTTCAAATGAACCTTTCATTTAATTCATTATTAAATATCGAGGACACCAAACGGAAACTTTCCTTTTCCATTATCGAAGCTAATTTAATTAAGGAATTATGAATAATACTTAAGAATTATGAAAGAAAACTGAATTAACCAAAATTTACATTGTTGCACTAATTGCACAACAAACTTTGCCTTAATAGTTTTTGTACTTTTTATACAAATTTCCTAATCAAAAATTCAATTTTTACAAATTATTAAAAATGGAGCCGTTTTCATCATAAGGTAGATTCATTATCTTATACTTTTAGAAGTGCGCCAAGAGATGGAGCATATATCCATGGGCTTTTCATGGAAGGAGCAAGATGGGATACACAAGCCGGTATGATTATGGACTCCAGACTAAAAGAACTTTTCCCTTCAATGCCTGTCATAAATGTGAGGGCTATAACGCAAGATAAGCAAGATTTACGAAATGTGTATGAATGTCCGGTGTACAAAACCAGAACACGTGGACCTACATATGTTTGGACTTTCAATTTAAAAACGAAAGATAAATCGTCGAAGTGGACATTGGCTGGCGTGGCGCTTCTGCTGCAAATTTAATCGCAAATACAAATTTATATGTACATATAAATATATATATATATATATATATATAATAATGTATAATAAATACACGCACAGGATACCTATCTCATTTCGTGGACTGATCAGTCGTCTACAGTATTAATGTTTGGTGCTTATTTATAATTCTTTGACACATTATCACAATAATTTTTAATATTTTATTCAAAATAGTCAGTTCAAGAAACAAGATAAATAATTACCTCTTTTTTGAATTTTATAATTGTTGTAAATATAAATGTAAATACACTTATATAATAAATGAACTTTGATTTGAGAAAATAGTATACTGAAGAGTGTTATGAATCAAATTTACCTTCGTCGGTACATCTGTTTCAGCAATTACAGGGCCTCATTTTGTTTTAAGATGCCGAACAATTTTTCATAGCATATGAAAAGCGTTCTTCCTGCGGCAATGCAAAATTTAAAATTCATCAGTCCACACGTTTCGGAGCGAAGATAAGGGATGGCAGTCATCACTGAAGAAAGTGATCTAACTCTCAATTAAAAATTCCTACTTAAAAGCCTCATGCACAGACTAGTTAATTTCTGAGGGGAGAATCGCAGATGCTTAGGACAATTTCTTATGAAAAACGCATACAAGAGTTCTTGTCACGAGCCGCCACTGGTTTATTTATACATTAGATAAACCGCAATAATGCTACATTTGGCAACACTGGAACGTTGATACTTCGTCAATGGAATATGATTATATTACAAACAATGCTTTTATTGCGTGCTTTATAAAGCGTTGAAACATCTGGCACAGATTGAAAGAATGCCAGCCAAGTTAAACGCACAACAGTTTCGACAACAGCAGCCGATTGTTGCATTAAGAGAATGCAACCGTTGCCAAATGTCAACTATTCCACTATGACCCAACCAAACGTATCTCTCTGCTAAGAAATTCCACAGTTGGTATCATTCATAGGCGTAAAATAATAATAAATTTTTGTTCATCATAAATCCATGCAATAGGCACGAAGCACCGCACTGTACAATAAACATATCTTCCTAGGTATATAATCGATTTTTAAATATTTAATACGCTTCAACTTACATCCTTATATCCTTAAAAACTTATATATGAGAGCTTTTTAAATGTGTACGCTAACATTTAAAAAATCTCCCTCCATTCTCATGTTATCATGATCAGACGTGCGCATTGTATCGCGCACGTATCGCGCGACCACTTCATTTCAAAGTGTCACCGTGTGTGTTCGTCGATCGCAAAGGAGTTGCAATTAGTTAAAATGTCGCAATATAAAATTGTTATGGTACGTCACGGTGAATCGGAATGGAATGAGAAAAACCTCTTTTGCGGTTGGTACGATGCTAATTTAAGTGCCAAAGGTAAGTGGATTACCTATTTGAAGTTTGTGACCTTGATCGACCTTGGCTAATACACGAATACGTTTGGGTTTTAAACTGTTTTATTTAATTGCAGGGCAAGAAGAAGCCGTTAGTGCAGGAGTGGCGTTGAAAAATGCTAATTATAAATTCGATATTGCGTACACTTCTGTATTAGCCAGAGCCCAAAATACGTTAAAGGCTATTTTAGAAGGCATCGGCCAAACTGACTTGCCTATTGTCAAAAGCTGGCGTTTAAATGAACGACATTATGGTGGATTAACGGGCTTGAACAAGGCGGAAACTGCTGCGAAGTACGGTGATGCACAAGTAAGATATCTTTAAAACGCTATAATTTAAACATATTAACGTTCCCAATACAGTCTACAGTAATCTAGTACAGCAATTGTAGGAGCAGAAAAATCTAATGATTTATGTAAAAAATTCCTAGTCCAACTAACTAAAACAACTATGTTTAGGATTTATTTTATTTAATTTAAAATTGTTAGCAACTAATTTATTTCTCGATTTTTAGGTACAAATTTGGCGTCGCAGCTTCGATGTTCCCCCACCGCCTATGGAAGCAGACCATCCGTATTATGAACAAATTGTAAAAGACGAACGTTATGCGAAGGAACCAGCGCCGGAAGAGTTCCCGAAATTTGAGTCATTAAAGCTCACAATCGAGAGAACGTTGCCATTCTGGAATGATGTAATCGTACCACAAATTAAGGCAGGAAAGCAAATTTTAATTGCTGCCCACGGAAACAGCTTGCGAGGCATTGTGAAACATTTGGATAAAATGTCCGATGCTGACATTATGCTACTCAACTTACCTACCGGTATTCCATTTGTATATACATTAGATGAAAATCTTTCTCCGGTGCCGAATGGCAGTTTGCAGTTTTTGGGTGACCCAGAAACTGTAAAGAAAGCCATGGATGCTGTCGCCAATCAAGGAAAAGCGAAATGAAATTAATTTTATTATATATTTATTCGTGAATGTATACACAGGGCTTGTCCAAGGCATATCAGTACTGTAAAATTTAATGGTAACATAAAGTCATCTACCATCAAAAATTAATTATTTGCTTAATTGTTGGATCTTATTAAAAGGCAATGAAATGCACTGTGACAAGCACTGTATGTACACAATTGTTTTTTATTTTTAAGAGCATAAACTCCATGGAAATAAACACCTGTAAAGTTAAACATATTTTTTATTTAATTAAATTTACATTTAACTTTCGTTTATCTATTCAATTACATTTGTGCTTAATTTAAATTTTTATTTGACGTATGGAACACATTAGTCATGTGGTCATGCTAAAGCTAGAAACTTTTAATTCATCTATAAAATTGTAATTTTGAAGAAATGTGCAAAATTCTTCATAAAAATTAAAAATCTTTTGGGAACCAACAAAATATTCTCTGGACTTGTGACAACAAAATTTAGTTGCATAGCTGAACTATTAACAAACTATCTAAATAAATCTCATAGAAGCTTATACGACGCAACAAATTTTAACAACGAAAAGATATATAACATTCAAAAATGTAACAAAAGATTTAAACCACTATCCAAAACCGTAAATATTTACGTTATACATTTATCTAATGTAATCGTTTTTACCTTTTGAGGGATAAAGTTCGTGCTCTGTCTTTGTATAAAATCTCTGATACTTATATTAAAGTTTAAGTCGCGATGTATTAAAACATTTAAATTCACGTCGCAATATATTACAAACACCATTTGTTTATTTTTGTATTTCACACTTCTATAGATACTTGACACGTGTTTCGAGTTGTTGCTTATTTTCATTCCTGGCTCTTTTCACGGTCACAAGAACACTTTCACAAGACTCAATGGTTTGCGCATGTTATACATTTTTTATTTTGTAGCATTAGAATTTTCTTACATCTTTGTATATATGCTCGGAAAGGTGCTGTTTTGTGTTGGTATGGGTGATTTGATGTGCTGTTTATAATGAGTTTGTGTTGTTTTGTTGTTGTTGTTGTTGTGGTTTATTGTTATGTCTAGCAAATTAATTGTATTATTTTGTTCTACACCTTCGTGAATTGTAAGTGTTTATCTATGTTGTTTGTTAATTTCTTTATAAATATTTTCTATTTTATATTCCTCTGTTACACATAGTATTTTATCTACGTATCTAAACCAATGTTTTATATAACTTTTCCCAAATTCTTGCAAGTAGATTTCTGATAATATTCACAGTGGCGGTTATTCCATTGCTAGTCCTTCGTAGTTTATTATTAAATCGATAATAATTTTGTTTGAGGATCTTGGTAAGGATATTTTCCTTTATCTCTCAAAATGTAAGCGAAACAGTTCCATTATTTAAAAAAAAATAGTATATGGAGAAACAATAAAACCTTGCATATTATCTCTTGACAACTATTTTAATTTAAAATCGTATTGTGTAACACACACTAAATGAATAAACTGTCGCAGGAACAAACAAAATAAACATTTAGACGTAAATCGAAAAGTTACGGAAAAGCAACAAAATATTCTCGTGGGTTTCGACCAACTTCAACCAAAATTACTATTAGCAGTAAGTTGCGTACCAATTCCGAGAAATATTTTGTTGTTTTCCAAGTTTTCGATTCACGCCTAAATGTTTCTTTACTTTATTTCTGTAACGGTTTATTCATTTTGTATGTATGTGTTACCAGAGAAGTTTAAATTGAAATAAACTATTTACAGTTTAAGATAGCAGTTTATTTCTTTTATTGGAATTTAAATGTATTGTATAAATTCGGCAGATACTTTGTGTAGTTCCATATTAATTCTTCGTTAATAAAACTTTTGAACTCACTGTATTTTCTTGTTTATTATATACATATATACAATATACATAAAATATATATAATACTGCTATTACATATGTTTCGCTACACTGTAGCATCATCAGATAGAGAAACGCTATCTGATGATGCTACAGTGTAGCGAAACATATGTAATAGTAGTATTATATATATTTTATGTATATTGTATATATGTATATAATAAACAAGAAAATACAGTGAGTTCAAAAGTTTTATTAACGAAGAATTAAATGTATTGTACGATGTAACAAAGATTTCCATCATTATGTTTTGCTGATATCTCTAGGCATCAAAGTTTTTCTTTTTACGTAGTTCGTGTATAAATAGTCTTCAAATAAATTTACGCAGTACATTTCTGTAGCTTCGGGCAAGCTTACCGCGTAGAATTATTAAATCTCGGCTCACACTGTACTCTTAAAAAATATTGCGATAATATTTTTTATTGCAGAAAGCAGATGTTTGGTTTTTTAGACTTGCTTGTACATTTTCAATATTTTTCATTATTGCATATGACTTTGAATTGCCTTCCGTATACAAACAAGCCGACAAACAAAGTTAATGCTCGTTTTTTTTTTCCTCACCAAAGAAATTTCTGTAATACGAGTACAAAATTAGAAATAAACAATACGTACAAATATACCACTGAGAGCACTGCAGGAAACAAATCAAAGAGATTATAGAAGTAGAAAAATAGTTATTTTTCAAAAGCGATGGACATGACAGTAGACAGTAGACCTCTTAGCAAGGAAATTAAAGGAGCAGTCATGGCTTTCAAACCCAGTTAAGGAAGAATTTGTATATAAGTAAAAGAGTAAAACATTCGCGCGAAAGGAGCTTAGAGGAAAAAGCAGAGTACTATGAAAACTTGGAAAGACCGAAGAACAAAATTTAAATAGTGATGCTGATGTAAAACTTTGAAAGGTACAACGATAGCGACCGGTAATAGGAAGAGATAGTAAACACGAACATATAAGACAGAACAAGGAAAAGCTAATAGAATTCACAATACAAAATGAAATGATAATTAAAAGCACACAAAAAGGAAATATATGAAGGGACATGGATTTCACCAAACAGCAAATCCATTAATTAACCTGATAAACCACATCCTGATCCGCAAGAGGAATAATCGAAACAACAAATATCAGAGCTAAAGCTGTACACTGAATGTGTCCTCGTGTGAGTGAATGGAAATGAATAAGGGAAAGCACGAGACATCTAGAGAAAACTGGACAAGGAAGGGACTTGACTTGAAAGTGCATGGAGTATATGGAACTGTACATGAAGGCAAGTAACCAGGTAACTACAGTAGAGCGGAAATGGGAAGCAACATTATAAATAGAGTAGCTGAAAAAATACTCGGAAATCAAAACGAGGAATAAATAGTTTAACGAAGAGTGCATGGCAAGTGACGCAGAATAGTAGAAAGGCAAACAGGTACATATTAAAACTAGAAAAGAAGTCGATAAGGCTGAGTATCAAAAACATAAGAAAACATTTAAAAGAATGTGTAGAGAGAATATTAAAAGAAAGAATACTAACAATAGTTGAAATAGTAAATTTGGCAAAGAGCCAGATGGTTGGGTCATATAGCTAGGATGAGTGAAAAGAATCTTACTGGAAGGACAAGGAGGGAAGAAACAAAAAACCCAACTCAGAAAGAAATGGTTAGGAAACCTGAGAGACTGGACTGGAAAGAACAGGCAAAAAAGTGAAAGATCTAAGAGGCAATGGTCACTGGGCCTGCAGAGCTGTTCTATATAAACTCATAGACAAAAGTAACGCACCACTCAATTAAACTTGTATAATTACAATACTGACAATATTGCAAATTGTTATGAAAGCTTATTGTTAGGTACTGTCTTGTAAATGAAATCAGCGAAATATGGCGTTATTTCTAATCATTTTTTATTAAAAAAACCTTTTTCTAGGAAACAAGACAAACATGTAAAGAAAACAATAAAATTTATGGACTTAGAGCTATTCTAATATCGTGTATGCCTTCCTCTACTCCTAATTACAGCTTTCATGCGTCTTGGCATACTGGAGATCAAATTTTGAATGACTTCTTGTAGGAGTATTTTCCCATTTAAAAAACATAAAGACTTTTACCAAATACCTATAGAATTGATGAAATGCGGTGGAAAATATCTTATTACTTGTTCATGGTAAAAATGTGTTAGAAAAAAGAAGAAAGAATGCAACAAGCGTTTAAGGAAGCCATAATCTGCCCAATACAAAAAAGGAGATAACTCGAAGTGTGAAACCTATCAGGGCATTGCGGTGCTGGACTGGTGTACAAGGTAATTGCAACTTGGATCAACAACATATTGAAAAAACAAATGGAAGAAATAATAAATGAATACCAGATTGATTTTAGGAAGAAGAGATTGGCCATAGACTAAATTTTAATTTTTAAATACCAAGCTGTACGAAAAGGAATGGGATATGCATCTACTGTTTCGATTTTAAACAGACTTATGATTCAATAAATCGGAAACATTTATTAGAGGCTATGAACGAACTAGGATTCTCTCGAAAGCTTATTCGAGTAATAGAAACCTATAAAATAAAAGTGAACAGACAAATATGCGAATGTTTCAAGGCGAAATCTGGCTTGAAGCGAAGATCCTTTATCTTCCACACTGTTTAACTTAGGCCTAGATTGAATAGAACAGGGCTGATTTACAACAGGAGGCACCAGTGCCTTACATTTGCAGACAACGACTATAAATATACCGCTTACGACATAAATAACTATCGGGTTGCCACACGTAATTATAATTCGCTCAATCTTTTTTTTCCTGAAAGTTTCAAAACCTTCTCCCTTAATGATGTCATAAAATCTTTGGTTGTATGTGCTCTTTGTAATATTTTGTCGCAGTTTTGTTATAGATGTTCATAGCATTTTTGTTGCAATAGTTTGCGGACAATGCAGCCCTTGTTATTTGGCATAGAGGCTGGTTGCAGCTGACATTTTACTTCGCCATATTTCAGATTACTTAAACAATTAATGATATGGCGGGATTGATAAAATCCTTGGCATGCTCTGCGGAATTGCACGATGCTTCAAAGAAGTCCACTTTTTAGGTTTTTTTTTGCAAAAATATTGTGATTAATGATGCTATGGTGTAAATGAATTATTTTATAGGAGCGGTTCTATAAAATAACCTGGAATATTGTGGATCTGCCAAAAACATTATGCAACAAGCAATCGGCTAGGTATGGAAAATAAAAAATTACAAATACAAAATATTTATTAATTGTACAGACGACACTTGTATACATAATTATTATAATAGATCCAAGTCTTCTACAACTAATTTGCTTTTAATATTTTTACATGATACTCTACGTGCTTTGCATATTACTGCACATAAGTTTTCGAAGCACTTTTACTTTTTAAACTTAATGTTGGAATTTAACAACGCAGAAGAAAATGTGACAATAATGAAGAACAAGCACAAATTAAAGCACCTAAAAGATGAGAAGGTATACACAAACAATTATTTGACCATTAAAAGGAGAGAAATTCAAAAGGAAATAGCAAAACAGCGAAGGCAGACAGGGAGAAAGGTAGAAAAGTACAAACAACAGGATACAACAAAATTATGATACGCAAAGGAATTGAGGTGAAAGAGATTGCGAAATCACTAGAAATAAAAAATTTTAAAAACTGAAATGGACCATAAATCAGGAATATATGAAGACTGACCAGGTTAGTGAAACACACATGAATTTAAACAGTACCAAAAGAAAAACAAAAAACCAACGGCAAGTATAATTATTAAATTAAATTAAATTAGAATATGGACAAGGAACGTGAGGAGTAATTTTGAAGAAGGTGCCTTAAGAAACTTAGTGAACATAGTGAGGAAATATAAAATAGATATAATGGCCCTACAGGAAACGAAACAGAAAGATAAAACCATAAGACAAATAGACGACCACGCGATCCAAATACGAAAATAGGAAGAGAAGAAGAATACACAGCAGGAGAACGGTAACTTGTAAACTTTGCGCTGGAAAACTGCATGAAAACTACAACATTTGATCACAAGAATATACACAAAGACACATGGGTTTCACCAAATGTGAAAGCAAAAAATCAAATAGACCACATACTAATGGAGAGGAAACATGCCAAGCTTATAACAGATGCAAGGAGTTACAGCGGGGCAGATGCGAGTATTGACCATTTTCTAGTAGAAGAAGAATTACAGAAAATAGAGGGCACGTATAAAAATAATGAGTTAAGAAATTTTTATCAAGAAACCAAAAGAGCAAGCAACAAAATAGCTATAGAACCCCATACCTAAAAGCCGGAGAGGATCGTCTAGTAGGAGACAAAATAGAGAAAGTGGAATTCTGCGCCACGTATTTTGAAACATAGCTAAACACCGGGGGCGGAACAAACGGAGAAGGAGGCTAAGTAGCGGATGAAGAAGAGGTACTGGAAGGGGAAGAAATATTAGAAATACCAGAAGAACAAGAAATAAAAAGTTACCTAAACCATCTGAAGAACAACAAAGGTCTGAGAGGAAATATTTTACCCGCAGAAATTCTGAAAGGTATAAGTGTTTATTGAAAAGAATATGGGATGAGAGAAGAATGCCAGATGGTTGGAATAAAACATAGATATGTACTATACACAAGAAAGGTGATAAAGAAACATGTCACAACTAGAAACTACTACAGAGAACTAGCACTACTAGACGCAGCTTATAAGGTAACATATGCATGAGAAACATGGACCATGAAGAAGAAAAAGGAAAAAACTCGAGAGACGGGAAAGGAAGATCCTACGAAGAATTTTCGAAGGCGCTAAATTAGGGGGGGGGGGGGGGGGGGGGAGACGAACGAACAACGAGGTAATGTAACTATACAAAAAAACACTACAATAACAAATATAATTAAAGCTCAAAGAGCCAGATAGTTGGGATATGTAACAGGAATGGCCCCAGAAAGGAAAGTGAAACGTGTGTTAATGGGTGGTGTAGGAGCGATAAAAATTCGGGGTCGGCTAAGGAAAAGATGACAGAAACAAGTAAAAAATTGCCCCCAATAAGTGGGAGTATCTGTTAAAATATGCAAAGCCATTTTTCATTCATAAGCATTTCCTCTTTCATTTACAAAACATACATTTCATATGGTAAATCTTGGATTTTTACCCCACCTAACATCTGTATGAACAAGTAAATCAGTGATTCGCTGGTATCCAATTGTGTCTAAAGAGATCGTTGCAAAGATCGAGGTCATATGGTTATATGTCCTTCATATTTAGATTTTTTTAATATCATCCAAATGATAAAACACTGCAGCAAACCCATCCGTGTCATGCATAATGTAACAGGAGATGATTAACTGTCACTGTTAAAAAAGTTTGCAATCCTTCGGGTCCGTCAAAACGGACGTTGGAATCAGTTAACTCATTTTTGAAAGAGGTTGAAATGTGGGCTAGCGAAAACGTGAGGTAGCGTTCGCAGAAGATTGGGCTGAAGTGATACAACTGTGCTAAAAACTTGGATACCCGTTTCATTTTTGAAGTTTGCAAACAATGATCCCCAGCTTCCAGAAATTCTTAATTTCTCACCGTCCAAATATTCAAAGGATTTTCTGTATATCTATATAATTTTTAGTATATCCTAAACTTTAAATCAACTGATTTTTGCAACTTCTTTTGGTTGTTGTACCAGACAAATTACCTTGTCCTTGATCATTCTAAACAAGAACTCTTCTTTTGAATCATCATAGAAATAATATTTTTTCTCTTATTCGACAAGTTCATTGTTAATTATTTTGTATCGTAACAGCAGATAAATATTGTTACGAGCTTTATGACCTACCCAAGTTAACAGGAAAAATTAAGCCCCCCTAACGTTGAAATTACTATTTAATAGTCGATGTATATAAAAAATGTATATAACAAACAACTGTCCGTAAAAATCACTCCGTATACATCGCTGCTTATAATTCTGTATAATTCAATTTTCGGTTGTGACGCCAAAAATGTAACCACTTTAGTTCTCTCTAAACAAGAGTGGTAGGTACTTATACTGAAAATTACGTGCACCAAACATCAAAGATAGTTGTAGACAACGACACCATACTTAAGCACCTCGTTATAATATACGTATAGATAAGTATCGAACGTTCAGGAATGCATGTCATTGATTTTGCCAATGGATTCTTCTAGATGTCGCTGGGAATGCGTTTTTAAATTTGAATATTTTGGTGTTGCTTATAAGTCGAGATATTTGCGTTTACTGTTAAAAGCATAGCTTTGCTATAGAGAGGGCGCAAGGAGCTTTAAGAAAGTGAGAACCCAACCCAACCCTACCGAACTACAATTACCAACTACCACACTCCGAACTACCAAACTATCAAACTACTAACTACCAACCGTAAATATGACAAGGCTTATGACGAGTGTAGCTTCGCAAGAGCTTTCACCGCGTACGGCGACTAGACGCCTCCTAAAATCGCACTGCATATAAATGAAGCTGTAGAGAATTGTATTCTCTAAAATAACGTTTCCCAGTTAGAAACGGGACGAGTTCAAACACGCAACTCGTTTTAAAAAAACTTTTTTCAAATTTGGATTGATATATGCGGTCGATTCGATTCCGTTACCAAAATCAATTCTCTACGACATTGTTTACAAATTTTTTTCATGTGCGCCTTTTACAGCGTTTCGAGGAATTGTTGGTATGCGAGCTGTCTGCGGACGGCTTGTGTGTGCAAACATGTGAATGCAACTAATCCTGCGATATTACACGTCAGGAACCGATGTGGTCGCTTGGTCTAGACTAGTGGGTCCAATGGTCCATTGTATCTGTTCCAGGCAGGCAATGGGCGCGGGCACGCAAGTGCATTAGACGAGACTTAGCTATATGGCTTGGTTATTTTTTACGTACGTTTAGGTGACGATGGAGGACCAATGGAGAGGCGCATAAAGAAGGGCAGGCACGATCATCCGAAGATGGCTAAAATAAAGGTGCTGGAGGCACCCGGTATGTTAATATTAATTACGGTCGGTTATTATAATCACTAACTACTGTTTGTCTTTTCATGTTGTTTGCTGTAAAATTTGGTCCCGAATGTACATCACCTATCAACTTTTCAATCTTTCGCGGAAGCTGGAGTTTGGTATCGTAACGTAGCAAATACTTGCGTGGGGCTGTGTGAAGAAGAAAGCAATTGTTATTACTAGGCGCAACTTATTAAGGGCGGAATAGTTTTGATCGATTGGTTGCATTTTGCATTTTAAATTGCTTACATTTTATTTTGTTTTACCCATCGCTTTCAATCATCAACGTACACTTGCCTTAACACATATTGAATTAAATAAAGTCAACAAGTATGGTTGCAAGGCTATATTCTATCAACAGAAGTTGCCCTTGAAAACAGCAGTTCCCACTGTAACGCGCAGTGGTCAATTTTAGAGGAACCAAAATAGATTTTTTCAATATATCGGAGCTGCTCAAATACACATAAATAAAATTTTAGTAATCTGGTTCGGCATGTACCGCTCCAAACCCTGTTGAAATGACCCTGTTGGGTGTGAACATGAAAGAACGTTATTTATCACGGAGGTACTAATTAGACGCGGCCAGTACCTGTCGCAGTTATTTAAACCGTGCGGTCTGATATATTTATAATTCGTGAAACAACTGAAAAATTTGTGTCAAATGGACAATATTAATCGAGGTACGTGCTTTTGGATACTTATCTCCCCATTCACTCGCACGTATGCATTATAATTATTTTATTAATTCATTTATAAAATGTGATTGTAAACAGTGTTGAATTTTACAGAACGTCAACATCATAGCACAATATTTCTTATTCTGTACAAACAATATTTGTTTAAAGACTTAATTCTCCCGGGATGAAAAAACAATAAACTGATTTAATACAAATTTTTAGAACTGCGCCACAAGAATGCGCACTGCATACAGTATTGCGTAACCCAGTCCCCACTTTATTAGGTTTCAAAAATACAGGTTGGAAATTTAGTGGATTTCCAATAATCTTGTGGGGTATTCCAGTAAAAATTAACTGATGATATTAGATTTTGGAGGATAAAGTTGAGCAAGTAGTCGTAAATGTTGTATTAATTTTTATTTGCTTTAAAACATGAAATACTTTAGTCAACGTTAATAAAATACCTAACCGAACTAAAATGAAATTGTGGAATTATTTGTGTTAAAAAATCTAATTTGCTTCTCATGTAATCAATTTTTTTATCGATATCTATATTCATTTCTTCTTGATGTGTTTCGTATAATTTATATATCCTATTCGTTATTGTTTTTCTTTTGGTTCTGTTTATTTTACTTGCGCTTTGTATGTCGATTGGTTTAAATAAAGCGGGACTTATTTGGCCCACCTGTATATGATAATATAAAAAATGATACAGATATTTTATCATCTTTATCGAAACAAATGATTCAAAAATATTTTTGCGATAAGTAAAATTGCGGATTAAAACATTTTATAAGTAAGCGGACTAATTTGAATAAGGTAATTGAAAAAAGTTATGACGTGTTTAGATACAACGCTTTTAGTCATAATTTTTATCGAAACTATTGAAAAATATTTTTTGCAAGAAGTTGCGTTCGTTTTTGTGGTAATCCCATTAAATTAATCACCAACCGCAAGTTGCTTAATATAGGTAGAATACACGTACATACGTAGGTTACAAAAAAACGTGTTAAAGAATTGAGCAACAAAGAAATTTTAATTGCTCACGTTAAGTAGTTAAGTATTTATTGACGAGTGTTCTACGACTAAAGTTAAAGTATGTTTAATTCGACAACAATACAGCAGAGTACAACTTGAACGTGTCGATTAAAAACTTTTATGGCTTAATGGCCGGTATTAATTTTGACAACAATTTGTGTTGTACAATAAATAATAATTTAAAGATTAATTTTATCAATCTAATCGCAGTGATAATATTCTTAATACTAAAATTTCGCGGCGTGGGATTTATTAAAAATGCAATTTTCAATGTTAAGGGATACGTCAATATCACCAAATAGCATGCGCAATATCATGGTAGCCGCAATGTTTATATTCTGGGGTTAATAGTAGTAGATTTGACGTTAGGTAAGCTAGTTCTCACACGATCTTTTGTACGACCACGTGACAGCTGTTGTGAGTGACGGGTGTGCGCTTTACGAAAAATTCGCAGACAACCACATGTAAAGAACCTTCGGTAAGTTTTCGTTAATTTTTTTCTTTAAAACGTGAGCTAGTTAATAAATTTTACAACGAACCGTTTTTAAAATCTAATTTCAATTATTCAATCAATAAACGCGTCGTAAGAAAACCAGTCTTAATTCAAATTCGAATCAATAGTATACACTCGTACACAAGTTAAGATTGCATATTACGATTTATACATTATTATCAAATTTAATACGGATGGAAATGAGCGACAATTATAATAGTATTATGCAAGTACAGCACAATTGCAAGAGTGATTAACATTGAATGGGCCATTAGTGCAATTTTTACACACTGTTACATTAGAATACAGTAATTTTTTTATAATGAGCCATATACGTCGGTTTTAAAAATCGCCACTAATAACTTTAAAAACGTGTTTCATAATTCCAAATTGATAAAACTAGTTTAAGTAATTAAATTTATATATATGACCGTATTTTTCTTATTCTTATCCTACGTAGTAAAAACAAAGTAAATACCAACGAAACTGAGACGAAAAAAAAGAAAAAATGAAATCCAGAAAAATAATTGAAATCTCACAAATGATAAACTAAAATAAATCAAAACAATATGTATTTTTTTAATTTGGCCACGGATTTAATTTGCTTCTTTACCTCCACATTCCGGGCTTAACCAAACACGACTTCGTAGCTTTTTCCAAATTCATTTCAATTTCGCATCGTAGCAAATATATTTATTTCCTATGAAGTTTTACCACATAGTTTTAATTTTATTGATCCCCTGAGAAATGTTGAGTCATTCTGTATTGGACTGAATTTGGCGCGAAATTTCATTTGTTAAACTTCTTTAATGACGTCATAACCATCAATAAAAAATATGTATTGCAATTGTTAATTAATCCATTTTATTGAATATGTATGAATGGACCCTCTAATTGGAGTCAATAAAGGTCACCTATAGTAAAGTAGGTTTGCTTATTACAATGCTATTAAGGACAGGGTCAACGTACGAATAGACAATACTTTGATTTATTTAATTCACCCTGAAACGCAACACTCGTAAAAATTTATGGTTTATCATCTTTGCCTCTCTTTGACTTACATCTGCGCAAACCATAACTTGACCAAAGCCATTGAAGAAATCATTGTTGTATCTCGATACTTGGAATACATTTTTAATTTTTCGTGGACATCAATGTCAACGAGCTAGTTAAATTGAAACGAATGTCAATGAGGCTATGACCAAATTTGAAAATAAACGCTAGGAGGCAAAAGAACTTAAGGCATTGGATAAATTGTAATTGCGCGAAAATATTCCAAGAAATTGGAAAAAGTAATTGAAGTTAACTGGAGTGCTGGTTCAGGCGACGATGAGGTAAATTTTGCCTCAAAATAAAACGTACACGACGTAATTTCCGTGTTGCTGTGAAAGCAGCCAATTTTGTCACGCATAGAAATTGCATCATCTGTAATTTTGTATGTAAAGAATCGATCGCGCGTTACGTGAAAATAACATAAACTTGTGCACCGTTCACAGCCCAAGCAAATCATGTTAAACCAAAAATTAAAAAAAAATTGACAACTCCAATCGACACAGTTTTTGTATTGTTTTTTTGCGTAGTTTTCGATAGAAGTTGCGTTTACATCCGAATGACGTCCCATCTCTTTTTACGTTGCAACAGAATAATCGTTTCGTCTTGTTTGCTAACTCGAAGGCATTTCCTCTGCAGGTATTAAGATCGTCTCATCTAAATTTACCCCCACCGCCGACGAAACACACCGGTCCCTATTCGAAAATTTTACATTCCAATTTGAGCATGTTGACCTTTAAGACCACACTTGACTTATTAAATTATTTATATATCATTAAATATTAAAAATACTATCTTAATCAATTTATTGCATCGCCTCTATTAAGAAAATTTCAAGTGATATATAAATAATTAAGGACCTAGTCATTCGTAATTAATCGCTAAGAAATACTTTTCGATTAAATTTCAGCATTTCGTTGAAAATTTTCATTTATCTACGCATACACCATAAAATTGTGGAAAGGCGTTTTTATTGTCAAGTTTATGTTAAATACCTGTAAGTACGTTAAATTGTTTTAATAAAAACTAGTTACATTAATTATTTTAATTGTAATTGTTTTATGTGTCGACGTTGTCGATTAGTTTTTGTAACTTATTCACATCACCAGACGTTTCTAAAATAAATTAGTAGTATTTGACCATCGTTTGGCTTACATAACGATATGGGTACCAAATACAAACCGTTGCAAAATGTAATCAATGAGAATTGTGAAATTTGGTGAATTGTGAAAAATAGCGGGCGTGCAATAACAAGTTGTGTTCATTTTGACTCGCAATAATTGAATGTTTTTGAACAACAAATATTTGTAAATAACCATTTCATTTTGCTGATGCTTTATTATTCAAAACAACTGTTTACGCAATATAATTTCACTTTCACATGCATTAAAAATTACTCACTTCACACAGCAGTGTTATAATAGCATGTTAGTTGTAAATCCGTTAATTGGAAGATTAATTAAAAATTTTCATAGTAGACTTTATGGTTCGCCGTTAAAGGTCGTATAGTTCAAATACATTTAACAACAACGTGGTTTTCGACTGTTCTGTCTAACGATTAAAATTTTGTTTTATTCGCGCAGCCAGTGGCGACATTAATTTTAAATTGATAATATTTGGCGTAGGAACTTACGTCACGAACTACACCGCGGACCAATTAATTTGAGCTATTAATTTCAATTGTCTCGGATATGCGATATTCGCTCCGTGATTGATTTTAAATCCAGTGTGTAACCATACTCGTTTGTATTGCAGAAAATGGTAGTACAAATATGGAAAAAGCAATTCACCAAAGAAAAACTGTTTATGCAACATAGTCAACCGCATATTTTTTTAACATCGCAGGTGAGTTTTGGGTTACATGTTTTAAATGGTACAACGTATATATTTTTTTCCAGTGGCAAAGGAACGATGAACCAAATTTATTTTACTTATTATATAGATGGTCGATGACGATATTTTTCTTGGCCACATGGTTATTATCTGTGATAGACCCTAGGCATATCGATGAAGAAGCGCAATTTCGTATCAAGTGGTTAATATATCTCACAAATTGGGGTTACACACTTTGTACATTCCAATCATTACTTTGTACCGTACTGTTGACATCTTGGTTTATAACCCACAACAAAAAAGGTAAGTCATTTCCTTTTTCTGAAATTCTAAAATTTGCAGACGAAAGTCAGTTAATAAAACTAAACTTGTTTTAGACTTTCATTTGTCTCAATTTACGTTGCTAATAATAAAAGTGAAAAACAAGTGTGCCAAGATCACAGCAGAAAAAAATATTGTTTCATAAAAAAAATAAAACCACTATAGTTTTCTTCTCTAATTTCTCTGTTCCATAAAAAGATATTTTAGAAGTATTTTTTGCCAACAGCGTAATGACGTTTGTTTGCTATCCCTTATTTTTAATTTCTCAAAAAGTACATCTGGAAATATCGTAATACTTCCCCTGTAAAGCATAGACAGTAACATTTTTGGAAATTTTAGCTATATTGGTTTTGAAAATATTTAAGGCTCAGTTTTCGAGATGCAAAAAAAAAATTAAAATAGCAACCCAACCCAACCCAGATATTGGTTGACCAACCATAAAAATCGACAAAATTCGAAAATGCATCAAAACAAAACAATATTAAAATGGTCAAGAATTTAAAAAATGTCAGTTGACCAAAATGCAAATGTGTGAAAATTAACAAATTTATCAAAATACCAAAAATTTCAAAAATTGACACTGGATTTTAAATGATAATTTATAAATAGCGAAAAATGCCAAAATGCCTAAATTATCGAAAATGCAAAAAGCTGTCAAGTGTCGAAGTATTATCTGCGTAACAAAGTTGCCTAAATTTTTAAAGAAAAAAATAGCAAAATTATCAAAAATGAAAAAAATTGGCAAAACGTATAGTTAAAAAATAGTCGAATATGCTCAAATAATAAAATTTACGACAAAATTGGAATTATAAAAAAATTGTGTCAAAATTATCAAAATTTGAAAAAAGAAAATAAAAAAATGACTGGAAAGAAAAAAACTTTTTAAACTTGATAGAAATGAAAATTGCCAATAAGGAGTGAAGGCAAGGCTACAAGAATTTACAAAAATTTAAAAATGTACAATTTTTTTTATCGATTAAAAAATTGTAATTGACAAAATTGCCGAAATAATAGGAAAAGTGGCAAAATTGCAAAAACACGTTTTTTTCATTTTCAGAATGTAGGCTCCCGAAAATGCAAAATACCAATTTTTTTTTAATTTTTCAAAAAATGCAAAGTGCAAAATTTCGAACTTAACGAAATTCTCGAAAAATCGACGCCTGACTCAATGCAAAAAATTGAAAATAGTAAAAAAAATTTCAAGACTTTGAAAATGTGGTCAAAATTATCAGAAATTCAAAAAAATCGACATATTTGCGAAAACAGGAATTGTAACGGAAAAAATTGGGATGTCGCGAAAGGAAAAGTGTACAATCTACCAATCAGTTAAATGCCTGCAAATATCTCTGACCACGTTGTCAAATAAAAGTAGCAAATCCAACATACAGGAAATATAAAAGAAAAACAGTGTAAAATGAGCAAAAACTTGGCTGCACTCGAATCAAGAAAACCAAAACCGTTCTAGAAATTGTAACCAGAAATATAAGAATTTTTCTGATCAAAAGAATCAAAGACGCCAAATTATTAGAGCTGAAAAACCAAAAAAAAAGGAAAAGTAAACGGACGTGTTACATGAAAATGTTTTCTGAAACCATATTTGTTATTATATGCAAATTATCAACAATTCAAAAAATTGTCTAAATGTCAACGGAGTTGAATCACAAAATTATCGACATAGAAAATCGCAGGACTCGCTCTTTTTAATGGAAATGAAAAAAAAGGAAAGTAAGCGGACGTAGCAAATAAAAATATTCTCCGAAACCATATTTGTCATTATATCAACAATTCAAAAAAGTCTCAAAATGTTAGCCGCGTTAAATCACAAAATTATCGACATAAAAAATCGCAGGATTGCTATTTTTTAATGGAAACGAAAAAAGTGCATTCAATTGCCAGGGGTATTATATTGATTACGAAATATTAAAATGAAAAAGCAAAGAAAAGAAAAGTAAGCGAACGTACCAAATGAAAATATTCTCCGAAACCATATTTGTTATTATATCAAAATTGTGAACAATTCAAAAAAGTGTCAAAATGGCAGCCGCGTAAAATCGCTAAATTTTCGACATAGAAAAACGCAGGATTCGCTTTTTTTAGTGGAAATGAAAACGATTGTCTTTCATCACCAAATGATTATTTTACATTATTAAAAAAAAAATCCAATGAACTTATCTACGATTTCATGTGTTCAACATGCAGATAAAATGAAAAGAAATCAATGGAAATGGGTAGAGACTTACTTACTTGGCTGTACTCGAACCAACTAAACCAAAACTATTTTAGAAAGTAGAATTTTATCAGAAATTATTTCGCTGATCAAAAGAGATAAAACGGTCAAGTTTCTGAACTAAATAAGGAGAAAAAGTAAAAGTAGGCACACATACTATATGAAAATAGTAGAAATTCTCCAAAACCATATTTGGACAATAAATATTGATGTTGGCATTTATTCTATGACAATCGTATCAGGTCAATCATGGCATATACAAAGTAGTACGTGTAATTTCTCGAAATTAACCAAAAATGTTTCATGGGAAGTACTCGGAGATGATAGAAACGATAACAAAACTGATATAGGCTCAGCCAGAAGTGGTTTCCATCAATGTAAAATGATGCGTAGAAATTTTCCAAACTTACAACCAGCAATCAAGTCAAATGAGCAAACATATGATTCCGTGGAAAAGTTAAAAGAAAAGAAGGTAGAAAGAGTTCTATGGGAAGTTCATGGACGTATAAATTCGCTAAACTGTAGTAATCTTAACGATGAATCTATGATTAGTATGTGTACTAGAAGCAACTGAAACTGTGTGGAGCTGTGGGCTTATATAAGAAATGATGCCAATATCGCCAACCTGCGTTCATAGAATCAAATAACTTCGATGGTAGGTTCATTGTTTTGGAATCAAAACAAAAGTCTCATCAATGAAAGAAGAAAAAAACAAAATGAACTTGATGACCATAAAAATTTACCACTTGTAATTGGTTGAAAATAATGTCTATGCCTGACTAATAAAGTTACCAAAAATGTCATAAGACACAATTGCAATTAAATTAGTTTGAGAAAGATCAGATCACGAGATACATTATCGGAAAGAACATAACATAAAATAAAATTTTCAGATCTTTCATGAAAGCTTTTTCAAGTGATTCGAAACATAATCTACTACAAAGGTATTTTTGGATTGTCCCCCCCCCCTCGACATTTTGACAACTTTTATAATTACAACATAAATAAATAAAAGCCCAAGCTAGAATAGGAAATAGCAAAAATAAATAAAAGAAATTATTTTCAATGTCGACGCCACTTTTGATTTTGCTGCATCTTCACTTCATTTCAAAGTTTGAAGCATCCTTACTCTAATTGCATAAATTACTTTTGTAAATTCACCAGAAGGGTTGATTTAATCTCATATACGGAGGAATTTGATTATGGGTAAATATGATCTGAATCAAATTATTTTTTCGTTTAGTACTCTGTAGTAAGCATAAGTGTTCAAATTCGTTCAAGAACACCTAATTTTTTAAATGAGAATCGCCCACGAGTTGACAAAATAAATAATGCTATAATAATGATATTAAGCAAATTCCAATTTATGTTCACTCAAACTTTTAATATCGATGTAATAAGGACTAATTTACTTAGGCACATGGACGTTAATAATATAACTAAAAATTCATTTAATTGAATTCTATACTCCTGTCATAACTGATAAATTAAATAGATACCATACACGCTTATAAATAAAAAAAGAAAGTCATAGCAACCTTCAAATTAGCATAGCAATTATTTGTTATATAACAATTGTAAGTAACTGCAGTAATTGAATCACTGCAATCGTTAATTCTATGTTTTCATATCTTTTCAACAATTATAGTTAAATAAACTCTAGGTACTTAGGGCAGAACTAGCAAATTATTACCAGTCCTTAAGTGGGCCCTTCGTCCTTGCAAAGGCAGATTGTTGTTTATTTTGTTATTAGAAACAAACTTATGAATAAAACTAAAAAAAAACAATCAAAATCAGCAAAGATCAAACTAATTTCTTAGTAAATCGTTTCTTTAGGTTACATTAATAACAACCACATTCTATTTATTTTTATGTAAAATACCTTTTACTTTATTCATGAGCATGAATGTGTTTGGTCGTTCTTGTGACAGGGTACCATCGCGTTCATAAATAATGTAGTATAACAAAAACTGGGGATTTCGATATATCCGATCACAAAATGCAAATACATTTAAAAATATTTCTTTGAATAATTTGTTCTTTTGATTTAATTTCATCAATTACAAGCAAATGTAATTAAATTTTTGACTGCATTTCGAAATCGTTTCCAGGGTTTTCAAGTTCCGTAAAATGGCAGTTCAAGCCGTTTGTTAAATCAAGTTGCTTATTATCTATATAGCAAGTCGATGAAGTGGTAGGCCTAAAACTGATGAAACAATAAATTGATGTCAGTGAAATTATGCTGATGCTCCTAAAACTTCACGTTTTCCAAGTTGATTGTACCTACGTGACATGCACAACTATTCTAAGAAAGCATTTTTTTCTTATCGTCCAGTTTCTACAAAGATATTAAATAATATTTTGACAATAATTAAACAAGTGCTGTTTAATTTATGTTTAATATTAAGTATTAAATGTCTTAAAACACAGTTCATCGTTACAAATTATTCAATATGATTTGGAAAGTTTGAATTTTTGCTATTTGCAGTTTTAATCAAAGACATGAAAACTATTTTCATAGATCACTCTAATCTGAAAGCTTTTTGATCACATTATGTTAATAATAAGAAATTATATTCAAATATGTTGCATCATTAAAATTATTTTCACCTAAATAAATATTATGTGTTGCGTAGCAACGTAGCATTAACAACATTTAAATTCAACACCACAGTTACCATGCATTTTTTTAATATTTAATATAATATTGAGTAATAATAATTTCATAAAAAATATGATATGCATCTTGGAAGTTTAGTGCATATAGTTTATATATTTAAGTTACCTGGATTAAATATTGGATCAATCCGATAATTTAAGTTCAAAATCGTACTTTTTTGCTGTTTTGGAGGTCTCGAACTATGCATCCTAGATTTAAATAAGAGAAATAGAAAAAATGATCCAAGTTCAGTCAAACTGGAGCAGTTATGAAAATTTTTTTACCTTATTTCGCCCCTGTCTGTATTTATAAAAATGGATAAGTGATACAATTGTTAACATAATGAATGTATTTATTTACATAAATTAAGAACTGAAAAATATTGCTATTTTTTTGAGAATTAAAACTAAAATTAATACATCATTTTTTAATTGCAGGCATATCAACAAAGAAAATATGGATCACAGGATCGTATAAAATATATTGGGTTTCCAATATAATAGCCACGGATATTGCGTTTGGAATCACTGTACTTTACTGGGCGTTAATTTATGATCGTACGTTTTGTTTTTAATTTGAATTACATCTATAACAAGTATATTTGTTTAGCAAATAGCATGCCCCTGGATGCATTGAACATTTTTGTACACGGCACGAACGCCATCGCTATGCTGATAGAATTATGCGCAGTCGCCCATCCTATGAGATTATTACATGTGTATTGGCCAGTATTATTTGGGGCACTTTACATAATCTTTAGCGCAATTTATTACGGAGCTGGAGGCACGTCTAGGTGAGTTCGAACTTCTCAAATTTTATTTTATATTTCAGTTGGTTTCAACTATATATATAACTATATATTATTACACACAAAATAACTCAGGCCGGTCCTGTCACTTACGTATTTTATAATAAAATGATAATAAAATGAACCATTAATTTATCACTCTGGTAATTACTAGGGTAAAGTAATGGAAAACCCACGTTGCGAATATGATATTTTGTTTAATCAGTTAGTTTAAATTAATAGTGTGGTGACATGTCAGGAAACGCGGAAATATACACGTAAGATAGCAAACCAGTTGGTTCCCAATTAGGTTAATTATAATAAACAAAATTTAAGGAAATTACGTCAGCAAAAGAAATATCCGTATATATATATATATATATATATATATATATATATATATAACAATAATTTTCTACGTTTTAATTATACAGTACATGTTAAAGTTTGTAGAAAGTCTTGTAGTACATTCTGTACCAGAGAGTGAATGTATATAATAAAACTTTAAGTGTCAAAAGATACAAACAGAATAAAAATATACGAACATCCCCTCTTCCCCATTTACTTCATCATCAACAATTCCAAACGGATCTTTCTTTAACATCACAGTTCACCATCCTTCTAAGTGAGTCCATCGCGTGTAAAATGGGCCTTCTTAATGACTAGTTAATATAAATATATTGAATATATTGATCTGTGGACCAAAAGTGAGCCCAACCTAAGGTTGAAGGACGTGGAAGGGCAAATAAAAAATTGTCTTCTAATAATATCTTTTGTGTAACATGTTGCTCCTAATCGAATTTAAGCCACACATACAACAACAGATAAATATCGTTGAATCTGAGATCAATGATCACGACTGCTTCGTGCTTTTAAGTCCGTCCTCTTCTGCTGGAAGCAGTTAGGAAGAAGAAGGACACTCGGTGATAACACTTAAATCTTTAAAGGACGAGAGCTTTATCCTTGCCGCTCATACATATCGCGCACCATCAATTATTAATTTCTGGAAGTCCTAGAATTCCACCAAGAATTGAAAGAACGATACGACAGTAACTCTGTTGTGGGTAGTGAACTATCAGGATTTGGAGGGCAATGTCAACGAGAGGTGGCTGAACCCAGTAGTAAATAACGAATAAAATATTCAACTTAAAAATAGTCACTGAATTCTAATCAGTTATTTTACCCCGTGTTCCTTCATTTTTATGGACGTATTTCATTTTTCAATTTGCAATATCAAACAATTCATTTTATCGATTGAGAATACTTGATTTTATTTTATCCTCATTTGTTGACTTTTTGCTCTAAAATTTTTATTTTAATTTGCATTCTAAATTTTATTTTTTTAAATTTCTTTAATAATTATTTATTTAATTAATTCGAAATATTGTTTTTCTACTTAATAATGTTTAATTAATTTTCTTACCTTATATATTTATTATTTATTATTTTTTTATGTTTGTAGGTCATTTATTTCATTATCATTATCATTATGACATTATGACATTACAATTCGTTCCAACCATTTCGACGTTCACTTTGATAAGTTTTCGTTGAACTATTAGATTTCATATCTAAAGTAAACTTACTAGGTGCCAGATGTTCCATGGAACAAATTGGGGGTGGCCATCTACATAGAGGTGCAATTAAGGCTTTTGAACCTTTACGAAAAATTTGCATACTGGATCTGGCAGCTATTATGTTTGCGATTACGTCATTCCGATATGTTTGCACGTTTGTTGAAAATTTCAACAGAAAAATAATAGGTCGTTAAAAGTTCAAAATTAAATTCAGTCAGTTCAATGTAGGCGATTTCGCACTTTCGATTTGTGACATGTTCTTATTTGCATGTGCTAATCGATGTTATTGTTGTGTAAAATTTTACATTATTCGATGTTAGATAATATTTTATTAAAAATTTCCAATCACGTAACAGTTTCGAAAAAAGTAAACAAGAAATTACGAATATTGTTAAATATTTGAGTTTACGTAAAGTAAAATAAAATAAAAATGTGGTGGCTTAATTATTATTATTATAATATTTTTTTTAGAAATGAAAATCCTTATATCTACCCAGTTTTGGATTGGAGAAAACCAGGCCGCACCGTAGCAATCTGCGTAGGAGTTCTATTTTTTATAATGGCGTTGCATGGTTTTTCCTGTTGTGTGTATTGGTTAAGAAGATATACACACAAAGTTCTTCGAAAGCGATCAAACGACAACGCAAATATATCAGTTATAAAACGAGACTACCAAAGCGGTTTTGATAACGTGGCTATGGCTAATGATATCGTATAGGCATATCATCGTATAGAGTAGTTCCAGGGTCCGTAGGGTACATGTAATTATAAGGCCGTTCGCTATAGTGGTACCAAACTAGTAGAGTTATTTGTTCGACGACTCGAACAAAATTTGAAATAAAGTTCCTCAAGCCCAGTTATCGTATGAAGAATTCTGTCATCTGTTATACTATGTATTTGTTTTTTATATGAAACTATTATTTATAAATAAAATATTCACAAGAACAGTTATTCTTTTATACTGATATCCCAACAGCAATACTTTCAATCACGAAATAATAAAAGAATTAGAACTATATATTATTTCATGGTTTTAGAACAAATTGAAGCCATAAAGTTGACCAAGCAATACCAAAATGTATGTTACAAATGTCCACCTGAAATCAAGCGCATCTACATATTTTTTCAATGATTTTTATACATTAGCACCCGTTAATATACACTATGTATCAGCCAAATGGAATAAATGCAATAGTAAATAAATGGGGATGTCATCGAAAAAACATCGAGTGGTATGTGCATTTTTTTTAACGAAAAGTTTTTATACAGTGTGTGTCATCGTATATTAAATGCAACACCCTGTATATTAATCCATTTTTGGGTTCTTCAGAAAATGCTAGACATATTTCATGTACAATATCCTATACCTATCTTCATCGAAAATATTAAATGTTTTCAGATTTATTGCAAAGATTAACCTTAAAAAAGAACACACTCAAAAACTAATAAGTAATACTGTTTATTTCATGATCAATATCTCAGGCATGACCGATCTAATCGCAAGCGTTATTCGTCTTCTTAAGGGGTAAA
Organism: Geotrupes spiniger; assembly: GCA_959613385.1. NCBI lineage: Eukaryota > Metazoa > Arthropoda > Insecta > Coleoptera > Geotrupidae > Geotrupes > Geotrupes spiniger. The sequence continues at coordinate 6,819,467 of OY390741.1, forward strand.
GCAACCATGCGAGCCAAAATGAAGGGACAATTTTTGGAAATTTTTTTTATACAAGTTCGGTGAAAAACCGTCGATTTTTTTTATGCAGTACTTCATGAAGTGTCTATGAGTACAAACAAATTTTTTTTTTTAGTTTGTGACTGAAAAATGACTGCTCCAGGGTGCGGTTCAAGTTTTTTTGGAAATCTAAAATGGACGAACCGACTGTACCCCCAAATGTAGACCTAGAATAAAAATTCAAAAAGGTTGCTTCAATATATATCATAAACTACTAGACTACTAGATTTGCCGAAAAATGGTGGGCATATGCATATGATTGTTTATAAAAAGAAAGTACACAACTTATCAAGAAATCCCTACGTGGTCTACTAGATTATATATATTTCAAGCTACTCTCAAGTTGGTGATGGCTGATGGGTTCGAGCGGTTCGAGATTGTTTCTAATTAGTTATTATTATATTTACTTATTCTTGAGGGTTTCAGGAAGGTTCTGAGGTAATAAAAAAAACGATTTTTTAAAAGGTGCAAGTAGTCTAATGACGTCAGATCAGAGGATCGTGCTGGCCATTTCATCCATCCTCGCCTCCCTATCGTTGTGGAAATATTCGGTACTGAAACCATATCATATTTGCTGAAACTATAAACTTGCTGGATCAGGATATAAGTTTGTCAAAGTTGGTACGGCATTATTTTGTGAGTAGTGCTAAATAATTACCGCCATTCAAATAGCCATCAATGAAAAAGGGGCCTATAATGTTCTCCAACAATTCCTACCCACTAATCGTCCATTAGGACGGCAAATTTTGAATTTTTTCATGAAATCAGCGAGCAATTTTCATTTGTGTCCGTGTGTTCTCTCCATAACCAATCATCTGTAGAATTGTTATTTTGTGCATTTCTGTTAAATTTGTTCTGATATGCAGTTAACGAAATTCAAACGACTATAATACTGACAATTACTGTCATGCAGGCAGACAACAATTTGCTAAGGCCAGGCGATTTAAACAAAAGTAAATAAAAGTTTTTATTGCTTTTGTTTATATCATATATGTAAAAAGGAACGCTGAAATTGTTTTTGCTTAGTCAAATATGTAAAAAATTCATGTAAAATTTACATGAAAGATGGACTTATCTTACACCTAAATGGTGTTGTGAACATTAATTAAAACAGGTCCATGAAGACTAACTGGTGGATCATTAGAAAATATTGTTTCTGGGTTATTACCCTTCGTCAGTAGTGATTACCAAGAACCTTAGTTATTGAAATACCTTTACATGTAGTGGCCATCAAAACTTCTTGGCGCGAGCCAATCACTCCTAACGAACTACTGACAACAGAACACTTGACAAGACGATGTGACTAAACAAGAACGACTGTCAAATATCCAGTGTCAACATATAAAAAAGTTGTTCCAATTAAGTTCAAAAATTCTATTTGAAAGTGTGTCACGTCGATACAAAAAAAACTTCAATAAGCAAACAATCGTAAGTACTTAGAACATTTGTGAGCACTAAAACAAGATACTAATCAACATAAACGGAGCATCGAATAACTTTTTCCGTAAGTCGCGAAGATCTGAACTTATTTTGACCTACTAAATAATAAAACACATATAACAAGAATACTATATATCAGTTTCATATTGGCAAATTATATTTCAAAACAATTCTAAAGATATCTACAGTATTATAACGCCAAGCAATTACGAGTTTCTACCTGAACTGGTCAATCGAATAAGATGAGTATAAGAGTGAAATAGGGCGATGTAAGTTTATCGGCAGTTAAACGAGATACGCTTCATATCTGACGTGGATGCAGTTGTTGCCAGGGCTAGTCACGAAATATTTGAACCTTGTTGTACAAAGTGTTGTGTTGAATAGGCAGGGGATAAATTGTAAATACAATCCATAAATTTAATGCAACAATGTCATTTGTTATTTTTATTTCGAAGATTTGCGAGTTGTCGATTATTTTAACTACAGCTTTAAATATGTTCCTTGAACAGATAAATCATTTGTCATTCCATTGCAATTTCTTGTTGCCGTAGTGTTGTATGGGTCCTTTGTGTTTGGAAACTATTTATGGCTAGGATTACCGTCTGGCAATCCCAGTATTTTTATCTAATATTAAGAGTTAAGTTACAAGGTAGACATAATTTCGAAGACATCGCGTAAGCTCGTTCGCAGAGGCATTAACTGGCTGCAATTTGCTTATACTTATCGTCTGGAAGTAAACAGTGGTCATTGTTCACGACTAGATAATTATGCTTAGGTATAATTAACTTATATACATGAACATTTTTTCGATAAAAGGAACAATGGACAATACTGACATTATTTTCGCGACTAAGGGAATAACTTAAATAAATAAATCTTAGAATTTTTGAATTAATTTTTTTTAGAATGTTAACTTTGGATCACGGGTAATTTCGTATTAATTAAATTGTTCGAAATTTCTTTCATTTCTTGTATTATATATATTGCAAAGAGCAATAGTGAAGCAATTCCGTTAAGAAATATTTGTGATATTTGTTACCAAAGATTTTTTTCTTATCATTTGTATACTTATTAACGTTATGTGTCGACATATTTTGAATGATTTAATTAAAATTACTAATCGAAGATTTTAGTTTCAAGATAATCACAATTTGCGACACTTTTATTAGACGAAAAATTAGTTCTATTTCCTAATAGATTTCTTCTTCAGGAAAAAGCTACAAATACATGAAAACGTTACTGTAATCATAAGAAAAGGAATTACTTAAATAACAAGAGACGAAAAACGAGCTTGAAAAACAAATAATGTGAAGAATGAAGTGTTGCCAAAATTTACTCTGGTCAGTTGGACGAACGAGTAAACTTCTAGGGATTGAGGACAAAAGTATTGATATGAAGGTATGTGTCACATTGTTATACGTATGTCGGGACGACGAAGCCTAATTAAACGTCAGGTGAGGTTCGTCAGAAGGTAGTAACTCTTTTCGAGCAAGGAGTTGCTGTTAGTAACATAATGCCGCAGGTCAATTTATATGCAAGTATTTTTTATTATTCAATTATTCAATGGAGCAATTCCGTGCGCACGCCGGCACAAAACTGTGCCAGCAATCGTTCTTCTACTGCAACTTCTCCGCGCCTGTTCATTATTACATCTTTAATAATTTTATAAACTGTCATACACATTATTAAATTTACCCATGTTATCTATCCACTCCGCTTTATCAATGTCACATTTTGATTCCAAGCGTTAATACTTTACATGCTTAGAACTATTGTCAGATGCTAGATTGATGGTAATTCTTTCATAATTACATGTTATATGTTACATTAGATTTCAACAATTTATTGTGCAAAACTCAGCTAGCATTTGATTTTACTATAAATGAATTTTGTAATTTTTACTTACTTATACTTTATGTATAAGTATAGGAATCATGAAAAATTTCGACCTCGAGATTTTAACGGATATACGCGTTTTGAGGTCCCCTGAATCGTTTCTGACTATTTTCGGAATGACGTCTGTGTGTCTGTGTGTGTGTGTCTGTCTGTCTGTCGCGCTCTAGCGTCCAAACGATTATAGCTAGAGCTCTGAAACTTTAAATTTAACATTTGTATGTAGCAAGGAGGAAAACGTCCTATTTTGAATATATATTACAAGTGCTCCATGTTTATGTAAATGTTGTGTTGCGTCTAGAATTTTAAAAGATATTCTTTATTTTTATTGTTAACAGACATTATTATACATAGTTGCTAATGTTCTTACTTTTGTTTTGAAGAAAATGTGTTTTTTGTATTTTATTATTATTATCCGAACTTATTTTGAGCTACTAAAAAATAACACACATATAGCAAGAATACTATCTGTTTCATATTGGCAAATTATATTTCAAAATAATTCACAAAATATCTATCGTATTAAAACCCCATGTGATTACGAGTTTCTACCTGAACTGGTCAATCGAATAAGATGAGTGTAATGGGGCGTCAGTTTATCGTCAGTTATGCGAGATACGATTCATATCTGACTCGCATGCAATTGTCGCCGGCTAGTCTCGAAATTTTTGAACCTTATTGTACAATACGGTACAAACATTTCTAAACTATTCTAGGGATGCCGCCTTAAGTCCATGGTCATGTCAACGATGGATTGTACCAAAAAAGACCGATGCAAGTGGAACATAAAATTGATAGTTGTAATGTTGAAATTTTGGAACAAGGCAGAAAAATGCATCTTCTACAGATAAAGCAGATTATGAATGCATTATGGTTCAAAAATGTGGATGCTATTCATGTATGTCAGAAATTAATCTCTTGTTGCTCGACGTTAAACTTGCATCGATTCTTTTCCAGTAGTTTCTAAACTTTTAAAACAAGATTGGCAAAAAATATACATCCTTCATCTTTTACGTTGTTTCGATTCGATACGAATCTGGTTATTTACAATTTTTTTAAGTTTAATCTAAGATTGGCAAAAAATGTACATCCTTCATGTTTTACGTTGTTTCGATTCGATACGAATCTTTGATATTTATATTTTATGACAAATCGAGAAAGAAATTCATCCGGAACTGCTTTAAACTTTGCCAGACTGGCTTCAGAACGCAAAACTCTAGAATATTTCTGATCAGGTGTGAACATTTGTGGGACCCAATGTGCAGACAACTTTTTTAGCCCGAAATTATTTGTTAAAATATTTTAGTACCGTAAGAAAAATTTATAATTTCCGCTATCCGGCGAATGGTCGTATACGATTAACATTTTGTTGGGTAGTGACAGTCACTGGTCGTCCAGCATTCTTCGCATGTTCACATGTTTGTCTTCCCAGTTTAAATTCTCGAGACATATTTTTCACTACTTGGTAAGAAACAGCATCCTCACCTAATACACCTACCATGTCTTCATGAATTTCTTTTGGCGACAACCCTTTCTTTTGCAAGTATTTTATAACTGCACGAACCTCTGATTGTTCCATTTTTAGAATTTCTCTAAACTTGTCTACTTAAATTCAAAATTATTTGACTAGGTAACAAGTGATAAAACTACAGTTGAACCAACGTAACAACAAATAATGATAATAATGATGTCATTAAAAAAAATTGCCATTACTCAAAACAAACAAAAATATACTCGCGATGAAGTATAAACGTGTACGTCCAAGCCGTACCTATGCCATTATAATAAAAAACTTAATTGTCAGGAAATTTTTGTGAAGAATCAGATTCGTAATTTTTTAAAAAACATTTACAATAAGAGTATGAAAGAAATGGAACGACATAGGTTTACATCAAGAAGACATATATAGGATATATGCTTCTTTGTTATCTATTTTATTACATATTTCAAAAAAGGAATAATTGTAGGAGTAAATTGTTAATCAGTTAATTTTACAATAAGGAGACAGGCACCACTGATGATATCAAATGAAATTCAATAGACTTCAAATACAGGGTCGGCTCATCGCAACCACTCAGGTCATTCACCATGCGGTACACCGAAATGGGCCCTGGCCATACATATATATTGAGAGAATATATTTGCTGTTTCACGTTGAAACGGGGATGGCAAGCGCGCGGCAGCTTACAGGCCGATTACATGGCAAAATTAATTTAACCGCTGGTTCCAAAACTGCTTTAAAATTTCAAAACCAGTTCGCGCGAACCGGTGCGAACCGGCTCCAGCTCACTAATATAAATCAGATATTACGAAATGTGAAATAAGATTCGCGTATCCAATTCAATTGATTACAACTTACGTTGAGCTGCAAAATAAATCTCATTGTTGCGTCAATTTTATTAGTATGGTCTGTTTTAAATATTTGAGATAAATTGTATTGATGGATATTTTTAAATGCGATTTTCGTATAATATTTTGCATGGATTAATCCTAGGCAGGAGTGTATCAATAAAAATTGAGTATGAAAACTAGGAACATGGCTTGTTCGCCTAGGTTTAATATTGGCAACGCTGTGTTATGGTTCAGCCGTAGAAAAGGATAGGAACGATATGCTATTCTCTGTTCTTCGGTTCTTCAGTACCGACCAGTACCGTTGTAAACGAGGAAGGTAAAATCTAACTTTGCAACGTCCGCCAGTGATCGGGGTACGTCCGTAGAAAGAGTACACGCTTACCCGATCATTAAACGTTCCTGTGTTTTAAGGCATTTAACATCATAGGATGAATACACAAAAATGAAATTTAACAGTGTCATCGCATTCGTAGGAACGCGGTTGCTCTCGCTCTTGTACAAAGGAGCGGTGGTTTGACCTCTCGCAGCTGCCAATCACGCCAGGTCTTAAGTTATTCCGTCTTTGTACAGTAAGTAAAATGTATTGAGTCCATTGTGACAAGTTCAAACTAGAAGCTGGTAGAATTATTGGAAATTGGCGAAGATATAGTGGGCCGAACAGGACACTGGTCAACTAGCACTGATACGAAGTAACACAAACAGAGAAGTTGACGGGTAGGCAGTGGAACAAGCCGGGGAGGTGCCGGTGGTGTTGCCACCGCCATAGCAACAGCATGCAACGCGCTGAGGAGAGGTGCAGTGTTCATTGATGCGGAGTGAATGTGCGGGCTACGATCGACATGATGGTTTACCCGGACCCTCAATGGACCTGTCCGACGACGACACCCATGCTGCAACTCTACGACGATGTCGGATATCGCGGTAAGTATGTTAGTCACGTAGAGCCGAAGATTGACCCCTTTCATATTGTTTTCGTTTTCCACGAGAGATAATTTAAATCACTCATAGCACGAACCTTTGTCGCTTTGTCTCGGACTGCAGTACTCGAAGATATGTGTATATTATTCAATTAAAATAGTCCGTCCGGTCGTGGGTGGGAGTGATGTCCGCGATATGTAACAGTGGGCGATGCGAACGGTGCGCGGACCGCTACGGCATCTCACATGACATAGCCAGACAGCAAAAAGTTGCGCATGCAGCATAAATTTTGTTTGAACTGTAACTTGGACCATTAAAAGTTTAAAAACTGGCTTCGAGCAGACGCAAAGGCTGCCGCTGAATCCTCTGCTACTTATAATCAACACAATGCTTTGTTTCGACGATCGGTCGTACAAACATGTCCACGGTAGTCTCGATAGTCGGCCAGCAGAGCCGTTAGCGATTGCCGTTCACCTGCACTGTTCGTATCCGTCTCGAGACCGACATCGAGTCGTATTCGGCGACAACTACCCAACTAGATCCGTCACTTATTAAATGCCGACAATGAGGGCAGGTAATGCACTGGCACCTTCCACTTAAATACGTCTCGATCGTTTGAAACACCCTTCTCTTCTACTTGCAGTAAATGTAGTCGAAGCGCTTCAGGAATTTTGGCAAATGAAGCAGGCCCGTGGTGCTGACCTTCGCAACGGTGCCCTCGTCATATATGAGTCTGTACCTTCAAACGCACAACCGTATGTCTGTTACGTGACCCTGCCTGGCGGTTCATGCTTTGGAAGTTTTCAGGTAACTTTCGTTCCCCTGCGACCGCCCAGTATAGGGTAAGTTGGGTAAATATGAGCACCTTAAGGTTTCAACCCATTTTCACTGCTAATACAAACAAAATGAGATGCATATCACTTGGATAACCCCAACTAATTGCACAAGTAAACACCATCTACAAGATTTGTAAAAAAACACCCATAAGTGCTCATATTGCCGTCATTATATGTGGAAATATGAGTACACCCTAAGGTAATACGAGCATGCCACGAGATGTTATTGTTATAATGTAGCAAAATCATTTAAATATTTTTATTAGTAAGTTAATTGCTTTACATGTTTCATTAAAATCACCAACATATCAATGCCAAAAATAATATACTACCTTAAAAATTATTAACAATACCTTCTTCAAAACCATGATACTATTTTGATTCTTTCCAACACCGATGCGAAGTTTTCCAGACTATTATATACTATTAGATATATCAAAAATATTTATATAAAATTTGTAGTAAATCACCTGCATATACATCTTGCAAGGTTTATAACCTTATATGCATTTAAAAGAATGTCCTACATTTCATTGTTCGGCCTCGGATAAATATTGTTAACATCATTACAAGGATGTGTCATCAAAATAGCAAGTTTTAAAATTAATTTAAATTGGGAAATTTATATACGTTCTGTTGTTAAAATATTTAAAATTTATCAGTGCACCTAATATTGTATTGTTTCAATTTTGATTAAAGAAATAAGAAAAATATCAACGATGTGAACACAGCTTAAAAAATTGCGATATTTTTATAATGTTAGTTTTGCCATTTATTCGTAGTGTAATTAAATAATAACTAAAATTAATTTATATAAAATATAAATTAAACCCATTACGACAAATTCACGAATAGTTGGATTTAGATATCTTATTACTCTAACCACATCGCTAAACATACACGTTCATTAAAATGTGTATGTTGTTCAATCTGGGGATAAACCATTGTTTGAATTTTTATTCAAATACGAAGATTCCGAGTATATGAATACATGCATAGTAATTTGTATTGCCCGATTATTCTTAGGCCATAAACATTGCATACCCAACATCGTTGCTGATAACTTGAAACGTCTAACTTTGACTTTACAATTTAAAATATTCAAAAATCAATTGGCATAATTTTTATACAACATTTTCTTGATATTTTTGGAGATAATAAATAGTGAGTAAAGTTTTGTATACGGACCCACGACAATGTTGCAAATAAATTTAGTCTGTTAATATAGAAATTGGTTTAATATTCGCAGAGCAAAAATAATGAAGGAAATATCTTAGATATCACATTTTATAATTTTCCTAACAATGATTATCAAATTCTCAGAAGAAAGAAGTGGATATAAGCTGGCAATAGAATTCAAGTAATATATAAAAATAAAAATAAATTGTTGATATAAAAATAATAATTCATCGTTTTTAACTAAATTTTTTAACCCAAAATTCAATACAAACAAATTAGTATTCATTTTGAAATCCACATTGTGTTACATTTACAAACTACAACTGATTTTGCATATTATTATTACATCCCATGTAGCATGTTGCCATAACCCACCCTAAAACAATCTTTCGTGCTGCTTAGACAATGTTCATATTTTCCCATTAATTTGACGTAAAAAACATCATTTCATTGTAATAATCTTCATTTTTGTCCAATAGAATTGTCCTACGAAAGCAGAGGCCCGCCGCAGTGCAGCAAAAATTGCTCTCATGAACTCCGTCTTCAATGAACACCCTTCGCGGCGGATATCCGATGATTTCATCGAAAAGGCGGTCGCTGAAGCGCGTTCTTCATTTAAAGGCGATCCAGAAGAAGCGGACAATCCAAATACGGGGATAGGTGCTTTTCGATTTATGCTGGAATCGAATAAAGGCCGGACGATGCTGGAATTTCAGGAACTGATGACTGTTTTTCAGTTGTTACATTGGAACGGCAGTTTAAAAGCAATGAGGGAACGCCAATGCAGTCGCCAAGAAGTTGTGGCGCATTATTCAAATCGCGCGTTGGACGATGACATGAGATCTCAGATGGCTTTGGACTGGATTGCTCGGGAGCAGGAATGCGCGGGTGCGCTTCGACGGGAACTAAACCAGGCTGAACGTGAGTTGGAATCGGCGCGACTTGCAGGAAGAGAATTGCGTTTTCCGAAGGAAAAGAAAGACATCCTGGTGCTGGCGCACAGTCAAGTCAACATGAGCTAATTGATGCGAGCGCGCGCCATGCTTTATGATGCCCGGCCAGTCCGAAAACGTGTAATTACTTATTATTAACGAGCCGTTCTATATTGCATTTTCGTTCCTGCAAAGTGAGACTGTTAATCTGTTTGTTGTTTTACAAATATTGTACTTGATGTTAATAACGTAAGGAAATAAGAAAACAATCGATTACCACCTTTGGCTTCTAAAGACTCTTTCATTATTTACAATTACGTTCATTTATGGTACTTAGCCTGCCGACTATCAATCAGCTATTAAGTTAAGAATGCTATTGCCATTTTGTAGTCAATTATATTTATAATATATAACCTTTAAAAAGATTGTTTTTATTTACGTATTATTTATAACAGACCTAAATGAAGTGATACATTTAACACACACGAATAATTAAGAATATGGGTTAAATAATGTATATTTAATGAGTATAAAATATTCAAAAATTATAAAAATGTAAATTTATTGTACTAAATTTTAATGATACTCTTATCAAATAAATTATTAAAAAAAACTACAAATATTATTTTACAACCATTTCATCTTTAAAATAAAATTATTTTAACTTTTAAGTCGAAAAGCAGACCCCTTTAACCATCCGGCTGACGGATGGTTTAAAAACCACACCACTTGACGGGCAGGGTCCCCTTGACCTTAAATGATTTAATTGTTTTGCTTATAAATCACCAATATGTTTAGTGTTTTGATTTCACGGGTTCCCTTGTTGGTTATAACTTTAATTTCAATCTTCCTTGAAATCGCCCGGTTCAAGTAAAACATAAAAATTACTCACCGGACAGGGACGCCGAGCTCATCACCATCCGCCACCGAAGCCTCCAAACAATTCAAAACCCTCCTCCATCCACTAAACACTCGGCACGCTCTAATAATCGCATCGCAAATCACCACGAAAATTGCAATTTTTCACGACAAACGCGACAAACTGACCGAGCGGTTGCACGCGTCCATTCCCGAAAAAACTGACCTACTCGTTTTTTTGTCGTTATGCACGTCATCCGCACTAATTCGGAAATCTTATGCATCGAGATAACATTGCGAACGTAGGTGGGAGTGAAACAATAAAAACTTGATAAGGTAATCACACGCAAAGACGATCGGTGCAACTTTTGTGATTTTAACCCGGGCTACAATTACGACGTTGAGCGTTGAATTTTTACTTTATGCGTCCAAACTATTAAAGCCAAACGTATGAATATATTTAACAAAAAGGGTACGTGTTATGGAAAGAAATTTTCTTTCGAAAAATTGAGTATAACTAAGTATAAGAAAGTTCAGTGCGGACCACTGAAGATTTTTTTTAGATCATGATTACATTGAGGACGTTGCATATGGAGGTATAGACGTGTTTAACACACAAGAATTTATTGAAAGTACAACAGTAAACGTATTGAAACAAATTGACATTATAATTACAGACTGAATTAATAATACAAAAACATCAACCGAGCTTGATGACCGAGCACCAATCTTCCAGAGTTGAATGTTTTACTGCTCAGCAGGTTCATGAAGTAAGACCAGGGCAGAAACGCAACCTTCTGAGTAAAGATTCACCCTCGACTAAAAGAAAATCATGCATAGAAAGCTTGGTTAATCATTCTTGTGAAACAAAAAAATTTAAGAACGGTATAGACGAAGAGATAAAAAGAAAAAAAATTAAATTTTACAGAAAGAACAATCAATGAAAGCTAAAAAATTAGAGGTTATAGAAGTACAATTGGAGAATGATAAAAAAAACATCCGAATTAAATTTCCAAAATAGACTGGAAGAAATTGAATTTGAAAGAAAAGTACAACAAATAATAAATCAATAGCTTTCACAAAACGAATAACAATACATAATTGTACAGTAAAGTTGTGTTATTTATTATTAATATTAAGTTACTATTATAATATTACTGTTCTTGTTAAAAAAATACCTGAAAATAGTGTCGATAAGTGCCCTCCCAGCTGCATTTCCACCTGCCACATTTTCCTGGTATACTTGATCTTCGACATCTTCGTATGGTGCTTGAAAATCATCAGCTTGGTCATTATGATTGATTGCAATATTATGTAGAACTGCTGTTGCCACTATGATTGTAAGTGTAGTGTCCAGCTTTGTCCGCAGCCCCAGTGACATACATGCAAACCTTCTTTTCCAAGTCCCAAAACAACGCTCGATGATATTTCTTGTGTTGCCGGTGTTGTGGGGTTTAATAAAGGAGTCATTAAATATGGTCCGCAACCCAACCCAACTCAACCCAACCCAACCCAATAGATATGATCCTTGGATTTCTCAAGCTTCACACCTTGCACTTAAGAGCGAAGCTTTCCACACTGAACTATCATGAGTGGAGCCCTGCCACCATGCATTAATGTTACATATCCTTTGCTTTGAGTCACAAACAGCTAGCACATTAACTGAAAAATACGTTTTCCGATTTCTGACTTGAAGATTTGAATATGGGTAGAATCCACACAACCGATGACATTTGGGAAACATCGTAACTCATGAAAACCTGCTTGTACTGCAGCCTTTTCTTCAATTCTTTCCGGCATTTTCACAAAATGAGGACACAATTCTGACACCTGTTGGACCACACGACACGTGGTGCTTTTATTTACACCATAATCATCCCCTATGAGTATTTGGAATGTACATATATAAAGGACAATAAGATTAATAGTTCGTTGTAACTCCAATGTTGTTTTACCTGTTGCATAGAATCGCAATGCTATAAACAACTGACCAGAGTAACTTATGGCAACACTTATTTCAGTTGGTATGTGCAAAAATAGTCACAGCAGGTCAGATTCGACGAATACCATTAACGCTTCAGATTTTCCCAGTTGAAGCACTTATTATCCGTACTACCATCTTCCATCAAGTTTTAATGTTTTTACAAATTTTATTTATTTCAACGAAATACTTTTCATGAACTTTTAATGTTAACGTGTTGTCGTTGTTTCTAAGGTTTATTTCTATAAATAACGAAATACGTCGTATTTTAATCTGACATTTACAATATTATCCTTTTACATTTAATGTTAACGAGAGCCATTGTTACTGTTTTATCTTCAACTATTTGTTTTTCAACCTCAATCATTTATGTAATTCCTTTCTTATAATTACAGTCATGTTCATATACATTTGTAGCTTTTTTCCTGAAGAAAAAATAATGAATAGGACAAAAATGGAAAGATGCAAACTAGATCTTCATATCTGACTTGTATGCAGTTGTCGCCCGGGGTAATCTCGAACTAGTTGAACCTTATTGTACCTTTTACCGTACCTCGAAAAAATGGTTCTTATAAAAGATATTGAAATTTTAAACAATTTTTAGTTGAAAAGTTCTTTCAAAAACTACGTTCGACATCGCGCCTGCGCGAAAAAAAATATCTATCATAAAAAAGTCAGTACGGGTCACTGCAGATTTTTTTTTCAAAGCTTCGTCCAGACTACAAACAATTGACCTGATTTTTAACGTCGTTATTTCGTTGGTACATGGTTTTTTTAGTGTAATTATGTTTGCGTCACCTGTAGAATGTATTGTCGACACCTAAGTTGCAATAATAAAACCTAATATTTTTCAATATTTTATTATTATAAACAGTCGCCTGGAAAATAAGTCAACTTAAAAGCCTTCAAAAAATATAATGGAAATAAAATGAAAAATAAACGTAAATAGTAAATGAAAAATAATTTTGTTATAAACGAATTGAACGAACGATCTTATTTAGTTTGAAAATGTTCTTGCAAAACACGAAACAATAAGCAAATAACTTGTACACTCCAAGCTTTTCCCAACAATATTTGTCTTTGCGCCCCAGTCAAGATCCCAACTTTTGTGTAATTTGGTGGATATCCAAAAACTTTCTCTAGTTCTACAATGGTAAGTTCGTCTTCAATTTCTGCGGAATTCGTGACAGGAAACTGCATACTAGGCCCTAAATATAATCACTTTGTATATCGACGACACCTCTGGTATGAAGAACGTACCTTGCTTTAAAGAATTTTGGCGAGTGGTAACAGTCCTTAATTTATTTACGGTTGCCTTCCTTCCAGGTTTTAAATATTGTTGTAATTCGGGACCATCATCTTCATATATTTGGCCCTGCAATGTTGGTAAGTTGCCCCAATATAACCTACGTCTATGTTGAGGCGACACCCAAGCCGAGTCAATCATTGTGCATTCGCATTGAAAATATCTAAAATTTGAAATTCAAAAAAATAGCTCGCGATGTATGGGTTTAAAGAAATATAAAATTAGATACTCACCTAGATATAGCAACTTTCCACTGGAGTGGCATAGATGCCACGTTTTCATACAACCAGAAAAACGGCTTTCCATTATGTATTCTCAGAGTATTCAAAATTCGATAAAACTCGAAGAACAATACGCCCGAGCCATCTGGATCTACGATTGGAAATATAACACATTATGTTGAACGTTTTAATCTAACATACTAAACAAACCCTTTCTATTCGGGTTAGCTAAACTCAAGTCGTTGCAAGGGGACCCTCCAATTAAAAGGTCAATGGGTGTTATTTTTTGCACGTCGCTTTCAGTTAAATTTAATATATCGCCCAAATATATGACTCGATTCGGAAAATTTCTTCTAACGACTTTTATGCTATCCTCGTCTATTTCACATGAAAAATAACGTTCAACCACAACATTCAGTTTGTCCAGAGCTACTAAACCTAAAAAGAACGGATAATTGGATTTATTGACTATTATGTTGGGGATTACCCGTGCCGATACCATCGAAAAGGGACAGCACTCTTATTGGTTGTTTCTGATCTACAATTTCAGGCGGCAGTACTAGAGGGCTGCTCAAATTCACAAACAAACGCTGTACCTAAAACGATCGATTTAAATGAGTTATTAATATCAGGAAATTGTCGATTCACTCTTTCCTGCCAGTCCGGTCGGAGCTCGAGTAATCCACTTAGATTTGTTGTAGGCATGCAAGTGAAACAGTACCATATGTCCGTGTTTTTAATAATATCTTTTGCACCAGGAGAAGCCAAATCATCGACGCATTTCACGCAATATGCTCTGTAGAAATTAAGGGGTTTAGCTTTATATAGGACATGAATGTACGTAACTGTACCTTCCGCATGATTCATCCTCACATACCAACATATTTCCTGGGCGAGCACAAATTACACAAAAATACTAAAATAAAAAAATTAAACACTGTATTTGTTAATGCAAGATATTTTACCTTTATACCATCGTCACCTATTACATAAAAAGTATTCTTTAGTTTTACCTGAAATTTACCAATTACACTTTTATAGATTAATAACATCGAAATAATAAGTTGAAGTTCACCGAATGGAGAATATATTTATTTGGAGTTAATTAGTTAATTAAATTAGTTAATATAAATGTACAATTCCGACCGAACAATAGGGTGGGGTAGTGAACGGTTTATGGTATAAGAAAGGGATGAAGGAATAATCTCCAAACAATCAGGGGATTTGAAGAAATGGGAGGTGTCTATGAGTGATGAGGTATAGGCTACAAACAAATATATTTATTATTATAAAAACACATACCTTACAATCAGCACACACACATCCATTAAATATCGGGTGATCATCCACAATATCAGTAGAGTAACATGCTAAACATATTGAACTTAAACTTTGGTATCCGCTCACAATGTCTTTAATGAAAGCTATAAACAAATAGATAATTTTTGCAATACATAAAACATGTAAAGACAATGCCTTTTTGGGATGATGTTGCGAGGATCTTTTGGTCCAAATTTGCATCAACTTTTTTATTCTTGTTTCGTAATTTAATTAACTTCTCATTTATAAACGGAGTTATGTCTATAAGTACAGAAATACAAAGTTGAAATTGCAGATAAAGGAGGACATACAATGCGTTGCGCTTTCGCGTCCATCGAAGCCTTCGTTGGCCCACGCTACTAGTTGGGGGTCAGTCAAAAATTGTTTATCGGGGAACGCAAATTCCTTAAATACAATTGCAGAATATCGCAACAAATTCTAAATAAACTCACCCTAATAGCTTCCAATGTACCCCTGTTCCAAATTGTACTCTTTCTATCGACATTTTCGTTAAACATTTTTTCGAATGCAATGTTGATAGGTCTAATACATTTTCTTTCAACCTAAAATATCCACTAATTACACACAACAATTTCACTAGCTTATACATAACTACTGCATGCAACAAACTTCTCACTTCTCAATTTTGTCTTGGTACTAATTAATGCCATGAAAGTAAAAAGTACTGAAATTCAAGAAATAAAAATAAAATATCAAGGATAAAAGTAGTAGCTTGTATACAAACTGAAAGAACTGCCATAAACTTTCTCTCAAAGATAGTCCACTAAGTTACCGACCAATACACGCAATAAGATCGAATGCAATGAAACTAATTGATTGTGCAGGAATTTTATTTTAATTCCTGCCATAGGGCAAGTAATAGTTACCTCGGATATTCTGTAGTCTCCAAACCAAAAAACCCACACTTTATTAGGTCTTGGCGCCTTAAAGTATATATCTCGATGATCTATAACCATAGCTGAAATATTATATCAAATAAATGTGAAAAGGACCATATGAGATACCTTCTGGCCAAACATAGTTTAACTTTTTATGAATCAGTTACGATTTTTTACCGCATATTATATTCAATTGTCAATTATTCTGGAAGAAAAGAAGTGGATAATTTTATCGATGACTACCTGACCAGACAGACGTTGTCCTGTCTTAGGTATGAATATTCAATTCGAAGTGGAGTAAATAATAATAAAAAAAAATTATTTCAAAAACATAGGGTTTATTGTAATGCTTTTTAATTTCTTCACCGTAAGCCGGGTGCCATTACAAAGACGTAGCTGGTTTACGTTCCGCTACATAATGATTACCGATCTGACTTTCAATTGCAGATTATGAGGTGGTAATCCGTGCAATTCCAGCGAATTTAAAAATTTCATTGGATACTTGACAACATCATCTTGGTTATTAAGGGAATCAACCGATTTGTACATCAATTCGTCAACTATGTTACTTTGAATTTGAAAATTCGTTGACATCAACGTTTTTTGCTGCCAATATAACCCGTTCGCTACCCGTATAACCATGAAGACAATAAAAAATGTTTGGAGTTGTTCTTTTCATCGAATTTGTCACAACGCTATTCGACTTGTCTTGCTGAATCGCCCATAAAATAAATTTGCAAAAATTTGTAGTCACTATCCGGCGTTGACAATAAGGAACCTGTTCGATGATATATATGTGGCTGGCAAAATACGTTGGCAGCACTACCATTCTCTCACCAACTTCTGTAAACACACTCACTTCTGGTTGCTTTTGGCAATTCAGAGCTACCAACGTATTTTACGCCATGTCAATTGAAAGCTGCCAACGTATTTTGCACCAGCCACATCGTGGTAAAAGTTTATTGTTCCCCCTTATACTTACCTTGAAAGTAGGCATAAAATTATCTCGGATAACTTTTGTTGCAGCAAATGACGTAATTTGAAAGTAATTGTTGTATGGCTGGATACGAGTCAATTTTTTTTAGAATCTGGCCCATTTCCGACAACCACTGAATGTCACTAGCTCTGGTGGCGGTATCAATGGCGTCAATTTGACTTGGCCACTGGAGCAACACAATATAGGGCTTTCATTTTTAAACTTAAGGGTGACTTACACCTTGTAGGCCAATTTTGGAGCCAATTTTCAAGAATTTATCGTAAAAAACTACAGAAGATTTCGATATGAAACTTTTTTCATGTATCGGAAATAAAAAATTCAAAAAAGCCATCAATCATTGTTATGTCAGCAAAGTCCCGATCGTTCACTTTTTCAAAATTACGATTTTTCGCGAAATGGCGAATATTTTTCCAAAAAAGTCATATTTTTACTATGTTTTCTGTCCCATTAGAAGCTGTCAAAAATCAGCAAAACGAATTTTTCCAAAAATTAACGATCGGTACCTTGGTAAATGTTTCTTGTGAAATAAAAAAAAATTCATGGCGAAACTTTTGGGAAAACGCATTTGAAATGTGAAATGTTCCCTCAAAACAGTCATCGACAAATACGTTGATAGAAAAACATCGAGTAAGCTGAAAAAATATCCACAGCAACGTGTACAATTAAAAATAGCGATTGGACAACCTTAAGGGCTCGCCGTCATGTTAGACGAGCTATACCTCTCGAACTAGAGCGTAATCTGAAAACCCCTTACACATACTCGTTTCCGAGACCTTTAGATTAGAAAAATAAAAAAATAAAAAATCAATTTTTTGAAATCGTCAAGGACAATCGGCAATATGGACACACAACGTTCATTGATCCAATAGCAACAATTTGCAGTGAACTGTAATCGATTGTCACGTTATAATCGAATGCACCTCGATAAGGATTAAACTCGAAATTTCTACGTTATTGATTTCGATTCCATCGATTCTGTTCAACTTCATTTCGCGCTTCACGTTGCTCAACAACGAGTTGAATTGATGGCATTTTAAGGAACCAAAATTCAACTGAAAATAAAAAATTCAATCCCCTAGTGTTTCTGTATAATCACGTATACCACGTGTTAGTCTATCAAAACCAAAAATCGATATTAAATTAAACTTACAATATTAGGCATGATTGCGGTTAACTGCGTCCCTTGTTAACCTTTCATTGTAATTTTTTTTTTGAACAAACTTCTCAGAAAACTCACTGAACAAACAGAACTGGAGAAATGAATAAATTATTTTTTTCATCGATAGATGCCGACCGATGCAGTGGTTAAACGACATCTGGTGCACGCGAACTGTCAAACGCGAGACGCGTCAGTTCTCAAACGCGTGAAGTTTAAAGAGTCGTTAAGTTTTCTGAATATTTCGAATTTTCTGTGCAATTTTCTTCCGTTAGAACCTTCTTGAAAGTATTAGAAAACTAAAAAAAAAGATAAACGAAATCGGTAAACCAAGGGAAATATGGATTCATTTATATATACACTGATCACCAAAAAAAGCCAAAGCCAAAAAAAAGCAAACCCAGAAGGGACGATCCTACGAACTTGAAATTGGTGACAATTTGAGATTCAGTACGACAATGAATGATAACAATTTCAAGAAACTCTGTATTTAAGAAGAATGTTAAAAAATTAATAATGCGTGGTATTTCCTCCAAAACGAATGCATTCATCATTTAAATTCCGGGGCATACTTAAAATTAATTGATCAATTTCTGCTTGCGGTATTTCATCCTAAGCTCTTTGAATTTGAACTCGAAGTTCAGCCAAAGTGTCTATGGGCGCTGGAAAATCTTCTATTCTTTTGCCGATCATGTCCCATACATGTTCAATCGGCGATAAATCTGGAGATCTTGCAAGCCATGGCAGTAAATTGCCATTATTGTCATAAAAAAACTTCGTTGATGTAGGATTCAGGCTTCCTTGAATGAAGACCGGCTTCCAAATTGTATTGCACCCCCGGTGACAAACCAGAATAGCATCTAAGTGCAAATTATATATTTACTATTTACCCTTTGTTACCTAGGTCTTCTGACACGCATCAGATTGCCACAGGCAAAACCGGATTTCATCATTGAACATGATTTGATGCCATTCATTGACAGAATGCTCCCTTAGCCTACGCCACTGAAGCCTGGCAACTCGATGCTCTGGGATTAAAGACCAACAATTGGTCAATATGACGCTAAGCCATACGAACGAATTCTGCTATACATTGTTCGCATAGACACCTGTCTTTCCAAAACAGCCCACCAAGTAGCCTCCACCGACCGTGTTGTCTTAAACGGGTTAATTGAGGCCAGTCGCCGAAGACGCCTTTCTTGACGTTCGTTCGTAATTCCTGGCCGACCACTACCTGGACTTAATAAAGTCTATTCACTGAATGGAAGTCACAACAAGGATGATCAAACTGTTAAGTCAATTAAGCTAATGGAATTATTAACAGAATCTGATTGAGAAACAGAAAGATATTGGAGCTTCATCTTCGACGTTTATTACCAACAAAATACTAACAGGTGATGGATAAAAAATAGTTTTGTAATTAATAAATTTTGAATACGATAATTTTCAGCAAAAAAATATGCATAGAAGCTCATTTTTCAGAATACGAGCAGATGGAAGACTTGAAGAAAAAAGAATTAACTTGCAGATAAAATTGCAAAACTATAAATTAAAGATATTTTTGATGCTTGATATAAGAAGTTCAAAATATACAGTGGATATAAATCTTGCGCAGGAATGAGAATTGTTAATTGATTAAATTAGTCTAGTTCTTTGATTCTTCTGATTATAGTTAATTTTTTATAGTTAAATAAACACAAATAGATAATAGATGGTAGACATATGTTCATCTTGTGACGCTTTTTCTTAACACTTATAATTGAGAAGAAAACGGTTATTCTGACTATTATTTGATCACATTAAAAAACTGCTCTTCTTAATATAATAAAATTATAAACAAATATTTGTTAAAAACAAATAAAAAGCCTATAAATGATAATTATTTGAAACTTTCTTGGATCATTCGCAAAATATTTTCATCTTGATTTACTTTTACATTCCAAGTTATAGATTATGAGTAAATACAATGTTTCGTATGAAAATTATTCAAGGAATTCATCCAAATTCACTTAATAATTTCTTACTCATATGTCGTTTTTAATTATCATTATCTTAGCACTTGATTGGTTTTATTTAAGGGTCTGAATTTGATTACGTTTATATTTATCATTGTTTACTTCTGTCGTACCACTGTCGTATCTCTCTCAATGTTTTACCGATTTATAAACTAAAAACCTAATGAGCTGTTTTTGTAAAAAATCAATAAGGTGCTCTATATTTCTCTCTTCCTTAAGGACGTTTTTACTTACTTATACTTTATGTATAAGTAAGTATAGGAATCATGAAAAATTTCGACCTCGAGATTTTAACGGATATACGCGTTTTGAGGTCCCCTGAATTGTTCCTGACTATTTTCGGAATGACGTCTGTGTGTGTGTCTGTCTGTGTGTCTGTGTGCCTGTGCGCGCTCTAGCGTCCAAACGATTATAGCTAGAGCTCTGAAACTTTAAATTTAACATTTGTATGCAGCAAGGAGGAAAACGTCCTATTTTGAACGCAATCAGTCAACCGGAAGTGATGGTTTACTCTTATCACCTTTTTCCATAACTCGAAAACGGTACACGTTACGGAAAAAAATATTCTTACATAAATTATAGATATTGATATTTTAAACAACTTTCACTTGAAAAGTTTTTTCGAAAAACGTAGTATAACTAAGTATAAGTAAGTTTCGTGCGGACCACCGCGGATTTTTTTTACTAGGTGCAGGGATGGTTGCATGCAGAATATATATATTATTTTTATAGTTATTTATTATTGCATTAATATTTTTTTAAAATAGTAGATTCTTAGTTACTACTAAATCACTTAAATTAAATTTTAATATCAAAATAATGAATTATAAATTAAATAATTGTTCGTAAAATAAATAACTTAATTATCTATATTATAATACGGGCTTCTCAGGTCCAGGATATTAGTCCAGGATTTTTAGACATTCGCTCTGCAAAAAATCCTGATAATTGATTTTTCGATTGGATTATGTCAGAGATGTCCCTTAAGTATAAAACCAAGTTTGTGTCGCCCGAAACCCCGACCGTTAGCTGCCATCGTGAAAAACATCTTTTTTCTCAATATTGTTAATATTTCGATTAAAAAGAAAAATTCTTGTTTTTGAAAAATATCTCGATAATTTTTGAAAATACGAATAAAATGTGATGATCAATGTTGTAGAGCATAACATTTTATACAATTTTTTTTTGTTAAGTCTATAGTTGCTGAGTTCTAGCGCAATGAAAGTTGTACCGTAAAGAAAAACAGCGATTATTGGTAATACGTTACTATAGCATGAAAAAAAAGTGTAAGGAGACGCGACGTTTCGGTGCAAGTATTATTAGTGCGCATCTGTGCGTTCTTTAACAATAAGGATATATGGATATTCATTTATATATATACCTAGTGATAACCACCAAACCTTGCCATAGTATGCATGTTTCAACAAAATATATGAGTTGCCTTGACATATTTCGTCATGTTGACAGCTTATTGAAAGTTTATGAAATTGCGTTATAACTCGTGCTATAAGTTGTGTTATAAACATGAACTATTCAATTGAAGAAAGGGTGTTCATGGTTCAATCCTTTTACTCTGGTAATAGTCTACAAGGAGTGACAGATTTTTTTTTCTGTAAAAATCACCGACCTATACCGTCGAAATCTACAATAAATAATTGCATTAGAAAATTTAAGGAAACTGGTAGTGTTACAACAAAGTCCAAAGGCAATAAAAGATACTTCGATAATACTTTAAAAGATATGGTCTTGGGAATGATAACCGCGGATCCTATGAGTAGCACAAGAACTATTGCGGAAAACTGCAAGGTAACCTCCACAGCGGTATGGAAAATTTTACATAAACAAAATTATCATCCGTACAAACTTCAATGCCATCAGGAAATCTTTGATGTTGACCTAATAAGTAGAATTATTTTTGCGAAGAAATGCAGGAAACGGCATTCTATTTATTTCACCGATGAATATACATTCACATTAAATAATGAGGCAAACACCCAGAACACTCGATATTGGTCTCAAGAGAATCCGCGAATAAATTTAGCTACAAGAACTCAATACCCTCAGAAAATTAATATTTGGGCTGGTATTTATAATAATAAAATAATTGTACCGTTTGAAATACACTTCTGGACAAAATTAAGGGACCACCAAATAAACTTGAAACAACTCTTGCAATTTACAAGTTATTTTTAATGTACTTTTTGCATGTCATAAATTGACGTTTCTTAAACAAAATTCAAATAGTGTGCCATGCAACAATTAACAATAGAAAGAATTCTTTGCTAGGACACGAAAAGTCAACAAAAAGGCTTAATTGTTGAAAATTGTTTTTAAGTCATTTAATTAATAAACCTTGCTTTTTCTTGCGAGAACTGGTGAATTTGTTTGCATTACGTGAATTAAATATGCCTAGACGCCATTGTAGACCAGAAGAAGTATCCCAAATTATTATTCTTCTGCGTGAAGGATATTCACAAAGAGAAGTTGCTGAAATTCTAAATACTAACAAATCTGTTGTGCAGAGGGCCGCAGCACGGTTCAGAAACACTGGTTGTTTCAAAAGAAGACCCGGGCAAGGTGCTAAAAGAAAAACAACCCGCAGAGAGGATCGCTTTATTGAACTTCGGAGTTTAAGGGAGTGTTTTGTAACATCTCGTGAATTAAAAAATGATCTCCGATTGGCAACTGGAACAGAAATTTCTACCAAAACAGTAAGAAGAAGGCTAAAAGAAGTCAATGTGTCTGCTAGAAAACCAGCTACCGGTCAAATTCTCACAGCTACGCACAAAAGAAATCGCTTAAACTTTTGTCGAAATCACCAAGGTTGGGACGAGGAGCAGTGGAAGTCTGTTTCGTTTTCAGACGAGTTCAGATTTCTGCTAAACAAGAATGACCGCCGTGTTCTTGTCATGCGAAGACCAGGTGAGCGAGTTGCACCATGTACCATTAGAGAAGTTGACAAATTTGGTGGGGGGTTCTGTAATGGTTTGGGGTGGCATACAGTTTAATGGTCGTACAGAATTGGTAATGGATTCATTTTTATGCAGGACAATGCCAAACCTCATACAGCTAACATTGTCACAGCCGTGTTTAGAGAAGCAAATAGCAAATGTTTGGAGTGGTCTGCCAAAAGCCCTGATCTCAATCCTATTGAGCATCTCTGGGATGAATTGGGCAAAAAATTCAAACACGCACTAAGACCGCCAATAACACTTGATGAGCTCTCTAACATGCTTGTTCAAGAATGGGAGCGGATACCTCAAGAAAAATACAAAACTTAATCGCAAGCATGCCAAGAAGATTGGCAGCGAGTATTGCTGCAAGAGGAGGGCATACACACTACTAAAAATGTTATTTTTTATAAATTAGGATTTTAGTTCATCAGAAGACCATTGGTATTTTAGTTTAATTTTTACCTTTTTTTCTTCATGTCCATAAAAGTACATTTTGTTAATTTTAGTCGCTCTTAAATCAACTATACTCTAAGTAAACACACTTAAATTTGTATATATATATTCGTTTCATTAAATTTAGTTACTTTGTTTTAAATTTATTTTGAGTTTTACTAGTGGTCCCTTAATTTTGTCCAGAAGTGTAGTAGGAAATTTAAATTCGCAAACATATTTAGACCTTTTGATAAATGAGGTAGGTCCTGCACTTAAAGAAGTTGCACATGAAGATCATGAGGTTTGGTACCAGCACGACGGCTGTCCTGCGCATTTTGGTGTGAATGTGACAGCCCACTTAAACGAAACCTTTCCAAATTGCTGGATTGGTCATGGTAGTACAATAAATTGGGCAGCCAGATCTCCTGATCTTGCATTATGCGACTTCTTTTTGTGGCCCTATCTTAAAAACAATATTTATAGACAACGACATCCAAATATTAATTCTCTGAGGGAGGCCATCATTGTGGAATGCAGACATATAACTGAAAGACAACTCGCGAATGTGACAACTGTTTTTTTATCATCGGTTGAGATATTGATTAAAACTGGAGGATTATTCGAACATTTATTGTAAGTACCTAACTAGTATTGTGTTTATTTTTGATGTAGTTTGTTTTCGTTTATTTTGTTAATAAAAATGTTTATAATAACTTGACCATTTTACTAATGATAATTAAATGTATGTGCTGTTTAGTAGGAATTTCTAAAGTAGGCGACATAAATTCAAGGCAACTCATATATTTTGTTGAAACATGCATACTATGGCCAGGTTTGGTGGTTATCACTCGGTATATATACGATGCTGGGTTTCTCCCAACATTTTTTTTTGCCTTGTTTGAGCCTGTACTGGACGTGCTCGAACGTGTCTCCTCGCCTCTCTCTTCCACAAAAACTACCTGAGTGGAGGGCAGGGAACGATTTCTTATTACTTTGTATGGAGGTAATAAAACCAAACTGTCCATCGACTCTCTCCGATACAAGAACTTTGGCAAGTTAGCTCGGAACATAAAGCACAACTTAACAATTCTACCATCGACGCAGGATGTAGCCCGTTACCATTCCTTCAGAGTATATATAGTCAAGTCCAAAGTTGGCGGGGATTTCACTATGACCCGGAAGAATGGGGCTGGAAGCGCGCTACAGATCTCTTATCACCAATTAGAACGAAAAAGCTCCCGCGCAAAATTTACTGCAAATAATATCTTGCAAATGCAAGACAAATTGCGGAGCTGACTGCGGATTCCGAAATAGTGGCTTGAAATGTTCCATAATTTGTTCAAATTGCAGTGGCCAAACATGCGATAACGCAATCCCTACAGTTGACGATAGCGATGAAGGTTCTTGCTATTCATGACTTGAACATGAAAGAAGAAAACTTCCAAACAAAGATATTTGTTTTAAATCTACCATCGACGTTTAAAATTTGACAAGAACATTTATTTTATTATTATCATGATGACGCGATCCTAATTTGTAAATCGCGGCTCAAATCGCGAAATATGAAAAATGAATATTAATAAATGAATACATTTTTATGTCATTTAAAAAGTTTATACAAAAAAACTGTAGAAAATATTATACTCGACTATAGTTTCAAATAAAAAAGATGGGAAATTAAAAAAAAACTATTTTTAACGTAAAACTCACCGTTTCCGAGATATTTGCAAAAAGGCGTTTTTGCAAGGTGGCGGCTAACGCTCGCGGTTTCGAATGACACAAAATTGGTTTTATACTTAGGGGACACCTTCTAACATAATCCAATCGGAAAATGAATTATCAGGATTTTTTGCGAAGCGACCCCGTTTTTGATGCTAAAATTCCTGGACTATATGTAAATTCATATATTTATAGGCCAGTGGCGGCTTGTCAGAGGAGGCAACGGAGGCAATGCCTCCCTTAATCATTTTGTATAATTACATTTTTTTGTAATTTATTTTTTTTTATACATGAGTGTTCTTTTTTGTATTAAAAACGCGTATTTTAGTAAATAGTTGTAGTTGTAGAAATTACAATTGTCAAACATCCCAAGATCTTATAGCGCGAAAATATTATGAAATTTTGCCGGCCGGAGGCAAACTAAATTCAGCCTCACAAGCTGCTGCATTTGACGCGCTGAACCGATACAAAACCTAGCGCAGTCCGTATTAACTAGAGACTTTTCTCGATAAAAACACATCGGCTGGAGGCATGCCGCCAGACGCTGCGTCACGGCACATGAATACTCCCACTGTTTCTCGTGCAGTTGTGTGACGCATTAATGTGTTTTATATAGTTTTTAATACAATTGAGTTTAAATTTTTATTAGCATTTTTGTTTATTTTCTGTTAATAGTTTACTTTACTTTTTGTTAGTTAGTTATTTTATTTTGTTAATTACTTTTTTTTTAATGTTATTTTGTTTCATGAACAACTTGGTGGGGAGTTCAAACCAAGGAATCTCATGTTTTAAATTGGAGCACATAGTTTTATTTTATTGTGAAATAGAAAATTTTGCAGGTTACTCCCGGTGAGTGAATTATCGTTAGTTTAATATTATTTACATATCGCCATGTTTTAGTTGCTGTACCTACTCACAATTTGATGTCCCTTAACCTTGTGTAAAGGTGACAATATACCTACATAGGAATAGGAATGCATAATATCCGCCTCGTAATTTTATGGGAATATTTTCGGTAAGCACTAAAGTACCTAGTTTATCTTTTATCATAAACATTTTCGATATTTCGATCAATACAAATAAAAATCATTTAATATTTACATGCAGGACGTTGTACATTACACACATTTGACACGAGCCGCCACTAATAAAGGCCTATGCATACTTAAGTTAACGCGGCTGTGCTAGGGCCAGGGCCGATCCTAGCAGGTGTGCAGCGCGTGCACCGCACGCGGGCGGCCAGAACAAGGGGCGGCCGCAGGTCGCATATAGGTCTATTGAATCAAGCAATTTTTTAAACTTTATGATAAAGCGAATAAATATGCTGAATTTTAAATAGTTATTAAAAATCAAAATAAGTCCCGATTTTGCCGCTAGCATAGCATAGTTTAAGAAAGATGGAATGTTAGTATGTTGGTTCATTCTCCATTAATGTTTACACTTTTACACACATTCTTCATTTGATAGCAAAATTCGTGGCAGAGCCGGTAATACGGCATTGAACAGGATACCGAATTGTAAATTTATATCTAAACAATAACCAAGGGGCATATTTTTGAGATGCCTAATGATGTTTCGTTCCAATGTGCGGCTGCTTATTCATATCAAAACTTTATTTTAGCGATGTGATGCCGGTCTAAAACTAATAGTACTAAATTAATTATTGCTTAATTTAAATTCATTTTGGCATCACATCCTTTTTCTTTATTTTTGTTGTGTTTAAAATCATACCTATTTTATGTCTGTACTTTTACTAGAACTCCTTGAGAATACTATTCTAAAATAATTCTTATTCCATTTAATATTTTCAGGATACCAGTGACTCCCGTGAATCATACAAGTTCGTAGTGGGGTTCGCTCAGAGAGTTTTGGGTTAAAATTGTGAAGTTAAATAGCGAGACTAATGACTAATAGCATGCAGTACAGAATAGGATGATATATTAGATGGCGGTATATACATGTGTCTAATGTCTAATTCAATAGAGCAAGGTGTATAAAATAAAATTTAGCGTTGTGGACAGCAAACGGCTAGCAAGTTTTTTTTGCGGTGTTATTTTAAAGTACCGATAATACGACCGCTTGAATTGCTCTATAACCAGCGACACCAAACAAATGTGCCACTGATTTTACGAGTTTAATGTAAAAATATCTTTCCACCCTCGTGTAAACCTTCCGTGGTCTAAGATTTTAACGTCTGTCTGTTGAGTCACCGCGAGGGACCGCGCTGGTGCGAAGAGTACAGCGCTCAATTCCTCTAGATGTCTTCCAGAAACAGAAAAACTAAAAGAGAGTCAGGTGCCTTCTATAGAAATGAGAAGAATAGAATAGAAGAAATCTATAAACAAGTAAGTATTTCAGATAACCGGGGAAAACTGAGCCTGAACACAAAGGTTTGAATCAAAATGTGGAGTTTGATTATTCTCAACCATCCACGTCCACCGGTACTAATGACGATCCAAACACTAAATCAATTGATGTCATACCCGATGAAGGCGATGAAATGGCACTAGATGATCCAGGTACTTGGACTAACATTTTAACGATAAAAACTATTGATTTATTGGTAGAAAATGGGCCGATTCAAGTAGCAAATTTGAAATTTCCAGTTGATGAGAGTGGAAAAAAATTTAGCTGTTCATATTATAACAAACCTTTAGTGAACGGGGACAAAATAAATCGCGCGTGGCTCTGCTATTCCATAAAACTAAATCGTATTTTTTGTTTTGCATGTAAATTGTTTGGTAAAGATAGTTCAATACAACTTGTGTAAGTACTGGCTTTTCTGATTGGCGTCATTGTTCGGATTGCCTTAATAAACATGAAAATACTCTGAAGCACGTAAATTCTATAAGATCGTAGTGCGATTCTGGAAAAGAATTGTACTATTGACGCGGAACAACAAAATGTTTACAATCGAGAGAAAAAGCGATGGCGCACCATCATTTAAAGATTGATGTAGTACAATTTTTAGCCAGTCAAAATTTGGCATTCAGAGCAACTAGTAGGAAGTTGTATCATAGAGATAATGGTATTTTTTTAAAAGCAGTGGAGATGTTGACCAAATTTCATCCAGTTATGTCAGAACACCTTAATAATGTTAGTAAATACAAAGATATCAAAACACGGATTCCACACTAGCAGCATTTTCAAAATTAAATAATTAATATTTTAGCAGAATCTATTCGTAATGAGATAACATGCTAATCGACATCGTGAATCTCATGAAAGCCTGCATGGACTTAGATATTAAGTTACAGGTACAGGAGGGAGGAAGTATTATGAAAGATATAGACGGTATACAACTCTTTAACGAAATTACTTCATTCGAAGATAGTTTTCCAAGTAAACAACAGCCAATTGAGATATTAGAAATTATAATCAAAAATGATCTCATTCCCTGTTTTCCAAATTTTGCTCTAGCAATAAGAATTTTTTTAACCTTGCCTGTTTCTGTGGCTTCAGGTGAAAGAAGTTTCAGCAAATTAAAAATTATTAAAAATTATTTGAGAAATAATATGACACAAGAAAGGCTTTCAGATTGGCCATCATCTCTATTGAATCCGAAATCTCTGAAAAAATTGATTTTAGCGAAATTATTGACAAATTTGCTTCTCAGAAAGCCAGAAAAGTTATTTTATAGTTAATTATTTATTATTATTATATTAGATTATATTTTCTGAGTATATACTGTTGTTTTGCATTTCTAATTATAAAATGTCTATTTTTATTTCAAATGTAATATTCTTGTTTGTTTATTATTTTGTTAAAGTATTTTGTCGCTCTTCTAACCTATTAGCTGGCCAAAAAATAACGTTTTGGACAATTTTATTTGCATTTTTATTAATGTTTTACTTTTTACTCTTATACAGGTAGATGAGTTTATAACGTCAACGTTAAGTATTAGTCAAAATATGAAAAATTCTCTAGAGGGGCAGCACATAAGGTCTTTGCACGCGGGCGGCCGGCACCCTAGGATCGGCCCTGGCTAGGGCTTTCACAAACTGCGATACATTTTGCATAAGTAGTGTTTAATTAATTAGTTCACATATTGCTATATATACTCATTATAAACAGTTACTAGAAAAGCCTTACTGCTTCAGTAATTTCGTAGTTTTTATTATTTTTTGTTGAACAAAACAATTCCAAATAATGAAACAATATCAATAATCCACATATAAATAATAATAAAAATTTAACGGCTTGGGCGCAAAAAAGATATGTGATAAGATGACAACATACGTATTATCAGACATTAATCATTTTGGTAATGCGTAACATTCCCACCCATTATTTTTACATGTGTTTACTTTCTGAAGCGTAGATCATTTTTATTATTATATATCCCTAACATAAATTCTTGGATTATACAATTGAAAGTGAATCATTTGAGAAACAAATATAGGCATTGATATTGCCTCTTCCATGTCCAAGTTGTGTATAAATAGTTATTATAATGATTTGTTAACATCTATGTTCGATGTATATTTTGTGAGGGCGATTAGAACGTGTTATAAAATAAAAGCTCGTACATAAATAAACTATTGACATAAGTTACAAAATATGCAATTGCAAGTATATTTGATTGTGCGACAACACACCTTCGTGCGTTATATGCGCATAATTGCAATTCGACAAATTTAAATCAGGTAAGAAACAATAAAACACAATAAATACATGTTATTTTATTACTACAGGCTGTTTTGAAGGTTATTCGAGTTTATGTTTATATAAGTATAGTTTACATAAGTATGATAATATGGTATTTCACAAGTTATGAATAAATCTATTTTTGATTTTCTTTTATTACGTATGTATTTTAATTTATGTATGTTGTGTACACATATATGCAATTGTAGATGCGAATGTAAGACAAATTTTCGTTTCAAAATAAATATGATTCTATTTATTTAAATAAAATTACCTGGCCAAAATTTCTTGCTGAATTGCGCCCAGACGATAGTTCCCGTTTCCCAATCTCCATTCCCAAAATTTTCAGATTTTTCGTCCATTGCTTGCAATTTTAATTTATTCCTCGTCGATACCATCTTGAGATGAAACTAAACTAAACTGAACGAGAATTCGTCATACACTGGAAGACTGGAACTTTTAATGCGCAGCGATTTTTTGTGTTGAAACGCTGTCGTAAATCCATCGACCACAAATGGTCTAAATTGATATATTTTATTTCGTTGGATTTGTCGTTCGTTATGTTGAAGTATCTCGGGATATTTTGTCGACGAATTGAAAACTTCAACGCACAAATAAAAAGATTATTTAATTGCCATTGTTAATTTCTCAACTTCTTTGCGTATATCTAACGGTTATTGTAGTAAATAATTGTAACAATTGACTATTACGTTTACTGTTATTGTCAGTACATTTCCCCAGGCGTGCGAGGGTTGGGTTTCGAACAGTTTGGATCAAGGTGTTATGGTGGTGTTCTATATAAAATACCTGCTCACACAGTGGCGTAGTCGAAATAATTTATTGCCGGCGACTCACATTAGTCATTGCGTCTGTATTATTGATTATGTATTGATTGATATTGCCATTAGAGATAAATAACCTTAGTTATCACAGCTATGCGAACAATTCGTTGTTGAGATGGTCAGATAATATACAAGGGGATGATTATTTAGCGTCCCTGACATAGTAGGCGTTGAGTGTCGAATCAATTTGATACATTAAAGAGGTTTTGCCAGTTATGGCCACAATTTTTTGGGACGCAGAGGGAATTTTGATGGCTGATTTTTTTAAAACGTGGATATACAATAACAGGCTGGGGTGATGGTCATCTTCCTTTAGTAGTACATCCACACATTTTTCAACACAACAATACCTATTAGATAAAAGTAAATCAAGTATCCTGCAGTTAGAATTTTTTGTTATTATATTGAGTTAGGTCACAGAAATTCAAGAAATTAAGTAAATTTATAACTCGCCCATTAGGCTGAGACGTTGATGTATAATTAGAATATTCAGAAATATTAAAGTCGCCCATAATTACAACACTGGTGATATCAACAAGGACCTGATATGATCACAAAGAACCATCTGGCGGAAAATAAAGTACTATAATACACAGTGAATGTTACACTAGTCTTGCCGCTACCATATCAACCAGCTGCAAATCAGCAATGGAAGCTCTAATATCCAGCCGTGTCACCATCATCGATGAATGCATTAATGGCTATTGGCTTCCGAATAAGTCATGCTTGGATTTTTCAATTACTTTTTTATATGATGCACATATAATATAATCCCATACCGCATGCTCAATGTTGACACCAACCTTTTGTTTCTCTTTAACTGCAATACAATTACCGCAACGATATGTACGGTCATCTACTTTACATTCCCTTATGCCATGCTTCCCGCACAGTACGGACAAGTAATGTCGTTTTTGGAAAATTTAGAAACATAATAAAATCCGTTACAGTTAAAACGAGGTTAATATAAGTTACATGTATCAAGTCCAACATCTAAATTACCCCTCTTAGTTTCCTTATTGTATGAGCACAAATCCAACTACAATACAGCCTGATATATGGTAGAATTCTTCTTCGTTGGCCAAAATCGTAGTATTTTACACTTGGAATCATTATTGAGCACATCCTTATTTTGTTTCAGGATAAGCTTCAGCAGCGTAGCTTTATCAAGATGCTCCTGGACTCCGACAATTCGTACACGCGGGTTGAAATGTTTTAATTTGTGAATTACATCATTATCCGCTATGTTTTCAGCTATTTTAAAAATTTTGAAGATTCGCCCTTATTTTCACATCCAATTATTATTCCGCCATTACTTATGTGCTTAACTTTGCTAATATTAATGTCAGCATCGATGTTTTTTAGTATGTGGGATTTTGTCTGCGAGTCCCGCTGATCTTGATGGTTCGGTTTTACTATAATTTTAGGTTGGGCATGACTTTGCAGTTGCAGTTGCATGCAATGTACAGGGCTGGGATAGTTCAGAAAATTTATCAGTTGCTAACTTCATGACATCAGACTTCAAAGTCTCGAATTTTGTGTTTAAATTCTCAAATACGGCATTGAATTTTAACACAAATATCTTCTTGAGACGCTTTTCGTTTATATCAGGTGCCAAAGATCGACAGGCTTCACACATACAGGAAAGACCTGGTGTACTTGCAACAAGGGCCACAATATCAGTGAACAAGCCGATACAAACAGCATGAAATATTTTTTACAGCTACCACCACAAGAAACACGCGTGTACCACTTATTCTTTAATAATAAACTTAGACTTGTGAACTATTTAACTCTTACCCATGAAACTAAAGTAGGTTTAGAAAAATTGACTACACAGTAGGATCCACCGCACTTTACAGAGTAAACAGACCACTATTTAGCATTTATTAGAAACTCAATGAATTGCTGTGCAGTAAATTTCTTCAATATTCACGATGAGACATTGTGCGTTTTACGTTTCACGTGTAGAAAAATAAACCTATGACATTTCTTCAATTTGTTTCCTTCTGTGTTAGGAATCGGAAATACTGATCTCCCCCCGTAAGAGTGATTTTACGAACTTTAATTATACAATTATTCCGTGAAGATCATGCCCTGCCGTCGATGGACATAATTATCGAAGATGGTATCGATAATCTTTATTTAATAATTTCTTGCCGTCCCTTTTCAAGCTCATGCACATTTTCTTGAAATTAGAGTGAATAAGCTCGACGGCTAATTGATAATTTAAAAAATTATTATGGATTTTCCTGACTCTGCTTTGACAAAATGTTAACCTAGTCGGCTTGAAATCGATTGGGTCGAATATCGAGATTTATACGTCGGCTATGGTTAGAAGGGAGAAGCGGACTCTTAATTTTATTTGTGGGTAAACAGATTCTGCTCAAACGAACAATGCTCCTAAAACTTAATATTAATTCACATCGTCTCCCACCTGATTTATCTGACCCTCTTGGGTTTAAAGATTATTTTGCATTATTTGTTGTTAAGATGTTTTTCATTATATTTTAATTAATATCATGAAAGTACACAAGTAGGCTGAAAATACGTATAGGAATATATAATTCAGGATGCAAGCTGCAGAAATTGTGTCAACTTGGATATTTTATTTGTATATGCTTCTTTATGTGTGTACCCCATTAGCGTAAGGTAAAATCTACAAGATTTTTCAATCACAAATTAATATAGCCTCGAGATATTTACCGAAATATATAGATATTCATTATCAAACTCGTAACAAACCGATTGGGTATAAAGGTGCGAATTAAATATATTAATTAAATTGCTCCCGAATGAAAATCACTCATGCAAATACATAAGAGCAAGATCGCAATTAAATTGTACATTGACTGGCGCTTTGAGCAGCAATTTTCGGAATTTTCACTAAACTATTTGGACGTCGTTAAGAGCTAACTTCCAGCTAGTGACAATGTGGAACACGATTTAATCAACATATGATTCATTAAAAATTTTAATTCGTCGCCTGTACGAAGCACACGATACTTTTTTATTCATCCATTTACCATTTAATTGCAACGTCCGAATATTGCACATTCCCCGTTGCTAACTTCGCTCCGTCCTTTTAATCCCCTGCATTACTTGTGTTCGTAGTAGAGGTTGTGTTCCTCTGTTTTAAACACTTGACGATACTGACAATTTTATTTTGATATTAATTTTAAATTTTAGTTTAAGCTAACACTGTTGCGGAATGCCATAAGAATTTGCATGACTAAAAGATTCAATTATGCTTCAATATTGTAGTCCGATCATTCAATGTTAACAATTGGCGCCTGACGTGGGTATTATTACCATTATGACACTTAGCTGAGCATATCGCAGATATTCATTCTAGTTGAAATATGATGATAATATATAAAAAATATAAATTATTATTATCTTAAATTCATTTTAACGTTAATTACGTCACTCCGTACTAAAGTTAAGATGATGATTTTGAAAATAGCTAAACAACAAGCATGGGAAGCATTTGAAAGTAAATTAGCGATGCATCACCCAGGAAACCAAAAACTGTTCTATAAAATACTAAAAGCACTTAAACAAGGTACAAAAAAGTACATAAAAAATAAGGAAAAATTATAAAAATATGTAAAGGATGCTTCAAAGAATTATTAAAAACAGCCATGAGAAAGAAACCAGAAAGCTGCAAGGAGCAAAGAAAAATTGTAATAGCCAAACAAGAAGAAGATATACCAAAGGACGAGGTGATGGAGGCTCTGAAGAGGATAAAGAGAAGTAAAACATCAGGACAGGATGGAATAGTGGCAGAGATGATTAAAAATTTAGGAACAAAGGCTTTGAAAGTACTAATAAAACTAATTAACAAAATTTTGAGAGAATAACAAATACTGCGAGAATGGGAAATCGGAGTGAAATGCCAATACACAAGAAATGAGATAAAAGAGTCACATTGCTATGCGTAACAGCCAAAATCTACGAATACATGTTAGTTAGGTTAGAAAGAACAGAAATGGACAGGGGCACATGATCATATATTCGTGATGAAACAATTGATTGCAAAATAGGGTAAAAACAACATATATGTGGCGTTTATTGATATAAAGGAAGCGTTCGATAGTGTGATACGGGACCAGATATGGAAGAGCTTAACTCTAAGAGGGGTAAGTGATATGACATCAGTAGAAATAGTTTTAAGTGCTTTTGCCGACGATCTTGTGATATGTGCGCAAAATAAGGAGAGCCTGCAACATGATCTAGATATATGGACTAAAGCGCTAAGAGACAGAAATTTGGAAATAAACACAAACAAAACGAAAGTGATGTTAATAGGTAAAACTGGAGAAGAAATGATAAAATTAGTAGTAGTAGTAGGTAGTAAATTAGGTAAGGTGTTAGAACAGGTAGACTCGTTTAAATACTTTAGATTTAACATACACAAATCAGGAAATATGGAAAATTAAATAACAGATTAGAAATAGCCACAAAAGGGTACTAAACTATGCATATAGAAAAAGGAAATCTCAAGGAACACTAAATCCATAGTATACAGAACTATATTCAAACCGATACGGCAAAACTTAAGACAATGGAAAAAATACAGTAATGAGAATGAAGGTTCGGGAGGAAGGAATTTTTGCAATGGTTCGATTTTTGCATCCGTTTTTAGTTAGATATAGGGTCAGGGTTTTTGTGATCTTATCGAAATCTTTTATCCATTTCCTACAATACCCTAATAGTCCCAGAAATCCTTTGATCTTTGTTGATGTTCGCGGAACTGGATAATCGATTATTGCTTTAATTTTTGAAGGATTGGGCTTATGTCCTAGAAAAGACCTTCGGTACATAAGAACTCCGATTTGTCCAGCAGAATTTTTAAATTTGTTTCCCTAAGCCTTTGGAACACTTTTGTGAGGTTGGCCGTGTTCTTGTAGCGATGTGGAGAAGATAATAATATCGTCCATGTAGACGAGACATATGATTCCTTGGGGGCCTTTTTGTACGTTGTCCATGGCTCTTCGGAACGACGCCGAGTATTTTTCAGTCCAAACGGCATTCTCACACTCGAAATGTAAATTCTCAACATTAAACGCCGTCTTTGGTATATCTTCTTCCGCCATTTGTATTTGGTGGAAACCACTAACAAGATTTAACGTTGTGAAATATTGGCACCTGTCGAGTTTGTCGAGCACATCCGAAATGTTCGGAAGCGGATGTCTGTGGTCTATGATTTTTTCATTGATTTTACAGTAGTCGACGACAATACGTCACTTGATTTTACTGGAAGCATCCGCTTTTTTGGGCACAATCCAGATTGGCGATGACCAAGATGAATCGTTGGATCTTATGATACCTTGCTCTAACATTGTTGTTATTTGCTTGTCCATTTCTGGTTTATGTACGGGGCTGGGGTTATCTGTTTGACTTGGTGTATACTGGAACTTCACTTGGTTGGTGAAACTTAGAGGTGTGTGTGGTTCGTGGAACATGTCCGAAAATTAGTTACATAATTTTAGTACGTGTTCCTTTATTCGGAGTTCATGTTATAAATTATTATTAAATTTCCAATGTTAATTTTTGTGGTTCCTGAGGCGTAAATTCCATTGAATAAAGATGATATTCTTTAAGGTTCAATTTAGCGGTCTTTACGGGTTGGGTTGGGTTGGGGCTAATTGAAGTTCGTGATCGCCCTTATTGACGAGTTCTACCCAAGCTAATTGGTTGCAGGCTGTTGTTAACGTATCTCGAAAGATAGCTCCTTGTATTTTTTGACCAGATATAATTATCAATCCTTCATTGTGCTCAACAGGTACTCTAACACGAGTAATGGTATGTGGATCCAGTTGAATAGAATAAAATTGACTTTTGTTGGTTTCGTAATGTTCGATTGGAAGTGTTGAATATTGAGTGATAAGTTTAGAATGAGGAAAATCTTGTTGGGCTTGCATAAGATTTAGATTGTTTAACGTAATTAATCCGTGGAAGGTTTTGTGAATGATTTTGAAATATTGACATTACCACAAAAGGTTCCTATTTGATACAATTTCGAAAGCATTTATGTGCAACTCCTGGATTTATAAATGATGTTGTTTCTCCTGTGTCGATTAATAATTTTGAATATGGATTAACGATATTGATATATGGTAAACTCTTTTTTGTCTGTAAATGTTTGCAATTCAACTACGTTCCTTGTGTTGGATCGCCTTCCAATAGAAAATTTACAATTCTTGTTCGAAAACATGTTCTTCAACTGTTTCATTTTCAGCGGTTGCATCTTCTGGATAGTAGTTGTAATTATAGCTGCAGTTGTCACGGTAGTTTCGGGTAGGTTGCTCCTGCTCCATGACAAATAGTTCTTCTGAAGAAAACTTTTATTTTATAATTTTAAATTTTATTTTGAAATTGGTTTTTCGAAAATTCAGAAAATGATAATAATAAAGTGAACTCAAATATTCATAATGGTGAGTAAAATAAAAAAGTTTTTGTGCTGTACAAAGTTGCGGTGTTAGTTCACTACCGTCTTTTCTTTGATTGAAGAAATGCGATGGTGGGACTTGTCCGTACCGTGCCGGCGCCTACTGACGAATACCGGAACTAATAAAACCAGAAAGGACACTGTAAAACCCAAATTGTTCGTCTATAGTTATCCAAACATATCATATTTACGTTCAATATGATCAGTGATTATGAACCTCAATAAAGCGATCAAACTAATCAGATGTAGAAGCACGCTGCAGATTTTGCTGTAATTTATGCGTGTTTGGCGAGAAGTAAAATTTAGATGTGCACAAAATGGCCGAGCATTACAATATTTAATTTTATGTTTTGTTTCATTAATTTTACTGTATTTGCAATAGATGTGAATAAGATAATTATTATATGCCTTTCAAATAAAATAAACCATCCCGAACCACTGAACGTAGAATGATGAAACTTGGTGAAAATATCTAGTGCACGTAGAAAAACAAATGATTACATTTTTAAGAAAAACTGATAACATTTAATGATTAAAAAGTTAATAATGAGTTAAATACCCACGTACTCTTATGCACTCAGCAACCCTTCTGGGCATACTGGAAATTAGATTATTGATCTCATTTTGAGGTACCTAATTCCATGCTATCTGTAACTGTTGACGCACCTTCTCTAAGGTATTGGGAGGATGGGGTAAACGCCGTAATCTTCTTTCCATCAGACATGTTCAATGGGGGATAAGTCTGGTAATCTTGGAGGCCAGGGCGACATATTGATGTCGTTTTCTTGTAGGAACGCTGAAGTTACATGAGCAATATGAGGCCGCGCATTATCTTGTTGGAAGGCTGCTCCTGGAAGGCTTTGTAGTAATGGCACAACAACTGGTTCCAACACTAAATCAATGTAACATTTGGCGTTTAGTGTGCCCGGAATGAATACCAGACGAGATCTTTTTCCGTACCGTATTGCCCCCCATACCATAACCCCTGGAGTTAAAGTCTTATGGCGACGTTGAACAAACCGTAAATTTTGCCTCTGACCCCTAGTCGCCCAATCCTCGAACGTGCGTCAGAGTGCAATAAGTAAAATCTTGATTCGTCGTTGAAGAAGATCTCATTCCATTCATGAACCCAATATTGTCTATCCTGGCACCAGTGAAGTCTAATGGCTTTATGTTCTCGTGTTAGAGGAAGACGAACATAAGGGCGATAAGAACATAGTCCAAACGTGCGTATTCGGCTATAAATCGTGCTCACGGATACCATATGGCCAATTGCTCTTATCCAATTTATTCCAACGCCTCGTGATGGTTCTTCCGGGTCTCTGCATTTCGCCTTAAGAGCCGATCTTCTCGCTCTGTCGTCACTCTTCGTCGCCTCTACGACGAGCTTCTTGGTGTTCTTTCTGCCAGTCTCGACGAAGTCCGTACTATAGTGGTGTGTGACCGATTGACACGTCTGGCTATCTCAAGGAAGGTTAAACCAACCTCATGCATCCCAACAATTCGAACTCCTGAACAAACTCCTGACAAATGCGACAAATCAACAAAACTATGGTCAAACTAAAGGTACAGGCAACTGTTACTAACGAGATAAGTTCTGTCAGAAGTGACATATTGGGTTCAAAACTTAATCATTTATTTTTCTACGCGCACTAGATATTTTCACCAAGTTTCATTACTTTACGTTCACTGGTTCGGGGTGGTCTATTTCATTTTAAAGGCAGTGTATCTATATATAACAAAAATCGCAGTGGTCCACACTGAACTTATACTTAAA
This sequence comes from Geotrupes spiniger, assembly GCA_959613385.1. Lineage (NCBI taxonomy): Eukaryota > Metazoa > Arthropoda > Insecta > Coleoptera > Geotrupidae > Geotrupes > Geotrupes spiniger. The sequence goes on from OY390741.1 coordinate 6,858,652, forward strand.
CTGGCGCAGTCGCGATGAAAATACATTTTCCAAAAGTAATTTTCAAATAAAAATTGTCTAAAATTTCAATATCTTTAACTTATATTATATATTATATATTATATTAATATATATTATCTAAAAGGAGAAAAAATTGAGTTGAATAAAATGAAATTACGAAAATGTTAAAGTAACAAATAAAAAAGGCACGAAAATGTTAAAGATACTAAGATGCCAAATCGACGATCGCCTATAATTTTCTAATATTAAAAAAAAAATCAAGTGAAATTGCAAAAAATGATTTATTTATAACACATTATTTTACTAAGAACATTTTACTAACTAAAAAGGGTTTTGTTAAAACAGTAGGACACAAATTTATTATTTACAACTTGTTACCTTATGATTTTACATAAATGGAAACATATATCAAACATGAGAACAACAAATCGAGAAATAACAAAATACAAATAGATTCATTAAACATCAAATGACATGCCATAAAAAAAACAAGGAAACACTAACTAGTATTTAAAATTAAATAACAATAAAATTGTGAAAATAATAACAAAAACAAATCAAACGAACACACAGATCTAAATAAACTCAGGAGAAAAACACAAGTACAAGAGATACGAACCTTATTTAATGCCCTATTTAGTAGGCAAACATTAATATAATTAATTATATTATGAAAATAGCAACAAGTAGTTTGATCAATGAAAAGGTACATAGTAGACAAAACTAATTGAGTCAAATATCAAGTAAACATTAGGCAATTATTATTACAAAAACCTACGAACAGCTGCGTTTCCTTCCTCAGGCACATCGGAAGCCCCTGCACGACGATTCATCACATCGCGGAGCCAGTCCCGTACTAGGAAGTGTTCGTCACGTGGGGAGGGCGCCCTCACAATAAACTCTAAATCGGGCGCGTCGAGCAGCCTGCGGGCTAACCAGAGGAATGGCGCTTCGACATTATAGCCTGTTTTCGCGGACATGGCGAAGTACGGCATGTCCTTATTTAGGTTGAACGTAACGTTCATTCTCCTCTTTGCAACATCGCATTTATTGCCGCACAAGGCAATGGGAATCCTTGGGCACCTCCAGGTGAGATCCATGTGCCAACCTGCCACGTGTGTGTACGATACTCGGGAACAAAGGTTAAACATTATGATGGCGCAGTCGCTATTTGAGTAGCAGCCACGTCGTAGAACGTCAAAACCTTGCGAACCGGTGGTGTCCCAAATGTTAAACAGGATCTTACCTCGCGTTGTGTGAAACGCAAGGGTGGTCCTGTCTACACCAATTGTGGCCCTGTACATATAATTGAATCTATAGTTCAAATTACGTAGGATGACCGACGTCTTTCCAACACCCTCATCGCCAATGAGAATGCACTTAAAAGTCGGGATATATTGAACCAACGGCAATTCATTCTCACTTGCCATTTCTTATCACCCCGTGTTCTTCCCTGAAACAAAGAGCAAAATGCATCTGCATTAACAAATAATCTGGTTACACTCAGTTACACATAAATTGGGGGGAAAACAAACTAGGAGTACTTAAAAATAAAATACAAAAAAATAACGAAAAAAATCGCAATACAAATAAAAAAATAGTAACACGACAAGCAAACCAACAAAGTACGAGTAAAATTGCATACTTGGCAGAATAGTAACAAGTTACTTAAAAGAAAAAAATATATAAGACCAACTATATTTAAAAAAATACTGCAATGGTGGGGATAATGCAAAACAAACAAGACGAAAGAAGCTAAATCAAAACAATGTAGAAATACTTGAAAGAATAAGGACGTTAAAAAATTTAAATAATTACATTATAAGAACCAAAAGTACAAAGTAAGACAAACTAAACAGTAAAACAAAATGGTGGCAAGAAAATACAATGAAATAAGGAAAACTTAATTAAGAGAAAATATGAAAATTAATACAATAAGCAAATATTTGTTATTGTGAATAATGCAGGGTTAAAGAATGCTACAAATAAAGCAACATAATTAGAAAAATATGCATAAATGAAACCATGATTTATTATAATAAATAAGGGTGTCATGTCATTTTTTATTATGTCTTAGTGGTCGATGTAGTTGCAGATGGCAATAAATTTAACGTTAAATGTAATAGAGGTATATAACACTGTTATAAACAAATGAGCAGTGGACATTAATATATAAATTATAATTGTAGGTTGATAAAGAAATTATGCAATTTCGAAACTTATTGGAATAAATAAATTTACAAAGCATTGCTATAATGTGAATAGTGTTATTCGTAAATGAAAAAACAGACCGGAATAGCCAAATATAAGGGAAAAAATATATATACAATGGTTGTATACAATTGGTAAGAAACGCAATGTAAAATCAAAGGTTATGATTCTTTTTTCATTGTCAAATTAACTTGTCTTTGGTTTCGTTTAGTGTTTTTTTTCTAATTTAACTAGCAATAATCAAACGACTGCTGCCTGCCGACATTATCTCGCAAGTGGCTTTTGATAAAAACATTTAGATTACTGAAAACTTAAGAGGGAAAATGAAATATTTTAAGAAAACAAATAAACAAATTCGAAACACTACTTACAACTTAATACAAAGATTCAAAAAATGAATTTTAATTAAAATTCGATCAAATCCGCAACGTTAATACGCCCATTTGGCAATTCAAACTAGTTCCGGATACAGCCGTTGCGAAACTGTTGCACGTTGGGTAAATCGAACCTGTTGATTCTAACCGTTAACCTAAAACACGTATTATTCGTAATACTGAAATGTTAACGTTTTATATTTCTCAATAGTAAGTTAACGATACACATGAGGAACAAATGCACATAAATTCCATGAATTAAACGTAGAATTTGTTATATTTAGGACGTGAATATTTCACACTGGCGCCCGAACAATATGCTCATGCGCAGTATCCACAGACGGCACAAAAATCCACCGTATATGTCATACATACTAAACTCGCACGCATTGCACGTATTGCACGCATAACAAATTTCACAGTTCAAGAAAAAGATGTATATGAGCTAATGATACCTTACCTAATTTGCAGAAAAGCACAAAGAAACACAATTTTTGAAAGCAAACTGACAACTAAATGCAAATGGCTGCCGAAAGTTCCAAGACGTGGTGGGAGAATATGTGCGCATGCGCAGTGTAGTAAAGGATAAGTGTGTAGCAGCGCAGAGCGATCGTACACCCACGCGCGCAGTTCTCACCGATCGCTAAGCATATATACGTATATTTTACATGAACGTCGCGCGCAAAGCTTCCTTATTAAGTCACTTGCGGAATTTCGCGGAGGGCGCACTAATAACGCGCCGGCTACAAACTGATTAACTCAAGCAATTAAAACACCAAGCCAAAAATATTTAATTTGAATACTTGCAACATGCAAAACAAATTTTAAAAGTGTTCATTTTACATGAAATAATGAAATCGCATTTTATTTGTAAAAGAGTATATAGCACAATTTACTGAAATGTTTCCAAAGGAAACATCACACTACAACATTATATTGACAAAAATATTTCGATGCGTATTGAATATTTTTTATTTATTTTTTATGTATTTTTTTTAGTAATTTAGTAAAACACTGCAAATATGGAACAAATCGCAGTGCACACCTTTGTCGAGAATTGAACCACTGACACCTTCAGCTAGTTTCAGTGTATATATTTCGCTGCAATGGTTAAATAAATCTTATTTAAAATGTATGTTAAAAGGGCTAAAAACAATTATTGAATGGTTTTTCATATCAGTAGATGAGCCAAGACATACGATGCTGTAAAAAACAACATGTTACGAAATGCTACTAATCAAACGTGGCTTTTATTCGTTTAATTTGCATTGGGAAATACTTAATAACTCCGCCTGGGGAGCTGCTAGATGGATTGAGTAGTCTAGCAGTGAACTTGCCGGTCCCAAGCCTGAATAAAGGAGGAGGGTTGGGCGATGGGCCAACTACATATCCCTGTAAAAACAACCACTTCAAAAACCTGAACAACAGCCTCAGATCAAAGGACGGATTTCCCGGAGACGACTCACGCAAAGAAATATGGTCTACGAATTTGGAACATGGAATGTAAGGACTCTAAACAAACCAGGTGCACAATTAGGTTTCCTCGAAGAAATAAAGAAATATAAATTAATTGTGACTGCAGTACAGGAAACCAAGTGGTTAGGAAAGGAGATCAGAGACGCAAAAACATCCACAATATTGTCCAGCGGGAAAAATAGGGGCAATAAAGAACCTGGTGTAGCATTCATGGTTGACGATAAAGTAAAAAACACAGCATAATTGACTTCCAAGCAATGATTGAAAGGATCTGTAAACTGCGGCTCCGCAACCGCTTCTTTAACGTCACACTAATAAATGCACACTGCCCTACAGAGGAACAGGAAGAAGAAACAAAAGAAAACTTCTATCAGCTCATAGAGGACAACTCGCCAAAAAGTGATATCAACATTGTTCTAGGAGATATGAATGCCAAGGTAGGCAAAGAGGAAGAGTTTGTGGGAACAATAGGAAAGCACTCATTACAACCAAACCCAACCCAAACGAATGGAAATGGAGCAAGAATATGGTTGTAAGCTCCACATGTTTCCCACACCGAGACATTTATAAGGGTACCTGGGTGTCACTGGATGGAAGCATAATCAACCAGATAAACCACATTCTGATAGATAAAAGAGCAGCTAGTAGCATACTGGATGTCAAGTCAAGAAGTGGGGCATGCTGTGGGTCGGACAATCATCTTGTACAAATGAAATTTAGATGCAGAATATCTAGGAAAAGTTGAAAGCAGGAAATGCAGAAAAAATGGACATATACACGCAGAAACTAACGCAAGAAAACCAACCAGCGTCATCAGCATCAAAACAACAATGGCAACAATAGGCAATTGAAAGCAAAAGAAAAGAGCAACCTGGTTTGATGAAGAATGCAAAATAGAGATAGAAGAAAGGAATAAAAAATATAAGATCTATATAGAAAGAAGAACGAGAGAAAGAAAACAGGAGTTCGAGACGGCCAGAAAGAAAACAGAATTAGACATACGAAAACGACCTTATTATTAGGATGGAAGAGAACTTCACGGAGAATTATTCAAGGAGGGCGTACAGGTATCTAAAAACCATAAGAGAAGGATACAAACCCCGAACGAGCTTCTGTAGAAATGAAAACGGGCAATTGGAAAGCGACCCTCAGAGCGTTAACGATATCTGGAAAGGATATTTACAGACCCTACTGGGAAAGCAGAAGGTAGATGGGACCAGACAAGATGTGAACCTGCGCGCAGAAGGGGAAGAAATGCTAGATACCCAACACTAGAAGAAGTCAAAAAGGCAATCAAGGCACAAAAAAAGAACAACAAAGCGCCAGGAATTAATGGAATCCCCACTGAAGTATTAGGACATAGATTAGATTATTAGAAGATTAGGACATATCCACGCACTAGTCGCATGGTCGGAAGAAACAATCTGCAATGACTGGAAGAAAAATATCATATGCCCTATCTACAAAAACGGAGACAAAATGAGATGTAAAAATTACAGACGAATATCACTGCTGTGCACGGTGTATAAAATACTAACGCGCATCTTCAACCAACGCATCCAACCGATGGCGGAAAACATAATCGGCGAATATCAAGCTGGGTTCAGACGTGGAAGATCCACGGTCGACCATATATTCACGGTGAAACAAATGCTAAGGAAAGGATGGGAACATGACATAAACGTATACAATATACTCATAGATTTCAATCAGGCGTATGACTCGATAGACAGAAATATACTGTATCAAATACTGCTTGAACTAACAATCCAACGCAAGCTAGTAAGATTGGTAAAAGCAACAATGGATGACACGGTAGCAATGGTGCGTATGCAAAACCAACTAACAGACGAGTTCAACACATCGCAAGATCTGACAGATGAACATAGGCAAATCAAACCTGGGGACCAGTAAGACACTACAGCTGACAGCCTATGTGGATGATATCAACATCACGAGTAGAAGGGTAGATTCAGCACAGCAAGCCTACTCAGAATTAAAGCTACACGCAAAAAGCATTGGACTCGAAATTAACACGACAAAGACAAAGATGTTAACACAAATAGGAGATAATAACGACACACAAGCTGTGATGGAAGATAATATCGAGATGGTGAACCATTTTCTGTACTTGGGAACATTGCTGAACTCAATCGGTACCGCAGAGGGAGAAATGCGCAGACGAATAAATATAGCCAACAGAGAGTACTTCGCATTGTCAGGCGTGCTAAAATCAAAAGAAGTACACTGTAAGAATAAAACTAGAGTGTACAAGACAATAATAAGATCCATTGTGAGTTATGGATCCGAAACATGGGTAATGAATGAAAAAACAAAAAACGGTTACGGTGGACCGGGCATGTGGCAAGAATGGAAGATGATAGACTTCCAAAGAGAACCCTAAACAGTCGATCATCGTTTAAAGCAATGGGATAGCTTTTACATTTCTTCAAGCCGGTCCGGCTGATCAGAGATAATAAATTACCGTCTGCAGTCATCAGATAAGGTCACTCCAGTTTTTGCACTTATCAAATTGTCTAATTTAGTCATCACCTACATTTAAATAACGTGCCATCGAACACATTAGAGTTTTATGGAGTTCGCACAAATTTGAAGAAAATGAGCTAATTTCGCTTATCAAAACATGATTGTAGTTTATCTTTATTAGAAGTCAAAAACCCAGAGACTGGTGAAGTTACCAACTACGAAGTCTCGATATATAAATTACATTATTGATAATACTAAAATAAAGATAAATTACTTTCACCTTCTAATTTTATCTTGCTATGTGCTTTGCCTCCTAAAAAGGCAATAAATAAATAAAAAATAAAATCAACTTCTTAAGTTAAGCCATCGCCTACACTTATCTGACTGGGGAATGAAAGTATGGTAGGGAACTAATCACATAGTGTCGCTAGTAGTCCGAAATACGATCGTGTTATACAGTAATAAAAGGAATGAAAGGGCACAGGTATAGAATGGAAAAGGATACGTTTCGTCGCTGACAACTTTTTGCGACACGAAAACTTACCACAACTTACGCCAGCGATAATTGGCCCAATTACATGCATCGGAAGATATTTACCACAGCGTTTTTTTCTTTCAGTCGTCATTTTCCATATTTGAGTTCATTTTATTATTACAATTTAAATGTTGTAACCAGCCTTTAGAAGTATACACATAAATGTTATACTTGCTAATTACAGCTTTTACGCTTTTTTTAAATTTGTCGTATTTATTAATATACATTTCGTATATATTTAAAATTGCTTATAGTGGACCAACGTTTCCGGAATATGTACATAATATGTTTATTTTATTCGTCCATACGAAATAGCATGTAATTTAGAATTTTAGTACTCAATTTTAGCGATTTCTAGCCGATGGTCATTTTGACAATTTTTTTCTCCTTCACCATTCACAAAAAATAAAAATATTTTTTTAAATATTTCATGTACTTTTTTGTAATCTTGTATTTTGTATACTCTCTTATCTCAGTAACTAGATATCGTACGAAAACGAGATACAGTTCGATGGAATTCTCAAATTATGTTTATCTCGACAAATATATTACAATTATATTTGACCAATTATTTAATTAGTTAAGGCAAGTTAAATCTTTGAATAATTTTCGGCGACTGCGCATGTAAGACCTTCCTTTCCCGATAATGGCCCGTACTCAGGATGCCTGCCTGCAGACTAACGACAATCTGATGTTGTTTTTTATAATAAATAAATCTTATATTATCGAATTATGGAATAATGAAAAACTATACTCAAATAAACAAATTTTAATCTCACAACCGCATAGACGATAATAAATATGTATTGAGGAAAATAATGCTAATAAAATCATATAAAAGCCAGTCATTTTATTTATTTGCTAATTACAAATTCGTTCATTTACAGTAATTATTTGCATTTATACAAAATGCCGAAGCATTGTATTGTAGAAGTCAATCAAGTAATTACAATTTTATCAAGAAGAAAAAGATAATAATGGGCCAAGTATTGAAGTGAAGATGGAGTAGAAGATTTTAAACCAAAACGTGTCAGAAAAAGAATTAATTAAATGGGGTGAATTTTTGCAAGGGGTCATATGGAGAAAGATTTTTAACTTTTATGTGGAAAGGAAATTTCGAACTGTAAAAGAATTGTACTCTCAAATTACGAACGAAGTTAAAAACATGAAATTTTCACCCAGGGAATTAAATGATAAACCAGTCTTAATGGAACAGCTTCACGTTGCTGCTCAAAGATGTAATTTCTTGACCTCTCTTCAAAGATACAGAAATCACGCATAAGTAAGTATAAGAAAGTTCAGTGCGGACCACTGCGGATTTTTTTAAGTATTTTTATTATTTGTTTCAATTGTTATAATTAATTTCAGTTTACTTCACTGTCGCTAATGTGGTTGCTACGGCTTCATTTATTTATCTTTTTTTATTTGCTCATTGTTTTACTATAATCGATTTACATTTGTACGATTTATTGCGCTTGTCAAATCGTGCATTGCCAACACAAATATTATTTTACTAAGAATAATTTACTAACTTTAATAAAAAAGAGTTTGTAAAAATAGTAGTAGTAATACAAATTTATTGTTTGAAAACATGTTACATTAAATGATTTTTACACAAATTGTATCATAAGTACGAATCAAAATTGGAAACATTATATATAAATAGTTAATAAATTCGTAATATTTTTTACAGACCTTGGCTATTATAGATAAAGCCTGATCCGCCAGAAATCGGACTCACTTTTCCAGCACATTATTTAACGGCCTTATCTAGTAGGCAAACATGGAATTACATTTTTCCTCAAATAACAAACATTTATTAGGTACTGGTCATTATGAAAATAACGAGAAGTAGTTTGATCAATAAAAAGAAATCTAGTAGAAAACATCAAAAAGTTGGCAAAACGGAATACATTTTTGCCTCGTAATTTTTATTATAAAAATATCGTCATAAATCTATCAAAACATGAAAAAAAATTTCTAAGATGCGTTTCCTTCCTACGGCACATCGGAAAACGCTGGGGAATGATTCATCAAATCGCGGAGCCAGTTCCGTACTAAGCCGTGCTCCTCTGGTGGGGAAGGCGCCCTCAAAACAAACTCCAAATCGGGTGCGTCGAGCAGCTGGCGAGCCAACCAGAGGAATGGTGCTTCGATATTATAGCCTGTTTTCGCGGACATGGCGAAGTATGGGATGTTCTTGTTTTGATGGAACGTAACGTATATACTCCTCCTTACAGCTTCGCATTTATTGCCACACAAGGCAATGGGAATCCCTGGGCAAATACTGGTGAGATCCATGTGCCAACCTTCCAAGTGTCTGTACGATGTTCGGGAACAAAGGTTAAACATAATGATGGCGCAGTCGGCATTTGAGTAGCAGCCACGTCGTAGAACGTCGAAATCTTGCGAACCGGTGGTGTCCCAAATGTTAAACCGGATCTTACCTCGGGTTGTGTAGAACATGAGGGTGGTCCTATCTACACCAAATGTGGCCCTGTATTCTTCATTGAATGTATGATTCAAATTACGTCGGATGACCGATGTCTTTCCAACATGCTCATCGCCAATCAGAATGCATTTAAAAGTCGGGATATATTGAACCGACGGCAGTTCATCCACACATTCCATTTAGTATCACGACGTGTTCGTCCCTGAAACAAAGACAAAAGTGCATGTCAATTTTGCATAAACCCCATGAAAATCGTTATGGTTGCAGGGAACTCAACGAGAAATCGCAAACTAAAAATAGAATCGTTAAAAAGCAAATGACTTGTACAACAAAAAAGGAGAAAAAACAAACTTTGAATACTTAAAAATAAATGAAAATAAAATGCCAAAAATAATGACAAAACTCGAAGCAACACACGACTAAAATAAATCAGAAGCAAACCACATAAATAACAGCAATACAAATAAAAAAAGTAACACGACAAGCAAACGAACAAAACACCAGTAAAATTGTATACTTGGCGGAATAGTAACAAGTTTATTTAAAGAAAAAAATATATAAGACCAACTATATTAAAAAATATACACTGCAATGGTGAGGATAACGGCACAAACAAACAAAAGGCCTGTGAAAAATGAACACAAGGAAGCAAAGCCACGAAATGTGGAAAAATAAAACCAAGGAAGACGAAGGAAGGTAAATCAAAAACCAAAACAATGTAGAAATACTTGAAAGAGCAAGGTTAAAAAATTAGAAAAAACAACAGATGCATACCTCATATTATACGAAATTAATTACATTATAAGAACCAAAAATTGAAGAAAAACAAGGTAAGATAAACTAAACAGTAAAATAATGGTGATAAGAAAAGAGTATGAACTAAGGAAAACTTAATTAACAAAAAATATGAAAATTAATACAATAAGCAAATGATATTTGTTGTTGTGAATAATGGAGGGTTAAATAACGCTACAAATAAAACAACCTGATTAGAAAAATATCCATAAATGAAACCATGATTTATAATATATAAGGGTGTCTGTCATTTTTTATAATGTGTTAGTGATCGATGTAGTTGTACATGCCAACAAATATAACGCTAAATGTAATAGGGGTAAACAACACTGTTATAAACAAGTGAGCAGTTGACATTAATATGTAAATTATAATTGTAGCTTGATAAAGAAATTATGCAATTTCGAAACGTATTGGAATAAATAAATTTACAAAGCATTGCTATAATGTGAATAGTGATATTCGTAAATGGAAAAACACACCAGAATAACCAAATATAAAGGAAACATATATATTCAATGGTTAATTAATAAGAAACGCAATGTAAATTTTATGGTTCTTTTTTCATTGTCAAATTAACTTGTCCACATTTTATTTTATTTGAAAATTTACACATGTTCTTTGATTGCAAAAAACTAAACGTATTTTTAACTGGCAATCATCAACGACATTATCTCGCAAGCGGTGTTTAATAAAAAAATTTAGATTACTGAAAACTTAAGAGGGAAATGAAATGGAATTAATATATTTTAAGAAAACAAATAAATAAATTCGAAACACTACTTACAACTTAATACAAAGATTCAATATTTTAATTAAAATCCGATCAAATCCGCAACGTTAATAATTCCAATTCGAACTAGTTCCGAACGCAGCCGTTGCGAAACTGTTGTACGTTGGGCAAATCCGACGTCTTCGTTCTAAAACGAGATTGTAACCGTTTGAATAAAACACGTATTATTAGTAATACTGAAATGTTAACGTTTTATATTTCTCAATAATAAGTTAACGATAAATAGGAGGAAGAAATGCACATAAATTCCATGAATTAAACGTAGAATTTATTACATTTAGGACGCAAATATTTCACACTGGAACCCGAACAATATGCTCATGCGCAAGATACACAGAGGGCAAAAAAATCCACCGTATATGTCATACATACTAAAATCAAAGTAGTGCATGCATAACAAATTTCACAGTTCAGTTCAAAAAAGTTGTAAATGAATTAATTATACCTTACCTAATTAGCAGAAAAGCAGATAAGACAAAAAATCCAATTTTTAAACGCAAACTGTCAACAGAATGCAAATGGCTGAGTACTTGCGCATGCGTAGAATAGTAACGTTGTGAAACGAAGGCGTGTACCGCGCAGGGTCATTGAATAGACGCATGGGTAGTTCACACCGACGATAAGCATATAGTCGTATATTTTACATGAACGACGCGCGCAAAGCTTGCTTATGAAGTCACTTACACAATTTCGCGCTATATACTGAAATTAACTCAAGCAATTATATCGCCAGCCACACACGGCTCACACAAATGTTGCATGAAATATTGAAATCCTACCTTATTTGCAAAAGAGTATATAGCACAATTTACTGGCATTTTTCCAAATGAGCAGCACCACACAACAAATTATATTGATATAAAAATATTATACTTACGTGAGAATTCGGAGTAAGTAAGTAAGAGTATAAATATTTTCATACTGTTTTAAACTAACCTCAAAATCAACTTAATTTTATTTACATTAATTAATCTTAAATTTTCGACTTTGTAAACCCACCTTAATGTTTGTTTGTTTAATTCTGGTGGTTTTCGTTATCTTAAGTTCCGCAGGTGTTGTCATTCCGGATCAAAATCGTTTGTTTTGTTGTGCGCTTATCTTTGCGCATAATTTGTTGTGCGCTTCTTTGGCATTTTACAAATTGCTTCGACTTTTAATTCAATACGAACATCGACAGTAATTCATTACAGATTATCTTTTTGAAGTACCATTTTCATACAAACTATGGAAATTAAACTAGAAACTAAGTATAGTTTAGTAAATGCAATGTTTAAAAGTACCAGTTACCAACTACAAAATTTGTATGCTAGCATTGTTTCTATTACCTCTATTTCGGGTTATACATACTAGTTAAGGTATAATCGCCTATGGTGGCTGACTGGATAGGAGCTATGCTCAAGTCCAGAACAATGACCACATCATTGTGTGGAGAAACAGTAAGATTTAGGGCGGTAAGAGGCTGCCCACAGGGAGGGGTTCTTTCCCCTCTACTGTGGACTCTTCTGGTGGACGACCTACTTGCCATTGTCAGCAGTTTGGAGGTCGACATACAGGCCTTTGCTGATGATTATTCTTGTAAGAGGCAGCGATGAAGCAATCATCTCTGCAATACTGCAAGAAGCGCTAAATGTCACACAATGCTGGTGCGAGGGGGAGTAATTAGCTATAAACCCTCGTAAAACAGTTATTGTTCCATTCACCAACAGGAGGAAGCTTGAGAATCTCAAACAACCCATACTGAAAGGTGAAACGATACCACATCGATTTCATAATGCCGAGATGCAAAGGCCGCAGACATTGGCCTTCATGCGGAACAGGCTGTCGTCCGACATTGAAGCAGATGACATCCTGGGGATGAGGGCTAATACAATGTCTACAACATACAGCTTCGGACTGCCCTACAAAGTTATAGCTCCGTCTCGTGACGAATGGGAGCGTAATCAAGTCGCCCTGTTACAGGCAGACTCGAGCTGGTTTACGGATGGCTCCAGGACAACTGAAGGAGCAGGAGCTGGAGTGTTCTGCCGCAAACCAAGAACTGGATTAGAGTTCAGTCTTGGTAAGCATGCATCGATCCAACAGGCAGAAGTCTATGCCATTGAAATGTGCGCAAGAGAGCTATTAAAAAGCCCTCGGCAGCACAGGACGATAACAAATTTTTCTGACAGCAGAACAGCACTGCAAGTTCTTGCTGACAATCAGTGTACATTGATGTCGGTCAGGGACTGCCGCGCAGTGCTCTCTCAAGTAGGGAGAGTGAACAAGGTTAGCCTGGTCTGGATACTCGGACACGCTGGAATAGAGGGAAACGAAGCCGCCGATTCCCTGGCAAAGAGCGGGGTAACCGTAAATTTATTGGACCAGAAACGGCTCTTGGGATTACAAGAGCCCTGGCCAGAAGCTCGAATAAGAGCTGGATGGAGCACAAGGTACTGATAAACTGGCAGGAATGCCAGGGAATGAGACATTCCAAGTTAGTACTAAAGGGCCCATCTGCGGCACGAACCAGGATATTGTTTTATTTGGGCAGGAAAGATCTGCGAACTCTGACAGCCCTGGTTACTGGGCATAGCCGACTAAGGCATCACATGCATAGGCTGGGAGTGGCTGAGGCCACTGAGTGCAGACTAAGCACGTGATGTGTGCCTGCCCCGCCGGGGACAAAATCAGGTTCACAGTCTTTGGTAAGATAAAACTGGAGCTGGGAGAACTTGACAAAATCTCACCCACTAAAATCCTACTCTATTTAAAGAGAATGAGTATGGAGGGTGAACTATAATTAGTTGTGAGCCACAATAGACCCTTGCAGTCGCAGTGGAGGGGCGATAAACGCCCCACTCAATTATAACTAAGGTATAATCAAAACGAACGAATCTTCAAGCAAGGATTTCTAGGGAAAGAAAACATTATTTTAAAATATTTTTATTTCTATTTAAATACCCAGCAATAAAAAAATATTTGAAACAAATTGATGGTTTAACTCCTAGTTACACAGACAAAAATAGATTCAATGATTAATTACAGTGTCTCATTATACAATTATATATCTATATATATATTCATAAAATCATTAATTATTAATTACATTTCATACATGAACTATTTAATCTAACAATAATTTATAATACCATGTGAAAACAATTATATATTAGATGAGAGTCATATTATTTTAGATGGTCAATTTGCACAAAACAGAAATAAAATAATTTAAATTATTTAAACATATATCAGGAATGTATTAAAATAGACGTTTCTCGTATGAAAACAAACTGTGCACATTTCCTTCCAGTTGAGCGGAATAAGATCGTCTTTCGAAACGTAAATCTCCAGAATACATCATAGCCCTAAAAAACTCAGAAACTAGCACATTCGCTAATAAATAAATGTAGATTTACCTTAGCACCAATAAGGACTTTGCACCAATATCTTGGCAACCGTGTTTTAAGCCACACTGTAAATATGGAACAAATCGCAGTGCAGACCCTTTATCGACGATTGAACCACTGACACCTTGAGCTACTTTCAATTTGTCCATTTCGCTGCAAATGTAATTATTTAAAATTGTGATTCAAACACCGGCCGGTATAGACGCGTTTTGTCGCAATGGTTAAACAAATCTTATTTAAAATGTATGTTACAAAGTGACAAAAACAATTATTGAATGGCTTTTTCACTTCAGTAGGTGAGGCAGACAGATGATACTGATTCGAATGCTGTAAAAAAAAACAACAAAATGTTACGAAATGCTACAAATCAAACATGGATTTTATTCGTTTAATTTGTATTGGGAAATACTAAATATTTTTATATAATTAATATTTTTACTTGCATAAACTTAAAACTAGCGACGTCAACTTAAAACTTTTTCAAAATGAATACCCATTTACTTAAAACGCATTCTAAAATGGCCATTTAAAATAAATTTGGCACGTTTTTGCTAGAGCTCTTCACCTACTTTTCGGGCCTCGAGCCACCACTGACTTGGAGAGCACCTAGCCAATATTGATAGTCAGCACCGCTACTGTAAAAGAACAGTTTGAAAAACAACAACAATAAAATGTCGTTATAAGAATACAACTTCCTATAAAAAAGTGTTAAATAATGTTGAGAATCACAGGCCCTACCTTCTACATCCTAGACCATGAAACCTCATGAAATTTTTTGCTTATTTTGTTATTAATTCTTTACGACACCACAAAACTGCCAGTTATTATTAACATTGGCAATAAGAAGTATGGATGATAAAACTTTCACTTCAATGCACTTTTTGTTATTATTACGTAAATGATTTTCTTATTACACTTACTTATGGAAGTAGCGATTCATAGCGGAGCCCATTGCATCTTTACGGTCCATAGCTTCGAGACTACCCATTCCTCTGTATTTTTTTAGTCTTACACCGTCTGAGAAAAAATATTCACCAGGAGCTTCTGATGTACCAGCTAGCAATGAACCCATCATTACTGCGTACAATAAAAAAATTACAATCACGTTTCCATAAATTACTTTAACCTCACCAGTGGAAGCCCCCAAAGACAATGCTTTGATGATATGTCCAATAGATTGTATTCCACCATCAGCAATAACTGGAACTCCAAATTGCTTAGCATATGCCGCTACCTTATAAACAGCAGTGGCTTGAGGCCTACCAACTGCCATCACTTCTTGTGTTATGCATATACTACCACTTCCCATACCCACACGTAAGGCATCAACACCTGCTTCTATCAAATTCTTGGCTTGTTTGACTGTGACAACTAAAATAGTTCATGTTAATTGGTAATCGTATACATCGTTTAACGAACAAATACAAAAAAGGTGTGGTCTCGGACGCGATGGGTGTCAACAACCAGTTTCACACGCTACATACAAATTAAAAAACAACGAAACACAATCACGATTGCCGAAATTTGTTGTTACGTGTTTTAGGATTAAGAAATTCCACCAATAGACAAATTCTATTCAATCTTCGCACACTTGTGTGGGAATGTATCTAACGGATAAACGCTCTGTAGCAGGGATGAGATACATGAAATATTATTTGGTTTCTTATTCAAATATAAACTCCCACTTATTTAATCGATTTGAACACGAAACACGAGAAAATAAAGCTGGGATGGAGAAGCTTCGATGTCACAAAAGTTTAGGAAATCATTCGAAATGATAGACGAATGAGTGTTGATGAAAATGCAAACTAACAATCAAAAGGCATCAAAAATTCAACGATAGCTGTAGACAATGAATAAAAACTATTTTAAAGTTTCAGAACTTGAGACCAGAAGATATTTTAAAAGTTGTTAGTTAAACAATTTTGGGGATTGGAATAATTCACTATTAATTACAAACGTAACGGTGTAGTAATATAAATTCTGAATACACTGTATGTAAATATTGGTTTTATTACAAAAAAATTAAACGTACCATTTCCTCCAACGATTTGTAAATTGGGATAGGTTTTCTTAATAAATTTTATCATCTGAATTTGATAAACAGAGTTGCCTTGTGATGAATCCTAAAATATAACCATGCTGTAATTTTCTTTGCTTTTGATAAATTTTTTTATTAATTACCAAAACGATAACATCAACTCCGGCTTGCACGAGTAATTGCAAACGAGGCTTGTCTTCATCTCGGGTCCCAACAGCAGCACCGACGATCAACTGCTTGTTATCATCTTTTGAAGCGATTGGATAGCTTTTAGATTTCTTCAAGTCAGTCCGGGCCATCAAAGATAGCAAATTACCATCTGCACTAATTATCGGTAATTTGCCTTTTTTACTCTTTTCTAGAATAATGTTGGCTTCGGATAAGGTCACTCCAGCTTTTGCAGTTATCAAATTGTCTAATTTAGTCATCACCTAAATTTCAAAAATGAGCCATCGAACACATTTAGAGTTTTAAGGAGTTATACACATAAATTTGAAAAAAATGTTAAACGAATTTCGCCCATCGAAATTTGATTGTGGTTTAACTTTATTGCAAACCAAATCCCCAGAGACTGATGAAGTCACCAAATAGACAGTCTCGTGGTAAAATTAAATTATTGGTAACACTAAAGTAAAGATAAATTACTTACATCTTCTAATTTAATCTTTATATCTCCTTTGCCTTCTAAAAAGTCAATATCGCGAGATGTAACGATACCAACTAATTTTCCGCCTAATTTTCCATTTTCTGTTATCGGTATGCCACAAAATCCATGTTCCTTCTTAACGTTCAAAACGTCAGATACTGTGTTCGTTGGACATAACACAACAGGATCGTGGATGAACCCATGTTTGTACTTTTTAACTTTATGGACCTCATTAGCTTGATATTCCGGCAAGCAATTGTGATGTATGATTCCGATTCCTCCGCACAACTAAATAATAAATTCTTTAAAATCTTTTCGAGCAATGCAAATAAAGATTGTAAAAAGTAAAAGTAATCTTACAGCCATTGCAATAGCCATATTTGATTCAGTGACAGTGTCCATCGGAGACGAAACCAAAGGAGCTTTAAGTACGATGCGCTTAGTAAGCTGTGCTGATAAATCCTACAAAAATAAACTTAAACGCTTCTTACTAAACTTAAAGAAAACCTGTAATACTTACTACTTGTTCGGCTGAAAAATCTATAAAGCCAGGCAGAATAATAAAATCACTAGAAAATTACTAAATTAAATAATATACACGCGAAAATAAAATCGACTTACTTGTAAGTTAAACCATCGCCTGCGCTTATCATATCGTATGCGCTCATGCCATCTTCTAACGTGCCTACTTTAAAATCATTCTCTAAATCACCCATCGAAAAATCCCGTCCGATTAAAACCACTGCAGTAGATACTTCTACAATAGTCACGATAGCTTAGAATTTTAAAAACAGCGTTTGAGGTTTCGTACCACGTGGGTTGTAGGTTATAGAGGTATAAAAAAAATCAATACTCGCAAGGCGTAAATACAAAGAGTTAATGATATGCTGTTGACAGTATCCAGGCTAGGTATACTAAAAGACAAACATCAATAATTAAATAACTTTACGAAACGAAATACTGAATTATGTACATTAGAAAATATGTATTTAACGACAATTTACACAGTCCTGCCAACTATCGCAAATAAACTACACCACATACACTTAGTTTACAAACTAAACATTTAAATCAGTGGCGTACCCATTATATTTAATTTCTTTTTCATCTTATACATTTCTAATATTCTGGCACATGGCTTTGTCATTTACCAAGATAATATCATTCATTATGCGAGGTGACTTGTTTTGCATCTTGATAAGTAAGTCAGTTCTTTATTAAATAGTTACTACGATGCTATTAAAAACAAAACCAAGCACCGGTTATCCTGGCATAGGGGGCGACGTTACGCCACTGATTCGATAACATGCGCTAATTGTTTACATGATTAATTGTTTAGATAAGATATTGAGATAATGTATGTTTGTTTTAAAACAAATGTTATTGTAGCAAGTTTATATGCATTCTCTTATCAAGATTCGTGTCCAACGTTCACATAAACATTTAACATACATAAGCATTTTAATTACTTTGTTACATTAATGAGCAATTCAAGGTGTCAATAAAAAAATCTTTAGCGCGCAGATTTGTATAACTTTGTGAATTCTAGGTGTATATGTTATTAGCAGCTTATCTAGTAGTTAGTAATTAGTGTAATATTGACGTTATTATTGCTATTAATTCATTTTAACTAGTGTAAGTTTGCAAGAACAGGATGTAAACAAATAAAAACAACAGCAATTTATGAAGATTTTGTTGGTTTTTGAAAAATGTAGCAACCGTCATTTAATTAATTAGTTTGCGACACAATTGCCTTAAGGGACATTTTTCTTTTTCGAGTGTAAAATATTAGATTATAGAAAATGAAATTACAATAGTAATTTATTGAATATACATACAAACACAGGCAAAACAGAATATACATATTCATAACATTGTAATATTTAACTTAAAATTACTGACTATTACAATTTTGTAAGCATCTATATAAACAAATGTATGATTCTTTGTTTTACCCTAGGTTTGGCCATTGATTATTAATATTAAACAACTTTTTTCTCTACATGGGATTATTGAGGCTATAGTTCAGTTTAAATCTAATGAACATTTTCAATCTGATCTGATTTACAAATAATTAAAATATTGAGAAGCAAATTTTGAACATAATTTACATCATTATTGGTAATTTATACTTTATTTCTAATAATTATCTTATAAATAATAACTAATCTTAATTCATGATATAATTAAAATAAAATGGTTAATAAATACGTGGTATGACATAAGCTTATACTTACACACTGACTTTTAAATATGTAAAATTGAAATAAATTAAATACTATGTATGCAATGTATAATCTGTTTTATCTGTATAATTCTAGTAGGCTTTGTCTTAAGATGTTTGCATGTGGCTGTCACTTCTGATCCTCATTTTATGATCATTTCTGATGCTATCTAGCTATCCGGTTAAAAGAACAATATTGGTACATTTATTATTACCTCTCTAATATTGTCACATTTTATTATTGTTTCTGCTTCTTTGAGGCAACTTCTGAAGGCAAAACTAATTTCAATGGAATATTAAATCACTGTTATAATTCATATTCGACTCAATTATTTAAGAAACTTTAGTTGTGTTATGGCAAGCAAATTTAAATAAAATTGAATTTTGAAAATTAATACAATGTTAAGCAATTCATTAATTTATAAATATATGGTTAATTTAACTTTGAAAATTATGACAAGTTAGTGATTTAAAATGAAAACAATTTACTGCATTCTTGATAATTGATTGTATGTTGCATTTTAAATGCCCTGATAATTTATTTAATCTGGCTATGAACCTCAAGAATCCCACAAGAAATAGCAAAGTGATTGTTTAATATATACAAAAAAGGAAAGTTGAAAAGTATTCGAGACTAAAAAACAAAATATGTAAATATAAAATGGTACAACATGTAATGGTATTTACGCAATAATATGTACAATAGAGGGATGAGGTCAGATTAAATCTCGAACGCATTCCGTATCTAATTCTTGAATGAGACAGCGCATAAAGGCCATTTCTTTACGTGCGTTATCGAACATAGTGCGAGGATCTGTAGCGGTACAACGAAGACAGTTTGGAGCGAAGACCATAGCTAAATTTGAAGCATCCATTTTAGTATATTGTATAACGTCTGGTTTATTAAATGTTTGGAGAAATCGCACCAAATAACAAAGAACTAATCGATGTAACGTCGGCAAACGAAGCACCAAATCACAAGCATGTCTAGGTGTCATGGGTTCGCTGATACACTCCGGATATAACGAATCTGGTATCAAAGGTTCATACAATTCACGTAGCCATAATTTTAGTAAATTGGCTGGCACGTGTGCGTCACTTGGTTCGGTTATTTCCCACCTATCCATTTGCGCTTTTAATCGGGCTACTTCGTCGACGTCCGCTGAGACCCTGAAAATACCTTCCGTACTTAAGCCTTGCAATCGTAGTACTTGTTGAGACAATTCTACTTGGGGCCATGGCAATTTACGTCTCGGCCAACGTGGTAGTTGTAATTGCATTACTTCTCTTAAAGTATTTCCAAATAGACTAGCGTGAAAGATTTGCGTTCTAGCTGCATCAACGTCATCTATGATCGGTCGACGAGCTGTTCTTTTACCACCTGTTCCTATTCGTTCCAATCGTTGACAAGCAACAGTGGCATAATGATTAACCTGTAAGCAAAAAATATATGTACATCTTACAATTTAATACTTAAAAACATTTATAGATTAATCTTTAAGTAAGTAGTACTCAATATTACTGTTCAGAGTTTTCAATCTGTGCAATTACCTTACTTATAAATTTACAGTAATGTGTTTCTTTTTGACCAGCTTCCAGTTTGCATAGTTTTACACTTATCAATCATTGACTTGGAAGTACATTTGACATGAAATTATTTTATTGCAATCAAAAAAAAAAAACGCGGTGGTCCGCACGAAACTTTCTTATACTTAGTTATACTACGTTTTTCCAAAAAACTTTTCAAATGAAAGTTGTTTAAAATATCAATATCTCTAATTTATGTAAGAATATTTTTTTCCGTAACGTGTACCGTTTTCGAGGTATGGAAAAAGGTGATAAGAGTAAACCCTCACTTCCGGTTGAGAGATTGCGTTCAAAATAGGACGTTTTCCTCCTTGCTATATACAAATGTTAAGTTTAGTTTAGTTTCAGAGCTCTAGCTATAATCGTTTGGACGCTAGAGCGCGCACAGACACACAGACGTCATTCCGAAAATAAAAACGATTCATGGGACCTCAAAACGTGTATATCCGTTGAAATCTCGAGTTTGAAAATTTTCATGATTCCTATACTTACTTATACATAATGTATAAGAAAGTAAAAATTGTTGTTACATTGATATTTTAAACAACTTTCAAAAAATTGACTTATCATCGTGACTGTGCCAGTTTACCCTAAATATAAGAAATTTACTGAAATCACTGCAGATTTTTTAAATCATATAATTACACTTGAGCAATCTAATACAATCATAGTATTCACAACTAATTAAAGTTTAATATAAAGTCTTCTTACCTGTACATGTATTGGCCATTTATTAACTTCAGGAAAAACTCTAGAAAACGTAGGGTCTCTATGTCTGTTTAGATATCCAAGCAATGCAGGTTGAAATTCAGGCGTTGGAGGTACAAAAGCAAGAGCTATGGTTAATAATTCCCAACCTTTAAGTAACGATTTGCGACATGGATTTTCAGTCGTCTGTCTGCATAACTGTACATATAATTCGTCTCGAAGTAAAGGTTTGGCATGTGCTGCGTTAAGAATATCAACAAGTAAAGAATTTTGACAAGCTCCCGGTCTTAATTTCCGATCACCCATGTACATTTGCACTTGTCTGAACATTTCTAATCCTTGCCTTGCAACAGGTTTACTTGATGCTAAAAGTGGCCTAGATAAACCCCTCGTCGACCAACTTAATAAATCACGAACGCTAGCTTTCCTTCTAAACAATCCACGGCCACCTAAGTTTAGATTGTCAGCTGCAAATTTTTCCATATCAGCTTCACGTTCCGGTTGCAATGGTGGTTCAGCAAGAGGTTTTAACGGAGGCACAGGTGCACGTTCTTTAGGCGGTTCAGGTGCGGGTGTAGGTAAATTAAGGTACTCGGGGTGTCTCATATGATGTGGCAAGTAACCATCCGATTGATCTGAATCCTCATTATCCGGTTCATGTCCAGTTAACGATTCACTCCCACTATCCGAATGTTCACTATCGGAATCCCTACTATTATTCAACAAAAAGTGTTCTAAAGGTAGCAAAGGTGAATCATGCCAATTTGAATATAAAGGAGCTTCGTGGCCACGCTGACTAAAACTACTGCTGCGACACAGATCACTAGATTTCCTTCTTAATTGGGGCGTACTCGCCGATAAACTCAAAACTTGTCCACGAACATTTTCTCCGGTTTGTGTGCCTTGATGACTAGTAGCAGCCGGTGTGCAATCCGTGTTGTGTTTTAACGTCTGCAATTTCGCCAATGGGATAATATCACAATTACTTGGCTTGTGCCAAACTGTACGTCTGGAACTAGCATTGTAATAGTAAAATCTTGCAGTATTCGTGTCGAATAACTCCCACCATTGATTTGAATCAGTTCTTTTAACTGGAACACCTTCAGGTGGGTCCCAAACGCACTCACCCGTTGCTAAATTCGCATACATATGTTCTCCCGTTTTCGGCTCGATTATCTCGACCCATTCTACCCTAGAACAAAGTTTTACATGAAATTGCGACAATTTGTGTGTTCTTAAAGGTTCGTTCACGTTTGCTTAGGGCTTTAATACAACGTTCTAATAAATTGTTACCACGGACATGTTTACTTGAAAAGTGTCTTAAAATTGCAATATGATTAATAAAATTCATAATTAAAGGTAAGTCAAAGTTCATAGGTGATATTTCCACGTATTTGATTAAAACAGCGGGTGTGTCATATGTAAATATTGATTTAATACCTGCATGTATTAGAAGCCATTTCTTCACATTATTTTCATTTACGTCAAAATTGATATGAACATTTCTTATGCTGTGCAGTTTAATATTACGTTTTGTATCTCATGTTGCTGTCGTCAACATACGATTCTAAAATATCAACCAAAACCATAACAAATATTATTGACCTACAATCATAATGAAGTAGGCCATCATTTTCGTGCTTTAACATCAGCCATTATTTATTTACTGCCAACCTACACAAACGTCCACAACACGAAAGTGCAATAACCCTTTCCAAAACATATGATACATCGTTTTTTTGTCACAAGTATGTACGAATTAGTACGGGTTAATTTGAATTGAAGGACGTTTAATTGTAAAACTAATTAAAACCGGCTTTCCTAAACACGTAATTAAAACACATGTAGTTTCATAATTTCTCCTGTTTTTCTTAAACAGAACAAAATAACTTATGTAAATAATATGCATAAAATATTGTGTAAATTTTCACAACAAGCGGAAAAAGTTCATTTTAGTAAAATATCAGTTTTGTATTTTAGCATTTCATCGTAAAGAACATCGCGAATTATCCTGAAATAAATGTCCTATAATTGCCGTATAATATGCCAATAACGATCTTAATTAGAAACGTTTCTTTTTTAATTCACTGCAAAATCTAATGCTAAATAAATTACAATAAGAACTAATTTCAAAGGTAAATTTTAAAAAGTGGCAAGAAATGCGGGTTAGAACCATTTAATTTGCAAAACACCGCCTAATCATCGTTCTTCGTTTATGGTGAATTTTGCGGCAACAGAACACTTGTATTTCAAATTTGGCGCCCAACGTGCAGAGCGGCAACTTTTGTAATTTAAAAAGTTCCCCGTTATTCTGCTTATAAACGTTTAGTGCCCAATGTAGGGTAGCTCTTCGTAAAAGATTCGTTTAAATATTGAATATAATCGCACTACTTCGAGATTGGCATAATATTCTACATCATCGCATTGGCCATATTTCAATTAATTTATGCTGTTTTATTTAAAGCATAGCCGGTTGTGAGGGTCACTGGCGTTTCTTAATCACATTGTGCTTTGGCTTATGAAATGCTACGTTCATTAATGTACCCTGCTCTTGGTCTAAATCGATTAGTTGAGTACGAAGCCATTCTCCAAAATCGTTTCACGGCGAGTGTGTTAGTTTAGTCTTGAAGACACATTATTCTAATCACGTTATATCTTATCTAGAGATAAGCTAAAGCTGTTACATTCATCTCTGTAATGTTAAATTGATTTTTCAAAAATGCAACCTCTCTGCTACAAGTACACATTTCGTTTGTCTTAGAAAATCAAACAAAGGAAAACGTTTAAATATCTATTGAATACTTAACATAATTATAAAATCTGTTAAACATTTACAAAATAAGAAAAAAAGAACGAGTATTTCACAATTTCTTAACTACGAAATTCCAAACATGAAATCTCCCCTCGCTATTTAAAATTTAGTGTCGACACACAGCCAATTTTTGTTTCTTAGGCACTTTGAACACAAATTAGGAACATCAGTCGAAAGCAACAACTGACAATAAATAAATTAGCTATATTTGACAAGTATAAATAAATTGGCTATCTTAAACGAAGTATGATATATATTCATGGGGCATGACTCCACGTCTCGGATAAAATGTATGATTCACAGAATAATTCATCAAACTCGTTATATTTGATGTGTATATATCCGCAAATCTGAACAACCTACGCGAAAAATACGACGGGTTGTGATATGTTCGAAATACACTGCCAAATTGGGCGTTAAACACCGTCTTTATTTTAAATCTGAGTTCATCTCGTTCCGCCATCCATTTACATAATACTGTTGATTCTGCGTCTCCTTCGCAATCTTGATGATCCTCTATTAATTGGGTTAACATGTGCAACCAATTGGCATTCTCTTTAAATTCTTGCATATTTAACGTGTGAATTTCATGCTAAAAATGTTATCATTAAGACATGGATTTAATTAAGATTAAATGATTTTTGATAAGCCATCACAATAAGTAGCATAAATTGAAATGATGACACGTTGAGTGGTGACCAATTGAGTAAATACAAAAGGTTAAATTAATAATGAGGGCAAACAACCAGACTACTTAAAATATTGATAATCACCTCTAATTCTGGGATAATAGCCCCTGTTCGCCAACCGTGCTCTAAAGTGACATCTGCTAAATCACTATAAGGATGGTCACCAAAGTATAAAACCTGATGGCCGCACCAACCCGTTAATTCTTGCAACTGTTTCACAGTACCCTAAAAAATATGAATAAAACAATGACTCTAAATATTTTTCTTATGTTAGCACTTCATAATAAATTGTTCCTTTTTGTAACTTTGACACACGATCCCAAATGTGATTGCCACTCCTTTGATCGTATATACGAATAGGCCTTGAAATGTCAGTGAAAAATTTTGGTTTCCGTGCTTGTACGATGATGACGTCGAAGTAATCTTTCCAATTTGACCCAATGAGAAATTCCATTCCTTTATCACTAAAAGTTATTCAAATATAAAATAATAATTTATAATACACCATATAACAATAACATGTTGACCGCCATGAGACATTATATATATATATACACATGCTGTGCAACTAACCATACACCAGGATTAATGTGTTGGAATGAATTAATATAAAGCGTATGAAAAGGTAACACAATTAATAGCTAGTATAATTGTGTTAATAATTATGGTGCATTGTGCAAATTAAGAAATACGAAAACAGGTGTCTCAGACAGCCCTGGAATTAATCTTTAGCATAAGCAAAATATAAATTGCCTTCACATGCAACACATTGTACATAAAGTTACATATGAATTACAATTATGTAATTTTAAATAATATTCAATACTTCAAACGTTTCTCTTTTGGCAGGCAACATGTTAAATTATCGAATGGACAACTTACACAAATTTAAATGGGCTATTAGTGACAACAAACAATTTCTTATTAGCAGCTTTTAATCGATCGAAAAATCTACGTAAATTTTTGTTTGCTTCCAAATAATGCGACACATTCTCTGTAACGATCTTATGCATAACTAAATGTGCATCAAATAAAGAATCCTAAAAGATAAGTGCCTAAGTGTCTTAAAAAACCACCGAGTAAACTTACCCTGACATCACGAAACAAAATCTCTGGATGGTAATCAACGTGATTTTTCTCGAAATAATCGGTCACGTTGCATAATAATCCAATTTCTGGCACAGAAAATAAATCCGCTAATTGTATCATTTTAGTGCTGGTATTCTACAAAATTATTTATTAATAAAATACCTAATTTTTACCGAAATGTACCTTTCCGTCTCGTAAATTTCCTTCAACGTACGCAATCGGTATTATCCGATTTTTATATAAATCTAAAACATCTTCGGTGGATAACGGCGTTAACCCACGGTACACGGACCCGAATTGAATTTGGAGGAATGAATCTAATTTCAATAAAATTCCTTTTTCGATGTCATAATGCAAACCACGTATCGCAAAATCCGGGATGTACTCCAGTTTTCCTATTTCCTTCGGATACTAAAAAAACTACGTATTATTTTATTGAATGAAAGCTTTAATATACCTTGTATTGTTCGATTAGAATCTGCCGGCCCAAATTGTACAGCAAAACCTCCATCGTCGGTTTATACAAAGCCAACGTGTAATCATAATCGAAGCCGTATATGTTCACTTCTTTCAGATCCAATTCGTTGCAGGCAAAAACACCTTCAGGATTGACATCTTTGGGCAATTTCTTTGCTGAAAAGTCAAAGCAGGTTCAAATAATTTAAGGTTAAGTTAATAAATTTGAAGGTTAACTTCAAATATGCACATTACATAAAAAAATAGTAATTAATTGATTTAATACTTACATTTACATAGTGATTTAACCGCCAAGTATTTTGCTTCAAGCGACTCCGCTGAATGGTATTTGGCCTTTTTGACGTTGAATTTCAATTTTTTAGACAACTTTAAGAGCGAATTAAAACTGGCCGCCAACATGCTTGCTTGCGTGTTAGCGAAATAAAATGCATCGAAGATTAACTATGCACTTGGTAAATTGGCATAATGTAACGTCAATTGGAGGAAGGGTTTATTTAGGTACTGCTAACACATAATAAATTACTTAATCTACGATGGAAACATTTCACAATTTAATGAAACGCGTTTTAATTGCAAATGTGCTTTTTGTTGTGACAATTAATGAATGGGCTTTGATTAGCTTTTGAATTACACTGAAGGTGACTTTTGTAGCGGTAGTCTATTTTTATAACGTTGTGGGAGGGTAATATATACTAATCTTTTGTTGTGATTGTAGTATAAATAAAATCAAATATCAAATAAATAAATCATATTAGGACAGTAAAATCACGGCTGGCGGGCGACGGACGACCACTTGGTAACACCAGCACGCCTTAAACTTTGAACTAAATGATCTCCAGCACTCCAGCGTCTGTACGGCTGCATCCCACGGACATTTAGCTGCCCTCGGACCGACAGTGTCATAGTAAAACGATCAATGAGTTTCCAATTTCCAATAGGCCCACATTTCGAGAGTGTCGAAAATATGCGTTTACAAATGGGTATTAATAAAGGGAGTGTCTCAGCGTTTGGTTCATGAAAACTACTGGTGGTAATAGGCCATTAAAATCTTTGATAAAAATATATCCATACATCAACAATCTGAATCGAATGTGTTGCAATAAATTTACATTTATGAATTTCCGCGCAAAACATTCGCAGAAGCGCCACCTATATTCTGTCCAGTGAACAGATATCGAGAAGCCCCGCCCACAAAAGCGCGCAAAATTTGAATAGAATTTGTCTATTGTTGAATTTTCTAAATGACAGAACGCACAACTGCAAAATGTGACACTAGCCACTTCTCTGGTTTTATTAATTTTTATGTAACGTGTGAAACTGGATTTTGGCGCCCAAATATTCGAGATATCTGTTCGCCATACATGCTTCCCAAATGGTTATGAATTACGAAACGACTTATTATTATTATTTTTCATCTACTCTCATGTTATATTAATACCAAGCAATATATCGTATAATAATACTCAGGAATCAACAACAAAGATTCCCCCGCCGCTTTTGAGAAGCACTGGGTTATTCACAAACGACTGAACAACTCTGACGTCAAGTCGAATGAATGAAATCAACTGGATATTTCTTAGGATATTTTGTTAGATTCAGGCAACCTTTACACAAGTTCATGTTTATAATAAATTAAATAAATTAATAATTAAATTATTATAAATGAACCTTCATTTCATATTTGTAATTACTTAACATCTTTTTCTTTTAGCTGTGACCCTTCTCATTTCTTTTATTTTTCAGTTTTTCGAATTATTTAATTATTTCATTTTGTTTATTTCATTCAACCGGTAATAAAATGTACACATAAAATACGTACATACGTTTAAGCATAAAATCACGATGTAAACATAATAAATAATCACCCATACTTTGCAAAACGAATGGATCGTACATCTGTTGGATATTAGTAGGTTAAGAGAACAGTTGGAGAACAAACACGATTATGATCATTAGTAAATTGGTGAGGACGATGAAACAACATATATTTAGGATATTTCATTTTAAAACGAAATTTAAACAAACGCATAATTGACTTGCCCTCCGCAAATTTTATTTAAATAAATTTTTACTGAAGATTTTAATGCGATTTTAATTATAAGTACACATTTTTATCGTTATCTCTTGTTGTATTTAAAAATTATTTTATTTTTGTTTTACTATTATTTATTTTGATTATTCCGTTTCATTTATTTTTCGATCTCTTATTTGTTTCACTTTCAGTGGTTTCGTTTACTCAGGCCAGTTATACGGTTTTTAGCAGTTTCTATATTCTGAGTAAACTTTTTCAAATACAGTAGAAAGGGAACGAAAAGGTAAACGACGACCAGAAACATGGGAGATAAATCAGCAGGAAAGAAATTCTGAGGAAAGAAAAACCAAATTTGACAAAATACTAAAACTGAAGAAATTGTCGGAAATTCAACATACCAAAATGTTATCCAAAATGGACGAAATGCAAAACAAATCTAAAAGTTAGAATTTTTGAAAAATCAAGCAATATATTTTTTTAACTGTCAAAATTACCAAAATTGTATACACTGCAAACATTGACAAAATTAAAATGTATAAATTGGTAAAAAATCTATGCAAAACTATATATAATAATCATTTGACTAACAAGTAAATTCCGGTGGAGAGAATGACGACGAAAATGATGATCGTCCAGGCACTGGCATGAGGCGGTTTGTAAATTGTTTTGCAAGAATTTTCCTGTCAATGTATTTTCATTTGATGTTAATTGTCTCTTCTTTTTGAATATAAAAAATCTTTATATTCACACTCACATTCTAATATTTCTTTATATGTTTCTCTCTAACATGTCCCTTCGGCTCCACCTTTTCTTCTTCCGTCACCTCCAAGCTCCCCCTTCTCTTTTCCGTTATATTTTCATTTTCTACATTCCTTTTATTTTCCTTAAGATTTCTAGCCCCTCTCTTTTCGCTCCCAAACTTCTTTTCCAGTCTTTTTCTTTTTCCTTTACTTCTTCTTTCGAGCTTATCTCTTTATAATTTTCATTCATCCCAACCAAAGAACTCGCACATTTCTCTTCGATCCAATATTTGTTGGCCTTCCACTCATTTCCACATCTGAACATAGTTAACATTTTTTCTTCTTCTGCCGATCTCGTTCCCCTAATGTATCTTGGCTTCCTCCCGTCTGCTTTAATTCTTTTGTATTTTATGTTATACCTCGCATTTCTGATTTTACCTTCCCTCCCTGTACTTCTACCTGCTTCCATCTCTCCATTATTTCCCTCTCCACCTGTTTCCTCTTACTTCTCCTCCTTACCGCCTCTCCCACTCCTAAGTACTCAACTTGGAGTATTAACATTGGTTCGAGTTTTCTTCTCGTGGGATTTGCTCCTCGCAAGTTGTTTTGTGATTTGCTTATAGATAATTGGGGCATTGATATATTTTACCTTTGGTACAAATATCATTTGGAGGCTTTATTACACTATCTTTAGATTTTAGTAAATGTTTGACATCAGGAATTGTCATTAAAAATTCTGATTCGTGTTTGGTTGACATACATATGTAAATAATAGATTCCGTTTCATAATCAATTGGTATTAATAGAAAATACTTTATTTTTTCAGATTCAATTTTACAATTGATAGTTATGATAGACTCGAAGTACTTTAGTTTAGTTTAGTTTTGCCATCGGAAGATTTTGATCTTTAACGATTTGATTTAATTGCAGACTTCTTCATTTTAACATCAATTAATTATCCTGTATATTTAGTATTATATCATTAAATTGTATAATAATTTTATGATTAATGGTATACTGCATTTAATTTAATTTAATTGGTTCTGTAAGTATTGTTGGGTTCACATTGATGATTTAAAATAATATCCTCATCGTATAGCGGTCCAAATTTAATGTAGTTTAGCAAGTCCCAAATTAATTGGAAGCTTTCGGAAATATTAATTATTTCTGTTCCTCGTCCGAGTTAAAGGAACCTGAAAGGTTTTTGAATTGAAAAGTTTATTTTAATATTTGAATTTTTCTGCGTAGTTTTGTACAATGCACATTGTGCAAAATCTATGCAATCACCTATTCATTTCGCTCAAAACGTTTTTCAGTCACAAATTTCTTTAGATTTGGGATTAAGTTAGACAGCCAAATTTGGTGAATAGGGTGGATGATCCAACAATTCGTACTTCAAATCGCTCAGTTTTCCCATTGCCAATGCGCCTTGGTGGGCAGGTGCATTGTGCTGATGAACGATGACTTTTTTCTTTTGCAATCCAGGCTTCTTCTACAGAATTTCTTAATCCTGTTGGTCCAGAAGACTTGCATAGTATTGGCCAATTATAGATTTACTCTTTACGAGGTAGTCAATAAAAAATCCATTTTTCATCCCAGAAAACACTGGCCATGACTGTTCTGGCAGATGAAATCGATTTCGCTTTATTTGGTGCAGAGCAACCGGCTTCTCGCCATCTCTGCGCTAGGGAGAGAACTTTCTACTTTATTGTTGTATCCTCGAACGATGCTATTGATAAGGACCGGGTTTAAGTAAAACGATTGCACGACTTTTCATTATTAACAATGTTCATTAATGTAATATGTAAGATACAAAAATATAATACAAATGAGCTGGCTGGAAGAACAATATTATGCTAATGACAAGAACGTAAATCATTAAAAAAATTTGTTTTTAAACATTATGACAGGTGTCATCTGTTGCCATACTGACACTTGTAAAAAGTATAGATGAAGATGATGCAGATGAAATTGTAAAGTACTTTTAGTTACAACAATTCTTCCTCGACTAATTGAAACATAATCTTGGAATGAGCGTTGGAATCAGTTTCTGATATAATCCTTTAAAACTGTGGTGGTTTCGCAGTCTCCTAGATGAGAGTGTGGCCTATTGGTTGAGTTCAGCTTCAACATTTTGGATTGGAGTTGACGGCTCTACAATTGATGGTGCTTTTGGTGTTACAGAAGTACTAGGCAATGCAGCGTCGTTGACAAGTACACTTGTTGAACACTGGTATTACAACTGGATGTTGAAGTAATTGTTGATCAGTTTCTTGACTCTTACCTGGTACCAAATCTGACTGTTGGATACTTGGTTAAATATGTCGTTTGAAGCCGAATTCATTATCGATCGAGTTTAACGATGTAATGGAGAAGATCCAACTTCTTAATGATAAGTTAACGTAGTTTCCATGTATCCTTATTGGATGTATAATATCGGGGTTGAACTCGGCCTCAATCACTTAGGTGGCTGACATATATTTGTGGAGTAGAAAAGTTACCTAGTTTTGAAGGTTTTAAAGCATCCAGTTGAATTCTTATTTGTCTTCCTAGGTATTGTTCTGATGGTGTTCATTTGTATTTAAATAGAATCTCTCTTATTTTCTTTAGTATTGGCGATGAATCATCTGACATGGCTGCTAAATGTCGATTCACCCTCTTGATGTTCCTTTCGGCCAAGCCGTTCGTAGTCGGATGACCGGGAGCAATGAATTTTTGAAAACTACCTGCATTGCTGCAGAAATTTACGAAGATGGCTCCGTTGTCGGAGACCATGACATGAGGATATCCATTCCTAGCGAAGATGTTGTGTAAAATCTCCATTGTTGAAATGTTGGCTCAGATGAGCATACGGCCACTTCTGCCTACTTTGACTTTGTCGACGACTACTAGGAATTGATGGTCCTGATAAGGTCCCACGTAGTTGATGTGTATGCGCTGCCAGTTTTGTCAGGTTCCTCCCACGGACGTAGAATTACTTTTGGAAGACTATTCTTTATCGATGCATATGCAGAACATGATCATACTAACTTTTCGATATCTTTATCAATTGACATCCAGTATACATATCGCCTGTATGGTGTATGGTGTAACTCGTCCATTGGAAGTTGTTGAAGTTAGGTTGGTACCATGACCTCTGAACAAAATATCGCAATCAATATTATAATCGGAATCGACTACATTTGAATTACTTAAATCGGTTAACATTTTTAAATATATGCGCATCCTTCTCTGTTTCTTGTCGAATCGAAGTAAAATTTAATTTTGTTGAATTAATTTGAAGTATAGTAGAATCGCAAATACAATGAACTTCTTTATCTATGCATTTTTGTTATTCATATCGTATGGGAGCTCTGCATAGATAATCGGGGTATTTTCTTCGCCATTTTTTGTTTACGAAACCTGCATACCGGTGAATTCTTGATGACGTCATCTGAGGTAATTTCGATTGTTCGTGAAAAGTTCTGGATAATAGATCATTATCCGTAACAAGCTTGAAGAGTCGACCAAAGATGGATTGACGAAAATGTTCAGCAGCATAGACAATGGCTAAAGCTTGTCGATCAAGTTGTGAGTAATTTTGCTCTGCCGGAGTTAAAGCTCTTGATGCGAATGCAATGCAATCAGATGTGACAAAACATCCGCTATCCCAGTGCAAGTCCGGATTAAAAGGCACGAGAACACGTTCACTGGCGATTTTTTTCTTCAGTGTATTGAAAATTTTTTGACATTCGGTGTCCCTTTAAAAATTGAATTTTTCCGTAATAATCGGCGTAAGGACGTGATTAATGTTGATGAATTTGGTATGAACCTAGTAGTAAGTAACCATACCCAGAAAACGACGAACATCTTCTATGCACTCTGGTTGTGGCATCTCTATATTGGCCTGCACTTTCGAAGAAGATTTGTGTACTTTCTTCTACAGTATTGTATGGCTGGAGCTGTTTTGATGCCAAAAGAAAGACGATTCTTTCGAAAAGTCTCCTTATACATATACAATCCAATAATTCCATACAATGGTGTAGGGCGTTTTTCTTCTTCTAACTTTTTATAAACTTTATCCATTCCTTTCTGTTCCTTGTCATGTTTTTCGCTTGTGTCCCCACGTTTTACCTTTCTTTTCCAGTATTTCTGCTATGACCTTATTCCATGTCGTTCTTGGCCTTCCTCTTCTTTTATTTTCCCTATTCTTGCTTCCCATATCATTCTTGTTAGTCTTGTATTTTCCATTCTATATAAATGTCCCCACCATCCTAACTGTTTTTGTTCAATATTTTCTAGCACTGACTGCATTTTAAAATCTTTTCTTATTTCCGTGCTTCTCATTTTCTCAATCTTTGTAACTCCTCTAACTCTTCTTAAATATTTCATTTCTACTGCTTGTATTTTATTCTTTTGTCTTCTATTTAATTTCCATGAGTCACAGCCATATGTTAAAATCGGTCGGTATACTGCCTTATATACTTTTAATTTTGTTTATCGAGATATTTCTATTTTGTTAATATAACTATTTCGCATGCTGTGGTACAACTTTGATGTTTTTTTTTCTATTCTTTTATTAATTTCAACATCTTGGGTTCCTTTTCCATCAATTTTTCTCCTAAATATTGGAATATTCTCACTTGTACAGTTCCTTGTATTTTGATTTTGGTATCTACCTGTTCATCTCCCATTACCATTATCTTTGTTATCCTGTTCGGCTATAAGTACTATATCGTCTGCGAATGCGATTCTGAAACTTCGACTACGTTTAAGTTTCTGTATCCAACTCTAGCTTGTTTGATCTTGTACATTTTTTGGTAATGTCGTCCATGTAAATAATGAATAGCATTGGGCTCAGAGTTCCTCCTTGGCGGAGTCCCTCCTTTGTTTTGAATATTTCTGATTTTAAGTTGTTAGCTATTAGAACATTAGTATAATTGTTATATATTTTCTCTATTAATAGTCCTAATTTGTCATTGACTCTTATTTAATATATTCCATAATCTTTCTCTTGGTACTTTATCGACTTCTTTTTCCAAGTCTATAAATGCTAAGAATACTTTCTTCTGTTCTCTGAAGGCTTTTTGTATAATTTGTTTCACGGCGAATATTTGGTCTTGTGTGCTCCTTCCTTTTCTAAACCCACTTTATGTCTCGTGTGACGTAGTTTCGAATTTTGTTCTTCGTCTTTTATCTATTATTTGCTCGAGAATCTTCATGCAGTACTCAGAAGGGACATTCCTCTGTAATTATTACATTCTTTCTTATTTCTTTAATTTTTGTATATTGGTACTATTAATGACTTCTTCCAATCATTTGGTATTTCCTCTTCTCTCCATGCTCTGGCATATATCTTCAACAAATAATTCTCTCCCATTTTGTCCTATATATCGTATCATTTCTGCCGAAATTCTATCGCAGCCTGGTACTTCTCCATTTTTCTGTTTATGTATTGCTTCTTCCAGTTCGTCTATGGTAATTATTTGTTCTGTTTCTTCTCCTACTATTGTTTGTTGTTCACTAGTATTCGCGTTTTCCACTCCTCCGCTTAGCCATTGAAAGTATTCTTTCCATCTTTATATATAATGTATCGACTGTGGCCTATCTTCCTTCCTTATTGATGTCAGGACTCTATAAAGCAATTTTTAGTTTTCTTTACTATTTTTTCCATCTTTTCAACAAATTCTTTCCATGTCTCTTTTTTTTTACTTTTTTTCATTTCTTTTATATATATATATATATATATATATATATATATATATATGATGTTGATACGTAGATTCTCGCGGGTAAAATCTGTTCTGCTTTTTTCTCGGGTAATGAACCGCGTTGTAGAATTATCCCTGTAAGGGTTGTTCCGACGTTTCGGCAATGTCACAATTGCCATCTTCAGGTTGGTCTTCTCGGTCTAAGCGATCTAGAAGAACTGACTTCTAGATCGCTTAGACCGAGAAGACCAACCTGAAGATGGCAATTGTGACATTGCCGAAACGTCGGAACAACCCTTACAGGGATAATTCTACAACGCGGTTCCTTACCCGAGAAAAAAGCAGAACATATATATATATATATATATATATATATATATATATCGTATTTTTCCATTCTTTTTTCTTTAACTTAACTTGATGTCTTATTTCATTTGTCCACTATTTTGTTTGTCTTTTCTTTTGATTCCTGCTTACGCCACATATCTCTTTTGTTGTATTTATTATTATTTCTTTGAACGTATTCCACATTTCATTTTGTTCTATATTTTCCACTCTTTCTGTTATTCTTTTCTGGTATCTTTCGGCAATAGCTCTCCTTCTTAGTTTGTATATTCTAAATGTTTCTTTTTGGTTTACTTTCTGTTTATATATATATATATATATATATATATATATATATATATATATATATTGTTTTTCTTTATTTTGAACTTTTTCTTTTATTCTTGATATAACCACAAAGTGATCACTCCCCATTTCCGGTCCTCTTCTTACTTTCGTATTAGTTATAATTCTTCTGTTGTTTTTGTCAACCAATATATAATCGATTATGGATTTCTCTCCCCTACTCTTGATTTCTCTAGTAAATGTATGTATATTTCTATGTTGGAAAAGAATATTAGTTATTACTAGGTTGTATATCATACAGAAGTCCAGCATTCTTCTTCCATTATTATTTGTAACAGTCTCCCCGTTAGTATCTAATACTTCATTATATTCATCTTTATGCCAACTCTACTGTAGAAATCCCCCATTACAAACCTTATTCCGCTCGCTTCTTCTACCACCACTGTTAGTTCTTCCCAACATTTATTCTTATTAACTGATGTTTCATCTTCGTTTGGTCCGTACACCACTATTATTGTTTTTGTTGTTTGTTTATACAAATCAAGATGGCAGAAGAATTTAGAGTCCCTGCTACTATTGAAAATTAGATCTATTTTTCGAATAGGGTAGTGCGCGTCTACCAGTCTTTGATTAGCGCCGACTTTGTAGTCGACGCACAGGCGTACACCTCCGTCCACCTCCGATATGACCACCAATGGTGAACCCCAGTTTATTGGCAACATAGTGATTATATCAGCCTTCTCCAGCTTGTCTAGTTTCTTATTAACACGTTGCGTTATTGCATACGGAATCTGGCTCTCCTATGTGTAAATAGGTGTGGTATTCTCACGCAGTTCTAACGAATCTTTGTGGTCGGGTATACAGCCGATCTTCACTTGAAAATCATTAGATAATTCTGAATTAAATTCTACAATTCCACTCGCATATCGATAGAATTGGTCACTGCTACATTTCAGATGATTTCATCTAACTCAGTTAGGTTAATTCCCAGGCATCGTATCCACGTCCTGCCTATTAGTGACGTATTATCATCTGGAACCACCCAGAGGTCATCACTGATCGAAACTTTATTGAATCGAACTTTTTTATGGTTTGGAGTTAATTTGGTTAACAAATTCAACTCTACTAATTAACATCTTGGCAAGAACGAATACCCGGAACCTGAACCTACTTCAAATTTAATAATTTTGCCTTGGATTGATATTTTTGTATAATATCGCTCAGAATTGGTATTTGCATAATAATTGGGGTACACATCTACTATCTTATAGATTCCGTGATGTGAATCGTCACTCTGCACCTAATTTGTAGAGCTGCCTCGTCTACGGTGGGGGGGTACTCCTTGGACCGGTATTAGGACTACCTGCCAAATAGAAGAGATGCAGACTTTCGCTACATGACCTATTTTTGCACATAAATTGCACTGCAAAGTTTTGCTAGAACGACACTCTTTCATAAAATAATTATTTTTGCCACAGCGCAGACATAAGCCAGCAATATCGTATTTTGTACTTTCTGTACATAAAAACTTTACAACATAGCGTCTTCATGATTTGAATGAACTGTTTTATCATCGGTATTATCTAAATTATCTGCTTCCGATACTAGTGTTTGTATTTTTATATATATATTTTCGATATAATTGTTTCACCAGTTAATATTTTTCTTATTTTTATTCTTTTATTGCCTCTTTTTTTCATTTTCTATTATCAATTCATTTTCATCTTTTTCAAAAATCTACCATTCAATTCAATTCAACACCTTTCCAATTTGAATAATCCAATAAAAATATCTCACCTTAACAAACTAAGAAAAAAAATTCGACAAAACCTATTTTTTCCTTCATAAACAAGACGTGCACATTTTCATTCATGCTTTCTTGGACATATTTACTACATTTACGCTGAAGGTAGTTGTATAGGTCATAGGAAAAAAAATCACAAAAAACAATTATTTCATTCTATTGCAATCGAGGTTCGCACTTCCGTAACGCAGCGCTTCCCAAAAATTTTCTCCTGATACTTTTTGATGTCGATTAATTCCTTTATATATCCATGTATAACACTCTGTATTTATGCCCTCCATTATCGACTTTGAAATTTGATCTTCAATATGCGAGCAGTTAAATAATAAAATTATTAAAATAATTGTCGGGTCCTGACCGTTTGAGACAGGCTGGGACGATTTCTGAGAAGTGTCCGTACTTGCAATCGATCAATGTGGAGTAAAAACAACGGGGTGCAGATTTCATTCATAACTATGTCCATTGCTGTTTTTTAAGCGAGTACGTGTGGCCATCGCGCTTTGACGAAAAGCTTTTCCAGGAATAGTTGAGATTGATTTCATTCATAATTTCAATACGCACCGACATTCTATTAATAGATCAGCCGTCGCCTCTAATTTCCAAGAAACACGCAGCGATGTGCCCGTCCATATAAAAAGACCTTGCCATTTTTTTACTACAATTTTTTTACGTGAAGGTCGTTCCTGTTCCAAGAATCGTCGAGATTTATTTCATTCATTAAATACATTCTCAGGACGCAATGGATTATGAATGGAATAAATTTGTGCTTCCAATTTATCATTTTTAATTGTTTTTTATATATCTTTGTGATTAGTTTATTTACGCTATTTATAATTAATTAATTATATAAACTTTAATTTTTGATTTATATATTTGGAAATTGAAAATGCAATAAAAGTATTTTCGCATAAATGTCATATTTGTGGTTCAAATTCTTATTATTAAATATTCCATGTAAGTGAAAACAACAAAATAATAAAAACGAAATAAAAATAAAAAAATAATCAAGAGACATCGATTAATAAACCAAGCCGCACTTGTTATTTTCATATCCAGTTCCATGTATTATATAAAATCTAAAATACCATCGTAAAGAAATGATAATGACCTTATTTTGAATAAAAAATGTGTGCATTGATTTTGAAATACTAATTGATCGCCCAAAAATGTTGAATTAATATTAAAATTATAGTTTGATTTAAAGCAGACGACTGCATGTGAAATTTTACACCTCGTTTGCTATTTGCGATGATACAAAATACAATTTAATAAAACCAGTGAGTGAACCATTTTATTGGAAGTTAATTTAAAATTGATTTGCATTCAACGCACGCACGCACGGTGCTTAAATTAAACTAACACGTGAATAATTTTCGTTTAAATAAATTTAAAAGTAGTAATAGTGAAGTAAGATGGACGTAATTTCTCGTAATCATTAGAAATAGTCTTAATAGTATTGAAAACTAGTATTGAATTCAGGTCGACAGTCTAGTTATGTAGTAAGTTACATCTATATATGTTACTGCAATTTCTTTTTGCTATTCAATGATTAAACTTTTCTAACATTTAGGTTATGATATCGAATGCTTTCCGTCGTTGCCTATAAAATTTTATTGCGACAACTTTTCTAAAGTTTTTTTATGACGTAGAATAAATTGCAAAATTTAAGCAAATAAACTCGTAAAAATCAAACTGATATCGACGTAAGTCGCAAATGGAAAATGACTAATATAAATGTCACGCGAATCTGGGTAAGAAGTTTAAAATATGCAAATATTTATTTACAAATTAACATACATATGAAAGTGGTTATTTATCGAATCGAAAAGGCAACGTTGTATGGTAAAATTTTGTATGTGTCATTTTCTTAAAATTTTATTTAATTTGTAGTTCTTTTTAAATCTTGCAATTATCCAGATGCGTTATTAACAATAAAAATAATTACTCGAGCTTTAAGAAGGTACTTATTCAAATCACTTCACTTAGAATACTCGAGTAGCAATCACAAATGTAGAACACTTATAAATATGTATGCGTATTTTATCATAAATTGTTTTAATTTTTCAAAAGTTTCAAACTGGGGCATCGTGTTCGACCCTCTGAATTGAGCCCAATAAATTGCAATCAATGTGCAAATTGTTTGACACCAACGTGTCCTCAACGGTCGAATAAACGTTTTAAACTCACTTATTCCTAATTGAGGAATATGAGAGTTACACATGAATTGCAGATTATTATATTAAAATTACGTAATTGTCGTCTTATTGCAATAAAATTAAAATTTACTGGACTTATGAGTACGTATACATATAATTTTGATGCACCAGACATTTAATAGAACGTTAGAAAGTTGATACACATCAAAATCTTTAAGCCAAGGTCGAGAATTAGTCTCTGTATAGAATCCGGATGTACACTTGTCCTAGATTTCTCTAGTTGTATTCGTTGTCCTCTTGGTGTAACTATTTCTTAAGAGACGAATGTAAAAATAAATTTAATTTGTTTTATATTTACTATGTGAGTTTGCATTTTACATTGTTTATTATTTACAAATTAACAGGATTGTACAGGTATTCTTATATCAATTATTTATCAATATTCTGGATATTTATCGAGTCTATCGAATCTATCAAAATTATCGTTAGATAGTTTTTTTTAATTAAAAATATTTGAAATTTTCCAATTGGATTGGAGAACGGAATAAAATTTTGTTTTGTGTCCAGGGAAGGGCCTGTTTCATAAAAATAATAGAACTTGTCCGACAAATACTTTACTACTAAAATATTATAAACCTTATTCATACAACTACAAATTTAATTAATTAGTGACCAGTGACAAGTTGATAATTGACAAGAATATTTTCGTCAAATTACTAGGGGGGTTTGTTTCATAAATTGGCAATAGTTGTAAAATTGGTTAATTTAATCTGTAAAATTTGGCAAGGAGTCGAAGGAGCACCGTACACGTATTTAAAAATGAGGATCTTTGGTTAATTGATGGTGACAGTGATGACGATGATGAAGCTCAAAGAATAAGAAGACACCCTAGAGAATTTAGGAGACGAATTGACTTTCATTTCCAAACTTTCTAATGCAATGAGCATTCTGCACTGAGTGTACCGCAACAAATACAAACAGCTCTACATTGGTATGGTACCGGCTGCCAATGCCATAGAGTTGGAGATATGCATGGTGTTTCAAAAGCGACAGTAGACAGGTGTATAAAACGAGTCACCATATCTATTAATCGCGTACTTGGACAAGAACTTATACGTTGGCCCAATAATACGATGGAAGTGGTGAGAGGATTTAATAGCATTGGAGGTTTACCATTGGTTATTGGTGCAGTAGATGGTGTTCTAATACCTATAGATGCGCCTGATGTAGGTGAACAAGCTTTTGTTGACCGGTACGGTGAGCACTCTATTAATGTCATGGGTGTATGTGGACCAGATTCAAAGTTTTATTTTATAAATTCTAATTGGTCAGGAAGTGTTTATGATGTAAGAATTTTTGAGAAATTGTAGTTTGTATAGAAGAATGGAAACAGGATGGAGACCTATTCAAAATGGAAACATTATTGGTGACAGCGCTTATCCTCTGAAAAACTGCCTCATAACGTAACTGGTTAGAGATTATGATGTTCAAGCAGAAATTCAATTTATTAGAAGACATAGACAGACCCGCAGTGTAATAGAACAAGCGTTTGGCATTGTTAAAGAAAAATTTCCTTGTTTGAATCATCTACGAGTACAACCTGAATTTGCAGCTAATACAATTAAGTGTTGTGCTGCACTTTGTAATTATGCTCGATATGGCGATCACGATTTAGAAATAAAACACGGCATGAATTTTCCAAATTTTCGCAGAAACGACCAACCTATTCCGAACGATAATATAGTCGTTGCTGGTAGACAACGTTTACAAGAAATTATACAAGACTTTAGATAGAAGTTTTTTTATTTAGTTTTTTAAATAGTCAATTTCCAGTTCCAGTTAATTTTTTTTCAAATTTTGTGTTTCACTGTCTGCTATTAGTTCTGATTTTTTCTAAAAAGAAAGAAAAAATAATTATGAACGTCAGTTTCTATGCACTCACTTTTATTTGGTCGAACTTTTTTACAGGTTTGGGAAGATTCTGGAGTTGGAGATGCAATAAAATTTGGCGTTAGTCATGCTATGGCCGCTTCCACTTCGACTTCTAAATTAAGCGTTTCTTCGTTTTCACCTTCTAAGGTGTCGCTGACTCCTATCCCATGGACGTTCTTTGTTTCCTTTCCTAAAATGTCGATGATTTTGTTGTCCACTTCTGTCATTTTTGCTTCCTTTCCAGTTCTTCTTGCATTATCTTTTTTTTCCTTAAAATTAACGTTATTATCATACAAGAAAAAACATACAAATTAAAATAACTCACCACAGCTCGTTTACGTAAATTAGGCCACACAGTGTCTCTAACGTATGTTCAATTTCCACAACAACAGACAATATACGTTTCTTTTTATGTATGTCCTCTAACAAAGTGATTTTTGCAGCTTTGTTTGCCATTTTAGAGAAAACACACAAATTGACAAGTCTTGTCAATAAACAAAATAATCAGCATAACAACTTATGAAATTGCCATTGTTTGACAAGTAATCAAAAATATTTTATGAAATCAAAATTATAACTACTTTGTATATTAACTTGTCGCTTGTCACTAATCAACTTCTAATTTTTATGAAACGGACCCCAGGACGAATTATTTCATTGATTAAAAAAAAGATTTTTTTCCAGATGAGCATCGTTGGACCAAATGCATCGACGTTCAGGAAGATTGTGTAAAAAAATAAACGGTTGATATTTCTTCAATTTGTTTCCTTCTATGTTAGGGACCGTAAATCCTCTCGTAGCAGATGAAGAATTTAAATTATAACATCTGATGAATAAGCAACTGAAGGTACGATCATTGGGGAAATTCTATGGAAATTATAAACAGTCAACAAAAAAGAACTAATTTGAAACGAATCATAATAAATAATGACAACTATGTAGCAATAAAGCAATTAAGGATCAAAATCATAAAAACTCAATAATGTAAAAATTAAAAATTAAAGTAAGCTCGACTTCCTTATGATTATGTCCAAGACTA
This sequence comes from Geotrupes spiniger, assembly GCA_959613385.1. Taxonomy (NCBI): domain Eukaryota; kingdom Metazoa; phylum Arthropoda; class Insecta; order Coleoptera; family Geotrupidae; genus Geotrupes; species Geotrupes spiniger. The sequence continues at coordinate 6,901,457 of OY390741.1, forward strand.
TGGGAAATTCTAAAGGAATTTGAATCTGCCAACAAAATAATGACCAGGCGAGTCATTGATTTAAACTGATAAAATATTGCGTTAATTTATAGTTGGTGACGAGATATGCAAATAGTGAGTCGCGAATTCTCATGTGTCCATTAGTTTGGTTATGGATATTAACGTTGTAATACTTTATTAGAAATAACAATTGTCCAAGAGGCTTATGGAGGCTTTTGTATACGTCGTTGATAAAATATAAAAAGCAAATGAATGATAATGAAACGACTGAATAAATAAAATAAACATAAATGCGCCGAAGTAAACAAAAGAAATAAACCTTTATTGGCATAAATACAACAACTTGTATATGTTTCCTTTCTGTCTTTGTCCCGCCTCCTCTCCTTCATCTGCTACCACCCCTCCGAACACCTCTCTCCCCTATTCCCAGTTACCTGTTATGTTATTCGCCCCCCCTCTTCCCTCTTATCCTTTAAGTTTTCAATATCTCCACCCCCAGCTTTCGCTCCCAGCACCTTCCTCCACTCTTTTCCTCCCTCCTTCTCCTCCTTGCTCCATCTCATACCCACGCATTCCTCCCACCAATGCTTCCACTCATCCCTTCCATCATCACATGTCTCACTTTTTATATTCGTTTCCCATTCAGTATTTGTTATTCTTTTCTTCGTTTCCGCATCTATATCTCGCTAAACTTCTTTCCTCTTCCTCCATCCAGATATTTTTGCCTTCTTCCGTATACTCGTACATCTTTATACTTTTTATTGTATCTCGAGCTCCATATCTTCTCGTCCCTTTCCTGTGCTTCCACCTGTTTGAGCCTGGTACCACCTTCCTCTCAACTGCCCTACCCTCCCTCCTCCTTCTTTCTACCTCCTCTACGGACAACCCCGCTTTTTCATACATTTTCCTTCTGCACCCTTCACTTTCATTAATAAAAATATCAATATGACGATATCAGTATGAAAACATCGTAGACCACGGTCAAATATAACTAAAACGAAGACTAAAACTAAAACCAATGATTATAATGTTTTTTTGAACGATTTTTTTGTATAATTTTGAAAAAAAAGTTTAATTCGTCCTCATAGTACCGACGTTTCATATTAATTATAAGCTGCCGACGCAATTATTTGTAATTTTGCTTCGCTTTGTTATTTAAAACGTCACAAAAATATGATAATTGGTTACACAATAAATAGTTGTGTTTTTACTGAAAATTTACACGTGAAATTTATATATGGGTTGCCTTTGTAGACGCTTTAAGGATTGGCTACGTTATAAAGTGAAAGTTAAATTTTTGTTCAACTAGTTTTGGTTTTTTTAATTTCCTTTGGCCGCTGTCTCGGTCGTTCTATTGTTGTCCTTTATAGAAAGACGAGCTCCAGAGTCATGGTCGTGAGTCGTGACCCCTGAGTCATACGCTTTCACTTCTTAAGCCGAGCGAACGGCTAATTTTTAAAAATACGTTAACGAATTCCCAAATGATGGATTTTTGTACAAATTGAATTGCATTAAAAAATGGGTAACGAACCATGTAATGAAATATTTTTGTCTGCCTAAGTTGAAGGCCTATACCGGTCATTGTCAATGACCTACTTCGATTTGGAGAAAGTTACAAGATATATAAGTACAATAGTATGTTCTTTTTCCCTTTTAGTTGAATTTGGTCGAATATTTTTGTACAGGTGAACATTGACGTCACTATAATTATACAGAGCGTTACATGAAAGTTAACGCCATATTGCGGCGACAAGTTTGTTTTATTTAATTGTGTATAAATTTCTTGAATAAAATACGAGCTTAATTATCACCATTCATCATTACATTTATAAAAACCGTTACAATGTTCACGATTATTGAAATAAAATTAATTGACATATGGTTAGTGCGCGAAGTGTTACGATGCAATTTTTGTAAATTTAGTAAATTGAAATCTAGGCCACAATAACTATGAAATACGCGTTTACAATTGTTTATATTTTTAATTAAATTGTTGAATCATTCGAACGAAATTTGAAACCTATTTTTTCAACATATTTTCTACGTCCTAAAATGTTTACTATTGATGTCAAACGTACATGTCATTTAGCATACAATAATGATCTGTCACAGTTTACAGCAGTGGAATATTAATGAATGTACATAAAACGATCATGGAAACATTTAAATGCGTTGTAAAATAAAAATTGAAGTGCACGATCAAATTTTTGTCATTGATATTCAGTTAACAGCGTAAATAAGAAGTTCAAGGCCTTGGTCGGTCTGTAAAAAATGAAACCGGCAGTGCAAGCAAGGGTTCCAAACCAAGGCCGGTCAATTATTGATAAACGCTATTTTCTATATACTTTCAAGGTGGCAATTATACGAATTAACTTTCTTTTAATCAATTTAATTAGAAAGAGCGCTATTACCTTATTAAGTACTAATTAACTAAAAATGTACGGTGTTTATTAATGTAATACTGGTGGCACAAATAAATGTATTATTTGGACCATAGCTGTATACAATTAACAGTGAGAACATCCCAAACAACTTGGCGTACAAATAAAATAAACAATACGCGAAAAATACTAGGGTATTGTGTTGCCTACTTTCGAGCGAAAAAAATTGATTTAAACTTCCTCTTTATTAGGCTAAATCTGTTGTTTCCTGCTCCAGTTAATAATGTTAATTAAAATTAAGCGTAATATGTTAATTGCAAACTTAACATTCTTTACATCACACACGTTATTAATAGGTCTATTTTTGTAATTAACGTCGAGTTCATTTATTTTTTAAATTTTATTAATATTCAATGTCCGATATAAAGGTTGCGATAAACAATTACTTTGTGTTCTAGTTCAAGACCGCCTGTAAGCTTGAATAAGCAGATATGCAACGAAAAGGTAATAACTGACGAATTCCACGGTTATTATATTATTATTGCAGTTATTCATTTTCTGGTTTGTGATACTTTGCGTTCGAAAAATAAGTGGATCGTAATTTTCACCTAGTTTTAATATAAGTATCGTAATTTACGTCTTCCAATGGCTGCGCTAAGAGAAATGATAAAATTTAAATTCCGCAAAAAAGACGGATGTAAAACTTTCTCCTCGCGTGTATTTAGTAGTTCCCTTTAGATATTAAATCTGTACACTTCGGTCACGTTTATTTATAACAAATAATAAAATATACTCATCGACATATTTTATTATAAAGTTTTTTGAATATAAATTTATTTCGATTGTTATAGTCATTGTATTAAATTGAACAGTGGCGTGACAGGTGGGATCTATAGAATTATATTAAAGTAAACTAAAAAATTAAAAAATAGCTCAACTTTGTTATACTGGGTGCAATGAAAATATTTTTTTATTCATCAATCAAAGAAACAAATCAGCGGATAAAATCACAGTATATGACAATAATTTCACATTTATTGACCTATTTGTTGGCCGTAAATGACACCAACTTTAGTATTTTAAGTTTAGCAACTTCGATAATTTTTGCGATAAATGTTATTTATTGCACATTATTGCACGCAGTAAGAGACGCGGATCTATTTCGAGCTAGGTGATATTTATTGCGTTTTAACCAAATTATTTTAGAAATTATTATGCAATTCAGCCAAATAATCATAATCAGATTCCAAACATACAAGGTGTCTTCTTTTAAAAAGAACAAATCGAGGCCATTTGTGGCAAAACCGGATTTAAAGAGTTTTCCATATGACACACAATTCTGTGATGCCTAAAAATAAAAATAAGTTTTTTTTTCAATGTATTCGTAATTTATTTGACAAATATAACAAAAATTGTTCATCAATAAAAAATTAAGTAAGTTATTTAAAGAATGTTAGCATCCCTTATCATAACATAACGTTCGGGAGCCCCTGGTGGTTTCTTGTTTTTAATTGAGTTTTCTTAATTGTTTGTGTTATTTTTTCTATATTTATTTTAAACGAATATTGATTTCAGTGCTCCCGTTTTATTTTTATAATGTTGGTGTTTCTAGTTGTATGTTAACATTTCTTATTGCACATGTAAGTTCCATAATAAGGGATAAAATTAAATTTTTTTATAGTTAATGAAAGTGAGAATAAATAATATAAACAAATTAATTAAAAATATATAATTGTACGTACGTTCCATATATAATAATAATAATAAATTTAATAGCAATGGCATGCACATTGCTTAACGTTTAAGACGCATGTGCTTGCATTGTTTAAAAAACAATTTAATTGCGTGGTTTTATGATAAACCGTGTCCACTTTCTAGTACATCCGGGTACAATGATACGGATATTTATAATGGATATGGTACGGGCACCACGAAGTCCTACAAGTGAAAGCTACGCCTTTACGTCATTGGGCTCTGTCATAATTTTTGTGCGATTCGTAACATCAGTTATGAATATTTATAATGTGATTAATCGTTCGTCCAACTTTTTATTTTACCCCGCACAATAAACACATTCAAATTTAAACAAATAATTATTTAAAACGCAAATCATTAATTTGCAAAATGCAGTAAAGTTCAAACATAAATTTTAATAAATGAATAAATGAGCAAAGGAGGACTTGATTTCACAAACTCGCGAAGAAGGGACGTAAATGAAGCACCCTCTTGATTTTCATGTAAAGTAATATTCTTTCTAAGAACATAAGTCTTTTACAAATTTAAACGCTAAATGCAGTTGACCCGAGACCTTCTTTTAACAATCCGAATATTTAAATTCACTGCCGCTGTCAAACCACCCCCACGATTTGCACTTCCATTTTAATTACGAACTCGGGAAAGAAATACCCCTTTAATTTCCAATTAACAACTTTTAAAAAGAATCGAATTTATTCACACATATATTTTTAATTATTTTTTTAATTTAAAAACTTTAGTATTAATTTATTTCTCAGTAATCATTTTATCATTTAATCATTTATCGCATAATATTTTTCATTTGCTTAAAAATTTGACATTTGAAAAGTTACGTGGCCAACCTTATATTTGTCCCAAACAAATTATTAACTATTTCATATTTATATAAAAGAAACATGAGTGGAGCAGGTTGCTTACAGGGGTAACTAGTCGAAGCTAAGCCACAACTGGTGGGGTAAAGTCACCTCTCCTAACCGGTCAGCTTTGAGCCCTTGGACCCAGCTAAATAATTTATGATCAAGCATCGACTTCGTTGATACTATCTGATGCCTCATTTGGATCCCAGGATCAGTTGGTCATCTTCATAAAAGTCTTCTCACAGGTAAGGAAGGGACTAAAAGTCGAAGGCCCTCTTCTGTTGCAAACAAAGCTAATCGTTTTAAGGAGATTACCACAGAGTATGAAATAATGGAGACCGATCAACGATATCTATCAATTTTTTTGTGGTCTATGTTTCGAAGGTACAACTTCAAGGACCTGCCTACTTCCTACAAACATACAAGAAACATTCGATAAAATTAAAAAAATGCCCTAAAGTCAGATAAAGAATTATTGGAATGGGGTAAGGGTAGGAACTTTTGGCATTGAACCAATCCTGATTAAATGAATTTAAAAGTTTAATAGTTTTGTATATTTCAAAATTTTTAAATATTTTACAATAGTTGCAGTAAAGTCACTTCCCCTAACCGGTCAGCTTTGAGCCCTTGGGCCCAGCTAAATAATTTATGATCAGGCTTCATTGATACTATCTGATGCCTCATTTGGATCCCAGGATCAATTGGTCATCTTCCATAAACGTCTTCTCACAGGTAAGGAAGGGACTAAAAGACGAAGGTCCTCTTTTGTTGCAAACAAAGCCACTCGTTTTAAGGAGATTACCGCAGAGTATGAAATAATGGAGACCGAGCAAAGATATCTATCATTTTTTTTTGTGGTCCAGGACCTGTCTACTTCCTATAATCATACAAGAAACATTCGATAAAGAAATTAAAAAATTCCCCTAAAGTCAGATAAAAAATTATTGGAATGGGGTAAGGGTAGGAACTTTTAGCATTGATTGATTAACAGGATTGGTAATTCAATCAATTTAAAAGTTTAATTATTTGTATATTTCAAAATTTTGAAATATTTGACAATAGTAGAGTTTCTGATATAATGTATTATTCCAGTAGGCCACCAAGCGTATATTTAAATCTTGTCACATATAAATTTGTTTTTAAAAATAGTTTTTGTTGTTATTTTGAACCAATTCTTTAATGTATGTCTTATTTTGAGCGAATTGTGACAAAAGTGTTTAACTTATTTGAAATTGTGATTTTCTGTTTCAGTATTTGATTCAAACCGAAATATATGACAAATGTGCTATTGTTCTTTCACTTTTAGATTTGATTTTGTCACCATCAGACGGCACCGCTTACGTAAACTGTATGCATGTGTGTTAGATTAAATGAAAGGGATATCCTGGTGCGTCATGAAATTTTCTATCCCGAATTGCAGACGGAATATGACCAAAAATTTTAATCGGATCCGGGCTAGGACTTTAGGAAAGCATTAATAAGATATGAGTCCTCCACTCACAAAGCAGAAGTTGCTGTTAAAGAGTGGGGCTAACTTTCACATGTATATATAAAACCAACGGAAGATTTTAAGTCTATTACTTTTCATCAAGATATACACTTGTGCGTACGGATTTTTATTTAAAAAATAATACGATTAGTGAATTGTTCTACAACGTAATGAGTGATTAGTGACTTAGTGGGACATTTAGTGCTACCAGTGCAATTTGGCTTATTGTTATTGGATATAATTTCGGTACGTAAAAAAAATAATTAAGTTAGTGAAAAAACCAAATTTGGATCTGTTCGAGATAAAACACCGAAGTGCCTTGTTAAGTTTGAGGTTATCGCGTTTCAAAATTGGTGCCCAATCTTAGATATCGCTATAGGCATTTCATCTCTGTGTAAGATGTGTATTGAGCACACAGTAGAAGTAAAGTAAGTTAGTATGTCAATGGACTCTTAAAGCGCAAGCATAATTGTCAATGGCATCAATATTTATCTAGTCCAGGTGGCAATTAATTTGATTTTTTTATTAATCTATTATTGATCGTATTTATTTATTGGCACCCTTACATATAATTTATTTTAATATTCAAAATTCGAGATTTACAAATCTTGCTGGGTTTTAGAATTTATATTTGTTTAATCATTTAATTCTATAGATTTTAATTTATTAAATTTTACTTTTTATTAAAAAAATATTTCAAAAAAGATATGTAACTAATTTCAATTAAAAAAGGAACTTAATATTCATCTTAGATAATTAACCATAAGCTCTTGATAATAAATTATTAAAACTTGGTAATTTGAATATTAAAATATATTATTGTAAGAAATTAATTGACGTTTTTTAGAAATTAAAAATTTATAATTTCAATTCAAAAGGGTACTAAAACAATTATACACAAAATGTTTAGCCTAAACTATGTGATTGTCACAAGACAATTGTTTATTATTTAACGACAATTACTGTAGAATTAGACCAATTTTATTATATATATATATAATTATGTATATAATTGTCTTTACATTTATGCAATTTTTGGCAATTTTTAAAATAAAACGTTTAGAAATAATTAATTAAACGTCTAAATTTTTTTATATGCATGAAATGCATGTCAATTAGTTCTTTCATAAATTATGAAACAAAACGTTAACGGTGTTTTATGGTTTATTAACATTTAGATTATAAAAGAAAAACATTAATTTCTAATAAATAGAACAATCATTTAAACTGAGTTGCATATTTTAATTAATAAAGTTTTAATTGCATTATTACGGGACAAAACGTACGTAATTATTAAGGCAATTTTCTGATGTGTATATGTAAATGAGTCGTTTGTAGACCTTGACTTTGGCGAGATAGATTTGAAAAAATAAATAAAAAGAGACGGCAATAAGTTGCATTGCCTAATTGTTCAACGATCTTTGGAGACATTTTAAACAATAGGAAAATAATTTGCAATGGTTATGATCAAAGACAATGGAAAAGAGAAAATGTACGAAAACAATGATATCAAAGGGACATCTAAAGATTTCTAAAAGTAAAAGTTGCAGTTGCAATATTTTTTTTTTCAAATTTGAATGGACTAGTTTATAATTGTTGAGGTGCATAGATAGGTGCGATTGCCATCTGCAATTTTTTCTCAAGGTCAAACGTCTGGTAATGATGTAAGTAGGACTTGAGTAATTGCGATCCGTTATTTTAGAAGTTAATTGTTTTCATTAAATAACATATTAATAATGGAAGCGTATTTGCGAGTTTAATATAAAATTACAAACAATAAAATTTGGGTCGTTATTAAGAGAAAGCCCATTTCCTTAAAGTGACCGTTATTGCAACACCATATGGCGTGGGGTGTTAGTAAGGGTGAAAGTGGGTCTCGTCGTGTTTCCTCGGGGACTAAAACATGCAATTGGTGATTTTTTAAGGCTTCACGCATTTGTAGAGCAAATTAGATGAGTTGATGCAATCGTATGCAGTACACTGAACTTGTTTGAGTGTGTTAGTAGGTCACAGTCTGTCAAGTGTAGAAAGGGTATCTCTATCTCTTTTACACATGAAATTTTACCTTGTCCAAGTGCTTTCATTTCTTTCATTTTAGGATTGCGAAGCAAGACCATGACGAGGACTTTACAACTTTTCACATTAGGAATCTTGGTTATTTTATTACGAGTAAGTTACATTTTACATAATGCGATACTGGTACCTGTATTATTATTACGTGCGTTTATTATCTAATTGTTTCAGGAAAGCGTTTGCGAAGCCCCACTAACAGATTCCGCTTCTTTACCTTTAGAGCACAGGGGCGTGTATGGGCCTTTGTCGTCGGGACCCGGTTATGTACCGCCTTTAGGACCCAGCAGCGATGACCCATGGCTGCTGGCGAAGCCCGATATGCCTCAAATTAAACGTCTCCAAGTACAATGTGAAAAAACGCACATGCGTGCCAATATCGAATTCGACAGACCGTTTTACGGGATGATATTCTCCAAAGGATTTTATAGCGACGTTAATTGTGTTCATTTAAAAGCGGGGAGTGGATCTTTAAGTGCGACGTTCGACATATTTTTAAATAGTTGTGGTATGACCTCATCAGCAAATCATAACGTCGCCAGTTACGCAGGATCAACTCCAAGTGGAAGTTACGTTGAAAATACGATCATAATCCAATACGATCCGTACGTGCAAGAAGTTTGGGATCAAGCCAGGAAATTACGGTGCACTTGGTACGATTTTTATGAAAAATCGGTTACGTTTAGGCCGTTCCAAGTTGATATGTTAAACGCTGTTACTGCTAACTTCTTGGGTGACAACTTGCAATGTTGGATGCAAATTCAAGTTGGCAAGGGACCTTGGGCGTCGGAAGTGTCAGGGATCGTTAAAATTGGCCAAACGATGACAATGGTGTTGGCCATCAAGGACGATGAAAATAAATTTGACATGTTGGTGCGCAACTGCGTCGCTCACGATGGCAAACGCGCGCCTATCAAATTAGTTGACCAATACGGTTGCGTCGTCAGGCCGAAGATAATGAGCAAGTTCCAAAAGATCAAGAATTTCGGGCCATCGGCTTCCGTTGTTTCTTTCGCGTATTTCCAAGCGTTCAAATTCCCGGACTCAATGAACGTGCATTTCCAATGCGTCATCCAAGTTTGTAGGTTTAACTGCCCGGAACCTAAATGTGGAGGACACGGTTTAGGCTTGGGAGGTGAATACATTCCTGCGTCATTGGACAATGCAATTGGCAATGGTGATTTTAATGATCACAGTAATTTAAATGCACAATATGGCGCCCAGGTTTATGGTGTGCCTCCGGCGTATCCAGACCCTAGACATCCTTCGGGCCCTGCTGGTGCTTATTCCGAAAACAACGCCGACGTCGTTCCAGCTCCACAAGCTCAAACGTCGTCGTCTTCTACGTCCAATCCATCTAACCCATCATCACCCGCGCCTCAATCGCCACCACAGACTAGCAATGAAATTCCAAATTTACCCCCACCACCATTACCGGGCCACAATATTTATAACACAGTTAATAAGCGGAAGGATGAATTTGAAGGAACTTTGGAGACTATCGGTGGAAGACCAAGATCGGTGGAGAATTTACCTGCTCAATTACAAGGAGTTAGGAGGAGACGCAGCCCAGAAGTGATGAACTTCGTCGTAAGCCATGTCTATAAAAGGGAAGCCCAAGAAATGACAGATGTCAACACTAGTCGCATCATTCAAGTAGTCGCGCCTGGTGACGTCAATTTTGCTTTGAACTCCGCATCGAGCAATGAAACAGTCGTCATCCAATCGACTTCTGACCCAGAAACTATTTGTATGTCGGTCCCTAGTTTCGTCGCTGGATTAGTTATGTTACTGTTGGTTTTGATAGTGGCAAGTCTGGTGGCGGCTTTCTTGTTCGTTAGAGTCCGAGCAATCGATCGAAAAGGTGCAACAACTACATTTGTTGGCGCGAGAGGTTACGACAACGCCGAGTTTGTTAAAGTGGCCAATTGACATTAAACTTTAAACGTTTAGGTGTATTTTCCAAAGATGTTCAGGTTAAGAAAGCGATTTGAGTGCAAGTGACATCGCACTATCTCATACAATTACTCGCAACTCCCACAAAATGTCCCAAAATTCCCCCATTTCTTTCTCATGTTATTTAATATTAACCCTCATCAATCCAAATGAATAACCCTATTTATAATTAAGTTATTTTGTTATTAATTTTTTTTTACTTGTACACTGATATATCTTGAACGTTAGTTGCTACACACATCACGTTTTTGGAATTTCATTCGAAAATCGATGGACATTGGATAATTTATTTAATTTATTTAAAATGTAAATCGTTTGCAATCGTCCCAATGATGATCCGATCAGTTGTTCAAAACGTCATAAGCCATCGATGAACAACAGCTAGTCTTGTAGATAGGATTGTTAAACATCAATGTAAATAAAGTGTGTATTTGAATACTCAAAAATAAAACTTAAATTATTTGATTTTAAAAACTTGCTTTAATTTAAACGTGCAGGTGTTTCAAACATCTGTTGAACACCTTGTCTTGCAATCGTGACAAAGGAATACACGAGGTATTCTAAGTATGAAGACATAAATAAAGAACTTCATATTTTTTTTTGTTTTATTTACCAAATTATAATAACTGTATTCAACCAATATTTGTGTGTATATATTATATATTATTATCGGTGAGGATTTAGATATAATTTCCGAGATCCTGATGTTATAAATATCACGTTTAATTAAGATATGGGCGCGACGTTGGTCACTATAAGAATGAAATTAAGCGTAATATATATACTTGCTTATTAAATTTTAAATTACAAACAAATTGTGATCAAGATAATTTATTAAATATTTATAAGCAATTTAATTTAAATTGTCATCTAGATTTTTTTACAATGTCAGTAATTATAAACTCTACTAACATTTAAAACCGTGAAATGTTGTTAATTATATTGAGTCATACATCACGGAAAATATCGTCAACTATCAATCAGTGCAAATGAGGCTTTAGAAATTATTTTCAATAGGTAAGCGTTTGGTGTTTAACATAGTACGGGCTTCTGAAACGTAATTAATAATCTGTCACCAAATTCTCCCGACAAGATTAATTACAACGTGGCTTTGTATTGGAAACAAGTAAACAATTTTATTTTTATTTTGCGCAACTTTTCTAAATTCAATTACGTAGTTGATGGAGTTTACATTAACCAGGATTATTGATTTATTAACTATCAAAATTAAAAAAAGTTGAATCAATTTAAAATGTTTATAAATATTTAAATTAATTTTAATTTCAATATGAAGATACTTATGCATTAATCTTTGTTGGATTTAGAAAATTTCTAACGATGTGGACGTGGCTTTATTTATTATCGTGGTTGAAAAATACGATGCATTAAATGATGTAAAACTGAAATCGCATCTAAGGCACGGTTGATAATTGTTAATGTGTGTAAGATTGATTTTTTCATTTTGATTCTATTTTTATGCAAATAAACATAAAATAAATTAGTTAATTGTATTACAAATTACAAACAAATTAATTACATATTGTAATACAAAATATTCCAGTACTCATGGAAAGTGCGTGACTTTTAATGAAAACCATGTTATGCGAAATTAAAATAAAATAAAAATTAGAAAGAACCGACGACGAACGTAATTAAAAAATAGTCAAATATAAAAGGAATTGAAAAAAGGAAAAATGGTGGAACTAACAGCAAATGTGTTAATGAACAGAACTTTTTTTCAGTATAATAAGTAAAAAAACAAATTCGCAATAATTACCAAAAATAATAGAAAGACGAAGAAAAAACCTTACACTAAAAATTTTAAATAAAACAAAAAACCAAATCAATCTATTACAAAGTAATATAAACAAAAAATACCTGAGAGAAAATACTTTGACCATACACAATTTATAAACAATATTGCGTTGTTCTTTTGATGTGCAACGTAAAATGTGGATTAGGCTTTAAAGATTATTATAGTTTATTTTTCAATGTGATTATTATCGTTTATTGTAATTAATACCAATCAATTATCAACAACATAATAAAATTAATTAATTTTTGAATTAAATTTGTTTGGAATTAATTCGGTCACAAGCAAAATATATTTAACATTATGATCAAAGTAGGTGGGGATTTAGATATTACGTCCGAGGCTTTGATGTCATAAATATCACTTTTAATTATAATATGGACGCGAGCGGTCATTACTAGAGTGAAAATAAGCATAACAAATTATTATATTTCCGTAATACATTTTTAAATACTCGATTTTAAAATGCAAAATTCATCAATAATATTGTCTACGGTTGCTGTTTTGATGTGCACGACATATGTGGATGAGGCTTAAAAATCATTATAGTTTGATTTTTCAATGTAATTACAATCGTCCATTGCAATTACAAATCAAATCAAATATAATAAAACGAATTAATGTGTAAATGAAATTTATTTGAAATCACATATCGATGTTGTTGTATTTGATTCGACTACACGTAAAATATGGTGCTAATATTTTAACATACACACAACGCACCTTTTGGGGTTGCGTTTTTTGCAAACAAGGATATTGTAGTATGACTTGAGCGTCGGTGTCTGAGCGCAGCGTTGTCATGGTGACACGGCTGTGTCAAGCGAAATGGCGATCCATGTCATTAGAATATGATATTGTTGATAGAAACAACGTAATGAGTTTGCTTCCAGGTGTTGCCGAAATCCAGGGCCTTATAAAATCCACACAAACAAGACTTAATGCTTTGTATGGGATTACTTTTATGTACTATGTAACATATAATCCAATAAAACCCACACTATTTTCTAATAAAATTTCTTTTAACACGAGCATATTTTTATTACGTCGTACTTGGTATTTTTATTATTAGCAACTTGTTTGTAACGGTGATAATAAAAATAAAGTGAAAAATAGCGATTCCATGTCTTTATTGAGCAATAATTTAAATGCCACATATTAAACTATAATGGATACTAGAAATAACTTGATTGATGAAACCACACGTGATTTTCGATATACTTCAATTAAACCGCGAACTACAACACTATTCATTTCGCTAACCAATATCAATTGTAATTATATTCACTACAATAATCCAAAACCAAATGAAATTAGAACAAAACATACAATACTGACGTGAATCTAAATCGCGAGCGCGGTCGTCAGACACTGTAGGCGGAAGAAATGGAGAAGAAAGCTCAGAATCAAACGAAGAAGTGCTGGGATGTAATCTTAGAAATACAATGCTACAAAGTCCTGGAGGAAATAATTCGCCGGAAGAATTCGGAAAGTGAGAAAATAATACTCAGATCCTAGGAAGAAATAAGAAGGGCCAAATCGGCAGAAGAGGATAAGGTCATAGCCAGGTTTAGATGGAAATGAAGATAAGACGAACAAGTATTAGTTGGGGGAAGAGTGTAAGAGGTGTCAGGTATGCGGAAAAGAAAGATGCTAATGGAAACACTGGTGGGACGAGTGTGAAGAAATTGGGTGGGTAAGGAGAGGAAGAGCAGAGTTATTAGGGTAAATAAAGGAGAGGAGAAAGGAAGGTAGAAAAATGATGGTGACATAAGGGTGTTAAGGGCACATATCTTGCAGGCAAGGTGACCAAGGTTCGGGAAAGATGGGAGAGGTCAGGAGAGAATAGAAGAGAAAGAGGGAGAAGAAGCTAACGACGGCCAGGAAGAAGGAGGAGGGCGCACAAAATATAGAAATAATGTATATAGAATACCTGTAAATAGGACAGTCAAGGCGGGGGTTAACAGTGGTAACTATTTTATTGAAATAAAAATGCCACATAAAGGTTGTCATTATTATATTATATTAGGAAGTTTATTTACAAGGCTATAGGAAGAAGAAAGAATACCAGGTGATATGAATCAAGCAATAATGTGTCCAAATGGGACCAAGTAATTACTATCGAGGAATAGTACTCCTAATAAGTGCTAGCAATAATTTTAAAAGAAAGATTAAAGAACAGGAGAATACCAAGCAGACTTTTAAAAAGACAGATCCATAGTAGTTGTTTTAAAACATATACAAAAAATACATACGAGCCTGCTGTATATAGATTACAAGCAAGCTTACGATTCGGTCCAAAGAAATTTGAAGAACAGCAAGAAAATCCATAGTGTTGTTGGAGGGGGTAACGTCACGAGAATTTAAAGTAACAAATTATATTAGACAATGGGACTCCCTATTCAATATGGTACTTGAGATGGTACTATACAAAAGGGTATCAGAGCGATAGTGCTGATCTGATATATCAAACACCAGTAGCTGACATATGACAACGGTACCAATAGTACCAATGGTAAGAACGAAAATAAAGTTAGTAAGGATGTTTAAACTATTAGAAGAAAACTTAAACGTGTATGAACTAGAAACAATCGATAGCAAAACATAATAACATGGTTATGAAAAAAAACAACGAAAAAGGTGGAAGGAGGAAACTAAGTAACGAGGGAAGAGATGGGGAACAATATATCATTGAAATGATAAATAAATTAAAAAGAAGAAAGGACACAACAGAGACCACGAAATCAAAGAATATAGAAATTGATAAAAATATAAATCAACTAACAAAATATTCCAAAACAGTGAGGAAGCCAAGTGAATTGCAAATATACATAAACCAGATAAAATTAATTTAGGAACATAAGACCAGATTAAATAAATTACGAAATAAACGGACAATAAAATGCCATAAAGGGAGCACAGTAAATTTCCGGGCAGTGTTCAAAAATATAAATTAGAAGCAATCAATGTATTATATTACTCGCGGAATGTTTACGTCCTTCATTAACGTATATAGAGTTGTTGCAGTATTTCGCAATAAGATTAAAAAATAAATAAACGTAAAAAATATATGAAATCAATCGACTTAAAATAAAATAGAGGACGCAATTTTATCTACGATTATTTTTAAAAGCATCATTAATTATAATTTATATTTCTTCATTTCTCCTTCTTCCATTCTGGTCCGTTGTATGTTTGCATCATTTATATTCGTTACAGTTTTATTATGCCAGAATTTCTTTTCACTCGAGGAAAAATTGATGTTCCGGTCAACAACATTTAGCAGATATTCGGTACACGTTATTTTCACCGACAATGACAGGAAATGTCTAAAAATGAATTTATAATACTTTAGACAACCAGAAAATAAATTAAACTATAAAATGGCCCATAAAGCGCTGCAAATTTTCACTGATAGCTCAAGTACGATGAAACATTTCAACATCGTGGCATAAATAAATTTGCTTATATAATACATTCGATCCCTTATTTTAAATTAGAATCAACTTTGTTTTTCTACGATTTGTTGGTTAATTAATTGTTTATATTAATGCTATTAATTTTTATTTTTATTACGTACATTTTTCTTATTTTACAAATTTTGCTTTTATGTTCCTAAGATTGCCTTCAATTATTGTATTATTACTACTATTAATTTCTTTTATTTTGTTTTCATTATTCACTTTTATTATTATTATTTCGTTGATTTATTTTTTATAGCAATTTTATGTGTGGTAGTTTTCGATTATCATTAGAGTTGTAATCATTATATTTGTTATTATAACTTGAAACCACTCTATAACAGGGTAGAGTTATGGCCTCGTAAGCAAGATTCGTTAAGGCGTTAAATAATTTGTTAAAGAATGAGGTAGGTCACCTGAGCTTTATGGCTCGACGCAATGCTAGTGCGTCTGTAACTCACCTATTGTAAATCAATCGTTTTAAATACCTACCGCTGCACCTGATACGACAATGTCTAATTGTGTATTTAATGTTGGGTGTTGGTGCAGTTTTTATTTTTTTTTGCTACATTATTCTGATGTAATTCTTGTGGCAAAAGCCAATTATTTCTCAGTACGTGCTTCAATCTAACGAGTTTCTCTTGCACTAACAACCAAACTGCAAAAGTTGTAGTATTCCATTGTGTTGTTTATACGGAAAATGTCGTGCCATTGCCTGAAGCAAGTGATATTGGTATAAATCCAGAAAACCTGTAAAAGGACCTGAAAATCACGGACGGTTCAAAAGAAAGATTGCGGAGGCAAAATACTGCAAAAGGTGTAATATTTCATTGTGTTGTTTATACAGAAAATGTCGTGCCATTGGCTGGAGCAAGAGATATTGGTATAAATTCCAGAAAACCGGATCTAAAATCACGGACGGTTCGAAAGAAAGTTTGCAAGGGTAAAAGAACAAGAGTACATGATAGAAAAATGTAAAACGAAGGCGCACAAAGTATCCGTGATGAAGAAGGAAGAAGAAGATCTTTGACAACTTTTATACCATTAGTTGAAATTGAAAAAATGAGTCAAGTCTAAGATCTAAACCCCGAATCTACACACTCCAAGACGGATGTAGTTTTGACCAAATAGTTTGAAAATCATTTTTTGAAAAAACTTGCCAAGTAATGGTAATATTTCTTTAGCAGTAGCCAAAAAAGAAAAGCATCAAGGATCGAAGGGGCAAAGATCCCCCAGATAACAAAACAAGCATTGAAGAAGATCAACAATTTGTATGTGGTTATTAATCTTTCCTTGCATACAAATATGTATGCATAAATAATTTTTCTGAAGTAACATACGATTACTACTACTGAAAATAAAAAAAAATGATGCAAAGATGGAGTTATTTTGCACCAGACAAGAGCAGAAGCAGCGAAATGTGAACAAATTCAAGGCTAACTAATCTGACAGAAAAATCTTTGTTCTGATATTAGATATTCAAAAGAGTATTAACGATAGGTGTAGTATATTATAAAAGGCAGTGAATCTAAAATTTAGTTACACAGAGAATACATGTATGTTTGGAGTGAAATTATATGAAGAGGGTCACAAACAATCACTTCTTGTTTGATAAAACTTTTTTCGAAACTTTTACATTTGATAAAAAAAACTTTATTGGCACATTATTTACAATACGTTATGTTTCATTCCTTGTATTTACATCTTAGCTCTTTCCGACCTACCACTTTCTTTTCCTGGCTCTTCCTCCCCCTTCTCCTGCCATCCTTGGTGTCCTCTCCTGCCTGCATTTCTATCACCCTCCTTTCCTGTTCTCCTCCTTCAATTCCTTTAGCTTTGCCAATAATCTCACCCTCTCTTCGTTCTCCGGCATGCTTCTTCTCCAATCTCCCTTCCTTCCTTCTTCTCCTCTTCCTCCATCATTTTTTACATCCTTTCATCAAGTGCACCCATTTATCTTCGTCTTCCCCAAAGAAGTCGCAATTTCCTGTACTCCTCATTCATCCAGTACTTGTTTGTCTATATAATAATTCTCTCTTCTTTCCCTAAAATATCTTATCTTATCTTTTATTTCTTTGTATTTTGTGTTGTATTTTACGTTCCTTATTTTGCCCTCTTTTTCTTGAGCTTTCACTTGCCTCCATCTATCTATTATCTATCGTTCCATTTGTTTCCCCTCTCCTCTTTTCCTCCTATACTTCTTCATATTTGATATTGTGTAGCGATAGTGGACAAAACCGGAATATTAAAATGGCTCAAGAAAATTTCATCGTGGAGAATTGAAATTGCGATTGGATTGAGTTGGTTTAATATCCATGCGTAACGTATATCAAAGGATTCGAGTCTCGCTTTTGCTACACACCATTCGTGCCATTTGCCATGGTAGCAGATTACTTCTAGTTTTTGTTCCTGACCTCAACGCCCTCAATGCCAATATTAATAAGCTGCAACTCTTCGAAGTCATCCTATGAGCATCCTGCCGTTATGATTTGAATCATGATGAGCAAAATTTGGATGTCTTACGATGGTACGCAATATCTCCCGATCCATCGCCAATGGAAAATGTGTGGATATAATGGGTCGAAAGCTTTAACAGTTGGTGCAGTCTCCAGATGAATTGGAGCAACTCCGTGAAAAGTGTAGCCAGCATAGGCGGAGATTTCTCAAGAGAACATCAATAACCCCACTAATAACCACTCATTATTTCAATAGATCTTAGTTGTAAATTTTAATCGTTTATTTCTTTCAATGAGTCTAACATAATACCAACATTTTAAATATCTACGACTTTTTTGCGGTCAGAGTATTAATATAAATATGGACTAACATGATGGTCATGTACTTTCAAATCTTTTGCTCGTGGATTTTGATCAATTTCCATTGAAATTTGAATTTCCACTGTAGCATTACAAAATGTTCTGAAAAACTACTTTGGATCACCAACTCTATTCATCAATACTTCGAGGCCTCTCTTCAGTTGTATTGTATGAATTAAGTAGTATTTAATTCCATGCGTTATTTGAAAGAAATTTCTATGGAATTTAAAGTTGCTGCCTATTACAAACTTGACCAGGATAACAGTTTGTTAAATCTCTTTGCAATATCGAATCTAAACGGTAACTTAATTTAAAAAAATACAATTGTGAATAGTTTTAAGAAATAAAGGTGCAATATGTGCATCCTCCATGCTCAAGTATAACTTTTTTAAATTATTTTGTCTTGATCAAAAGTCAATATTCAGAAGTCCCCACGGTAAATACCAATCTAGAATAAACACAGCTGAATTTAAATTACTTCTGCAACTGAAATATATTTTTCTTATAAGTTCAATTATATCTATTACTTTGGTTAAAATTAAACGTCGTTTTAAAAATTCCTATTGCATAATTTCCTAACAAAATAAACAGAAATCTACAGTTTTATTATGAGCAAAAATAGGTATTTAGCACGTACTGCTTGATCTTTTGACTTGATTCGTTAAAATTAAGTAATAAAAACAAATAAAATATTTTTAAATCAAGCCTGCTTGCTTGAGTCATACCCATTGCAACTCGGCCCAACTTAAGGCGAACCAGTCTTTTAGATATTACCAGTACTCCACACGACCAAATCCAAACCTGAATGTGAACAAGGCTTTAGATTATAATTTCTGTTTTTACGTTTTCAATTTAAAAGAAAAACTGGTGTAAACTAATGTAGAATTGAAGTTGAACTTCAACTACTTATACTAATATGATATTATAACAAATCAGTTTAATACTTAAATTTGAAATTTTGAGTAATTATGGTAATAATTTCTTTGTTTTGAAAAACTGGTATAGTTTTAAATTTAAATACTGAATTATTAAATATATTAAGAGAGCGTCAAGCGTATAAAACATTAATACAAAACCAACTTGTAGCAGATATTACTTATAATCCAATCAAAACAGCAATTAAAGTGGTGAATAGTGTGGAGGGGGTGTTGGGGTGGTGCGTCGTGACGCTTTTTAGATCAGTGGCGGCTAACGCCGTTAGCAGAGCGCACGTGCAATGTTGCAGAAAGTGATTTTTCTAACACTTCTCGGTTTCACATACGCATATCTCAATGTTTTTATAACGCAAGATGAAGTTATGAAATTACTTGGTAAGATTTTATGTTCAAAAACGCCACTTTGTAATGAAATGTAATTCACTAAATATGAACAAGTATTTCAAACAGTTAAGTAACATTACATTTCGTTAATTGTAGTTGTTGTTTTTTTTTCTACACGAATGACATTAAAAGCAAGTTTACCTAAACTGTTAAAGAAATTTGTTTCTGCTTGGGTTTAATAAAATTTTTACATTAAAGTAATATGACTGACGAAGTTTGCGAGTTTATAGTAAATTAGTTAGTTGTACGCGTGTTATATTGTTTCAATTACCAAGGAAAACGTCGCTCCCTTTGTCTGCTTTATTTATTTCATAACGCTTTGAAAATATAAACAACTAACGTCTCTATTAAGTGTTTCATGTCAAACGCATATTTTCCCTGAAATTGGATTGCACGAAATAAAAATTTCCATTCCAAAACAAACACGGGAAACGGTTTAAAATGTGCATTTGCTCGAACGATATTAAAATGTATTTTGTCGTGGAATTTTTGCCGAAAACATTTCACATTTAATGGAATTATTAACGGTGCAAAAGCACAGTTTCAATATTCAAATATTCGGTTTCCATAATTTGCGCTAAACGTAGAGTTTCTCCAAAGCAGAGTATTATGTCATAATAAAACATTGTTTTGTTTAATTAAATTGTTGGAGCTGAAACACAACACCGATTTTACTATCGGTTTGTTCAATTATGTTTTCGAGTGTACAACTTTCGACGGAAAGCAATTCATTCTAAATTATCCTGTAACAACCCAAGAGATTGCCACATACCCTATTTTAATGGGCAATCTCCATCCCTGTTTATCAAAGCAACTTCTCGAATGGGGTGAAAACATGGAAATTGTATCGATGATCGTAAACATTTATTTTAATCGCAAATATTAATAAGAGTTTCACAGCCATTACGGGATTAATGGACGAATAAAAAAAAATTTGCCGTGGTTAAACTTCGGAACTCTAAAACAGTGGAAATTACTCGCCTAAAGGACATTCCAATTTAAAACAAACTTAAAAAGAAAAATAAAAGCAAAACGTATCCTTAAACACAAAGTTATATTAGTCCTTTGTTCAAAGTGATGAAAAAATATATTCCGTGTCGCCGTTCTCCATTTAAATTAAAAGTGTCAAATTCAGATATTGCCACAGAATCAATAATAATCTCGACTACGTTTAACTTTTTAACAGTTTAAATTAATTCTGTTTATAAATTAATTTCAGTTTACTCTATACACAACTTTTTAATTAGGTAACTTTATTAATTAACAACATCTATATATCGCAACAAACATGTTTTTAAAAATAAAATAAATAAATTGAGGTTATTTAAAAAAATAACGACGTACAGATAGAGCTATAAGTTTTGTAAAAATAACAAAAAGCTCACACGTAACAAAATTGCGATTTATTTTGTTGTTAAAAAATTGAAACTTACATGAAATTACCGAATTCTATGAACAAAAGCAACTGAATCCCTAAAACATTACATTAAATGTTCATTGCATTAATAGTAACTGATAACTAGATTAAGAGGTCTTAAATCTACATATAAAACATATTGTTAATACAATTGGCCTATTTATTTGCATACAATGTAAGATCTTAATAATGTTCAAATGTTTATCGCAAAGAACGTAATAGTTATTACAAAAATTATAAATATTTAGTTGTTATCCTGTGACGAATCATCTTATTTTTACCAGCAGGAATCGACTTGACGGTCCATTTGACAAATATTGGTATAAAATTGCCATAATGCAAACCTTGCCAGAAAGATATAATACCATGAACATGAATTATACAGTGAAAAGAACTGTTTAATAAATGTTCATAGCATTAACACCAATATAACAAAACTAACCCAAATGGAACACATAAACCTATGAAATTGAATAAGTGAAATGAAATCAAAATAGAATAAACGAAAATGAAATAAAAGAATGGGAATTATCAGAAATAGAGCAAACGAAATTACTGAAAAATTGATATGAAGACCAAACAATGTTGAATGGAATATATGAAATCTTTTAGTTAATAACAAGTAAAAATATATAAGTTGAAACAAAAACAGTTTTCTCGTTTAATATGCGCCGTTCCTTAGTAAACTTTCGTATGTTTCGACGTAATTGATGATTAATAGCTTTTTCTTTGTTTTAGGTATAAACGCCGAGTTATTTTATGTGAGAGAAGGCGTGGTCAATACTTATGCCCTTAATTTCATCGTTATGATACCAGCGAATATTTCCGATCTGCAATTTTCATGGCAAAGTCTTACGAAACATCCGGTAAGTAACTTTCACCTGATGGCGAATCAATAATTTACGTAACGGTATTAAAAGAAAATCCCATTAATAAAAATGTATGAGGTTATAATCTAGGTATAATGGCGTATTTCGAGATGATTGGATTTTGAGGACATGATTTGGAAAAATTAGATTTTGAGGCAAATCGATGTGATTTTGTGGCTTTTTGCCGAACTTGGGTTCGTTTCGTTTTAAAATACAAAATAATCTTGGTCGATGCTAGTAATTAACGTATTTTTAAATAGTACTAATTTAGAGCTTATTTAGTTAAGCGCGAATTAATATCGGGCATGTTTACGAGTAGACGTAAATGGTATATTAAATTTTGAAGGTAAGGAAAATGGTTATTGATGTATGCTTATTACTATCGATTTGCTGGTTAGTTTGCTTTAGTAGTCTCGAACATTTCCGATTGAGGGGATATATCGGAAATGAAAATTTAAAGAGAATATTTACAAATCTATTGTAAAGTTCAAATAGACGGATCTGAAGTAGGGGACGTTAAAATAGAAGGGGAGTTTGTTGGAATTTAACGTTGGATATATCTCAAAGAATCATTCACTCCAATGCGTACCAATTAAGTAGTATACAGCAATCCTAGTATACATTCGGCAAAATATAAAATGAAAATTTCGGATCCGGTTGGGCGCATTCAGTTCCAATTATGTGATATTGGTTACTACGGGTAACCAGTTATTGAAGTACGGTTGTATTCGCAAAACGGGGTGCGTTTATTACCATTTAGCAACACTTGAAACGTTCAAATTTCCATCGAATTATAGCCATTAAACTATCGCAAATCCAATTCAAATTATCGCAAAAATTAATATAAAAATTCCGTTGACTTAGAAACTCACCCCTTGGATAAATGAACCGAAAGATGGGCAGGAAGCTTTTCCGCTTTCCCGGATGCCTGTTGGCAATTACCCTGTTTAAATACACCATTTCTAGGCTTTTCGTACGGAAATTGCAACCATCACTCTACTGCTCTTCTTTAACTTGCTCCGCACCAAAATTAACAAAAGATCACATTTTAGCATCTCAAGTTCCGGTTAACGCAAACTTATTTTCCAATTATTCAAACGCCCCAATCATTAGCCTTTTAAATTCAAAGAAAATGCTCGTCTGTTATTTTTAGATTTAAGTTGGACGTACCAATAAACTATTTATTATTCGTTTGTTAGTTTTGTTTAAGGAAAGACGAGTCTTGTTATCTTTCAATATCGGACGTAAAATAACATGGCTGGAAAAAGCCGTTTCGTTACATATTTCGTAAATACATCATCATTATATACAACTTTGGGTTACATTAAAGAGTCGTGTGTGGTACATGTTGACTTTTGAACAAGTTCTATGCGCAGCAAAATTTGAGTAACGAATTTAATGCTACGATAAACTTTGTTACGTGGAAATACGAACACAATGAAAATCATAATTGAATTCTGTCGGTTCATCGATTCGTTAAGTTTTTAAATTCAAAAGCAAACATCCATTTATTTGCATCGTTTCAGCGTTTTAATCGCATACATTTAATAAAGTTAGGATTGACTGTTTAAGATACGAAAAGTAGCTTTATTGGATTCTTTGCAACCACTGAAATTAAATTCCTCAAGGATAGTAAATTTCAATTGACGCAATAAATTTCCTTCAACTGCCATCGTCCCGTGAACCTTTTTTATACATTTTTCGAGCCTTAACCATAAACACCTAAAACACAATCTTCAAATAATCGTTGTAAATTAACAAATAACAAACGCTACGAATGGAAATTAAATGAATCCAAATAAAACAATTGAAAGGAAAGGTAAAAGGACTGATTCCTGATGTCTCAGCAACGTTATAACGAAAGATAAAGCTTAGCGATGTTTTGGAGTCCAAATCATATGAAGACGACGTTTAGAAGGTGTTATATACAGGATGTGATGAAAAAAACAAGACGGACTAAGAAAGTGTATATAAGGAAGTTTATATAATGCCAAGAACGGCAAATCCCAAGGATATATACTGGTCGCAAGTGAAATCCGAACACCCCGAAAAAAACAATTTTTATTAGCAAAATTTTATAGAGACAGAATAATACTTAAATAAGGTAAAATAAGCAGAAAGGAAACATAATTTTTAAGAAAAACTAGTACTTTGTGGGGCCGCCACATAAGCGAATACACTCCATCGACAAGGCAGGCTATCAATTTGATCGTTGATGCACTCTAAGGGTACAGCATCCCAAGCATCTTCAACTGCATGGCGAAGTTCATCTAAAGTTATCGCAGGCCGCGGCAAATGTGGATACGCATCCAATCCCACACTTTTTTGATGAGCGATAAATCTGGCGACCGAGGTGGCCAAGATAAGATAGGTATATGCTCCTCTTCTAAGAACATCATAGAGGTTCGCGCAATATGAGGGCGGGCGTTATCTTGCTGTAAAACACCATCTTCGATCCCTCTTAAATAAGGAAGAACAACGGGCCTTAACACATCATTGACGTAACGTGCATAATAACGTGCAGATGTCATTGTGCCATGGATTACGATTAGAGGAGATTTGCTACCAAAAGCAATATCTCCCCAAACCATGAGCCCGATGGTACGGTGTTCGTGACGCTCAACAGCAAACTCGAGATTACGCCGTTCTCCTCGTCGTCGCCTGACCCGCACTCTACCATCATTGTTCCCCAAACAGAATCTAGATTCGTCAGAAAAGGCAATGTGATGCCATTCATTGCTCCAGTCAAAACGCTGGCGACGGTGAATAGGTGTTAACGGGAGGACGAGACGCGGACGGTAAGAAGTTAGGCCCATTGAACGTATTCTGTGGTAAACGATGCGAAGCCGAATGGGCCTTCCTACAGCTGCAAACCAAACAGCAGCAATCGACCGAGTAGACATTCGTCTTTCCCTTAGGGTCATTAATCGAAGTAGACGATCTTGCTGTTCGGTAGTTCTTCTGGACGGTCCTGTACCTCTAGCTCGCTATGTTCCATCAGTTGGCAAAAAACCTTAATTTCTTTTACAACTTAATTCTTAAAAAAAAAATGCAAAGATTGTCCGAATCATATGAAACTTTAATCGTTTGTTAGGGACGGTACCTCCACTATTTAACCAAAAGTTCATTTGCGACCAGTATTGTTGTGTAGAAGAACAAAATTGTGAAATAACCGTCAAAACATTGGGAAGACTTTAAAGATGGGGGATGCGCGATCAAAGATCAAAAATGAAGCTTAGAGACATTGAAGACAACTGCAAACAATGCTCGAGAGAATTAATTAAACTAAGAAATTAAATATCAACGTTAAATGAATCAACACAAAAACGATAAGCAACGAAAAGGGGGAGTTATTTAAGAACAATAACAGCTGATGCAAGAGACATCACAATTATAAACCTATTCGATATGTAGGAACCACAAGCTTCATTGATGTGAAGATGAACCTACGAGAAAATTTATATAAAAATTGGGAAGTTATAAATAGTCCATGTCCCAGGAACGATAGAGCTAAGAAAGAGTCTAGAGACATCTTGCAGACAATTGAATCTAAGATCTGGAGGGTTGGGTTGCAAAATTGTGAAATAACAATCAAAAATTGGGAAGACTTTAAATAAGCGATGTCCCAGGAACAATATAGCCAACGATGAAGCTTAGAGACACCTTGACGACAACCGCAAACAACGCTCGAGAGGATTAAAAGAGTGATTATGCTGAGAAAACTCAGAAACTAAATATGAAGATTAAATGAACCAAATAATGGCCAAGGACGACAAATCCAAAACAAGTATTTTGGTTGTGTACAAGAACAAAATTGTCTGTAAAAATAGTCAAAAAATTGGGAATACTTTAAAGGGGGGAAAGATGCACGAGCAAAAAAGATTGATTAAGGGAGTCACTCTAGTAGATATCCCAGGAATAACATATCCAAAGATGAAGCTTTGAGGCACCGTGAAGACAACTGCAAACAATGGCCGAGAGAATTAAAAGAGTGATTGTGTTGTAAAAACTAAGAAACTAAATTTGTAGATAAAATTAACCAAATTATATATGACCAAGGACGACAAATCCAAAGCACAAGAACAAAATTGTGTAAAAACAGCCAAAAAATGGTTAATACTTTAAAGGAACCAAAGATCCACGAGCAAAGACAATATTGATTAAGGCACTCACCCTATTAGATGTCCCAGGAACAATATAGGCAAAGATGAAGCTTAGATATACCTTCAAGGCAACTGCAAACAACACTCGAGAGAATCAAACGATTGAAACTAAATACATTAAATGAACCAAAACAAAACAAACGACAACCAAACAAAAGGGGAACCTAAAATATGCTAAAAAAGGTACCGTGAAGAGAAGGGGGAACAGGTGATACCGGATCGATAGAACCAAAGGTTAAGCATACAAACATCTTGCATGCAAACAAAGCATACAAACAATTGAATCTAAGTTCTGAAAGGATGGTTGGGGAGAGACTTTCTAAACTAAGAAACTAAAAATGATTCCACACAAAAGCTAGGGGCGCCTTAAGGGCATTATAAACTACGTTCCAATGACTATGATGAAAAAAATCGATTAATTAAGGAACTAACATGGACATTAAATGAAACCAAACAAGAAATACGAGAACTAAGGAAAAGGAGACCAAACATCCTAATATGGGAAATAATTGAATGACAAATGCGATGGAGAGAAACGAAGAAGGGTGATATAAAAGACGTAAAAAGTAGAAACCTACACGACCAATAGGAACAACAGTTTCAAAAATTTTGGACATTAAAGGCAAAAAGAGGAAAACCTCGAGCAACAAAGACTACTATAAATAGTTGATTTCCCAGGAATGATATGGCCAAATATAAAGCATAGAGAGACAACTTAATCTAAGATCTAGGAACCACGTTCGCAAGCGTTAAAATACCAGATGTGGTGCTTAAATGAATCCGAACAAAACAAATGTCAACCAAATAAAAGTAAAGCCCAAAAACTTGTTAAATTGGAAATAATTTATTAACATAATGCAATGAAGAGAAGAAGGAAAATCATAAAACAAGAAACAAAAAAAAACAAAATTGTGGAAGACCTAGGAGAAGAGTCTTAAAGAACATTGGGGATGCGAAAAGAGGAAAACACAAGCAAAAAAAAATCGTGGGTGATAGAATTATGGAAAGGATCATAGGTGATGTCTCAGGAATGATATACTGAAAGGTAAATGTTATTATTAGAGGAAACGAGGAAGCAACATTTGGGACAGTTAATGAGTCAACAAAACAAACAACGAAACATATGCAAAGCATGTAAAATAATTTAATAGCAGGGCACAATGAAGGACAGGAGGATATGGAATAAAATGTGTAAAGAATCAAGAACCCGTGCTATCGATAATTCCAGAAGGAAAAAGATGAAAAGTACAAAGAAGAACGTACCATACACGATGTACCAGGAACGAAGTTTGGAAAATGATACCGTCCTTTAAATATTCTTTACATTTATTCAAATATATAAATAAACAATTAAAATAGCATAGACGTTAATTATAACAAATAAATAACCACGATAAAATAAGAAATAAAAATAACTTGAAAACAAAATAGAACAGGAAGAAAAACGAAAATGGTCAAAATCATTATAAAAATAAATAAAAAATAGATTTAAGAAATTAAAATCTTCTTTTAGATTATATCTAAAAAGTAGTGTAAACGACGTCATAGTATATATAACTAATAAAATATTCGTTAAATTTTAAATTAAATTCAATATTGTGCTAATTTTAAATATGTAATATTTTAAAGATAATTAGTTTGTAAAGTATTACGATATAAGAAAGTTCAGTGCGGACCACTGCTCATTTTTTAATTTTAGATGCCGTCATCTGGTCACGTACAGATTCTAATCCCCTTCAGCTCACCGACTATAAACATTTTTGCATGTAAACGTACAGTATTTCCCCAATAAGTCGATAAATATAATAAAATATTAAGACAGCACTTTCCTTACATTAAAAAGTCGTTTGAAGTGCATTCGTAGAAAGCATTTAATTTTCATATGCCATGTAATGCCGGCATGAAACGTTGTTTGTAGATAGAAAAAAAAAATTGATGTGAGCTGGAACGCTGGATGTTTTCAGTTTAAATTGTTATAAAATATTAAACATCGCTTATTTTTTAAGACTATGTCAAGCGAAAAAATGTTATTATCTCTGTCGACATTTCAAAAAAAGATAATTCTGCAATACTGCCAATATTGAATGCGACACCGCCATCTTCTTTATGAACCCCCATGCATCCGATACCTCATCACAATTTTAATAAAATCCGTGCATCGTTTAAATTTTCAATTTATCGAAAATTATTATTCTACTGCGTTATACGACTATCCCATATTTTTATCATTCACGCTCCGCCAGTAATTTTCATTCCAATATAGATTTTCCCGTATTGCACTTTTAAAACAACATGCAGTCGTTCACATATTTGGTTTCACAAGTGGAGTCGGGGGTGCGGCAGAAGTTCAAGACAAATCTCTGACACTTCAATGACAACGAACAACTTTAATTGAATGCCTAGCATTCCACACGTCACATACAATCGATTTTACTTGTATGCATTGACATCGCGTGCTTAAATATATTTCCGATATAACCGCCCGTGTTTTCGATTGTTGATGTATTTGCATTAATTATTAAAAGTATCGAAAATCGATTATGCAGTTTGCTCATTTCATTTTAACGTTTTTTTATACATTAATATTTTACGTCGTTTTACAGACGTTTCTAGACACATGACCCAACTATCTTTTTTGTTCCTTTTAGCTGTAAATCTCTTTGTATCTACTTAACTAGTAGTTCGTTTGTCTTGGACCTTCGTCAATATCCTAGTACACAGATTTTCCCTAAAGTGGTTCTGTCAAATGGACTGAAGTTGTTCAAATCCTTGTCTTAGTTCGGAACTAGATAACATTTGGTCAGGAGGATCGTTAAGAATCCACAATAATTATTTTCCACAAATTTGGACCTATCTGCATTCTTACAAGGAGGATAACTTTATCGATTTAAATAAAATCAGTGGGTTTAGATAGTCGGTTTTTATTTTTTGTTGTTGATTCGGTAATAATTATAATCGATTTTGCAGTCAACTCATGTAAAGTGGTTTTAAATGTTAAATCAATGCAAGTTGTAAAGTATCTACTTATTTAAAACAATTGAACTAATTTAAATTTTGTAATATTTTATATTTACATAGTTTTAATGATATTTAAAAATAGTTGGATGTATTAAAAATATATTGTAATTATTTCAGTTGCCGTATGTATTATCAATAAACTACGATAGCCAAGGTGTAATGTTGCCACCCCAGATGAATATTTCATCAACTGGTGTAATCCCAACATCTGTGCAGACGTTTAGGTTGACAGACCGTAAGAGTTTTCTCATTGGTTCTACAAATAATTCTGTTTCAGGGTGAAACTCGTGTGCACTGGCATACAAAGCGCTGAAGTGCAAGTTCAATTGCAGCTAAACGTCAGCACGCACAATAAATTGCATAACGAAACATCACTCAACTTCCGCAGGAACAAAATATGTCTAAAAGGTTCGTAATTCCTCTCCGCATTTTCATCGACGTTTTCGCGTTTTTGCGCGACAGAACGCAAACCTAGGAACTGCCGAAACTTATGCAGAAACTTCGCAATTATATTTGCCTATAAATTACACAAAATAGCTGTAATATAATCCAACGTTGCAATATTCCACTGAAATATTCAACGGACGGATTTTCCAAGAGCGATCCTTTATTTCGCGTTCCCTCTTTGAATATTTTCCTTTGTTAGCAATAAAATTGTAGTAAACAATAAATATTTTTTTTTTCATTTTTTCATCGCCCTCGCACGACAATTGGACGCGAATTGCAAAACGTATATTTTTTTGTCTTTGTTCGGGAACACTCGAATGAATTAAATAAAGCGAAACCGTTCGTCGTATCCGCTCATGTGAAACAAATATACCCCGAATCTTGTTCGATGTTTCGCCATTTGGGAATTCATATTTTATGAAAATTTCATACCTAAATCAACATTTAATCAGAGTTACATGGAGATTTCGAATTTTAAATAAACATGTTTCACATGCGAATATTGAACTTTGCTAAATGAAAATAAAGCGTGAATGGGAATTAATTATAAAACAAAATTGAATTGGTCGTGGCTGAAAATGTATTGAGCTAATTCGTTATTTGAATTATCGTTTTTATTTTGTAATTGTATAATTGTACACACACACATACTGGTGATTTTGGAGGCTACGGCAACATATTGATGTTGTTTTCTTCTAGGAAGGCTGACGTTACATAAGCAATATGAGGTCGCGCATTATCTTGCTGGAAGGCTGCTCCTGGAAGGTTTTGTAGTAATTCCAGTTGTTAGTTTCTACCACATTTATGCATGCTACTAATTATCCTACATACGTCGGGACACCATTCTCCAAATATAACAGGTTACATTATAAAAGTCACTTCATCTCGTTGATCACTAAATGATGTTAGTAATTTTCTGAGATTCGTCGAGCTTTTGTACTTTTCTGACGCAACTTTGGGTTTATCTCATATTTAAGATATATCGAAATGAAAATTGGGTTTCCATCGAAACGGGGAATGGTATCGAGATAATCGCGAATTGATGGGTTAGGTGTTGCCATCGTATTTGAATGTATTTCGATATTTATTTGTCAATTGGTGTGTTAATTGCTGAATCTTGCATGGGATAACTTTGGGAAAATTAATGAATAATATTATTCACCACAATTCTTGTTGAGTTGTTTGCATTTCTTCTGGTTTCTTGAATCTACATTGAATTTCGGCGATGTTGTCCTTGGTGCGTGTGTGAAGTGCTTTCTTTTCAACTTCGTTGTTTTGTTATTCAGTTCAAGACGGCGAAAAAAAATATTTTTATTTTCTTTAAAAATTACATTTATTTTGCATGAGTTAATTACAATAATTAGATTGAAGTTTAAAAGCGCCGACGGTGAAGTGTCGTCACTCGGCGTTCTTTTTCGAATAGTTCCAGAGTCGGACTTATAACAAGGGGCTAGAAATAGTATGGAGAATAAAGGGGGTAAAGGAGAAAAGTAGGAAAAAGCGGGAAACGGAACAGCAGGATGAATAAAAAACTACTGAAAAGAGCAGAAGGAGGCATGAGGATATGTAAGAAGAAAGTGACGAAGCCGAAAGTAGATGTTAGAGGGAAAGTGAACATGCAAATAAAGATTTTTTTAGAAAAAGCTTGCTCCTGAAGAAACTTTCTGTAATGATTATATCATGAGTTATAACAAGTTATGTTAAAGAATCAAGAGCGTGTAAAGAATCAAGATCAGGATTACGCCATATCTTGACGGAAATTTACCGAAAGCGATGGGAAGATGGGTGATGATTGTAAAGCGTTCACAATAATGCCTGAGTTCCCGTAACACTATCGTGAATGCCACTATTGGCCATGTATATGAGACTTAAAGCAGAAGAATTAAATTTTGATAATAAAAGGTGTTGTAAACAATGGACCCAGCTTTTTCATTTTTGTTGCCGGTGAACTTACATAGTGAGCTAAAACATAGGAATTCGGTGCTTCTGTAGCCCATAAAGAATTAAATACAAAAATTAATTATAAAGCACACGGTTAAGCCACATGAGACAGTGTGACGCCAAGGAGTCTGGCACAGACGGATCCAGGGTCGGCATATATCCGCAAGATGGGTGGTCCGATTCCTCTTAGTAACGGAACGTTTGCTTTTCAATTCCCTTCCTGCTTTATTATGGTTATGATTTCCACGGAAACTTTTTGGACATAAAGGTAATACAGAATGAATGTTAAAAACGATTCAGCATATTTGATCATGTAAATGTTCTTAAAGTACATCGTCGAGGCTTTCGACTACCACTATTGAATAATTGACGTGGTCAATTGTGAGAAATCATTTATAACATAAATGATATACATCATGGATCTCGCTAACAACTTTTGCAAAACTGGGCTACGTCGCCAAATTTTACTGGGACTAAACTAAAAAAATAATAGATTAGGAATTATTGAATTTGGAAAAGAACAAAAAAAAGACAAAAGAGAAAAAATGATACTCGGCAAAGGAGGCATGCAGAAGGCAGGTTGCTGAGTGAATATGGAGTGTGAGGTAGTGGAGATAAGTAGATATAAAGCAAAGTAAGTGGAAGCAGACAGAATATAACTTGCATTAAGATGGGATATGTCAGAGGAGCATTAACGGGAGAGGAAGGAATTTTTGTGAAGATTAGACGCCACAATAGATACTTCTTGTCTTATTTTAAATCGATTACTTGCAATTGGTGCAAAAATATTTTTTACTGAATAGCTCTCGAGCACTGTTAATCATTTCAGTTGCGATTATTAGCAAATGTATGTAATTTCGATTTGGTACAAAATGATTTGGTAAATTACTTCCAATCCACTATTATTTCATATTGAGTTTGTGAAATGTAGTGATAGTATGGGTAATTTTTCAATCCTTAGCAATTAAAAAATAGGCACTGTGGTGCTATTTGTAAAACCGATTTTGCCAGTAGATTTTCGGCGTTTCTCTAATAATTACATGCTAAATACTTGCCGTACGTACCCCAACCTCATAGTACACTGGTAAAAAATCAAATTTGTTTTTGTGTGATATGGATAAAACAGGGCGCATATTATGTACACTAGAAAGGGGAAAATGACCTAGGATTTTCTCTGTCACCTCCAAATTGTTTGCTACCAAGTGTTGTGTGTTATCCTGAAATAATCCAATATGTTCTTAATGTTACACTTACTTCAAAATTTTGCTACCAATGTTTTACGGCGATATTTTGTCCCTGCGGCATCCCTGATTAATATCAGGGAGTAATCAGCTAGCAAATTAGGACTCCATTTGCCTTTGCATCGCTTTTCCATGGTTAGCACAACAACTGGTTCCAAAACTGAATCAATGTAACGTCTGGCGTTTAGTGTGCGTATTGCCCCCCCCATACCATAACCCCAGGAGTTAAAATCCTGACTCCTAGCTCGCCTAATTATCGAACGTCCTTCAAAGTGCCATAAGCAAAATCTTGATTCGTCGCTGAAGAAGATCTCATTCCATTCAGGAACCCAATATTATCTGTCCTGGTACCAGTGAAGTCTGATGGCTTTATGTTCTCTTGTTAGAGGAATACGCAAATAATTTTATTTGGGCGATAAATCGTGCTCATGGATACCATATGGCCAATTGCTCTTATCCAATTTATTCCAACGGCTCGTGATGCTTCTTCCGGGTCTCTAACTGCATTTCGCCAATAAGCGCCGATCTTCTCGCTCTCGATGAAGAGTGACCTCATCGACGAACTTCTTCCTACCAGCCTCTACAAGTCTATGCGACCGATTGACAAGTCTGACTAGCTCACGGAAGGTTAAACCAGCATGCATCCCGACAATTGGTCCTCGTTCAAACGGCGTAATTTGATGAAAATTTGTCTGTCTTCGAACTCGTGACATCCTAACAGTTACAACAAGCAAGAAGAAACTCCTAACAAATGCGACAAATCAACGAAACTATGGTCAAACTAAAGGCAGATGCAACTGTTGCTAAGGAAATAATTTCTGTCAGAAGTGACAGCTTGGCTTCAAAACTTAATCATTTGTTTTTCTACGTGCACTAGATATTTTCACCATTCTACGTTCAGTGATTCGCGGTGGTCTATTTTATTTGAGAGGCGTGTACATACAGCAATAACAACGACAAAATAAATATATACAGGTATAAACGAAATAGATACCTTAAAAATAATTGGCAATAGACATAATTGCACCAAAACTTCTAAATAAAATATTGTTGCAAAATAAACATGCTAAAGCGAAACATTGTGGCCATAACTTTACCAGCGGATGGTAAAACACGAAATTTGCGTGGTGGCGGAGAACCTCGGCGATGCCACTCCATACTTTGTTGCTTCGAATCAGGGTCGAAGTGGTGAACCCACGTTTCATCAACAGTGATGAATCGAGAAAGAAATTCATCCGGATCTTCTTTAAACTTTGCCAAACTGGCTTCAGAATGCAATACTCTAGAACGTTTCTGATCAGGTGTCAACATTCGTTGGGACCCAACGTGCAGACAACTGTTTTAGCCCCAAAATATTTGTTAAAATATTTTTTATAGTACCATAAGAAAAATTCGTAATTTCAGCTATCCGGGGAATGGTCAGTCGTCTATCTGTCATTACCATATCGTGTATATGATAAACATTTTCTTGGGTAGTGACAGTCACTGGTCGTCCAGCACTCTTCGCATGTTCACATGTTTGTCTTCCCAGTTTAAATTCTGGAGACATAGTTTTCACCACTTGGTAAGAAACAGCAACCTCACCTAATACACCTACGATATCTTCATGAATTTCTTTTGGCGATAACCCTTTCTTTTGCAAGTATTTTATAACTGCACGAACCTCTGATTTTTCTATTTCTCTAAACTTGTCTAGTTAAATTCTAAATTATTTGAACAGCTAACAAGTGACAAAACGGCAATTGAACCAACGTAATAACAAATGAATAATATTTTAATGTGTCAAATTAATTCAATGTCACTATGTCAGGGGCGCTAAATAATGATCTCCCCTCATAAGAAAGTTCAGTGCGGTCCACTACAGATTTTTTCTTATACATAAAAAATATCAAAATAATTAAATTGATAAAACTAAATGACCGAAAGCGAGACAATTGGTTGACATCAAATCAGAAACAACTTCATTCACAACCGAAAAAATACAATAATTGAATTAAATGAAATGGCCGGGAAAAAGATATATAAATATATAATATAAATATTTAAATAATGTAACGAGGATTTGGTTGAAGAGTGGAGTAAAAAAGATAATATTTTTTTTTAAAAATTAAACAAGTAATATAATTAGAAGAAAATAAATTAGATGGAAAAGAAAATAAGTGAACCTGAAATATAAATGAAACAAATTAAAGAATTGGAGAAATCAAAACGAAGTGAAGAATGGGAAGAAATTGACAAAATAAATGAAGAGACTATATAAAAAGGATCGAGTGTGAAACAAATAAAGCAAACCAACGAATTCAATGAATTGAATTTGGTCGTACGAATCCATTGAACAATTTACATAACACACAATGAAAAGTAATGAAGGATGTAACTTGTGAACGAAATTTAAACGTAAAGAAGACAGCAGGCATAATATTTGAAAAGGAACGCAATGTAATAAAAAGAGCAATGAAAGAAAATAGTTTATAGATCTTGCAAATGAAATGAATACATTTATGACTTATGACTGAATAGACAAAATGCAATAATAAACACAAACACAGACACAATAAGCCTAACGAAAAAGAAGGACGAACAATTTAGCCAACAAATCAAAAAGAATTAAAGGAATTAAAAAAATGCAAATCAAATGAGCAGAAAAAAGGAAACGTGGATCAACATTGAAAACGACAAAAGAATGACAAGGACATTAATATTAAAACGAATAGTGAAACCTACGAGGGGAGATCATTATTTAGCATCCCTGGCACAGTAGGCCTTGAGTGACAAACAAGTGAACATGTGAAAGGTGCTGGACGACCAGTGACGGTCACTAGCCAATAAAATGTTAATCGTATACACGATATGGTAATGACAGATAGACGACTGACCATTACGATTTTTTCTTATGGTATTATAGAAAATATTTTAACAAATGTTTTTAGGCTAAATAAGTTGTCTGCACGTTGGGTCCCACGAATGTTGACGCCTGATAATAAACGTCCTAGTGTATTGGATTCTGAAGCCAGTTTGGCAAAGTTTAAAGAAGATTCGGATGATTTTTTTCTCGATTCGTCACTGTTGATGAAACGGGAGTTCACCACTTCGATTCTGAGTCGTAGCAACAAAGTATGGAGTGGCATCGCCGAAGTTCTCCGCCACCCCGCCCCCTTCTATATCAGGGACCGTAAATACTGATCTCCCCTCGTAACAAGGCAATAATAACGTATGCATTAAAATACAAGTAAATGCAATATACGTAATAAAATATAATAGAAATGAAAGGTGGAACTAACTTTTCATTCTTATATGGGCTTATCCTCGTATAGTTTTATCGAATTTTGATGCTATTAGCACTAGCGGAAATTGACAACACACTGCCCGAATTAAAATTTTTCTTTGATCTTTTTTCGTTTTTGATTTTTTTTCTTACATTCATTAATGTTAAGTGTACGTCTATTTTTTAGGAATTGGTCCACCTTTAGATTCTATTCGATTAGATCCGGATTCATTAGCTAATTCGACTAATTCATTATATGTCGGCGTGGTTTGTGCTGTTGCTATGATTACTGTAATCGTGGTCACGACATCGGCCGTATGCATCAGAACTAAGAAAATGCGACCCCAGGAGCCACAGTAAGTAATCTAAATTATTAGATAAATTTCCTCTTGGGGAATCGCCAACCTCGACGGCTTGCTGCTATTTATATGGATAGACCTTTGTTAATTCAAATCGTTCAGGCATATAAATTACAAAATTACAGCAAATTACTTAATAAAAATATATATACGCCAATACATACACAGATGGATTTATGTTTACTTATTAATTGTAATTACAAATATTTTTTAAATGTTTACGAAGTGATTTACTAGATTTTTGTACAATTTAATCATACATTTTTCGATATTTTCGTGCCTCAACAAATAATATTAAACTCCATTTATTTTTGTTTATTTTTGTGATTATTGATCTTTAATGACTTACAGTTACATGAGTGCGATGTATGACAGCAATCAACATGTGTTTGTTCGTTTGGGTTCTACAATTGGACGCACGCCAAGTGCTGGAAGTGGTAGTTATGCAACGATTGCCAGCATACATAAAAGTCCACCATCGCCATCACCCTATGCAACCAGTGATGCTCTTCGAGTGTCGTATTATGCTTCGTCTCAAGTTATTCTCTTGTCACAGGTTGGTACACAATTTGTTCCATTTTTAATTTAATTTATCTTCGTTGCATCTTTACGTCTTCTCAATTATAGATGGGAATTCGTTTACTTCAAAGGTTTCCGTTTCTTTCATTTCCTTTTTTTTATTTATTTGTTTTCTTTTGTACTACAGACCGTAAATAAATGTATGTATTTTATTTAAGATTTTATTTCGCGAATTTGCGATATTTTGCAATTTTAAATGTATTTGAAAAAAATTGCAGCTTCATTAGTAAATATTCATTAACATGATTTTATAAAAGGAGTCCTTTTACAAACGCCATACACAGAAATTTTGGTTCCACATTTTGAAATTCGAATATTAAATTCTATTTAATTACGAATGGATAAACCACTTTTGTGGAATTAAAGTCGCAATAGACTAATTTCGTTAATATGTTATGTTTTATATTGATCCTATTATTCACGTTTTGTCGGTAGCTGAAATATTCGAAGCGTATAAGTCGTTTGTTTTTTGTCGTATAATCCATTTTATTAAGGTTTATTAATACGGCTCGCCCCTAAAGCTTCAAATTGATTCGGCACTTTGATTGAGCTAACGTAGATTAAGGGGGCTAAAATACGCCTTGGGTTATGCGAAAAAGAGATAAGCTCCAGAGCGCGGGGACAACTAGATGAGAAACAACGTTTGCTGGGAGTCGATGTCTAAAGTAAATAGTGTTGAGTCCATCTCATGGGATTAAAACGGCTTACTCGTGCCCCAAAGCACAATCAATTTGCTATTACCAAAGGACGAAGCATCGGCTCTTGTGACACTAGCAGTACTTTTACGAGTGTCAATACGAATTAATTTTTGGATTATCGCGTGGCGATATCTATCATTCAATACGTAAATACCATGTTTATAATTAAGTACGTTCGCTTATAGATGCCGCTGCAAGATCCCTATTTATGTGATCCTGCCGATCGCTTGCGTACTTTATCGGTACCACGTGCACTTATAAGCTTGGATGAGTTATCACAAGAGGGAACTTTCGGTCAAATATTTCGCGGCAAGTTTGGGACACGAGACTTCGTGCTGGTGAAAACTTTGACCGGTAAGACGTTCCCACAAAAACTACATTAGATTATAAGCATGCAAATCCAACTTTACGACCCTCGTAAATTTTTTGTTGTAGATGCGGCTTCGAAATTACAAATATCTTTATTCCTAACTGAAGGAACCATGATGTTCGGCATGATGCACAAAAACGTTTTACCGATAATTGCTGCTAATATCGAGAATACCAGGAAACCCTTCTTGGTTTATCCTTACGCTACTAAGGGAAATCTCAAAAGGTACATTTTCATATCAATGGATTAAAATAAGTGGTCTAAATTTGTAACCGTTCGTAGAAATTTCAGCAAAAACCTTTTTTTGCAGTTTTATTGCTAGGATATTTAAATGTTACTTTTATTGCTTATTGAAGGCCACGAAGTCAGCTTTGAAAATAAAATGGGCAATAAAGTAATTTTATGACTTAACCCTTTCAGGTTTTTAATAAAATGCCGTCAAAGAGAAGATGAACAATACACACTGTCTACACAAAATTTGGTCGAAATTGCTATACAAATAATCTTGGGTATTATGTACCTTCATTCGCAATGCATCTGTTATAAGGACCTAGCGACCAGGAATGCTGTGTAAGTTTCTGGATTTTCTCAAAACAAAATATTTTTAATAAATTTATCGCAAGTTTGCATAATAATTTGCACCCTAGATATACAAACAAGAAATTGAATACAATCAAAAGTATTGTTATGTTAACAAATATAAGATAAGTTATATATGTATTTAAATATTGCAAATCGAGATAAAATTTTTTCCCTTCGTTTCTTGCATAAAATGCAAATAATATTCTTACGTAAGTTTAAATGCACTGGGGAAAATATATAACTTGAATGATTTAAAATAAATTAGCGATTAATATTCTTCCTTTTTTAACAGAGTTGATGACAATTTACATATTAAAATAACAGACAGTGCACTATCCAGAGATTTATTCCCTGATGATTATTGTTGTTTATACGATAACGAAAATAGACCAGTAAAATGGCTGGCGATCGAAAGCTTGCAGCATAAGAAGTTTTCTGGGGCATCGGATGTGGTACGTTAATTGTTTAATATTTTAATTTTTAACAACGCATTTATTTCAAGTGGTCATTTGGCGTTCTCCTTTGGGAATTGGCAACTTTGGCACAACAACCATACGCAGACGTCGACTTTTTCGAAATGACATCTTATTTAGAAAACGGCTACAGATTACAACAACCGATTATTTGTCCAGACGAACTGTAAGTATCGTTGTTTAATTTTTGGCCGAAGAAAAATTACTTCAATTTTTAGATTTGCGGTGATGAACTGTTGTTGGTTGCAAAATCCTTTGGAAAGACCAACGTTTGCTCAACTACTTGCTTATCTTCAAGAATTTCACGTAGCGTTAGGGAAATATATTTAAAAAAATGCGAGTTCGTTTCTTCTGCTCGAAAAAACACCAATGCATAATTTGATGGGTCCAAAGTCATTTATTTAATTTGTGGGAAATTAGCCAAAATACGTCAATTAAGTATTTTTTATCGCAGTCTTCATTTATTACTTGTTTAAGAGGAGCAACGAACTTGATAAAATAATATAAAAATATTTTGTATTTTTATACGATAAAAAATCAAAACAATATTTTATTTGAAAAATGTTGAAAAATAGATGATATAGACTTATATATAGAGTAAAAGCTTTAAATATTGTTAATTTTATGAATCGGATAATACAGGGTTTTTGTTTAAACGACGGTTC
Organism: Geotrupes spiniger; assembly: GCA_959613385.1. Taxonomy (NCBI): domain Eukaryota; kingdom Metazoa; phylum Arthropoda; class Insecta; order Coleoptera; family Geotrupidae; genus Geotrupes; species Geotrupes spiniger. The sequence continues at coordinate 6,941,458 of OY390741.1, forward strand.
TTTATAAACAAAAATTACAACAAATGCATAGAATCAAAATCGTTAAATCAAAAGTTTTTGTACAAGTCCAACAGAAATAAGAAACGTACAAACTTTGATTTAATATTTTATAATGACCTGCACTGATGGGAGAATTTTATTTAATTATAACAAATAAATCAAATTAAATCAAAAATATAATAATTAATTATTTAAAGTACTTTCAAGTTAAAGCGGGCGGTACATACATAAATGGGTCCAAAATAAAATTCATATAAATTTTATAAATTTGGTGCATGAAAATTAAGGAGGAAATATTTCCATAGTAATTAGTGTATTTTGTCGCAATTCTAACAAAGCATATTGGGGGTATTTATATCAATAATAATTTGCAAAAATATTTTTTGTGAATAAATTCAAATTGCTAAAATATTCTAATTAAGAGGACGGTGTAAAACTTTTAAATTAATAAAAAAAATTGTGTTAATATAAAAAATATAATAATATAAATATTTTCGACAAATCCTAACGAGCCCTTCTTCTAGCCCTTTATTTTTATTAAGTCGATTCATTCACCTAAATATTAATATATCAAGTAGTTAAAAACGATTTTAAATATTTCTAATCAAAGAGCACGTAACTTAACCCTCTAAAACAGTTTGTTTGCGACCAGTCACCGGGGGACGGAGATCAATAATGATAAATAATCTCATCATACATAGATGGCAAATAAAAATAAATAAAATAAATGTTCACGTTTTAGAAAAACGTGAAGGTGCCATTTACAAATCGTGAATTACCACAACAGAAAAACATTTAGACTAAATACATAACGTATTAGTTACATAAATTAGTATTAATAAAGATTTTTTTTTAATTCTAGAAAGAAATTTTTATGATTTACAAACATAATTAGTTGGGAAATAATTAAATTACTTAGCAGGAGTCTGCCTATAAACATATAATATTTTAAATAAATATGTAGTAAAGTCGTTTTAAAACGGCTATGATTTGTTAAAAACAAGATTATAATTTAATTTAATTTATGCATTTGAAAATCAGCTTACCCTCAACATTTAAATATTCATGAAAATAACGTTGATAATAATAATAATAACATAAAAATATCAAAATAATCAGGTGCAGTATATTACCAATATTTCTTGCCCATTTATTTTTCTTCCTTATCTGACGTTAAAGCCAATAACACATTTTACGCACATCTTTTTTTATTTATTTAATAAAATTATATTCGAGGTAAAGGGTTCGCCTGAACTAATGCACATTATTGTACTTAAATTAATAATATAATGTTATTTTTTTACATTACATGTACATTACATCTAGTCGACGTAAAGGACGGATAATTCAAAATTAACAAACTATTCATTATATTATAAAAATCGTCAGTTGTTTTAAGTGCTAAAGAGTTTGGGGAAGGGACATACGGAGCTCTTCAATATTTTTAAATTAGTTGATGATTTTAAAAACTACAATATATGGAAAGTCATTCTACCGAGTAATAGCATTTTCTATAAAATTTATTGGTCTGTAGTAGTAGTAATACATAACATAACTCAACCCAAGACAACACAACACAACCTAAACCAAACCAAAGCAAACCAAACCAAACCAAAGCAAACCAAACCAAACCAAACCAAACTAAACCAAACCAAATCAACCAAACCCAATCCAACCCAATATAACCTAATCCAACCCAATCCAACTCTAGCCACCTTTTTCAAGGTCACACCATAAAATTTATTGGTCTGTAGTAGTAGTACATAGCACAACCAAACCAAACCAAACTCAACTCAATCAAACTTTTCAAGGCCACACCATTAGAAAATTGTTTTTCAATTGTTGATGTGTTACAGCCAAAGCTGATGTAGTTTTTATTGATATGGCACAGATTTGCTTTCTGTCTTTAAAAGCCTGATCCTTTTCTCTTTGTAAACATAAACAATTTTACACAAAGACTCTTAAATTAAATAATTTCAAGGTCAGTCTGCTCAATCCAATAGAGAACATTACTAAAGGAACTTAAATTCTAACCTGACCATTTTATTTATGTTTCATGTTCACGTAAGCGTGTTTTTTTATGTTACCTCGTTGGCAATTCCCAAATCGTTGGTTCTCCATTTTACACGCTTCTCCCCTTCGTTAAATTTTCTACCTGTGGTTTATTTGTTCGTTACTTTACCTACCACCTCCCATAGAATACATTGGAACGATGTATTTAATTTGAAAAAAAAAAATATCCGTGGACAGAATTATGTAAAAATGTATTTATGTATATTTGAGTAGCGTCATCATTTTTTTAAACGTTTTTTTTTTTGGGGGGATACGGAGATAACATTATACAAAGTCTCTTAAATTAAATAATATCAATTCCAATTTAAATCAAGCTGCTTTACGCTTACGGCTTAACAAACTTAAATTCTAACCTGACCATTTTCATTGTATTTTGTGTTCCCCGTTGGCGTTGCTTGCATTGTTTATCTGTTGTTTCCTCGGATTTATACACGACTTCCATTGCAATTCTTTATGTGTTGTTTTGAGGTTTTAGACGTCCTCATAAATTTTAGCGAATGTATTAAGGTGGTGACAACTGTTTCACCGTCTATGTGCTCATCAGACCACAACACATACATTCGCTGAAGTTGCATCAAGTCATGCAAACGTGAGTAACGATGAGTTTGTTGTGTGAATATTACTGCTATCAAGACGTGAATACCAACACAGTTTTACTGCTACATATTTGCAGAGGTCTTTTCGACCAACATTATAAAATGTCCATGTCTGTATTTCTAACGCCAGGGGAACCATTTGGAAACATTTCACTAAAAAAATTGCACATGTCAAAGTAGTTTCTCGGAAATTAACTCGATGTTGAAATTAAACTCTGTGAAAAGAATTAAAAGACTGATTGGGCGCTCCTCCCATCGTCTCACATTATGCACCCATTCGAAGATTCCGACCATTTTGATTGGCCTTCAAATCACCATAAATTTGCTGATGTTGAATAAATGTCTTCTTGACGTCGTTGAATACAAGTCAAGTGTGTACACTACAATTTTTTCTTAATTCCGTCATACAATAGAAACATATAAATCGTTTTGATTTATATCTCCGCTTGATTTTTTATTATTTAATAACATCAGTATAACATATATATTTACAAAGAGGAAAAATAAAGCGTTTAAAAAATCAAGGACTGCTATGGTTTCCTTTTAAAAAACACAAGTATATGCGATATCCCAATATCGACCATAACTTAAAATATGACTAAGATACTGAAACTACATTTTCGGAAATATTTTTTTTTTATAAATCGCACAATTTCATTGAAATAAACGTTGTGTAGTTTTCATAACATATACCAAGTTTCTCCCAAGTGAGCATTGAAATGGTGCAGCGAGTAAATTTAGTTAAATTAATTAGATTAATAAATATTTTGTTTTAATACGATTATTATTCAATATTATTACTTATATAGGCTAAATGTTGCGACTAGAATTTTTTTTTACCCAAATGCCACGTAATTTGCAAAACGAAATAATTTCTGTATGTTGATTGTCAATTATGTGTCATGTGTAATTTTTGTATGACGATGTTTGCTGTTTCCATTGTTTCATGGGTGTGAAATCAAATAACAATTTATTATTTAATTGCAACGATAAATCGTTATTTGACAAAGCGTTAAAAATTAATGTCTTAATCGTGTTAAAAATGTCAGAGAAAACATTGACATCTTTTTGTGACGATAATCACGATATATAATTGAAATAAATGTGGTAAAACCTAGATGTTCCTTTATATTTAATTAAAATCGGGAATTTATATACATAAATGTCTATATTTATAGAATTTTTTCTACTTAATAAACAAATATATGTATTTGCATAATAAATGTACAAAACGTAATAAATATATGTATTTAAATATTGTTTTTGTGCGTGACGATCCAAATCTGGTAAAATTTCATTCGATCGTATTTCACGATTTGTCAAAAGAAAGGTATAAGGGACCACCCCTAAATAAGATCCCTCATAAGTTAAGTTGGTAAAAGTAAGTTTCAGTTTCTTGAGTGTGGTCTACAGAACATGTTTTAGAAAATGCAGTGGTCACTAATTTTGAAAGTGTTATGTTAGTTGTTATTACGAACAGAACCAGCATTGCCAATAATATCGCCTGCAAAAAATTATAATTCAATCGTTATAAAAGACGTCTTTATTAGGTTTGAATTGTATTTGAGTTACTAGTGGGTGCTAATAAGTGTATATGTGATTACATAACTCGAAATTATACGTAAGTATTACCACCATGAATACTAATATTCATAATATTTATCGATTTGTACATTTAATGATTAATATTCAACACGTACTTGCCGTAAAATGAAAAGCAATTTTCTAGTAGTCCAATAAGAAAATTTGTATCGCAAAAAACTTACTTTCAGGATGTAAAAATGTTATGCTTTTGCGAAGGTCATACTTTTATATTCGTTTATTGTATAAAAGTTACTTTTATTGATTGCTAGAATCGCCTTTCATTTTTTTATATTTACATTCTTCGCAATTAATAAATGTAGTTAATTCTACAATTGTTACGATTTTCTAAGAAATTATATCCGATGTAACCACAATACCTAAACAATCAAATTCTAAAAATAAAAAAAAAATGCGGAATAATAATACTCGCAAAAACTACCAATCACAAATCAAGTTAAATAAATTAATAAAAGTTTGCACAATTATAAGAATTTTGTGAATAAAACAAAGACGACTTAAATTCAGATAATAAAAGAATGTGTTATTCATATCTGTTTAGAAATGTATATTAAGTGTATTTACATTGTAGTACGACACCAAAAGTTTAACCTTGATTGTTATTAGGCAAGAGTTACAACAAAACATTTCTAATATGATTACGTAATCATTATATGTATTACCATTGCCATTGCTTCTTATAGAAAGGTAAAACTAGAAAGTTAAAATTTTTAAATGAAATTATATCTACACCAAAAATTTTTATTTTATTTATATTGTTTGATTTGTGCCAATGATGCGACCTAATAAAATAGTTTTTAAATTTAATTTATTCTAAGTTTGTGCGTTTAATTGGTTTGATTAGTCCCAATTCATCTGAATTCGGTTGCACTGTAAATGTAAAAATTGTCATGTAACTTCATCGTAGCTGACCTTGGAAGTCATTGCAGCTCGCATCTCATTCTTGTTCGTTGGTGGTATCGCAAATCATATATTAATGTGATCCCATATAAGACAACATAAGTGCGACAAAGTTCACAGTTCCTTAACGACTATGACAATTTGTATTATTAGTTGCATTTATTTAAATACGTCTAATATTGGTCCCTGACTGACGAAAAATACAGGTGGCTCTAATCAATTATTTTGCATTTTATTATTACTTGAATTATTTTTGTTGTTTTTCTAATTTATAATAATGATTTCGTATTTCCTGTTTTATGCAAAATATATTCTTCTAATTTATTTTTGTAGTTTGTTTTTATTTACTTGTAATTTCTCATGTCATATTTTTTGTTTGTCGTTTTTTATTTTCTAAGTATAGGAATCATGAAAATTTTCGAACTCGAGATTTTAACGGATATACACGTTTTGAGATCCCTTGTATCTATTCTGACTATTTACGGAATGAAATTGAAAGCAATATCTCAGTCGGAAGTGATGGTTTATTCTTATCACCTTTTTCTGTATTTCGAAAACGGTACGAGTTGTCGAAAAAAATATTCTTATGGAAGTTGTAGATACTGAAGTTTTAAACAACTCTCATTTGAAAAGTTTTTTCGAAAAATGTATTATAAGTATAAGAAAGTTAAGTGCGGACGACTGCAGATTTTTTGGATAAGAAATCAACAGTTAGAATTCTATGCTCCGTTCGGACACCCCATTTAGCGATTGTGCAAATTTCTGCAGCTATAGACTATAAAAGGGTAAATTTGACAAAAGTGTTTGTTGCTAATATAACAAAACTCCTATTACATTAAAAATTACTAAAACAACGCTTTGGGGATACATCGGTGCTCATAAGATTTGTATTCAGAGTTGCAGAGTTTGAAGATCAACGATGGAGAGATGGCAGAAAATATTAAGAGAAGCGTCATTTGGAAACTGTAGCAAAGAGGAACCAAGATGTAGGTAGAGTAAAAGAATCACGTCAACAACATCAAATGTTAGAAAACATTGCAAATACAAGAACCAAGCTAATGGAGGCAGTTTACAAACCAACGTCATCGTTTACAACATTGGAAAACATATTTATTGCTATTACCATGTGCTTTTTGTAATGTTTTGCAACATATTCGAGAACGTCAGCTACGTTTCAAATGCTTGAAAGAAGAACATACATCGAAAATGTGTCACAAGATGAATCAAGGTTTCAACTGCAAGAAACATCACAACAAGACGGCAGCAGGAATGTCATCAGAGTGCCGTCAGAAGGACGAAAATTGCACTGAAGCTGTGGTGGCAACAAACACAGTCTCACAAAACTCAAGCAACACTGATCAACCTACTGATCAATCTCAAACTGCTTACTTCCAATGTGTAAAATAATTTGGGTGGCAAATCCACAAGAGCAAATCCGCAAGGCTAACGCCACAGCTTTTTTTTCATTCTTGATGCTGGCGCTCATTTATAACGGTGGAGTTAGCAGAGCAACCCAGACTCATCAGTACGCCCTAAAGATTACAATATCAACATTTACACAGCCGAAAATCTCTTTGAGGGAAGTAAAAGTGAATCTTGTACTAAAGTATGGCTTCCAAAACACTATCACAGGAAGCACTATGAAGCATTTGTCAGAAGAGCTACTGTTAGTTCATATACGCGATAAAGAAGCTCAGTAACTGAAAGAGGAAAATCCAGATGTTATTACGTCATGATCGTTTGTAAGATCGTTTTCAGCTCATTCGTTCAGCGGTAGGATGGATGGCAGCAGGAAAAGAAGCAATAAATATCATTAAGCCGAAGAAAGGATTAGCTCAAACTGCGATCATACATAGTACAAAACAAGACATCTGATGTTGATCCGTACAAACTGCTGAGGAAGAAAAGGCAATCGAACAGTTTGAAAGAAGCATTGATTTAAAATCTAAACATTTTTTTAATTTTTTTTAAGTCTGCGAACTGAGCCTAGAAAAATGCCTTGTCCAAATTGCGCCAATCGAATCATCATGTAGTCCTTTAAAACACTTCAATAAATTTGCCCCTATTTGAATGAAAGAAAGATGTTACTTTGTAAGCTGGCCCTGGAAAAAGCAAAATCCAAATATTCAACCCAATTACTCAATGTGTGTAGTAAGTCTCAAATCTACGCTTAGTAGATTGCGTCCAAATGCGAGTAGTTCGAGCAGTATGGGGCCAGACACTCGAAAAGCAATTGGAAAGCGCACAATTGAAATGTAATTTCATGTAAAATCGTTAAATAAGCTCCTTGAAGGACTGCCAATTCTACTGGAGTTATGCAGGATCTTAAATCGATTTCGACAGTCCCATACCATTATGTCGAGAAAACGTTCCATCGAATCGGGCTGCATCAACAAGACAGGTTCTAAATTCATCTGTCTCAAGAATACAAATGGGTCAGTCGGTATCTTCAACATGCAGCCATCGATTCGCACGAGGGCCCTTAAGGATAATATACAGTCCATTCCTGTTAATGGCAATACTGAATAAACATTTAAAGCGGGAGGAACAACTTGTATGTGGACAATCCGATGTTGACAGCAAATTTGAGCTATAAAACTTTAAACTTAAGATTTCTATATAACTGGAAAGAAAACGTCCTATTTTGAAAGGAATACCTCAACCGGAAATGATGGTTTACTCTTATCACCTTTTTCCGTATCTCGAAAACGGTTCGAGTTATGGAATCATTCTTATGAAAGTAGATATTGAAATTCTAACCAACTTTCATTTGAATATTTTTTTCGAAAAATGTATAAGAAAGTTCAGTGCGGACCACTGCAGATTTATTATTATTATATTTTGTCTTTTCTTTTTACTTTCTTATACTTTATGTATAACGAAGTATAGTAGTCATGAAAAATTTCGAACTCGAGATTTTAACAGAAATATACATTTTGACCTTCCTTATTCTGAATGATGTCAGTATGTCTGTCTGTTTATGTCTGTCTGTACGCGCTATAGCGTCCAAACTATTGAAGTTAAGATTATTAAACTGTAGACTTAAGATTCTCATACAACGAGGAATAAAACGTCCCATTTTGAAGCAAACATCTCTACCGGAAATGGTTTACTCTTATCACCGTTTTCCATATCTCGAAAACGGTACTAGTTTTCGAAAAACTTGTCCTTATAAAAGTTAAAGATATTGAAATTTTAAACAACTTTTGTTTGAACAATTTTTTCGGAAAATGACCTATTAGTAAATATAAGAAAGTTGTGTTTTCTATGCCTTTGAATACGTGTAATCTTTTGTAGCAACAGGTCTATTTTTTGTTAGGAGGTAGAATTGGGGTGGGAGTGGAATTCTTGGGTAGGTGTTAATCGATTATTTGAAAAATCGACGTAATAAACAATACTTCATTAATTCTGCTTTTCTTTATTACTTCTAGATTATTTGTAATATTTTTAATATTTTTTACTTGATATATAGTTTATTTTGTTTTATATACGAGGGGAGATCATTATTTACCGTCCCTGGCATATTTGGCGTTGAGTGACGTTAAATCAATTAAAGTATTAATCATTTGTTGTTACGTTGGTTCAATTGTAGTTTTGTCACTTGTTACCTGTTCAAATAATTTTGAATTTAAGTAGTCAAGTTTAGAGAAATCCTAAAAATGTATCTTATTGACTCTCAAAAAGTCGTTAAAGACTGCTAAAGGCCATCGCCAGTGTCAAAACGCCGCCTGCCAAAGTTTTTCTTTTGTAATCTGAAGAATAAAAGTCAGATGCATGTACCGATTTATTCTAGTCTCTTTTTCTATTTATTCAATAAGAAGAATGCCTCTTTTTGAAAGGGGATACCCATTATGAACCCACAACTGGATTCTGTTTTTATCTCTGGGTCCTTTTGATGCACCCAACCCACTACTTGGATTCTGTTTTTGTCTCAGCGTCCCAATGGTGGTCTCGTTCCACGTCACAATATGTGCCAAAATCTCGTTGGTATCTAAATGACTTTCCGAAAGTTCAAACCAGTGCAACTTTGTTCAGATGTTAACAATCGTGTAGCATACCTGATTGACACATTACTCATGTTCTATTGAAATTGTTGTGCAAAATGGTTATTAGTCATTTGGACCAAACACCATGCTAATGCTAGAGACGATCTTCGAATGCCATAGCTTCAATTTTCAATCATTTGTTAAGTTTTTGTTCTACGTCTAGGATCGTCTTCAATGGATTCACGTGCCCGTCGAAACTGTTTCGACCTAAATTGTATTGTGTAATGTGATGGTGTAACATCTCCATCTCACGAATTGTTTTCGCCTGATGGCCCTTTTTGTGAAAAATTGTACGACACTGCGCTACTCTAATTTTACGTTAATAAATTACTTCAATTAACACAAATATTAAAAGTAAGGTCCCGACGAGGCCAATAATACATCCAACATATATGTCACAGACCAAACGTTCATCTCGAGACAAATTCTAAAATAATACTTATTGACCCAATTATCTTAGAGAAGAGGACACAAAACTGCGGTGATAGTCAAATAGATGAATGCCAAAATAGTGCAGGGACACTATTAACAACAAAAACGATGACCTTTTGGTTCCACCGGCACATTGTATGCATTTGTTACATTTTGCTATGACACAGCTGTTTCACCTGTGGCCAAGCCGTTTATTACCACCGAGGCCAAATTCTTTTACTGCATCGGGAGTTTTCGACCACGTAATTTCTATCTATGTGCATTTGATTTTTTTTTTCATGGATAGGGATAGATTTCCTTTATACATTTTAGTAACTATATCTAATTCTCTTCAATTTTGTATATATTTAATTAATTTAAGACAATTTGGTGGTAAAGCATGGCCTGTTTCAAAAATATGTTGAGCTACGCTTGATTTTTCTGGTCTGTCGAGTCTAAAATATGCTTTATATTTTGGATGAATTACGATTTAAAAAAATCAAGATTGTAAAAGTACAGTTACTACGACATCTCAAACATAAACAAATAAATAAATTGAAAAGACCCTATAATGTCAGATTGTGGAAACAATTTCATTTTAAAAAGTTGCACATTAATGTCTATAAATGCAATAAAAGCGAATAACTGTGTGTGAAAGCAGTTTACAGGATCCTGCAAGGAAAGGGTTTACTCAGAATTGAGATATTTCTATACCCAGGTACCGCAAATCCTTAAAGATTTTTCCTTTAATATCAAAAGGCAAGACGGGGCAGACTACAAAAAACGGAGAAATAGAACAGAATCGCCAAACTGCTAAAGGAAAAAAATCAAGGAATTTGGAACAAATTTCGATCCATTTAAAGAAGTGCATGAGATGTAAAACGAAGACAACTGCAAGTCTTTGACTAGAAAAGAAAAAGTATTTCTTCAATTTTAAGATAAGGTGAACAGAACCAAATTTTAGTTTTATGCGATGAAGATACTACCGAAGAGTTGCAAGAAAAGTTTTACGACATAGTGACATTGGAACTGGCTTGACGGGGTGGTGAAGGGTGTCTGATAATTTTGGAATAGAAAGATAATCTTGGCGAAAATACATGACGAATTGTTGCCAACCGAATATTTCGTAAATCCAGCCAAAGAGAAGAAAGCCGCTGACACAAACGAAATGGTTGGTTGAAAATAAAATCAATCGATGTCCAATTAGATACTTTTTATACAATCATGTAATATTTGTGACAGAAAATAACTTTTCAGATTGTCATATAAACCTGTCCACGTTGCTACAAATCGGTGCGGCGTGGAAACAACTCATACACGATACAAATCGCCCTTTAAAAAATATCAATAATTTTAACTTTGACCTTAAAAAGTTAAGTGGGGGTTCGAGCTTACAAAAAAAAAAAAAATGTCCCAACACATAAGCCCATTTTTTAATAAATTATTATAAAACCCATACATTAATTTAATTTAATAATTATGTTTATTTATATTTCTTAAAAACTTAATTTAAATGATTCAGAGCGTGAATATTTACCTTTTTTCGTTCAATTTTTGAATAGTGCAAAAATAGATGGTGAGAAATAGATTTTTTATGAATTAAGTCTTCGTAAATATCAAAACTGCATTCTAGTGAATAATCTAAATAGAGCAAAGTCGGTTTATTATTATAAATAAGCTTGCAAGCATTTTGCATCAAAACTACTTTCTATATGTGAACACACCTATTATATAAGCTTATACCGTCTTTAAGAGAAAGTATCAGTATATTATGAGAACCTTTCTTTATTATTATATCACAAAATTATTAAAAAATAATGCGCGAATTTGCGTAATTTTCAATTATTTACTTAAAAATGGATAAATTTGTATTTCTTTCGCCAGTTGCGTAATAAAGCAACGCTATGCAATTTTTTAACTTTCTTCGGCGCACAAAACGCTGCTTAATCCGCAACTTTGAAATTAGAGTAATTCTCGGAACGCGTTAAAAATAAGTTTAATTTAAAAAATCGTAGTAAATAATTGGATATGAAAAGCATTTTTAATTGATTTAACCTTCAAACAATAAAAAAAGGTGATTTTGTTTTTAAACTATAATCATCATCTATTTCTCAAGAGCTATTATTAAATTCAAAGTGATTCTCCCTCTCTACAGTATTACATAAACAATGTCATTGTTAAAAACGTTAATTATGTTCTAACTTTATTTAAAAATCGTGCATATATAGACTTATTGAGAGTCATAAAAATACGGCAATTTTGTAGTTATTTTTTAATTATTATACCTATGACGCGATTTTTTACCTGGTTGATTTAACTTTTTATTTATAACGTGGGCAAAAAAAGATTTTTTTTGACAACCCAAATTAAATACGTTAACGTTAACTCGACGGGCAGTAGTTTTTATATCATTTCTATGATTGAGTTACGTTAATTAATTTTAGGCGTTTCGTACCAGGACACTTCAACCCTTTTGTTCACGAACACGAATTTTATACGTTAATTTATTAATAATAAATATTTAAAATCGAAATGTGTAATATTGAAAGTTGCTTTTAATGATAATTTAAATGTTATACCGTCGAAATTTAGTTAGTGTGGAATTATTTGTTAGACCAGGGAGTGCGGATGTTTCAAGGATGCAAGGATCTGTCGACTTATGTATGTGCTGTACTTTAACAATTACCATGTGACTACCGACCCATATCTAGTTATGTAAGTTCCCCTACTAATTAGCACTTACATTTCTCTTACAAGATTTTGCCAAATCGAAAAAGTAAACGCGATAAACCTTCAAGGATTAAATGTTTATATATATATACATATATATATATACATAATATACATATTTTAATATGTGTGTGAAATTATACTAAATTGATGATGTTATTTATAAAGAGCTCGGGATGTGTGGTATTCTTACTTCGTTATATGCTTGTTGCTGTGTCAGTCAAGCACGACTACTTTCACTTCCCTACAAAGAACAGACCTTGAAGGTTTTCAAACAGGTAAAATCAGTCTCGAGGACAGTCTTGCCAACACAAAACGATCAATTACTTAATACAAGACTCGCCTATATTACGCCATTTGTAATTTATGAGATTCGTATTTTAGTTATTATGAGAATAGGAGAAAGGCCGAGTAATTTATATAAAGTATCATTACTATTATTACAATCATCGTCAATTAATATGACCGTGAATCTAAAACTCGAAAATTGTTGTTTTAAAATTGAGGTCAGACCCTGCATTCGTTTAGGGATCGTTTGGTTTTAGATAAGAATAAGTTATGAGATAGTGAAAGTGTTATATTATGATTACTTTCCCTTGTCTCTTTTAACGTAACAGTAACAATGGTTTATTACATGAGCATTGGCGCTTAACATGTGTCACTTTTTTACTTTATATATTTTTCTTCCCATTTTACATTTCGCATATATAAAATTTTAAATAGTGACGTAATGTGATTTAATTAAAAAAAGTTGATTGTGAAGGTAAAAGAAAGGACATTTTTCAAGGTTTTGGCATAAAAAATCTACAGAATTTATTTAACTTTTTAGTACATTTTTTATGAAATCGAAAAAACTTTCGGGATATTTTCGCATACATCATTAATTAATCATAAGGTAAAAATCTCACATTCAGTTTTAAATTTTTTAATAGGTTTCGTTTTTAAATGGCTAAAAACGTATGACAAAATATTTTTAAACACTCAAAAGTAATTAAATCAAATTTAACTTTTATTTTTACATACAGCTGTCTGACATTCATTACTTAGGTGATGGTAAAACGTACTGCATACTCCAGATTGCTTAAACGATGCATAAATTAGATTAAAATGATTTTTAAAAGATGGATTTATTATAGCTTCTTATACGTTCGTTATATAAAATTATTTTAGGTAAAATTAAATTTTCAACGAGCTTATTTTTTATAATAATATAAATATATTTATATCATCGTTTTAATTTTTGACAGTGAGCCATCTAAATCAACAGTTTCATAAAAAATAAGCTATATATTTATATACGAGGGGAGATCAGTATTTACGGTCCCTAACATAGAAGGAAACAAATTGACGAAATATCAAACGTTTATTTTTCTACATAATCTCTCTGAACGTGGATGCATTTGGTTCAGCGATGCTCCAAACCTTTGATTCCTCTTGAAAAAAAATCTTTCGGTTGCTCTTCTAACCAGTCGTTTACGGCCGTCATCACTTCATTATCGTCGTAATATCTGGTCCCCCGAAGATATTCTTTTAATTTTGGAAATAAAAAAATCACTAGGGGCCAGGTCTGGTGAATATGAGGGATGTTCAAAGAATTCAAATCGAAATCAACAGTTACACAAAAAATAATCTATACATTTATATAAAAAAATGAAATGAAATGAACATTGTTCAACGCATTAAGAAAATACATTTACAATAAAATTATTTAAAAAACAATTTAATTGGAAATGAAACCCGAGATGTTAAAAAAATGACAGAATAGCTAGATAGTCACTTACCACTTACATAGCACGCCACTAGTACCCAATTAACACCGTAATGGACCATCAACTCAACAAATCTTCATATCGCATATTGACACTAGATGTTTTTTCTGTAAACGATAGGCATTGTTGTCATGGCGTCATGAAGATTTGTTGATTTGATGGTCCATTACAGTGTTAATTGGTCGTTAGTGGCGTGCTACATGAGTATTAAGTGGCGTTGATTCAATTCTGTCAAAAAATGTTGACCATCACTGATGTAATCTATGGCAGCTTGTAAGGTGCTGATGACCTCTGGAAAAGTGAAACTGCACCATACACCATTATAAGCTGTGTTCTTAACAGGAAGATACAGCTAAGAGAAAAACTAAAACAAAACAAAAAACTATTTAAAACAAAATAAAATCTCAAGACAAATCTTGAAAATCAAAATAACACCAAACATAATAACTTATTTACTTAATCCTTTTGCATAGTAACTAAAAGCATAAAAAATAAAAATGGTAGGAGTATAACAGAAAAATTAAAACTGATCTGGACAAAACAAAATATTGTAACAAAAAATTTAAAATTAAGTATCACAGAAACTGTTAATTATTTCGCTTATTTTGGATTTTAATTAATTGTTCACTATTGTTACCCGACCCACAGTTTTGTTACCACTGTCTATAACGTATTTAAGTTTAGAAAATTATTTTGTCATAAAACTTCTTTTGTTAAATCATTGCTATTATTTTTATTATCTATTGTTCCTTTTTTCTCATCATATACATTTTTCCACCGGATGATTCGGTCAAATTATTTTCATTATTATGCAAAACGGACGTCTCAAATGCATTTAGTACTTTTTATAACATTGACGTCACAAGCATTCAAAGAAAAAATAATATTTGTCAGTATACGTATTTTGCATTTTTTTCTTTCATGAGTTTATCAGAGACATAAAAGACACATAAAACCTCGAAAAATAAATGAACAGGAGAAAAATAAATATAATTGCAAAATTAAATCAAAAAATTAAACCGAAGAAAAATATAAGTGAAAGCAAGAACGATGTTATAATAGAAAAATGTAAAATACAAAAAAATAAGTAACAGCAAAAAAAGGATCCAAACACAAACCGAAACAACACTAACCAAAATAACAAAGCAACACAAAAAGCTGAACTGTTTTATCTTCATTTTCTTTTCTGTGTTTATTTAATTAATTCGTTTACTGTTTGTTCCTTTCATTTCAATGTTTGTTCAATTTTTTAATTATTTAGAATTGTAATAGTAAATTAAAGACTGTGGTTGACAAATACATTGAAACCTAAAATCAAACTTAACTACATTTCGACAATTAAGTTTCCATCTTCAGCAGTGTACAGGGTACAGCGTACAGAGTACACTGCTGAAAATGACAACTTAGTTGTCGAAATCTAAGGTTAATAAAATACGTTGTAGTAAGGGTAAGTTTGTTTCAATTTATTTAGAGTTGATTTTAATTTTCTTAGGTAATTTCTTTTGCTAAGATTTCTTTTTTTGTTTATTGGTCTTTAATTTTTTTCACTTTCTGCTTCTTATGTTTACTTTCTTTATTTCAATTTTGGTTTCATTACAAATTAATTTGTTTCGTGTTTGTTTGTTCTTTTCGCCTTGAACTATATTTGGTTTTATTTTTTGTAGATAGTATTATTTTCTTGATGTCGATTTATCACACTTCGAAGTGTCTTGTGCGAATAACTAAGCAGAATTTCTTTCAGAAGCTTAGGATGTGCTTAATAACAAAACAATGCCACGGAACGAAACCAGAAGGAGACAAAAAATACGACAAATTAAAAAAGGCAACAAACGAAACAGTAGACAAACTCAATTTAAAAAAATCTGATGTGGCCCGCACTGAACATTCTTATACACTATATAAATATAAATTTCCAGTGCACAATTTTCGAAAGAACTTTTCAAATAAAAGTTGCTTTAACTTTTATAAGAACCGATAACTCGATAACTCGTACCATTTTCGAGACATAAAAAGGGTTTTCTTCCTCGCTATGTACAAATCAAATACATTTTAAGTTCCATAATTTCATTTATGCCCATACCATCCCACAAACATCGAAAGTAAGAAAGAGACAGAGCCAGACACACAGACAGAAAGGGGGGAGGTACGCGTGTGTGTGTGTGTGTGTGTGTGTTAGTGTGCACGTGTAAGCATGCGTTTGTGTGTGCGTGCCTGAGTGAGAGAAAATTTTGTTGTTTTGTTTTGGGTGACTTTATTGGTTTTCGTTGTTTCAATTCAGTTCTATCTAAAATCATATGTTTCTCCATTTTATTTCTTTGTTTCCACATGCGTATTCGATTTTACAATGAAACATACAGGTACAATCGTTTCCCTCCTACAGTGTGCGCTGTGAACTGAGCTTTAAAAACTCAAATTTATGTTTTTCTAGGCTAAATATCAGACGAGGAGATCACGGCATATACAAAAAAGAAACAAAAAATGAACTGGTGATGTTGGCGATTTTAAACGATGTAAGAACGAAACAGGCTGTTGCAAAAATAATAATAATGGAACTGTTTAAGAAGAAATTGCAAAAAAGGCGAAGTTAAATCGATAGAAAATGAAGTGAATGGTAACGTAAGTAAAATATTTTACAGTAGAACATAATTAAGACAAAAAGTGGTTCAAATATAAATTACCGAATTATTAGAAAATATATAAATGTAAAATAGCATTAGATAAAATTTTAAAGACACGATATTATTTATTGAAGATTATTTCGTGGGTGATGTTAATTATGGCGTTGCAATAAACTTAATGGGGGTCTGCTTAGTTTGCCTCCCCCCATGCCGGTGCCTAGGCACCTGACGCCCCATTAATTATATTATTTTATAAGAATAAATTTATTGTTTATATCAATACACAGTATTTTTGTGGTTGAATTATATTAATTGGAGAACTGTTTTATCAAGTACATTATTCTGTTTATTAGGTTAATGAATTTATGATGATTGTTTATGGTGGATTGTATTGTAGCGGTGATTTTTATTTTGATAGGGTTGCACTGATTTTATTGTTCATTATTATTATTATTGTTATTATTATTAATATTATATAAATATATTTAGTGTGTAAAGGTATTGCAATGGTATTATACAACAATTTCCCCTTCCTACCGATGTGGGTATTGTGAAAGTACAGTAACGGCCCCTACATGGGCCCCCTCTGTGAAGTCGCCTTGGCGGTATCTGGTGAAAGCAAACGTAATTTTATTCGTAATAGTATTCATTTGCAAGGCTCGCAAAAATCTCAAACAAATACGAATGTGCAGGGAACAACTATTCGGTTTACTCTATTCATATAACGTTAACAAACACTTACAACTAAAATAGAAACTATGGCGAAATGACTATTACGAACTCTGCCAAATGCTGCACGAAGCAAAAAAGTTAAAAACGAATACAGCGCAGACGCTTGCTTACTCCATTCACGACCTTGAAAGTAGAGAAAGACTATTTGTGAGCGAGTTAGCAATAGGAAAAAAAACTCACAAACGTAGTGGGGATGTTTGTAGAGAAAAGAGGGGAAAGTAAAGGGAGAAATTAAGAACTAGTAGTATTATATGTGTTCCCGACAGCAAAAGCAGAATAAAATTCGATATTAAAAAAAAACGGATCGCATTTTTTCTGGGGGTAGGCAATGAAAGAAAAAATTACTTATTCATCAATGGAAACGAATTTAAAATTAAGCCCGAGGCTTACATTCGGACTCTCGTTTGTAACGTTGTGAAGGCTCGTATTTGTTCACTTTTACTTTCATTTCGTGGCGCAACTGCAAGTCGTGCCCCAAAAAATATTAATCCACTCAATTCAAAGGCAAGTGAGCAAGAAGAGGCGATCAAACAACGTTTTAATGTGTGTGTGTTGGTGAAAAAAATCTAAATGTCTTGGTGTTGTGATTCGTACTCATGTGCTCGATGCCATCCCAATGTCCATTCAGAAAAAAATTAGCGCGAGTGAAGAATAGAATTGAAGAAATTAAAAATACCGCTTCGTTTTAACACAATTTTATTTACGTGAGTGATTTAAAATTTTGGGGTACCAAAGTGACGTATAAACCAAATTCTCATTGGAAATTATTTTTTCCCTTTTTTCGCACAAACGACGCGTCAAAGGACTTTTCGATGAAGTTGAAAGTATTACCAGCGAATGTGTTGCAAATTCAAATGAACACCTGTAAGTAATGCAGTGGAGGCGTGTCAAGAATGCTTTGCGTTTGCTGTTATATCATAGCGAGAGATTTTGGAAAGATCTGAACCTCGTAAATGAAATTTGAAAATTTTGTTACAGGTGATTATTTACCAAATTATTAAATTTCGCCATGTACGATCAAGAAACCCACGGCTTATTGACCTTGCATTATGGCAAACATCATGCAACGATAGTAGACGAGATTAAAACTTGCTTTTCATCAGAAAACTTCGCAGACATGACCTTCATATGTGACGACAAAACTTCTTTAAGTGCACATAAGTTAATAATGGCATCAGCTAGCCCACTCGTCAGGCGTATCTTAGGGGAAAGTGTTCATGCACATGGTACAAGCGTTGTGCTCATACCTGGTATCAAAAGCTGTCATCTAAGGCATCTACTTGACTTTTTGTATCATGGACAAGCTTGCATTAAGGTAGGTCATGATATCTCAAAACAATACAATTTAATCATTTCATGTTTACTTTTCAAAACCCTAAAAATAATTCAATGTCACACTAATTATCACATTGGAATAGTACCATTCAAAATCCAACAACTCTTAAGTTTTGCACACATTTGTTTACTTCATTGTGTTATGAGACCTTCAAAAATTAAATTTAAATAATTTCAAAAAGAATTGCCAAATAACCCAAAAAGGTGAAACTTATCATTCATATGGTTACTCAACATTTTCAACTCTTCTAAATATGGCATACAATAATTTTAACGAATTGCTGCAATGAAAAACTTACGTAACAATAAAATTTAAACATTTTCAATAATATTAATTTAGGGCCAACTCCAGAAACAATTCTATATCTAAAACGAATCGTATTGGAATTTTACAGCTCGATGTCCAACATTCTTGTAGATAAAAACTAAATCAAATAAATGTTCCATTTTATTTTTTACCAATGTCTAAATAATTTCAAAAACTTACTATTTGAATGTCGCAATCGAAATCCATAAAAATTCAAATTTTTTCCCAAGTGAATTTCAGCAAATACAAATCTACGATTAAAGACGTAGCTACCAGAAAGCATCGAACTTGAACGATGTACTGGTTTTGCTTTTGTCGAAATAGTTTGATAAATCTCCTTTTGTTCAAAATCCACCAAAACGTTGCAACCAAAAAATAGGTTATCGGGATCGTTTCTATGTTAACCAAAATGAAAGTGTGATGTTTTTTTGTAAATTGGTATTGTCATTTTTTAAATTGGTATTGTCATTTTTTATGTTAGAACAATTTGATTTTTTCAACAATTTGGCCAACAACATTCCATTAAACTCGATAAATCTTAAAACAAAAAACTAATTCAATTTTAATTTATTTTGAACTTATATTTATATTATATACAAAAAATGTTATTGGAATCAAAAGACAAAATTTTTAAAAATGCGTTAACTAATTTAATCTCGGGGAAATTAACAAATTGTGTAATGTGTAATCATGTAATTCGGTTGGCTTAATTTATTTAAAATATTTAGAAATCAACTTCAAAGTAATTCTTTTCTAACTAACAACACCAAGTTTTAGACATGAACAAAATTATATAGTTCTGATTAATGCGTTGGAATGTTTAAAAAATTGAATTAGAAATTAAATTAAAATTAAATGAATACAAACTTTTCAAATTACAACATAGTTATTAGGGTAATAATAATTATTTGCATGTTTCTATTTTATTTTATTTGTTTGAAGCATTTTTATGATTTTATTCGTTAAAAAAAATTAAAAATCGTGCTTCGATTATTTGAATCGAACCGACCGAAAAGAAATCAAATTCGGTATCTTTGATACCCAATTCGATATTTTGTTATGAAATCCACACAACACACTTTTAATTTTTAATTTTTGATTATTGTTTTATATCAACTATAAGAAATTGTAAAAAATCAATTGCTTTGGAGTAGAATTACATTTACAAAACTAAAATAAATTACAAAAAAACAAACCCCAGAAAACCATTTACATTTGATTTCGAATAGCGATAATTTTTAATTTTTTATATTTTTAATTTTATTATTTAATAAATTTGCAAGAAGATCACCAATATCCAAATACATTAACTATTTTTTATATTGAAGTGGAACAAAGCAAGTAAATTCAGTTTCGTTTTCTTTTTAATCGACTTTTTTTTGTTCAATTAAACGAAAACTATTTTTTTATTATTAAAATTGAAATAATTAAAGTATGTATTTGAAAATGAATAGTTCCAATTGCAAATTAAATTGTCAATGATAAATACTTAAAATCAATTTTCCAATTATTTTATTTTAAAATCTACAACTTTGGTACATACATTAGTCAATTGTAGATGTGGGATACAAAACTAGTCATTATTTACGTGTGTTTTTTTTTAAATATTGAATTAATTTTTTCTAATTTTTTAAAAAATAATCCAAATTACAATTGAAATTACAAATTGGCCAAATTAATGTTACAGTCCAACTACAAAAGTTGTATTTTTGATTTTTGAAAAATTAACGATCTTATTAAGATTCAACTCCCAAGAATGTCGAATTGTAGCACGATCTCAGAATATTAAGCCAAACTAAACACAATTTGGTTATTTTCAATTATTTGGTCAAATTTGAAGTAGTAGAAGTGAAAAGTTTTCTTTTTATTTAATTTTTTTTTATAAAATTGCAACTGAATTTAAAATACCTGTTAATCTCATTGGAATTCTTTTGCAAAATTTTCAAATTTTCAAAAAATATTGTTGGTTGCAATTTGCTTATCTCGTAAATACTGAACCTGAAAAAATGTTGGGCTCTTTTGAAAAATATTACATGAACATATTATTGACCAAAATGCGTTAAAAGTTTTGCCGTTCGATTGATTCCGATTTGTATGCAACTGTAGGTTAAAAATGGTGTAAAAATTAGCAAAATCCTTTAAAAAATTGATTGGTCAATATATTAATACGCGTAGTCAAAATCTAGTGTACTGGTTAATAAATAGTTGAGGAATAATAATAAACTAACACATCCTGAGTTTCTAAAGTCCAAAGGATATCTTGCAGGATAGATGACGTGTACAAATCGAAAAATTTCAATCTGATAAAATGTGTGACATTTGAAACCAATTAACTTGAAATTGTTGAAATTTTAACCCAAAATAAATAATAATGTTATTTTAAAATTGGTTTTGTTTAGTCAAGTGAACTGGACAACATAAGGGAACTATTCGAATTACTCCAAATTAAATCCGGTGTTTGGGAATCATCCGAAGACAACAAAAAATCAGACGATGCCAGTAGTTGGACTCAATCAGAATTTGATTCAACGTCGCAAGTTTTAGTAAAAAAGGAGTCAGAATCGGCGGACGACGACGAAAAGGAAGAAGGCGAAATAAAAGATGACGAAGACGACGTCGAAGACAGTGCCGCGTCCGAAAGTCAAAGTTCTCCAAACCCAGTAAATTTGTCGCTAAACACGAAAAATGAAGAGAACCAAGATGACGAACAAGACAAAGATGTAAGTTGCAAAACCCTAATAGTAAATATGACGCGAAAAGTACTTTTTGTTTCAGAAATCGGAATGCAATCAAGACGTTTTGAAAATAGGACAATCGACTGTGAAAATAGCGCCGAAAGTGCACGAACTCTCACAATTTCATCATCACAGAGTGAAAAGAAAAGCCATGTATATAGAACCTATCGATTTGAAGCAGCAAGAAGAACTAACGCAATTGAAACCACCGATAGGCGACCAAAAATTGATCTCGTTAGTACAAAGTCCGGATAATTACGTTGTAACGCCGCATAGGAAAAGAAGACCCGGGTTTCATAATTCGCCCGCGCAGAATCCACCGTTTGTTCCGTTTTCTCCATCTTACATTGACGAAAGTTCACATCACCATAGATACAAAAGTTTGCAGCATTCTTTGTTGTCGGGGGCACACCATCCTTTATCTTTATCTGCTCCGCCGTTTTTGGTGGATAGGACGCATACTCCAACTCCTGGTCAACATGCAGATTCCGGACCTGGAGATAACGTCGTAGTGAAATATCGGCCGCCAAGTGCTGATCAGAGTATCGCTTCTGAATCGTATCAAACTTTCGATCCTGCTTGGGGCGCTTGGTCACTGTGCCAAACACAAGTTAATCCGTCACCAAGTGGCGAAGAAACCAGAGATCCACCAGCATCATTTTCTTCAAGTGTGGCAGATGATTCGGCCGAGACATCGCACGCAACTGGTAGTGGTAAACAAATCGGACCGACCGGTCAAATAAGAGAATATCGTTGTGAATATTGTGGGAAACAGTTTGGAATGTCATGGAATTTAAAAACACATTTGAGAGTGCATACCGGTGAAAAACCATTCGCGTGTAGATTGTGCGTTGCCATGTTCAAGCAAAAAGCTCACCTATTGAAACATTTGTGTTCTGTGCATAGAAACGTAATATCGTCAAACGAAGGAAATGTTGGTAGATTTAATTGTTGCTTCTGTCCACTATCTTTTGAATCATTGCCCGAATTAATAAGACATTTGTCGGGTCCACATAATAATTTATTACTCAGCAAAAATATGCACGAATTAAAGTAGCTTGCGTTCACATTCCAAGATTTTGTTGTTGTTGTTTCAATTGTCCGTGAGGTGTGAGCCGTAAAAATTCTCGGGAACGGCTTACCTCTGTTTTTGTGATATCGTAAGCATGAAAAAGTGCCTTCTCTGAATTGCGTGGACGAACGGTTAAAAAGGCAACCCTCAGGGAAAAATACCAACATGGGACCAATCCTTCGTTCATGGCGCATTTTTTGCCTTCCTCATAGTGCTTTAGTAGTTACGTACTTTCAACCATCGTTGTGTTCAATTAACCTTTGGTACCTAACCTCTACACGTGATGTATATGACAAAATCTTTTTTCTTCTATATATGTATATATAGCTCGGCTGGACCGATCAAAGAAATGCAATTTTAAGTTAAATTATTATTATTATTTAAGTTATATACATCACACGTAGATTATGTATAATACATAAACCAAAAATATAATTATGTATGAATTACATCTCATCAGATTTGAAGCGAAACCATTTCCAGAGAAATTTTTCTCATAAAATTACCCAACGCGAATTACATAATCGTTTTTTGTTTATGTATGTAACATTTTTGTACATTTCTCGAATACTTATATAGTTTTTACTACAAAACTGGAACATATTAATGTATATTTTTTTAATATACAAACCAAAGATAAAAATTTAGGGCCACTTACGCAAAACAAAACACATTTTTTATTTTCATTTCAATTCGAAATTACGACCAAATTTTAGTTAACATTTGTATGTTTTTTTTTATACAATTTTTTGTATTTTCAAACGTTTGCGAGAGTTGGAAGGAAAGTTTTGAAGAAAATGTGGTACAAATACGGTAAAGTTTAGTATTTTTGTAGACTTTAAACTGTAAATAACAATGTATATATTATATTTAAGTATATTTAATAAAAAAATCAGATTTGGTCTTGTTTTCATTTTCCTTAGCGCGCACAATAATACAAAATAATGTAATAAACATACATATGGTTTCATGATTGTTATCTTACGTAAATGTGTAAAATTTCTCCAAAATTTTATGTAACAGTAGAAATTGAGTTGTGTAATAAAAGTGAGAGCATGTCATTGAATATTTGGTTGCCTATATTTTACATAAATTCTTTTGTAAATTGTTTACTAAAATACATAATTAAAAACATTCTTTAATTATTGAAATATTTTTCCCACAATTTAACGAAACGATTTCATAATTCTTTGTTACTTAATTAATCAAAGAGCTATCTAAATTGATAAATTGTTCCATTGAGACGAATTTCTTCGACAAGATTTATCATACAAGCGAATCTAGTACGAGGAGAGATCAGTATTTACGGTCTCTAACATAGAAGGAAACAAATTGAAGAAATATCAAAAGTTTATTTTTCTACATAATCTCCCTGAACATTGATGCATTTGGTCCAACGATGCTCCAACCTTTGATTCCTCTTGAAAACAATTCTTTCGGTTGCTCTTCCAACCAGTCGTTTACGACCGTCATCAGTTCATCATCGTCGTAATATCTGGTCCTATGAAAATAATCTTTTAATTTTGGAAAAAAAAGAAATCACTAGGCGCCAGGTCTGTTGAATATGCGGGATGTTCAAACAATTCAAATCCTGCGTTCAGAATAGCGCTCATAGCAACATGGCTTTTGTGGACAGGAGCGTGGTCTTGATGAAACAGAATTCCTTTGCTCTTTGTCCTTTTCCTTGACACAATCGCGCAATCTTGAAATTAAGTTGGCATAGTAGGAGCATGTTATTGTATGTCCACGTTCCAAAAAATAATCAAAATTACGTCTGCGTCGCAAAAAATTGTGACCGTAACTTTACCAGTGGATGGCAAAGTACGAAATTTGCGTGGTGGTGGAGAACCTCGGCGATGCCACTCAAGTCTTCAGGATCGAAGTGCTAAATCAACGTTTCATCAACAGTGACGAATCGAAAAATGCATCCGGATCTGCTTTCTTCGACAAACTGGCTTCAAAATGCAATACTCTAGAACGTTTCTGATCAGATGTCAACATTCGTGGGACCCAACGTGCAGACAACTTTTTTAGTCCCAAAATTATTAAAATATTAATAATACCAATAGTACCATAAGAAAAATTCGTAATTTCAGCTATCCGGCGAATGGTCAGGCGTCTATCTGTCATTACCATATCGTGTATATTAACATTTTCTTGGGTAGTGACAGTCACTGGTCGTCCAGCATCCTTCGGATGTTCACATGTTTGTCTTCCAAGTTTAAATTCTCGAGACATATTTTTCACCACTTGGTAACAAACATCACTCCCACCTAATACACCTACCATGTCTTCATGAATTTCTTTTGGCGACAACCCTGTCTTTTGCAAGTATTTTATAACAACACGACCCTCTGATTTTTCCATTTTTAGAATTTCTCTAAACTTGTCTACTTAACTTCTGAATTATTTAAACCAACGAAACAACAAATGATTAATATTTTAATGTGTCAAATTGATGCAACGTCACTCAACTCATTTCAAATAAAATAGACCACCCTGAACCACTGAACATAGAATGATATCATCTTGATGTACCTCATCCCGGGCTATCTGTAACTGTTGTCGCAACTCCTCTAAGGTATTGGGAGGATGGGGTAAACGCCGCAATCTGTTTCCATCAAATCCCAGACATGTTCAATAAGTCTGGTGATCTTGGAGGCCAGGACAACATATTGATGTTGTTTTATTCTAGGAAGGCTGATGTTACATGAGCAGTATGAGGCCGCGCATTATCTTGCTGGAAGGCTGCTCCTGGAAGGTTTTGTAGTAATGGCACAACAACTGGTTCCAACTTTGAATCAATGTAACTTGGTTAGTATGCCCGGAATGAATACCAGATGAGATATTCTTCCATAGCATCTTGCCCCGCATACCATAACCCCAGGATTAAAGCCGTATGGTGACGTTGAACAAATTGTAAATTTTGCCTCTGACCCCTAGGTCAACTAATCCTCGAACGTCTGTCAGAGTGCCATAAGCAAAATCTCGATTCATCGCTAAAGTAGGTCTCATTCCATTCAGGAACCCAATATTGTCTGTCCTGGCACCAGTGAAGTCTGATGACTTAATGTTCTCTTGTTAGAGGAAGACGAAAATAAGGACAATAAGAACATAGTTCAAACTTGCGTATTCTGTGATTAATCGTGCTCATGGATACCGTATGGTCAATTGCTCTTATCCAATTTATTCCAACGACTTGTGGCGGTTCTTCCGGGTCTCTGACTGCATTTCGCCTTAAGAGCCGATCTTCTCGCTCTTGCGTCACTCTTCGTCGTCCAGTACCTCTACGACGAACTTCTGGGTGTTCTTCCTGACAGGCTCTACAAGTCTGTGCTATAGTGGTGTGTGACCGATTGACACGACTTTCTATCTCAGGGAAGGTTAAACCAGCCTCATGCATCCCGACAATTCGTTCAAAAGGTATAATTTGATGAAAATTTGCACGTCTTCGAACTCGTGGCATTTTAAAGGTCCTAACAGTTACAACAAGCAAGAAAAAACTCTTAACAAATGCGACAAATCAACGAAACTATGGTCAAAGTAAAAGCACAGGCAATTTCTGTCAGAAGTGACAGATTGGCTTCAAAACTTAATCGTTTTTTTTTCTGGGCGCACTAGATATTTTCACCAAGTTTCTACGTTCAGTGGTTCGGGATGGTCTATTTTTAAGTCAGTGTATGTCAGGGACGCTAAATAATGATCTCAACTCGTATATATCCATATGTTTCCAATCACCTTTAACACAAACGCTTTGATAAATGTCTCTATTATGGATTTTATGTTAGTGTGAACCGTATCGCACTATGCAATAATCATACTAATTATAACGACGAGCCCAACAACCATTTGTGATAAATCATTTTCCGTGGAATTTTAGCCCTGCGACTTTAAACTTCATATTTTTACCAATTTAATTTCAAATCGCTCCATTTATCACTTTGGAATGCAACCGTTGCAGAATGGCAGTAACTATTATAAGTTTGAACCAATCAAATGTCTTCCGTCTTCCAAACTGGAACAGTATTCCAACTACCAAACAAAACTTCACCTAAACGATAACGGTATCCCCAATAATTTGAATAAAATGTTGAATTTCACGATGGTGATTAATTGTACGCCATATGGAAATCTTACTAATCCGGCGGTTAACCAATAAAGCAGTTACTCCACAAGATAAATTCTTAAAAATTATAATACGAAAGCGATTTAAAAGATATCTATGAGGAAGAGAATAAAGTTATTGTTTAGCACAAAATATATAATGAAAAATAAATTAATGGCCATCTATGAGCAATTTGATAAAGTCATAGAAGATCCCTGTCATTTCAATTCAAATATAAATAGCGGGATAATCAAATTTAAAATATAAATTTATAAAGTATCCGATTCAAGAGAATGTTAATGAACTTGAGTTTCGGAACAAGTTCGAAAGGATAACCAAGGACATTGGCTTTAAAGATGCAAATGTTTCGATTATTCGTATTAACTATGATCAACAATTAAAAGCAATTGTATTCGTTAAGTTTTAAAGTTGTCGATGTTGAAAAAATTGCAATTATAATATTAATGAAACGTGAGAATCTCATTAAATATTTATAATTGGAAATGTGTTTCTTGGCATAGACTAACAATTGGTGACGATAATAGAGACATCTATCGTTGATTTCCACAAATAATCAATATATATTCAAACATATGCGTTTGAGGTAATTAGTGAATTATCGAATCCACTAAATAATACTCGCACTGCAAACTGCAAACAACCCGTTCTTTACGGCGAGTTCAAAAGTGCAAATCAGGCCATTGCCTCCAGATAACGTAATAAACGATCTAAAACTAGGTCTAATTCAGCCGACATCTAAGTTAAAAGTTGTCCAATGAATTTTGCATCTAAAATTTCATCGCGTCGTCACATTTTCGCCAAATTTATATGGGAAATTATCCTTCGATGTTTTTTCTTTTTTCAACGATGATCATGTATATAAACGAATCGGCCGCAGAGCCGAATTTACACCAAAATGGTTTGCACAATAGCTTGTTTCGTTTTGTGTTTTACTTTCGTGTCGGCTCAACTTCCCAGTTTGGGATTTTGTCCGCAATATGATCCGATGGAAAAATTCGACATCGATAAATTTTTGGGAAAATGGTACGACGCAGAACGATATTTTAGTTTGAATAGCATTTCGTCCAAGTGTGCCGTCACCAAATACTCCAAATCTGATTCTGGAGATTACTACGTAACGAATGAATACATCAATGTGTTGTAAGTATTTTTTTTATTGATATGATATAATTTTGGGAAAAAATGAAATGTCGTTTCTGATAAACTTTGGTTTAATTTGTTATGTAATATATAATTAAGTCGCTAAATCTACAAACCAATTAGTTAAAAAAAATTGGTGCAAACATTTACACTAGTTTTGCGTGTTTTTTTATGAAACAATAATCATGTTAAGTTTAATATTGCAGAACAGGTGCCAAATATTCAGTTAATGGTCGTATACAAGCATTGGATGAAGATGGCCGAGGAAAATTGGAGGTTAAATACTCATTAGTGCTGCCCTCGTTACCAAGGAGAAGTAGTTTTGATGTTTTAGACACCGACTATGAGAATTATGCCGTTGTGTGGAATTGCAATGGTGTCGGACTTTTACAAACCAGTAAGTTGCCCTAAAAATACAAATAAAAGTTAACGTTTTTTTTCTAGCCAATGCACTGGTTTTAACACGTGAACAATTGCCATCTGGCAAAGTGCTTCAAAAGGCTCACGCTGTCTTAAATAAATTCCACATCAGTAGATTATTTTTCACAAACACCGATCAAGTAAATTGTCCAAATAAAGTACCAGATTTAGATGAAGTTAAAGATCCGGTGGAAGAGATAATAACAACGAAAAACAATAAAAATACGAAGAAACAACAAAGTTAAATATTTATATTCAAATGTATTTTTCTTTAATCAAAATAAATTATTCGCGATCAGTTTTCTTAATTTGCAATTTCCCAGGGCATTTTAATTGGCCTCTAGAAAAACTGTGTTATAATTTGCGTGTATTAAATTGACGAGTAATTATATAAATACACGAGGTGAACATAACATGAGAACCGTTAATTTGACCCAATGATTGGAAGTGGTATATTCTTGCGTCTTAATTCAGTGCACCAACGTTACTGCAAACTGTCGAGAACATTTTTTTCGCATCACTGCAACATGATTGGAATCGTTTTAGTTTTGTTTGTTGGAGTTAACGGTCAAGTACCATTTTTAGGGCCGTGCCCGGAGTTGCAGACGCTTCAAAATTTCGACGCGGCAAAAGTAAGTTACTGACGATTTTAATTGAAGTTATTTATTCGACATTTTAAGTATCTTGGTAAATGGTACGAAGCCGAGCGATATTTCGCCGTCTTTGAATTCGGAGGTAAATGCGTCACCGCTGATTATGCGCAGAACAAAGACGGACACATTAATATTATCAACACGCAAACCAGCGCTTTGTAAGTTGCAAAAATAATATTACTAGTTTTAAATTGCGTCATTTTTAGAACGGGAATTCGATCGACCATTGAAGGAAACGCAAATTTCATAAGTAGATCAGACGAAACTAAATTGACTGTTAATTTTCCATCTCTTCCAGGTAATCATAAATAAATTAATATAATTAAAACAAATTAATGCACTTGTTTTGTAGTAAATTTTAACGCACCGTATTGGATTTTGGACACCGATTACGATAACTACGCCGTGATTTGGTCCTGTAGCGAATTCGGATACTTTTTCAGTGTTCGTAAGTAGCTTGGTCTTAAATTTAAAAAAAATCGGTTTATTTTTGTTATTTATAGGTAACGCATGGATTTTGACGAGATCCAAAAATCCACCCTTGGAAACCATGGAAAAGGCGTACAGTGTTTTGGATAGGAACGCTATAAGTAGAGCTTATTTCATTAGAACCGATCAAAAACATTGCCCTAATCGAAATCATTGATTTTCAACAAACATTTATTTATTTTTATTTATTATATTTATTTAATTTATTGTTTAATTATAACGAATAAACTTGTTTATTAATTCTATTTTTTTGCATAAAAATAATTATTAGATTTAAATAAGGGAAACGTGGCGACATCTACAATAAGCACACTAACCTTTCAGTTAAACGGAGGGGGTCAGTCTCAACACAACGCCATAATGCAATGGAGCTTGACAAGACGAGTTACTTCTATGAATTAAACGTATTTCCATTCGAATTAAATTAAAAACGACAATTACAATGCATAGCATAATGTTAAACACGTGAGTCGTTGAAATAAAATGCTAAAAGGATGGGTGCAATTTTCCATTATAAATTATCGTTATATTTATTTCTTATTTATTTTAAAGCAACGAGTGCATATTTAAATTTATATTTAAGTTTGAGTGAGGTTCAAAGGCTGCTAGGTAAGTTGTCCTTATTACACATATGTTAATAAAAACGAACGAAACCGCGCTTACTAAATAATAAAAAAAAACGTGTGCGCATGTCGAAAAGTATAGAACATCGACCTACATGTAAATATACCACATTTTGTGTATTTATCTTTGTTTAACATGTACACAGTCGGTTTATTTTTATGTAACGGTTGCTTCTATAAACTAAAGTTGTTATCATCACAAACACATGCTGCACACATCACAAACACATTTGTTAATAGAAAGTTGTTTCACCAACGTGTTTTAATAAATTGAACATAATGGGATTACTAATCAGATGTTTTTACCTCAAATCTAAAACATATTAAACAAAACATACCTTATGGTTAGATCACAGGAAGGGCTTTAAGGACCATTTATAAAATAATAATAAAATAAAGATAATAAGATAATAATAATAATAAAATAAAGATAATAAAATTATCATTTTATACAAATTATAATCAGTCGTTCGATCAAGGGCCTACGAATTATTTTACCTGAGACTTTGTTTGAAAACAATGTTTTTCCTCTGGAAATGTGAATGGGTCTTATCTCAACAAATCAAACAAATTAAAAGAACAATAAATAATAAATAAAGTATTGAAGCAAATAGGTGAAAATAAAATAAAAACAAAATTAAAAGTAAAGAAATACAATAAGAAATGCAAAGAAACAGAAATAAAAAATCTGCAGTGGTCTGCACTGAACTTTCTTATACTCAGTTATACAAATTTTTAAATACGAAATATTTGAAAATTTTTCATTTTTCGAAAAAACTTGTTTAAAATTACATCTTTAACTTTCTTAAGAACATTTTTTTCGATAACTCGTACCGTTATCGAGATACCGAAAAGGTGATAAGAGTAAATCATCACTTCTGGTTGAGGTATTGCTTTCAAAATAGGGTGTTTTCTTTCCTACTGCATACAAATCTTAAGTTTAAAATTTCATAGTGGTTGCTTCAATGGTTTGGGCGCTAGAGCGCCCACAGACACACACCCACACAGAGAGATGTCATTCCAAAAATAGTCAAGAGAGATTCAGGGGACCTCAAAACGCGTATATCCATTAAAATCTCGATGTCGAAATTTTTCATGATTACTATACTTCCTTATACATAAAGTATAAGGAAGTAAAAATAGAATAGCACATAGAAAAAACACGTTAACAAAATATTAAAACGACAAAACATTTTTAAACAATTGCAAATGCAAAAGTACGGAGTAAATTAAAATGACACAATGAAAACATTAAAATATATCAAATTAAAAGCCCTACTAAATTATTATTAACAAAAATGTTGAAGCAAAATAAAACGTCGGAAAGTTACTGCTAATATTAAATAAAAAACAAACAAGAACACAAAAGATAAAAATGAATTGCATATAAAACTAAGTAAAAAAAAAATCCGCGGTGGTCCGCACGAAACTTACTTATACTCAGTTATACTACGTTTTTCCAAAAAAACTTTTCAAATGAAAGTTGTTTAAAATATCAATATCTATAATTTATGTAAGAATATTTTTTTCCGTAAAGTGTATCGTTTTCGAGATATGGAAAAAGGTGATAAGAGTAAACCATCACTTCCGGTTGAGAGATTGCGTTCAAAATATGACGTTTTCCTCCTTGCTATATACAAATGTTAAGTTTAAAGTTTCAGAGCTCTAGCTATAATCGTTTGGACGCTAGAGCGCGCACAGACACACACACAGACGTCATTCCGAAAATAGTCAGAAACGATTCAGGGGACCTCAAAACGCATATATCCGTTAAAATCTCGAGGTCGAAATTTTTCATGATTCCTATACTTACTTATACATAAAGTATAAGTAAGTAATACTGAAAATTTAAATTGATACATTTTTTAAACTCGACTAAGAATGTAGAGAAATAGAAGCAAAAATAAGAAACTCTATGTTAAAAATAAAAGGACATTAATTAACAAAACAATAAAGAAATGTTAGATTAATTTAAATAATTCATACGTTACTACGTTATTTTATTCAATCATATTTATCCAGGTCTTGAAATGGAGTTATTCTACGTCAGAGAAGGAATAATAAACGATTACGCATTAGATTTTGTGGTAATGGTACCACCAAAAATTGACACGTTAAATTTTTCATGGAAAAGTCTAGCAGGGCGTTCGGTAAGATTTTGCGTCGATCGTTTCCATCAAAAATTCAATATTTGATGTTTCAGCTGCCGTATAATATCAACATAGAAGTTTCCAATGCGTTGGCATTACCTGCTCCGAAATTGAACATAACGAACGCTGGGTCAATACCCACAACTTTGCAAACTTTCACCATCAGTTTGCCGTGTTCTGGAGTCTTGTCGGAGGAAGTTTTCATCACTTTAAACATAAACGTGACGCTGGGCCCATCGAACGTAACGAACTTGCAATTCACCCGCAAGAAAATTTGCAAAAAAATCGAAAGTTTATCAACCACCCACGTTTTGGTCGATAACGCGCCCTCGAATTCAAATTCGGTTAACATTTTTTACACCGCCGTTGGCTGCGCTTGCTCGTTGATAGTCATCCTAACCTTTTGCACAACTGGGTATTACATAAGAAATAAAAAATCTAGAAGTAATGATGATACCACGCAAGCTCATATGACTTATTTGACGACGGCAACGAGGAATCCAACGTCGAATTCTTCGTACGGCAGTTTTAGAAGGATGCCAAGTTACTCCCTAATTGACGAGAGATCCAAAGATTTGCAAGAGCGGATCGCCGAGCTCACAATACAACGGTAAATTTGAATCAATGTTTCGACCAATTTTTGACCGATGTTTCCAGGTGCAGGGTGCGCCTCCGCTCGGTTGTTTTAGAAGGGACTTTTGGGAGAGTTTACATGGGGACTTATACGGATGAAGACGGCAGTGAGGAAGAAATACTCGTTAAAACAGTCACGGATCACGCGTCGCAAGTGCAAATCTCGTTGCTTCTACACGAAGGGATGTTTATGTATTCTTTAAATCATCGGAATATTTTGACGATTCTAGGCGTCTCGATCGAAGACCAAACTGCGCCGTTTTTGTTGTATCCATTCCATAATTACAAAAATTTGAAAGTGTTTTTGCAAAAATGCAAACTTAATTCTGAAGGCGTCGCGCATACTTTAACGACGCAAGAGGTTGTTGATATGGCGTTGCAAGTCATACAAGCGATGCAATATCTTCATAAGAAGCATTTGTGGCATAAAGATTTGGCGGCTAGGAATTGCGTGTAAGTTTTTTTTTAAGTTTATGTTCGAATTGGTTTCAATTCAAAGTTTTAGGGTTGATGATAAATTAAAAATTAAAGTAACTGACAACGCTTTGTCGCGAGATCTGTTTCCTTCTGATTATCATTGCTTAGGAGATAACGAAAATCGACCAATTAAATGGATGGCCATAGAAAGTCTTCAACAAAAGGAATTCTCGCCGAGTTCTGATGTTTGGTCTTTCGGTGTTTTGCTGTGGGAATTGACGACTTTAGCTCAGCAGCCGTACGTTGAAGTTGATCCTTTCGAAATGGCTGCTTATTTAAAAGATGGGTATCGTTTAGCCCAGCCGATTAATTGCCCGGATGAATTGTAAGTAATCATTTGTTTTTCATCTTTGATACATTTGGTGTTAGGTTTGCAGTGATGGCGTATTGCTGGGCCATGAGCTCCGAAGAACGACCAACATTTTCGCAACTGCAAGTTTGCTTGCAAGAATTCTACGCGCAGTTAATTAGATATGTATAAATGTATTATAAATGTTCATTTATTTAATCAGGTGCCAAATTTGCCAACTAGGTGCAATCTACTAATTTTGAAAACTTAGCTTCGTAAACGTGTGTGATTTTCAAAGACTTATTTAGTTTTAAGTATTTGGTATTATTCTACTTTTAATACTTTTAGATGTGAATTTCGTAATTTATTTTTTAGGTATATTATATATATGTACATAGACTGAATGTTTATAATTTTTTATGTATTTTTATATCGTGTAAATAAAAGTAACAAATTGTGGTCGTTAGTTTTCATTTTACGCAAAAACGCCACTGCTTACCTCAAGCGAAGAAAAATGTTAATTGCACCGCATAAAAAAGGGTAATTTCCAACCTTGAAAAAAACGAAGGCTACGTATCTTCGTTTCTAATTGCATAATTGTTACTCTCACGCCAAAGTGTCTTTGTAACACGATTCAGTTATTTTATAGATATTCAAACAACAGACATGCGACGTCAATTTTTCTTTTGTGTCCTGGTCACAAGTTTCTATTTTCCAATCGGTCAGTATTACATAATTTATATTTCGGTGCTAAATCGTTTCAAATCGTAGACAGTGGCGTTTCTTCGAAATTGGATTTTGATGGGGATTCCGAAAATGAAAAGATTGGGATAGTAAACGTGGAAACAAGTGACGGGAAGAGTCCTTGCTCGTCAGGTGGTTGCAGCAGCAACAAGACTGAAGATAAAATTGTGGATGGTATTTTAACCGACGTCGTAGTGCACGTTAAGACCAGCGTCGATTTATCGAACGTAAAAAATCAAACAAAAGACGTTCCGGATGTACCAGTAATAATTGGGTATGGCGGATCAACTCCAAAGAACTTCAACTCTGACAGTTTAATATACTCGGAACCGATGTTGGTGACAGACCAATATCCTACCAATAGGAGAATTGGTAGTGGCGATTTCGTCCCAAGTAAACCCTATTTCCACCCACACTCCGAAGTAAACAGAAATACAAATCCACAGTCCATAATGACGAATTATAATGACCACGTAAGCAATTTTAATTACTTAAACATTCCGTATTTTGAAACGTCATTTCATAAACATAATTATGGCGAGCAACCCCCTCCACAGTTCGCTTGGTACCCTAAGGGCGGCCTTAGTTTCAACCCATTGGAATTTAAAACATTTCGAAAACCCACGTGGAACACGATGCAATGGAATAGAGCACCGCATTATAACCAACAAACCACCACCCCTGGACATACGACTTGTACTTGTCAAAATTCTGGTTTAAAGTGGTACCCTACGACACCAACTTGGTCTATAAACGATCAACCCGGATCAAGTACTTGGTCTATACGCGATGAATCCGGATCAGGAATTGATGACAAATTAGCCCAACTAAATTAATCTTTAATGTCGTTATATTAAATAAAAATTGGAAAGGAGTTTGAATTTTATTTGAAATAATCTATGAGGTTATTAGGTCATTTTTATAAAACATTTAATCATAAGATTATTTACAAATCGTTATTGTAAATTTCCCACTGGATTAAGAAAGACTTAAAATTTTTCTGTGTATTTTAAGTATAGTTAATCGTCGCCTTATATTATAATTGCGGAAACGCGACGACTTATCGCTACATCCTTGACCAAATTGTCTACCACAACAAAACCACACGGATCAAATCCATGTCGTTGCTTATTTTATTTTCCGACGAAGAAAAATTGCAACGTTTATTTTCGGGGAGAAATAAATATTGGAATTAAAAAAAAATTTAAACCTGTATGGAGCAGACCCCTTCATTTACAATTTTTTTTAGATATTTGACTTTACCCCAATACAGCAATTCATCTATAAACAATGAATAAATGTCCTTCGACTAACTAACTATTTTCATTTAAAACCGCAAAGGAACACTCACACCTATTTATTCGTAATATATTTTTAATAACATATAATTACAGTGCCATAATTATGGTTTATGGACCGTGTATGATGTAACTTTCCCATTATCGTTAATGGTTGTAGTTGCTCGATTGAAGTTCGTAGGTTTGCCATCGAGATTGGACGAGCCACTTTGGCTAGAAGTTGACACACTGTAAAATCCACCTCCATCATGTGGTGCCGCACCCAATCTAGTATTTATGTTAGGGACATTCTGAAACAAAAAATTGAAAACGCGTCTCAAAAACATTGACATCGTACCGGATTTTCTGGATATACAGCAGCTGTTTGGTGGCTTCCTTCTGGTCCAAGGGAAGCGAAAGCGGCAGCGCCATTGTCACCAAAACCACCAGCTCCTTGGCCATTTTGGAAACCACCGCCTGGGAACCCTGCAAATGCTTGGAAACCACCAGGAGAACCATAACCAGCAAACCCATTTTCTTGACCATGCCCACTAAAAAAAAAATTTAAACAATGTTTTTAATTAAAAAAGCTTTTATTGTAAAAGACCTACCCTTTAGAGCGAAAAGTTAGAGAAGATTTAGCTTTAGCATTAGTTTTAAGGTCATTTGTAGTAACAGAGTAAGAAACGCCACTAAAAGTCACCAGAAGAAGTTAGAAATTCGAAAAGGAACGAACTTACTTAGGCACGAATTGTTGGTGATATTTTCTCAATGAATCGAAGTAAGCCGACAATAGATTGTTGAAATCGAATTGTGGAAATTGTGGGAACTGCCCACCTGGTACTCCCACTCCAGGGCCTCCAAATGATCCTGAATATCCATAGCCGAAAGCTCCGTTGCCTCCATCATCTACTTTGTTATCATCAGTAGATGAACCTATCAAATATTTCACTTAAAACATTTGATACTGAACATAATAGATATTGAAGTTGTCCAAGATGTTTATAAAACAAAGAAATTTAAAAAATGCCAAAATACCAAATTGATTTTGATTCACATAAAATTTTTGTTTAAAATCGTTTACGAAACCTTTTCCAACTCAATGTTCGAATTCGAATAATTTTCCCCGTTTTCCCGATATATATCTTTGCTTAACAACGTGACTCGTGACTTAATCTACCGGTAGATCATATTTTAGTAATTTTTTTATTATTGTGTGCACAATAACTTAAATTGGTATTCAAATAGATGCTCTCATATTTAAATTTAAAATTCTCAAAAAATTAACTACGTAAAAATAAACAAATTACGTCATAATACGTATTTTGAAATATTTACACGCAAAACAATACGAAACGATGTTCAGTGTTCAAATATCATAACGAGTTGTTTTAATGATGTAATCTAAAAATCTAAAAACTGTTGAAATCATTAAATCAAATTTGCAATTAAAAGTGACGATAATTGTTGACATAATTTTACGTAAATGATTAATAAACGGATTGATTTACCTGCATATCCAGAGTAAGCGGTCGACGCAATTGTTAAAAATACGAGTAATTGAATCATGATGCACTTATGATGAAACAATATTTATTAAAACAATCTCTCTTGCTTTCGGGGTATATAACACACAGGTGATTTTCGAATTCCGCGGAGTTGCACGATCGAAAACGATGTATGCCAGAACAGGTTATTTATTTTTTATTGAACACGAATTACGTTCTTCTTCGTGCCGCGCTTAAAACCAACATTAGCATAATTTTAATCCCACTGGCATTAAAAGTATAAAAATCTACCTCACATTTCAAAAACAAATATATTGCATTGGGTTATCATTACATGTCAAGTTCACCAATATAGAAACATTTAATGGCATAATAACATTAGCTTATTACTTCTAAAATGTAATCACGCTGTCTTTAAGGACCTTCACGCGTATTTTTTACATTTTTCCTTCGCTTAATTGCGCAGAAATATTTTTAACTGATAACTACGTCCTTGTAAGCAAATTAAGCGATTAAATTTAACAATAAAAATCGATTGCAAATTTATCGTTTTGAGTAATTATATTCTTGTATTTGTTGATGGAACGTGTTTGAACCGATCTATTTTCATATCTGCGTATTATTTTTTTATTTATGTCCCTGTTACGTTAATATGATAAAAGACATTCACGGTTCAATAATTTTTAATACTTTACCGATGCGTAATGTGTTGCCTATATCAAATCCTTTTAAATTTCCTGTAGTTTTATTAAAAATATACATAATATTTATTTTGTGGCCTCAAGATGACGAAGCTATTCACAGACCGTGCAGTTTAAGGCCACGATTCTTTTACAAGTTAAATTTGTTGGAAACGACTCCGTGTTCGTTAATGTCGGCTCCGATAACTATGTGTTGTTTATCTCGTTTATTACTTCCTCAATCATTAAATTAATGATTTGGTATAACTTAATCAAATCCGTTTCAATTTACTAGTAGTTTAATGTATTTTTCATACATTGAGTCCTAGACTGATTAATGTTTAACTAAACCCAGAAACACATTAAACCAACTTAGCAATTGGGTTAGTTCTTGAATGCATTTTCTTATTGCAACTGGGATCAGTACAACTTTTACTAACGAACTAAGGCAGTTAAACCTGAGGAGTAAGTACCTCGTTGAACTCCTGACTTAAAAAAAAGTTAAATTGATGTAAAGTTCATGGTTATTCACAAGCAGGTGCTTCAGAATCTGATTAATTTCGTGATACTTATTTGAATGTTATAAATAACTTTATACAATGTATTTTAATTATCATGTGTACATATAGACATTCGACAATTATGTTGTCATCGTAAAAATTGCGCATCTAAGACTGCACAATTACTCACTGATGACGTCACACGCAGATACAATTTCGTTAAAAATGAAAATTGCGGAATGGTTTTGCAACCAAATGCAAATAAAGGCAATGATAAAGCTCTGTGATGCAATACGTCTGCCCCGTTTTTTTTTTTAATTAAGAATAAAGCTCATATGTGGAGTCATCCAGTATCATCATCATCATCAGTATGTAAATAAAAGGAATGATAAATCGTTTTCAGGAAATTATAGTTTCGTTATGCGATATGGGGATGTAATCAAGTATATAACTGGAACAAGAAACACATAAATTGAATGATTATAAATTACACCCATACACACAAACATCGGAACCACTCATTACCAATCAACTGATGTCCAGGTCGATTATGTACTCGAGAACAATCCGCTTTATAATCCGCATTCCTTCTTTCTTTCAGGTGTCAACAACCTATTTGTTTCATATGTGTGTACAATATCATCCTTTGCGAGTTGATTATCTTCACTATATCTTCTCCGTCTTTCTTTTTGTTCTAAATTTGTTTATCGTCCTTGATCCCCATACGTTCCTCGTGATCTGTCAAATAATTCCTAAATAATTTCCCCCGTATTCTTGTATTTTTGAAGAACTAGAGTCATTCGCATCTATATTATTGTTATGTCATTTAACAGATGACAGTTCTAACTTCCTTCTTAAAGAAAATTGTGATTTGGTTGAGTTTTGAACATTTTACGACGAGTTGCAGATGGAAGCACAAACTGTGCCCATATTTTACTTCGCGTGTGAAAAATTGTGACAAGAGTCTACAAGATCGCCAGTGCCAACGATAGTTCACAAAATTCCGTGCTGGTGATTTTGATCGTTGAGATGAAGGAGACCAAACGATATGGCGACAAAATTAAAGGCATTAATCGAATCCAACACACGTTACATGTCACGAGAGATTGCAGAAACATTAAACATCAATCATAAATCAAGCGTGCACTATCATCTGATGTAATTGGGATGCGTAAGCAACATATTTGGGTTCCTCGTGGACATTGATGAGACGCGGATTGTTTAAAAAAGCGCCTTGGTTCCGACGTGATGATTCGTCTCAAACGATATCGAAACCAGACGTTCATCAGTTATCATTATGCTATCGATGTGGTGGGATTTTAAAGATGTCCTGTTTTTCAAGCTGCTACCAAGGAACCAACAAATCAATTCGAATGTGTACCTGCCGGCAATTGGACAGTTTCAAGGAATCCATCAACTAAAAACGTCCAGAGCTCGTTAATCGTAAAGGACTTGTGTTCCATCATAATGTGAAACTACACACAAATTTCATCGTCCGTCAAAAATTATTGGTGCTTGGATGTGATGTGTTGCCACACCCAGCATACTCGCCTGATTGTACGCCATCAGATTTCCACTCTCTTCAAAACTCCTTGCATGGTATACCATTCAATTCAGATGAGGCCATAAATCAGCAATTTATTCAGTTTTTCGCCGAAAAAAACAGATCCTTATGTGAACAAGGAGCTTAACGCAAGACAGGAACATATGGAAAATAAAGATAAATGATTTGTAATTTATAATCCGACACATTCTCTTCTATCCACATCGTGTGATGATTGGTGTGTGTGGCGATCCCATAGCTGGACGATCCTTCTTCTCGTAGAAATCTTCATTCCATAAAAAATAAGTGGTGGTTAAACATAATCTTAACAAGTCAACTATATCCTCTTGAAGTCCTTGTGGTATAAGCCGTTACCTGATGAGCTTTATGGTTTGGTACGTGGGTGAAAAGAGATTCCACGCCGAAACACACCAGTATATCTTTGCAGGTTACTTGATGTTCATGTATAATCTCCACAAAATGTTCCACAGAGTTCTTTACAAAACTGCTTGTCAAACCCACGTACTGTTATAGTTGTCTAGCAACATATATAGCTAGTTCGTAAATTGAAGATACACAGGTTCTCACAATCAATCGAAGACGGTTTCCAGTTTTGTGTATCTTCGGCAGTCCGTATAGTCTTAGAGGGTGCGTTTCTGTAGACTTGGGTGATTATTTCGTCCTTCGGTATCCTGATTGATGCAATAGCGAAATTTAGTCATTCCAATAGAACACTGAGTTGTTTTTCAGATAAAGGTTGGTTGGCGAGGTTCACGACAGTATTCTTAGGGTCCATTCATGATAGTGCTTCTCTCTTCTTTTGATATAGCTTCTCAAACTTCTTGATTTGCATCCTAGTAACGTTGTTGAGGTAATGTTACGCATGTTCGTAACTAATCGGGTTCATTGTTTTCCACACATCTTCAGGTAGTATTCGACCAATTACCAAATGTATATAATAAAGGTCGCTGGATATTAAGTTGAGGTCGTAGTGTGGCAAATGATCCTCTTAGCATTTGGTGTCGCGTCCATGTTACGTAACTTATCCAGTTTCCTGGTCTTCTGGCAGATATCCTCCCCGTAGAGGCGTCCAAAAATTGGGACATGGAGTATCCCGCAAGAAGACGCATACGAATCGATATCACATCAACATCCACAACAGTCCCCTAGTCAGCATACTGCTAAACAGCCGAAAAATGTTTTGATGCTAGCAACAAAATTCAACATGTGAAGGATGCACTGCAGAGTAACGGCTACAAACCACAGGAGATCCAGAAACAAGCCGGAGCTAAGAAAAAGAAGAATGATGACCCACAACGAAAACCAGTAGGGTACGCACACCTGACAGGCTGAAGAAAACACTAGAGAAGAAGAACATCAACGTAAGGTTCAGCATGGTTAAGGAAATAGAAGAACTTCTTCCATCCAACAAGGACTCGATACCACGACTGCGAGTTCAAGGATTCTACGAACTTCAATGTCAATGTGGGAAACCGCATATTGAGCAAATGGAACGCACTATGAAATGCAGAGTTAGGGAGAATTGCAGAGATGTCGAACACTGAACACTACTATACGGGAAGCTGTCATGTTATCGACTACAATGAAGTAGAGATACTTGCCAAAAATAATCACTGCTACCCAAGGCTATTGAGAGAATCCTTGGAAATAATAACGAACCCGAATAATTTCAACAGACTGAGTAAGGCTTGGAAGTTGGCGCTATCATCTACCATCAAAGAAGCAGCAAAGACCATCAATGACGCAACCAGGACCATCAAGGACGATAACGCATACGCATCAACTAAGCGAAGACATCAACATCAGTCTTTAGAAATCTTCTGAAGAAACTGACAGTGATCAGCGAATCGTCAAGTTTATTTCAACAACCATGGCAACACCCGGAAGGTACAATAAGGTTCAAATATTTCGAGACTAGCCCGGGTGACAACTGCATGCACGTCAAATATGATGCGTATCTCCTTTAACTGCCGATAAACTTGCATCGCCCTATTTCACTCATACTCTAATCGCTTGGGGTTATAATAACATGTAGCACTTGTCATATATATATATATATATATATATTATTATCCGGGTTTTAAAAGAAAATATTTTCATATTAACAAATATATTAATAATATTGAAAACGATTTTCAATTTACCATATGTTACATATTTTGTCAAAGTTTAAAAAACACTAGCAAAAAATAACAACATTTATTTATAGTAAAATCAAATGCTCGCTGATTTTTGTGGAATAAATTAAAGAAATCTAACAGAATGTAACATGTATGATGATAGAATTACTATCAATGTAGCATCCGACAATGGTTCTAAGAAAACTGAACAAGCGTAAAAATATAAACTTGTAGAAATATCATACGAAGTATTAACGCTTGGAAATAAAATGTAGCATTGGTAAAACCGAGTGAATAGAAAACATTGATAAATTTAATAATGTGTGGGGAGCCCCACAGGTCGATTACTTCCTGTAAGCGATTTGGCATCGGTTGAACCAATCGATCGCAATTTGGTCAGCCCCGGAAAGTTTCCCACATGCGTAAACAATGAGTGCGCAATCCCTCTCTGGTCCGAATGTCCTGACGACAGTCAACGTTATCTCACTCGCGCACCACACTGGCCCATAAATTCGCAATGGAGTTCAATTCCCGTAATTTAGAAGCCCCCCACACGAGACGTGTCTACGGCACTGTTATCGCGAACGAATGAAATGCGTTG
Organism: Geotrupes spiniger; assembly: GCA_959613385.1. Taxonomy (NCBI): domain Eukaryota; kingdom Metazoa; phylum Arthropoda; class Insecta; order Coleoptera; family Geotrupidae; genus Geotrupes; species Geotrupes spiniger. Next base: position 6,984,378 of record OY390741.1, read on the forward strand.
AGGTTCTGGGTACAGTATACGCATACTCGGTAACTTAACACCACTTTTTACACAAGCAAAAGGCCGGCCGAAAACATTTTCGATAAGACGACAGATTTCTTCCTCCGTCATTGCTATGGGACGACCACTTCTACCATTCGTGAGCAGTGGATGTTCTTCCTCATTGGCTTCTCTATGCCTCTTGATTCATTGGTATAACCTGTTTCTCTGTACACAAACATTTTTTTAAATTATTAAAGAAGTAATAATAAACAAACGAAGAAGTTGCAGTAGGAGAACGATAGCTGACACAGTTGTGTGTGAATTGAATAATAAAAAATACTAAGAGATAAATCGACCTGCTGCATTACATCGCTAAGAGCAACTCCTTGCTTGAAAAGAGGTACTACCTCCTGACGAACCTCAACTGACGTTTAATTAGTGAGACAATTGTTTTGCATTATTTGAATGCGTCTAACAGCATCTAGACACGGTCCATAAACACTATCACAAAAGTTGAAATGTGATAACACAAAAGCGTCACGTAACATGATTAATAAATGTCTATTGGGATACAACATTTTGAAATTACAAAGTGCCTTCTTGATGCATTTACTAACGTGAGTTTTAAATCTTAAATTTGTAACCCTAAAATCCTGGTACCTTTCCTATGAGCAAGCTGCACGCAATTCAGTATTACTTTTATTTCTGGCAATGCCCGATTGCAAACGCGGTCTCTACCAAACAGCATAAAGCAGGATTTGTCAGGACTAAGTTTAAGTGCATGGTCATGTGAGATTCTGACTATATTATGCAAATCGCTATTCAATTTCTCGATCGCTAGCTACAAATTTTCCTGATTAAATGAAATGTACAACAGCATATCATCTGCATACATATGATATAAACAGTTCATGTGATGAATTTCAAAAAAATGTGATGTGTAAATACAGAATAAGAGTGGTCCTAGAATGGAACCCTGGGGTACACCCGATTTTGAAATTACTGCATCCGAACAACGGCCATCCAGATTTACACTTTGTGTTCTACTTGCCAACTAATTATTAAAAAGCTGTACTGCACTGTCTTTTAAACCAAAATAATGCAAAATTGCCAGAAGTAAATCATGATTAATTAAGTCAAAGGCTTTTGAGTAATCTAGCAATACTAGCAATGTTAATTTATTTTTTATCAGTAGCGTTTATTATGGCATCTGTTATGTGCGTTAATGCTGTAGAACAACTATAGCCCGACCTAAATCCTGATTGTGTATGAGGAAGTAAGGAATACATTGTTAAGTGGTTTTTCAACTGGCATGGTAATTGGTGTCAGATCACTGAAGTTGACGGGTTTATTAATTTTTAGTATAGAGATAACTCGTGCATACTTATATACCAGGGAGTACAGACTCTTCGAAATAAATATTAACAATATGTGTTAAAGAGGGTAATACGAGTGGACAACACATGTCAATAACGTATCCGTTAATATTATCAAAACCTTACGATTTAGATTTAATGGATTACATGTATTTAGTTACTTGATCTAAGCTAACGACCGTAAATTGAAACTGCTGTACATTTGGTTTAATATTACTTTTGTAAAAATTCAACGTGTTTACATCTGGTTGTGGTAAGTCATCAGTAATACTCTTGAAATAGTTATTTATTTTATTTACATCTTGGAGATTGACTGGTATGCCAGGATAAACCCTACAGCCAATATTTAGTGCATTTAAATTTTTCCAAAAAAAAAACGCGCTTGTTTAAACTGCGACAACCATACTCAAGATATGCTCTTTTTCCGCCTTTATTGCTGCAGATGTCAGATTTCGCAATGATTTGTAATAATCCCAATGATTTGGAAATTTAGTATGCTTGAATTTTTGTAAGGTTTTTTCACGAATCATTAATTTTACATTTTCTGTAAGCCATGGAGATTTCGGCTTTTTAAAAGTTATTGTTTTCCAAGAAGCATGATAATCCAAAATATAATTTATATGATAATTTAAAAAATTTATTTTAGCATTGACGTTATTCAAATCGTAAATTGTATTCCACGGAATGGAATACATATCAGATGTAAAAAAATCAATATCAAGATTAGTAAAGGCTCGAAATATACGAGGCCTTGGAACTTCATTTGAAATAATACAGTCCAAAGAGCAATATAGTAGGCAATGATCCGATAAGTCATTGACATCCAGAACTCCACTGCTAATAATGTTGAAGTCAAAGTTTGTAATTATGATGTCGATTAAAGTCGATGACTCCGCAGTGATTCTAGTTGGAGAATTTATTATTTGTCTTAAGTTTAGGAAATATAGTATAGAAGATAAAGTCAGAGTATGCTGGCTGTGATTAAGAAAATTAATATTAATATCCCTGTGGCATATGATTCGATCTGATAATGCACTATGCTCGGTTAGAATATCACAAAAATGTTCCAAAAAGTCACCAATGATGGTATTAGGTGGCCAATAAACAATTCTTATGAAAAGTTGTTGTTTCTTGCACCCTATGCTTATCCACAACTGTTCTAGAAATACATAATTGGTCGTTTCAACGATATTGAATTTTATAGATTTTGTATATAAATCGCGACACCTCCACCACGACCGCCCCTATCCCTTCTTATAAGGGAATAATCAGCAATACCCACCACATCATTAGTGATTTCAGCATGCCATGTTTCACTAATTGCTAAAATATAACAAGAATGTGCCAACAAAAACCAGAGTTCATTTATTTTGTTTGTTAGCGAGCGAATGTTCAAGTGAGCGACCCTAAATGAACCTACGCATTATTTATAAATGTATATATAAGACAAATTGCACCACCAATGACCACCTCTCAAATTAATAAGTGATTATATCTCCAGAAATATAATAATAATATTGTCATATTAATAAATATATTTACAATAACATTGAAAACGATTTCCAATTTACTATATGTAATACATATTTTCTCAAAGTTTTAAAAACACTAGCAAAAAATAACAAAATTTATTGACAGTAAAATCAAATGCTCGCTGATTTTTGGGGAATAAATTGATGAAAATTAACAGATGTAATATGTATGATGAAAAAATTACCGTCAATGTAGATTCCGGCAATAGTTCTAGGCAAACTGAATAACTGAAACTAATAACTAAACTGAAATAAAAATATGCACTTGTAGAAATATCAAACATACGAAAAAGTATCAACGCTTGGAAACAAAAACTTTCATTAAAACGGAGTGGATAGATAACATTGGTATATTTAATAATGTGTGGGGAGCCCCACAGGTCGGTTACTTCTTGCAAACGATTTGGCATGGATTGAACCAATCGATCGCAATTTCGTCGGCCCCGGAAAGTTACCCATATGCGTAAACAATGAGTGCGCAATCCCTCTCTATTCCGAATATCCTGACGACCGTCAACGTTATCCCGCACGCGCACCACACTGGCCCATAAATTCGCAATGAAGTTCAATTGCGGTGATATAGAAGGCCCCACACGAGAAGTGTGCACGGCACTACAGCACTGTTACCGTGAACGAATGAAATGCGTTGAGGTTCTGGGTAAAGTTTTTCTGCGACTTTTTATTCTGGAAAAAGGTCGGCCCAAAACGTTTTCGATAAGGCAACCGAGGCGACTGTCATTGCTCTGGGACGACCACTTCTACCAACCGTGCGCAGTGGATATTCTTCCTCATTGGCTTCTCTATGCCGTTTGATTCATTCGCATATTCTACTTCTCTGTACACAAACATTTTATAAAATTATTAAAGAAGTAATAATAAACAAGCGAAGTTGTTGCAGTAGAAGAACGATCTCTGGCACAATTTTGTGCCCGCACACGGATATTGCTCCATTGAATATTTGAATAATAAAAAATACTTAGAGATAAATCTATCTGCTGTCGATTAAATCAATTAAAACACTAGCAGAATGCATTTTAAAAACCACCAGCAACATGTTTTTCCATAAATTAAAAAACTGCCAACATTCACAATTAAATTGCCCGTATAAAAATTTTTTATCGTCGGTTTATAGGTAAAAGTCACTAAGTACAGGTTTGATGAAAATTTAGTTAAACATCACTTAGTGACAATATTTTGACGTGTTACCTTATGAAAAATTACCGGTAAGTTTAATTGTTAATCATTTAGGTTTCTATTATTTGTTCCATAACCATGAATATATTAGCCATCTTTTGATTAACTTTAAAAATACTTATCACATTTTGTTTTGCTTTTCAGGAACTTGGAGTCAAAGAAGCGACGAAGAACACTCTAAATAAGAATCTTCTAATGCCATAACTGTACGTTCAACTTCTGTGTTAGTAACTAAACCTTGCGATGTAATATCTAACTCTGAAAAAATCCGAAACGAGTATCTTCTCAACCACTCGTTAGTTATGATGATTACGATAGTGATGCTGATCCTGAGTACATGATGTCTAATACAGAATCAATTGACTTTGAAATAAATGAAGATAATTCTAAATCTAAGAAATCGAAAGCTCGATGGAGAAAAGTTAGCAGTGAAACCTGAAAATCAACCAAATCGAAAATACTACGATCGGAGTGTAAGCCTTACACAACGAAAAGAGGTTTGAAACATGCAAAAGCAGTGCATTGTAAGTTCAAGTGTACCCAGAACTTTTCAAAGGATGACCGTGTTTGCTTTACAAACCTTAAAGACTACAAACGACAGGATTATATCATATTCATATTCAAAATGTGAAAACCGAAGCACTTAAACGGCGTAGAGTGGAAGCGAAGAAACAACGAGTAACAGTTAAATAATATTACCTTAAAAATTGAGCGGGAATTTTTTGAAAAAACTCTTTGTATATCAAATGGACCAGTAAATACTGCCCTGGCACAAACAAATGAAAGTTGTACTTTTTCAAGTTTTGATAACTTGGCATAAAAGGCCAAGACATGCTACTAGTAAAGACAATATCGAACTTGTCAAACAGCACATCGAAAGATTTCCGCGTATGCTCCCTCATTATGTAAGGAAAACCAGCAGTAAACAATACTTAGATCTAAAACTAAAACTAAGTATTCTTAAGATGTATGCAAGGAAAATAATATCTTAGCCGTAAGAAGTCATATTCATAGAAAGATTTTCTGCACAGAATATAACCTTTCTTTTTCTAACCCTAAAAAAGTGCAGTACTTGTGCAAGATACAATTCTGTAAAAGAAGATCCACTCTTGAAGCAAATTTCCGATCATCTTGGCAGAAAAGAAGATTGCTAGAAGCAAAAGAAAAGGATACAAGAAGAGCTAATGAAGGCAACAACAATTAATTTCGATTTGCAGAGTGTTCTTCAATTGCTTTCGACAGATATAGAACAGTTGTATTATAGCAGAACCCAACCCAACCCAACCTAACTATTTATGAAGCAGGAAAACAAAATAAGGGTTACTGCTTTTGTTGGAATGAACTAAATGGTAAAGGAGGATCAAACGAAATCGCAACAGCGCTTTTAAAATACCTAGACAGTGTACCAAACAATATAACTCATTTATCGATGTTTTCGGATACTTGTGGGGCCAAAAACAAAAACCCATATGTTGCAGCAAAAGTAAATCGATTTTTTTTATGAACGACTGAAAAATAAAAAATAAAACCAAGAACTTGCAAATAAAGTAGTAGTAGTAGTAGTAGTAGTAGTAGTAGTAACCTTTATTGGCATATTTATCCTCATAGATCAAACAAACAAAATAATTTACATAAATATAAAAATAAACTTATTTATGCTCGACTCCTTTCTCCTTCAAAACCTCGTGCTCCTTCCGGGCTCCTCGGTTCCATTCTCTCCTAGTTGGTTCCCAACTCCTCCATCACTCAACCTGTACTTGTATCTATAACAAATTTTGTATTATATTTCTCTCCTTTCTAAATCTTCCCTCTTCTTTTCTCTTCTTTAACTTTCCCAACAGCTCCCCTTTCTCTCCTAGCATCCTTCTCCAGCCCCCCTCTTCTCTTCCTCTTTACTCCATACCATTTCCTCGCATCCCTCCTACCAGTGTTTCCATTCATCTGCCCCTCTACCACATGCTTCGCACCTTTGATATTCCTCTCCCATCCAATACTTGTTCCTTCTCTCCTCGTTTCCACTCCGGAATCTATCCATTAACCTTTCCTGATCGACTGCTTTCCCTCCTCTCAGATATTCCGGCTTCCCACTGTGCACCTGCAACTCCTTGTATCTTTTATTGTACCTCGTTCTCCCTATCTTGCCTTCCCTCTCCTTTGCTTCCACCTGAGTCCACCTCTCTACCAACTCTCTCCACACGTCGCCCTTCTTTTTTTCTCCTTTCCACCTCCACCACCGACATCCCCGCCTTATTGTACAGTCTTCTTCTTGCCACCTCCCATCTTGATAGCTCTTTCAGGCTTTTCTCCCTCTTCTCTATCTCCTCCAACACCTTCTTTCCCAAACTCTTATCTCCCCTCCCCTTCACCCCCATCTCATACTTTGCCACTCTCCTCCCTGCCTCCACCGCGATCCTCTCGCTTCCCGTCTCCTGCCATACGATGTAGTGCGGTGTCAAGTTTTCCAGTTGCAATGTTCTTTTTAATTGCCCTATGTGTTCTCTCTCTAGTCTTTTTATTTCCTTGACACCCCATACTTCAGTCCCATACATCATTATGCCCCTAACACATACATTCCAGATCCTCATTGTTTCTTTGCAAATAAAGTGGTAAAAAATAATAACAAGGATGAAGAAGGAAATGAAGTTGAATTGCTTAAAATGCAGTGCCTCAAATATGAACAAAATAATCCAGATGTTATTTTCTATAAATACAGCCACAGCTCAGATTTTCAAAGAATACTGGTGAAAGGTCGAGTTGATTTGAAACGTAAAGGACATAGGTAACAGCTTTTTGGTTTGGAACAGTCCATTAGCAGAAAACGGGGGTGATTGTCAAAGCAGTGTCGCGAGCGCAGCGGACGCTTGCATTTGCTTCGCGTTCGCCTGAAATACCAGTGCGATCTGCCACTGGACTGTCCCCACCGCGCAACTTGGTGTTGACGTACATGTCCTTTACAGCCTGAAACAACTCTAGACGCCGTGAGGAATCGCGCATTCTGAAATCTTATCTTCATCAACGGTCTATTAATGACACGAAAAAAAGGATCTTACCAAACTCTGTGACAGCGGTCTTATTCCTGAAGTATTACACAGTTGGTACAAAAATATGCCTACTGTTTTGCAGAAAGAAGAATTAGCACCAGAACCAGGAGCCGATGAAACTTATTTCGAATAAGATTTAATTTTGATTTTATTTTTTCCATAATTTTATTTATTAAAATAAGTACGAATTTTCTCAAAAATTAAACGGTTAATTGTTCCTTAAAATTGTTTATTCATTTACTATGTGTTTAAATTCCTGGGGTATTTCAAAGGTAAACTTCATGAAGTACGAAATTCCTTTGTATTGATTTTTTTTTATTATTACTAAACATAATTATAGAATGCAATCGCATTTATAGTAAAATTCTAGCAATGCAAACAGGTAAATCGTTGTTTTCTCCCGAAATGAAAAATGGTATTTAATGAGTTTTACGTTTAAACCGACGATATTATCGTCATTATTTTAAAGATAAAACATATTTGTCATACATTTAAAAACTATGACTGTCAAATGTATTGACAAAACAAATGCAATGCCATTTTTAAGAAATATAATTGTTATAAATGATATAATTAATTGTTTTAAAAAACAATTTCCAATATTCATTTGCGTTACAATTTATTTAAATAAATAGGCCGACCCTCCGGCATTTCAATGGGTCGTGTTCATACCTGCAAACTCGTCAATCTTGACAATTGGAATGGAAATGGAACGATGCAAACGAGATGTGATGTTGATGTGCATGCAGTTGTCGCCCAAGCTAGTCTCGAAATATTTAAACCTCATTGTACATCTGTATGGAACAATGGCCTTGAAAATCTATTAATGTTTTTCTTTATATATTCTGTCTTCTCCTTCGCATTTTACTTCCTGCAAAGCCAGTATTCCGATTTTATATTCTTCTATTCACTGTAGCCGTTTTTCCATTCCTACTACTACTAACATTTCATTGCGGTTGTCATCCTGTTATATTAATTTGTAACCTAATTTGTTAGTTGTAGTGACTACTATTGAAGCTAACACGTATAAAAGTTAAAGACTATGAAATTCTAAACAGCTTTTATTTGAAAATAGGAGTATAAGTAAGTATAAGAAAGTTCAGTGCGGACCACTGCAGATTGCGATCACAATTAACACTACAAATTTTCGTCGGTCTTTGTTGAATTTTATATAAAAAATAAATAAGGCAATTAAACCAATACAAATATGTTGTTAAAGGTCTATTTATAGGTTTGTTATTGTTTTTATTATGAAAGGATTTATTATTGTTCAAGTCGTTTCTATTGCTTTTTGGAAAGACAAGTTCATCATTTTTTTCAAATTCCTAAATGAATTTGGTCAATGACTTGAAGCGAATCATATTTATAAGTTGGATATAACAGTTTTACTATAAAAAATCACGATAGTGATCGGTAATTGGGAAAAATTAAATAAAACAATTATACCAGTAAAATGTTTTATTAAAAATCATTATTACAATAATATATTGTTCATTTATCAAAAACACTCAAACGCCATTAACACGTCGAAAACCATTCATGATTGATATGCACACATTTCATTGACAATAAGTATTATTTTTATTTTGCTTGTTTCTATTGTTATGTGGAAAATTTTCGTCAGAATCAGAATTTTACAATTTGGTGTAACGGTTTTGGTTTGTTATGGTATGGAAAATTACACGGACCAAAGTGATTAGGTGAATTTAGACAAGAAATAAAACAATTCCTTCAATAAAAATATTTTATTACAAATCATTTTCTAATATCGTTTGCGTCTATCAAAAAAGCACGAACGCCATTAACATATACAAAACCGTTCGCGTTTGATGCTTGCGCGTTTTGTTCACAGTCGGGTTTGTTATTGTTTTTGTTATGTAAGCATTTGTTTTTGTTCGGCTTGTTTCCCTTGTTATCTAGAAAGAGACGTTCATCAAAATTTTTCAACGATGGTTTTGGTTGAATTCCAAGTACGAATTTGACCGATGACTTTATTAAATTCTTATATGGGTTTCAATTTTATAACTTGGATGTAGTTTTGAAAAATGATATGAAAAATGACTTGGTCATATTAAAAATTATTTTCTAATATCGTTTGCATCTATCAAGAAAGCACGAACGCCATTAGCATATAGAATACCGTCTACGATTGATATTTGCACGTCTTGCTCGCAATTTTTCAATAACGGTTTTGGTACATTAAGTTCCAGAATGGAATTTGGTCCGTAACCATAATAAAAATTCTTATGTGGAGCTTCATTTCCAAAACTGGGGTGTAACGGTTTGGGTCTGTTATGATATGGGAAATGATTTGGTCCAAAGTGATATCGGTAGGTGTAATGTGGCATACATGGTCCATATATTACATGAGGGTTATGCAGATTAATTTGTCTACCTGGTCTTCGGGAGTTGTTGGGATTTCCATTGTTTTGATTACGTCTATTTTGTTGTTTATTATGTCCTGGAGGTACATGGTCCTTAACCGGTCTTCCTATTGAATCACCTTCGCCAGATTCTACAACCGAGTCATCGTTTCTTTTAAACCTATTGACGTCATCTTCGACACCATTAAGTTCCTTTGCCGAATTTTTTAATAATTGATTTTCTGTCACATTTTCTAAAATTACCGGCAATTAGAACTACAATTTCTATTATTTATTACAAAAGAGGACTCACGTTTAAACAAGGTTAGAACAATCAAAATGATTAAATACTTTTCAGAGAGTAACATTATCACTCGTGCAATATAGGTTTATAACTGAGCACTGTTTATTCGCATGTGATTTGTATACAAAACCAGTTTTCGTGTTAATTTTATCAGTTGAAGCAGTGATGACCTTTAGTTTTAAATTGTACAAGTACGTATCATGCATTATAGTAATTCCACCATTCCAATTTAAAAAAATATTAGTAAAAAAATATTTATGAAGTATTTTTTTATTGGGCCCAAAAATGATGACTAATTACTTATGTAAAATAGAAAGCATGAGAAATTATCGATGAGTGATGCGCAGAGGTATGAGGCGTGTGATCATGGAAACGAAACAAGAAACTACAATGTAAGTGGAGACTTAGTTCAAATAGTTGCGCGGAGGCAACCAGTTAATCAAAATTTATTTTCAACAACGTGATCCATCGTTATTACTATTCTCGTGCTATAAAACGTGAAAACGAATTTACTTTGATTGGATTATTACGTATAAAACAAAATCAAAATTTTAAACATTTTTGCTTGTGATGAAATCATCATTCGTGTAAAATTTATTGCGGTGCAAATATTCACATACAAAATCCGCATCACGATGAATAAATTACCAATATTAATTATAAGATTGGATAATAAATTCCATTAAATAACGTTCTTTAATTATTGTAAAGTCCTTTACATAATTTCTTGTATATTCAATGACTTTTGATTCTTCAGCTGATAACCTTAAATAATCTAATATCTAATATCTGGTTCCCATCAAAACAGGTTTAAATAAAAGCGTATTAAAGATTTTAATTGATGGCTATCTATGTGCGATTTGTATATAGCATGTGCACATCGTAATTAAATGAAACGTACCAGGAAAGAATCTATGCTTTTCGCAATTAATCAATTCTTCAAAGCAAAAAATTGTGAATCATTAAATTACGGCAAAGGCACCTTGAAAATATGACCGATCGTTAAAAATTTGTTCCAGCCAAGGCAAAATAAAATGTGTAAGATTATAATAATACATACGTGGATTTTTAAAAATATTTAAAGTTTATAGGTCAAGTATAACGAAACCTTTTACTTTTGACTTGCAAGTGCAATAGAAACAAATAGATTGTTACCTTAATGATGATATAATGTAGCACTTACGTAAGTTGTAACTCCCCCTAAGTAGTCATTTAAAATAAATCGGTTTCAATTGCATGCAAATATTTACAAGTTATTCGCAAAATTAAATTTAAAACGTTCAAAACCTTTAATCTTGTGGATTATTTTATTTAGATAATTGATGACCAACTTATATTTAACTGTAAATTTATACGTTTATGTTTACATATGATCGTTGATAACAAATTCATTTGATTAAAATAAATATGTATTGAAGATAGGTGCCTCACCTTTATATAAATCATCATATGATATTCATTTAAATTATAATTTCTTTGGTACAGACGTGATTTCAAAAATGCATGCACCACCAATATGTTAGATACTTAGACACAAGTTTCCCTTAGAAATTTTAGGTAACCACCCAAGGTTACTCGTATAACCCCGCTGGTGAAGAGGATAGTATTGAAAAAAAACAGTTGTTCGAAAATATATCAGTTGCACCTAAGTCGTCACGAATTAAACCGGCACGTTACTAAAATTACGTCGCAATTTATTAGAAAAATAGATTTATTAAAAACTTGAAAATTATGTAATTTTTCCACACCCGGGGAATAATAATAATAATAAATGATAATACTAATTCTTTAAAATTGCATAGTTTTACTTTATTGCGTATCCTTTATGTGTAAGGTAGCATAGCGATAATGACATTTTTTTAACTCGATTATAACAGTTTTAACATTTTGAGGTCCCCTGAATCGATTATGACTATATTCTAAATGATGTCTCTATATTGAAAGCAATATCTCCTCCGGAAGTGTGGTCATCCAAAAAATTGTTCTGATGAAAGTTAAAGATATTGAAATAATACACAACTTTTATTTGAAAAGTTTTTTTCGGAACATGGAGTATAACTAAGTATAAGAAAGTTCAGTGCGGACCACTGCAGATTTTTTAGTAAGTTCAGTTTACCATTGTTTGTGTTTAATAAATAAATCGTTTTTCGATTAAATTATGAACGAACGATGTTACAGTTTTGTTAGGTATTTTAATTTAAAAAATCTACAGTGGCCTGCACTGAACTTTCTTATATTTATTTAGGTACATTTTTCGGAAGAACGTTTCAAATAAAAGTTGCTTAAAGTTTCAATTTCTTTAACATTTATAAGAACATTTCTGCGACAACTCAAATCGATAACACACTCACGGACAGACGGGGGGGGGGCAAGGAGGTTATCAATTTATTGAGTTATAAGTAAAAGAAATACACGAAGATATACGAGGAGAGATCAATATTTACGATCTCTAACATAGAACGAAACAAATTGAAGAAATATCAATCGTTTATTTTTCGTCGATACATTTGATCCAACGATGCTCCAAACCTTTGATTTCTATGGAAAAAATCTGTCGGTTGCTCTTCCAACCAATCGTTTACGGCCGTCATCACTTCATTATCGTCGTAACATCTGGATATTCTTTTAATTTTGGAAATAAAAAAAAAATCACTAGAGGCCAGGTCTGGTGAATATGCAGGGTGTTCAAACAATTCAAACCCTTCAGAATAGCGCTCATGGTAACATGGATTTTGTGGACAGGACCGTTGTCTTGATGAAACAGAATTCCTTTGCTCAATTTTCCCCATCTTTTTTCATTGACACAATCACGCAATCTTGAAATTAAGTCGGCATAGTGGGAGCCTGTTATTTTATGTGCACGTTCATCAAAGTTTCGTCTCTGTCTCAAAAAATTGTGCCCATAATTTTACCAGCCGATGGAAAAACCAAATTTGCGGGGTGGCGAAGAACATTCGTGGGACCCAACGTGCAGACAACTTTTTTACCCCCAAAATATTTGTTAAATTATTTTCTATAGTCTCAAAAATTCGTAATTTCAGGTATCCGGCGAATGGTCAGTCGTCTATCTGTCATTACCATATCGTGTATACGTTTAACATTTTCTTCGGTAGTGACAGCCTGGTCGTCCAACATCCTTGACATGTTCACATGTTTGTCTTCCCAGTTTAAATTATCGAAACATATTTTTCACCACTTGGTAAGAAACAGCACCTTCACCTAATACACCTACACCTAATATACCTACCATGTCTTCATGAATTTCTTTTGGCGACAACCCTTTCTTTTGCAAGTATTTTATAACTGCGTGAACCACTGATTTTTCCATTTTTAGAATTTCTCTAAACTTGTCTATGTAGTTAAATTCTAAATTATTTGAGCAGGTAACAAGTGACAAAACTACAATTAAACCAACATAACAACAAATGATTAATACTTTAATGTGTCAAATTGATTCAACGTCACTCAACGCCTACTATATCAGAGACCCTAAATATTGATCTCCCCTTGTATCACAGAATTTTTTTTTTCCGTTGGAACAAACAAATTTTTAATTACCGCCTAATTAATAATTTTAATTCATCTAATTGTCTATTGGCAGTCTAGGACCCCGATTGCAACTGCATCTACACCAATAAATATTTCTTTAATGCACTTTGCTAAGCAAAAAATGTTATACAATAATTTTGTCTTATAACTTGCACCAAAATTATTATTCTGTAGTTTATGAGCTATGAACGTATAATGTTTGGTGGACGGAAAACAACACTGCCTGTGACTCAGCATTGCACATTCACTAATGTTAAACCCAATATTTGTCTGATGTATCACAGACAAACCCAACCCAACCCAATCTGTCAGCCTGCATGCATTAGTACGTAAAACCTGAAGTTTCATACACAAAATCAAAGGAAAAAATATAAGAAGTGGCCATTTCATGGTTTTAAGACAAATTTGAAAGAAAGTATAAAAATACCAACGATGCTGTATGACATTCAGCATTAAGATTTAATTAGATGAGTTAAAACAACGTATTATTTCATGGTTTTAGACCGAATTTAAGTTACAAAGTTTCAAATACATGCGTTCAAACAAACAATGTATAATGTACAAAAATTATGGAGGTGCGTTAATGTATCTAAATTAGCTCCAAAAATTGTAATAAAAAATTAGCGCAGAAAGATCACGTGACGAAACTGGCTTTCAAATTGTCATGACACATAATTCGATAAAGTAGGTATAAATTTAGCAACTTTGATGTGTTTACTTAAGGTTTTAGGTGGTTTAATTATAAAAATACGCAAATTTTATTAAAACTTATCGCTCAGTGTCAATAGCGTCAAATATTCAATCAAGTGAAAAATCCTCGAAGGTCGACTTTTGTAGGCAATTTGTATTTTGGCCAAAAGTTCGTGGAAATTTTCTCCTTGCTGCCGTAATCTTTCACTTGAAATCTTGAATGTTTTCGTGATTTTCTGAAATTTTGCGCGGATCAAAAGAAACTGCATTTTCCAACAACACGTCAAGTGATATTACGTCAGTAACGATAGCTTTACTGGATACAACAATATCAAATTTTATATATGTCACATGCATCGTGGGTTCACAATAGATAAAAATATGAACATAATCCTTGTTTCTTCTACATTATTTCCATCGTAGCATTCCTCATTAAAATATTTGTGAATGTTTCAAGTAAAATATAATTGAAATTAAAATCTTTTTATATGCATGAGCATAATCCTTGTCTATTGGTTTATGATTTGATGTTTCGTATATTTTAATATAATTTTAATATTTTTTCAATATCAACTGTGTATATGTACCTTTTCCAGCAAAAGGCTCTATTTGCCATGACACATTCATTCTAAGAGGGACGCCATGCAATATGGAAATTTCCATTTCTAGGAAATAATGTTGGAGACCTTGTTTTTTAAGGTGATATAATTCTGGCTGATCTTGGTTTATGTATTACATTCGTATCATTTGCAGGTTACTCGCAAATAGCCAAAAACCCTTTGTATTAGTACTTGATATATTTTTATTTGATAACGAAAACAGTATAAAGAAAATAAATCATTTGTAGCAAAAACAGAGCAATGAAAATCAAGCAAACCATAATAAATAAATGTTAATAAAACAAAACTAAATGACAGACAGATAAAAATATTTGAATGTATAATATACGACAAAAATAAAATTAGAATTTTAAAAAATGAAAAAAATAATACCAACGACGAGAACAAGTTGACATCCAAATCAAAAAATCATAAAACTTGAACAAACACACGTCAAATAAACTAAAACCAACCAAAGATTTTTCAAGGTTTTCTCAATTTCAATTTCAATCATCATATGCTTTTTAATATGGACATTATACAAATATGCCAGTCGTTTGTACATCGATTGAGAATATTACAGGCAATGATCAGTGAACTT
Source organism: Geotrupes spiniger (assembly GCA_959613385.1). NCBI lineage: Eukaryota > Metazoa > Arthropoda > Insecta > Coleoptera > Geotrupidae > Geotrupes > Geotrupes spiniger. The sequence continues at coordinate 6,999,609 of OY390741.1, forward strand.
AAAAAATCATCGCACGGTCTGTACTTCGCTGAACAAAATCGACTTAGCCCACTACATATTCGCACGCTCAGTCAGATACCATTTGCTAATTTAAACCAACTATGTTTTTTGTAAAGGTAAGATTCATCTATGGTACTGAAATTTTGAGAAAATGAAATCAAATTAAGACGTCATGGCCACAAGCAGTTTATACAGATCACGAACCCAATCCAACCCAGTAAGTATTATTTGCCTCCTCGAAGTAATTAAGTTCGATTGGGTTGGGTTTGGTCGAGTTCATTTGCAATTATGGTTACACGAAACTAAGCACAAATAATTCTAATGATTTATATTTCATTAAACTCTAACTGCTATATCTTTCCTGCAATGAATTGCAATTGCGTCCAATTTTATTGCAATGTTGCCAGTTCTCGTAAAATTATTTAGTGTTATTCCTTGTGAAGTTATTTGTTGTTCCTATTTTTGTAATAAATTTTATTTCTTTGCAAAATACAATGAAAAACTACTTTGTTTAGGCTACGTTTAAATCAATCGCTTAGGTTCTCAGATCAAAGGACAATTAATTAATCAATTAATTAATTAATTAATTATAAACGTTTCCAAATTCTTTCTTGGGGTAATTCTTTTTTAAATACATTTTTATTATTTAGTGTTATTTATTCAGGTACAGTATTTAAAATTAGCAATTTTACTTAACTTAATTAATTTGGAAATAATGAATTATTTAATAGTGTCGCTCCACTTTTTTTTAGTTCATTGAAACTTAATTAATTTGTTTCCACCCCTTAGGCATATCGATGAACAATAAAATTGTGATTTTTTTTCGTTACTTTACTTTCGTTTGTATTGAATGAATAAATCTCAGTGACAGATATGATAATTTTTTCTTTGTTTTTTTTTCTTTTTTTTCTAAATGAAATAATCGATTAAGATACCTTACAAATAAAATGTTATGGTTTAAAATTTGCTTAAAAATAGTTTTACGTTGCAATCGTAACTAATTATTTTTTAACAACCTTTAAAAAAATAAATTAAAAAAAAATTGTAAAATTCAACTGTTTTAAGTTTTATTTCATAATTTGTTTGACATTGAAGAATCACAAGGGCGTAATTCAAAATTGTCGATTATTTATCAATTTATTTTTTTAGTTCATCCAGAACTGGGGGGGGGGGGGTGATCAAAAAGTGCAAGAATTTATTACATATTTTTTAATAAATTTATTTTTAATTTATATAAACAACAAACATAAAAGTTGGTGTTATTTCTCAATTGTTTTATTTGCTTTTGATATCTTATTCGAAAACGTGTGTCGTATCTGGCAAATTGTTAATTGTCTATTTCATCTGAGAATCTAGAATCCCAATTTAAGCGAAATCTAACCCAATAAATAGTTGTTTTATTGCAACAAAAAATGCGACCTGGTTTCGTAAAATAATTTACTCTTAAAATATTTTACTAAATAAAATTTATATTTCGGGTTTAATGATTATATAAAATAATAATTATTTTATTAATTAATATTGTTTTAAAATTAAGAAAGAATTTTTATGAGTTCATATTTTGTTAAAAAAAATTGTTAACTAGTCACGCAATAAAATATGATGAGCTAATATTCGCATATGGCTGAAGATGCTTATATAGGTAATCTTCAGAGTCAACGTCCAGTTTCTTACAGAATACCAGTAGTGCAGGTTGGTGGTAACGAGATGCTGTACCGGATATTGATATTTTTAGTTATATCGCTGTTATCCTATTATGAAACAGGTACGTTTTTAAAATTAATTATTATTAATTAATTTTGTTTAAATAAAATGCATTTTTTAGTGTCAGCTCCGTTAGAACGGTCAACACAATATATAAAACCACAACCAGGTTACATTCCCGTTTATATAAGAACTGGAAATACACCCCTAGAAGACATAAATATGGATCTCGCCGAAGCATTCAAAAGCTACGCGCATAAACATTACAAACTCGCACCAATTAGCGACGAAAATAACGACATCAATGAACACAATTTAGCTAGAAAAAACGCATACATTAAAAAAATACCTAAAATAATTAATCTGGTATAAATACGCTTAAATAAATAAAAGTGATATTAGTTTCTACATTTTGTTTATTATCTTATCTATCCTCGTATCCTCGTTATAAAGATAAGTAGCACCTTGTCAATTGTGTGGTTGCTGCAGCAAGGTATGTATGTTATTAAACCGTTCATTTAAGAAAAACATTTTAGAATTATTTTAATGTTAACAAATTAACACGTCATAGGTCATGTTAACATTTAATATTTTGAATTTATTAACGTAAAAAAAATACATGAAAAATCAATTTAAAGCTCGATATTACGAAATTTCTACGCCAACGCCTACAATCTTATCTACGTTATCTATATTTAGTTTTTCTACGAAGTAATTTTAAATAACGTAGGTAACGGGTAATAAACATGTTTCTTGTGTTGTACACGTATTTGTAATTAATGATATTTGAAATCATATATATTTATTTAATCACGCTTATATATAAAATTCTAAAAACTATGACTAAAACAAAATTCGTATCTTATCTATTGGATATAATCAATAGGCAGGCAACATGATTCATGTGTAAAAAGGATAAGTTATCTATAGGCCCTTAATACACGTAAAATCATTTATAAAGCAACGTCACTAATTTTTCATTTTATTCTAGTAAAGATGATTGTGAGCAGTGTTGCGATTTTAATTATTTCGTGTTGCGTTGGTTGTGTCTTCTCACAACAAAATGCGGGAAGCTCCGTTTCACCAGCCCTCATGGAGTGCTACAACAATACCGAGATGTTGGACAGGGAAAGGAGATTACCTTCAACGATGAATGTTTTAATTGACTTGATCAGAAGAGCAGAAGATGGAAGAGCGACACAAGACGCACGACAACTTTCTATTGAACTCTTGCATAGGTAAGTCGTTTCAGAAAATTTTTACGCACATTAACACAAAATCTAACAAACAGATTTCGTCAAGATGGAATTTTGCGATCACGAAGCACCGTCACCTCACAAATCTCCTTGCCGTTCAGTCCCGCAGGACGAGAAACGTTTAAACACAGGGTTATTTTACGAACACTCATTCCTGGTACCGCAGTCAATTTTCCAAATGAAACTTTGAATTCTTTAGAAAGGGTAAAATATTTAAAAAATGCGATTCTCGTCGTACATAGTTTCATTTTTTAGTGTTCGATGCATTTCATGTTATCGGCAAGTATCGATACTACAATACGAGGGGATGAAGCAAATGTTTGCAATCGACTTGGGAGGTACGAAAGAAGGCTTACCAGAGACATTCCGGATGACGTGGATTTTTTTAATCCTCATGATCTGTAAGTACAAATCGTGGATTTATAATCTCCATCCATTTAATCGAACAGAAGTTTCGCAATCTATTGTTTAACATAACTTAACAAAGTTACATAAAATCATTTATAAGAAATATGGAATGAATATGCAAGATAAAATGACTGACTCACGTAGATAAATTTATTTAAAACAGGTGTTATAACCTAACTTTAAATAAATAAACTTGTTTTAGTAAATTTTTTTTTTAGAATTTTTTGACTAAATATGCATTCGTTATCAGTAGTATTTTAATCTAAAAACAAATAACACGTTTACTGTTTGCATAGAAAATTGCATGTACGTATGTACGTGTTAGTTAATAAGGAAAAATTATTTTAATTTTTCATATATATATATATATATATGTATATGTTTAAATTAACATGGGGATAATGTATCAATAATTTTAATTTGTTATAACAAAATGGTTGCCCAAACCAGATATTTGAATATGACGATTCTTAATATTTAATTTATGTTCTTTGGTTCTTTAGATCTAATCTCCAAATTTGTTTTCCAGTCCAATTGTTGTCAATCCAATAAAGCATACTGAAAAAAAAATTTAAATTAATATCTGTAATAATCGACAAAATCTTTATATCAAATAACCTATAAATATAGCGGGCCGATACAATTACTAAAATACTTTAGATATCTCTTATCAATGTTAGGCCACGTTTATCTCAAGTTTCGTAAATACAAGGGCAACGCTAATTTTGTCACATTTACCACCATTTAAACAAATACAAGTGACATAGTCTAATATCTCTACAATTTATCAATGTTTTGCTCAGAAAATGACTGATGCCCTTTAGGGTTGAGTTGGTTCCGACAAAATTGATACTAGAAATGGATAATTAAAACATATCAATAGGCCAATATATATATATTCTTCTTTCTTCAAGTTTTCCTTGTTGGAAAACTGTCGTGACCGGTTATTTAAATATTCTTTACCTCTCGTTCCGGCCTAGTTTCTAAAACTAGGCCGGAAAAGCAAACCCAACCCAACCCAAAGAAAGATAAAGAATATATATATATATATATATATATATAGTAGGAGTTATTGTATATCGTTTCAAAAATCATCAAAATTCCGTCTGCGTCCCAAAAAATTGTCACCATAACTTTACCAAACACTCCATACTTTGTTGCTTCGACTCAGGATCGAAGTGGTGAACCCACCTTTCATCAACAGTGACGAATCGAAAAAGAAATTCATCCGGATCTGCTTTAAACTTTGCCAAACTAACTACGGAATGCAATACCCTAGAACATTTCTGATCAGGTGTCAACATTCGTGGGACCCAACGTGCATACAACTTTTTTAGCCCCAAAATATTTGTTAAAATATACCATAAGTACCATAAGAAATCCGGCGAATGGTCAGTCGTCTATCTGTCATTACCATATCATGTATACGATTAACATTTCCTTGGGTAGTCACAGTCACTGGTCGTCTAGTACCCTTAATAATTCACATGTTTGTCTGCCCAATTTAAATTCTCGAAACATATTTTTCACCACTTGGTAAGAAACAGCACCCTCACCTAATACACCTAATATGTCTTCATCAATTTCTTTTGGCAACAGCCCTTTCTTTTACAATTAGTTTATAACTGCACAATTTTTACATTTTTAGAATTTCTTTAAACTTGTCTACATAAATTCTAAATTATTTGAACAGGTAACCAGTGACAAAACTACAATTGAACCAACGTAACAACACATCATTAATGCTAAATAATGATCTCCCCTCGTATATATCTTTTCTTAAAATATACGTCATATATAGCTGTCATAAGGATGATACTTCTTAAGTAACGTCGTTGATTAACAATTTAATACAAGTAATTGTCGAGCATCGTTATTTTCAAAATTGGCTTAAACAAGATTTGAAAACAAATAAATTATTCCATGACAAATATTTTTTAATCGAAACGAATGAATGAATATCGTAATTAATATGTACGTCTCCTATAGGTCAATGAGAGGTAATTTGGAAGAGGAAACCCCACCAGAGGCAGAAACCCCTGAGGAAAACACGGAAAATATAGAAGATGGTGTTGTGCCAGATGAAGTGATTGTAGATGATGCTGAAACTCTACCGATTAACACAGGGAGGTCTGCAGCGACGACAGCTCTAAGCGCATGTCCAATTGAGAATGGAGTAGTCTATACCAGATGGGGAGCCGTAACAGCAGGAACAGTTATTGCTGGCATTGCATCTGGTTTAGAACCGCAAAATATCCCAGAAAATAATCTAGTCATAGACAGTCGGTTTGCTACAACATTAGCCGGCGATATAGTCGAAGCAGCGTTGTTCCAAGCTTCTCTAAATGGCGAGGTTAGAAACATTGGCGTTTCCGGCGGTTGGAATAACACGCAAGTCCCACGTTGGTATTTCATCAGCAGGTCGACTGATATGGAAATAACGGACGCCGATATCAGAGGTGGTTTGGATGGTTTAATATTTGCTTTGAACGTTCAAGCATGGAGAACTCGGTTTACAACGATCAAAGTTTCCCAAATTCTCGACATGTATTATTCGCAAAGGGGCGTTTTCTCCGATACACATCGTGCCTGTAATAGAAATAATCTCGTCACAGTAGTTGCGCCTACAGAAAATTTAATTGCTCAAGCAACAGCTTTCGGCTTTCATTTCGACAACGCCGCCACTTTCCCCGGCACGATTTTGGATGAGAGCATTCCTTTGTTAGCAACAAACGCAGTTAATTTCTTTTACACCGCCGCAGGTAAACTATTTGTAATCCAAGAATTTAAGTAATTAACGTTTTTGCATTTTAGCAACTTTGAACGACTTGAATTGCCAAACTGATTCATCCACACGACAAAGGAGCGCAACCGATATCATCATAGTTTTGGATGGACAATGGCCTTATAACACAATACATCCGGCGCTCTCTTACCTTTTAGATAACTTGGATGTTAACAGATATGGCACCAACATCACCATCATTAATGGGAACAACGGAGCACTGGTCGTTAATACAACTCATAGCATCCTTGATTATCATCAACGTTTTAATTTAAGCGTCCACCAACAACGTAAATAAAAACTCACAAATTTTGAATCAAATTGCCACATATCAATTGTTATTTTAGAACCCAACGGTTTTCAATATAGTAGTATGTTTAACATAGTGGAACAAATGGTTAAAAATAGAATGGATGATGATCAACGAACTGGAAATATCGGTGGTAGATCGACGATTGTTTTATTCGTCCCATTCCAAACAACACTCACTGAAGCTGACAACAGTTTTGCAAGAGAACGACGAGAGATTCATAGATCATACCTTCCAGGTACGTCCTTAATTTTTTGTGGTGAAATCTAATTTGTTATTTTTAGATTTAAGAATTTTGGTGCTCGGTTTGGGAAATAGGGATTCTTACACCGCTTTGGTATCGAACGCCGCTTCGGATATATTTACGCTGCCTGATTCTAGTGACGGCACCAGCATTGTTAATGCGATTGGTCCGCTTGTTTCAAGAATCCAAGAAGGTAAGAAAAACAATTTTTGGTCTGTTTTTTTTTTTTAACCCACGTCTTTTTTTATTTTAGTGCAAAGACGAATAGTTAATCCAAACTGTGGGTCGCAGTTTTCCGGTAGCTCAAATCCTACTTCGTTCGATCAATTTGTCGAGCCACAAACTGTTAACTTTTATCGCATAGCACCGAATTATTTTTATGGTGAAGGTACTCGCACCTTAAGAATCCGTGGACAAGGCTACGGAAACATTGTCGTCTGCACTTCAACAGTGAACACGCACCCTAGACAAAATGGCACCGATCAAAACGTTAACTGCGTGGCGATCATATCAAACGAAGAATCGTTCAGTTTATCTGGACTTTGCGTCGATGGATTAATTTCAGATTGCTCGCCATTTTATTTTTCAGTAGAATCAGCGGCAGCTAACACCAATGCTCGTTGTACCGGTAATTTTTATTTAAAACAATCGCACAGCACAGCATACATTATATATTTTTTATTTTTAGATGTTGGGTGCAGATTCCCCGACAACATTAAATATACAGTAACCGTTGATGGATTTGGATGCGCCAGTAGTGCAATGAAAACCATTGCCAGTTTTACGTTAATAGCTTTATTATATGCGATTTTAAATGTTTAACTTAGATGTAGCAACTTACATTGTTATTTATTTTGAGAAATTTGTTTTGCCGTTAAATGCACACGTAGTAATTTTTAATGTTTAGTTATTACCATTTTTAATAAACGTTTTGTTTAAACCGTTTTTTAATATTTAAAAATATTTATGTATGGTCGAGATTTTTTATTGTCTGTTACATCAGGTGCACTGAAACCCACATAAATGCCTTAGATTATTCATTGATATTTATCGATGATATGGCATTTTCTCTCTATTTATGGATAAATTATCAAAGAATTTCGTCGTAACCTAACATTTTTTACACAACTGACTAAGATAGATAAAGGAAAAGCGTGGAAACCACACCACCAGTTTCCGAAACTTCCCAATCACATTAATGAAGATTATTATAGATCAGACATTATCAGACATCGTTGACATAAGTTTTAATAGGGAGTCAATAAATATGAAGTCTTCTAAGCGGTACCTTAGATTTATTTAGTCATGATGCTTCGTTATAAAGCTAAGTTAGCCATGGTCTTAACTATTTAAAATTAAGCACCCTGATTAATGGAAATAAACTCGCCAGCAAAGACATCCATGTTTACTTTGACAGCAACAAATAAATTAAATTTGGGAGCGGTAGGTTGTGCTTGATTCATTATCTCCAACGTTGAGTTGAACATCAGTAACTCCACTTTGACAGCTCCGATTTCATTTTGATTTAATCAGGTTGCGTTTGATTTGAGAATCGTTCAGTTCTTTGACACCACCGAGTTGAGTTTTGCAGCATTCTTTTGTGTCAAATCGGGTTAAGTTGAATAGCATTGAACTAGGCTGAGCTCGTTAGCATTATGTTCAATTCATTTCTTTTACAAAGGTACATCATCATTCAATCGTATAAGAATTCACACAAACATAAGATAATAAAATCAATAAATTATAGATAAATTAGGCAAGAATTGCCAACAGGTTGTACATCAACCTGCAATATAGTTATACGTAATCCTGTTAAATAAATAACACAGATAAGATAACATGACAAATATTATTGCATGTGAGTAATACTCATATTTGTAAAATGGGACCGATTGTAAAAGTTTGTTGCGTCTTATTATTGCTAAAAAGTGGTGAGTTTGCATTGTTTTATAAATAATCTCGTGAAGTCGTGTGTTACTGAAGATATGTTAGTTTCATCTCAGGGTGAGAAACTGGTTGTCTACACAAAATCCAATTGCACAATTTTGTGCATTCGTTTTCCTAGAATCAAGTAACTTGTGAACAACGACGTCGCAATCAAAGTTTAGAAACGGAGAAACTTTATCTATTTAATACTTTGTCAAACTGTAAAGTCTTACAAATAAATCAAACAATTGCTGTATACAAATTGAGAATGGAATTTTTTTTAAACGCGTGAAATTTTCTACTTTGAAAATTGCAATTTTTAATCATTGTCTTATTAACCTAAATAAAATTTTACTTATCTTATTATTGAATTGATTAAATAAAATTTGTGGTGCATTTTGGTTTGAACCTGTGCTAAATCATTCGACATATGGTTGCTGTCAATGGCGTAGCATTTCAAATTCGGGGGGGGGGCATCGAGACAAGTCACCAGGCCCGAGGAAGAAAGTTCCTTTACGGATAATTGAGCGTAAAAACAAATTATCGGTTGATGTCAAAGTCCATGTGAATCCCCCACAAAACATATCTTCATAATATACATTAATTTCTTTGAATGCAGTGATGGAGGGGTGCACTTGGTACGATTTTTTTTATATTTGACTTTGTCTTCCTTGAATATGAAATAAAAGTAAATAAAAGAAAAAAAATGGAAATAAACGATAATTATTTAATTTTTAGATTTTGGTTTCAATATCGATGCAGCAAGATCAACGGCCTTGCCTGAAATACTAAGAAATTGTTACCGAAGGAACATTTCGGATAGTTTATCAGAAACTCCTTTAAACGTCCAAGTTTTCATTGAATTAATAAGGAAACTTGAATTTGACATTGGAAATGCCATAAACATGAGAATACTTACGACTTCTGTGCTTCACACGTAAGTTTAATTTAATTTAATAATTTCCCAAATTATTGGAGAAAGAAAAATTTTATTTATTATTATTATTATTATTATTATATAATTTTAGAATTCGTCTTGATGGTGTACAAAGGTCATCTGGTATAGAAACTGAATTTACGCTGCCATACAGAGCTTCTGGAAAACAATTCCATAAGTTCAAATTAATCGCAGATTATTTTACGTTTGGTGATGGTTTGAGCTTCCCGATTGATGCAATCAACCAGCACGATTTGTGCCTTTTGCATTTTATCACGTCTAACACTTTAGACATTTGGCAACGAGGTGATGAAAAAACAACCTGCGTGGTCAAAAGTATGTCAAAAAGGGAGGTCATCAATTTAAATTCGTTGCAAATCAGCAAATGCCCCATTGAAAAAGGCGTCATTAAAACAAGATGGGGTACAATCTCGCCCAGTCATATAATCGGGGGAGTTGCGTCAAGTTTCCAAGAAAGCAACGTCAAATTCCAAAGACTGATTGAAGATTTTGGGGAAGAAACGAACATAACTAATATTTTTGACACCAAGACCACCGGCCAGGCTCTTAATAATGTGTTGGTTTCTACTATAGTAGGAGATTTGGCGGAAGTTGTGCTTCACCAAGCTTTTCAAACGCCCGTTTTTGACGAACCGGGTCGCTGGAATGAATCAACTTATCCCAGAGCTTATTACATAAATGATGTAACATTGGATATGACTTCAGCTGAATTACTAGGAGGGATTGATGGTAAGGTTTATTTATAACTTCGTTATATTTTATGTATAAGTGTAGTGATCATGAAAATTGTTGACCTGAATCGAATCTGACTATTTTTTGAATGACGTCTGTGTGTGTGTGTGTTACTGTGTGTCCGAACGATTATAGCTATGGAATTATCAACTTAACATTTGAACATAGCAAGAAAGAACACGCCCTATTTTAAAAATACCTCGACCGAAAGTGATGGTTTACTTTTATCACCGTCTTCCTTATCGCGAAAATGGTACGAGTTATCAAAAAATGTTCTTATAAAACTTAAAGGCATAGAAATTCTAAACAATTTTCATCGAAAAGTTTTTTTTTCTAAATTGAAGTGTAACTAAATATAAGGAAGTTCAGTGCGGAACACTTCAGATTTTTTTTTAACATATTTTTAACCCCATCTAAATTTATAAAATGATCATGTTTCCCTCGTAAAATTTATTCTTAATATTTTTTAGGGGAGCTTGACTTACATTGCATTAAGTTGGGTAACTAAACAAATTTATTTGCAACCTTAATAAAATTTTCATGTTTCTCATGTAAAATTTATTCTTGACATATTTTAGAGGACTCGTATTTAATAGTAATTTCGTTTGTACTTAACTTGAATATTAAACGTTGAATTACTTACATTGATCACGCAGTTTGATTTATTTAAAGTTTGGGAACAATCGCGCTTTATGGGACTTGAGTAAAATGTTACTTTATTACGACACATTTGCATTATAGTCCATCGGCGTTAATTCAGCCCTTGTATCCTCTCATTATTAATTTTAGCATCATGTTCGACGATAATATGCTTTATGCATACTTTCAGGTCTCTTAATAGCGAACAAAGTGAAGGAATGGACGGCAATATTGGACCGAACGAGATTCTCGCAAATTATCGACATGTATTATTCAGAGAGGGGAGTTGGATATGATAGAAAATATAGGGCATGTGAGAGACGATCAAAATTATCGTCGCTATTTGAACAAAACGATTTTGTTTCGCAGGTAAGTAATGAAGTTGTTATTTAATAAAATTCGTTGAAATTTAATCCAATTGAAAATTTTAATGAATTGGTTCCTTTAATTTTTTTTTTAATTTAAGCCTTATTTTGTTTCGTTGATCTTTTGTAATATTTTGCCCTGTCTCCCATATAGCTCAATCGAGATACGAGGGGAGATCATTATTTAGCGTCCCTGACATAGTAGGCGTTGAGTGACTTTGACTCAATTTGACACATTAGTATTAATCATTTGTTGCTACGTTGGTTCAATTGTAGTTCATTTGTTACCTGTTCAAATAATTTAGAATTTAAGTAGACAAGTTTAGAAAACTTACTTGCGAAAGAAAGGATTGTCGCCAAAAGAAATTCATGAAGACATGGTAGGTGTATTAGGTGAGGGTGCTGTTTCTTACCACGTGGTGAAAATATGTCTCGAGAATTTAAACTGGGAAGACAAACATGTGAATATGCAAAGGGTGCTGGACGACCAGTGACTGTCACTACCCAAGAAAATGTTAATCGTATACACGATATGGTAATGACAGATAGAGGACTGACCATTCGCTGGATAGCTGAAATTATGAATTTTCGAAATACTATAGGAAATATTTTAACGAATATTTAGGAGCTAAAAAAGTTGTCTGCACGTTGGGTCCCACTAATGTTGACACCTGATCAGAAACGTTCTAGAGTATTGCATTCTGAAGCCAGTTTGGCAAAGTTCAACGCAGATCCGCATGAATTTCTTTCTCGACTCGTCACTGTTGATGAAACGTCGGTTCACCACTTCGATCCTGAGTCGAAACAACATCGTGTGGAGTGGCATCGTCAAAGTTCTCTGCCAAGCCACAAATTTCGTGTTTTACCATCTCCCCTCGTACCTATTCTTCAGTTGCAAAACACACCATATCAAAGCCAATTCTCTCATCATTCAGCAGATTCTGCTTACTTCCTTCCTCATTTCGTTTCTCCGTTTCCTAGTTTCCTCTTAACGATCTTTTCCTAAATCTCCCCATTTTCTACCTTATGCTACTCTATGCTTTTCCATCTTTTTATAATCTTGGTCGTTAATTGTTAATTAGAGCTCCCAATTTAGTCTCTCATAGATTCATTCTTTCTATAAAATGGCATATGAATATTTAATTAATTTCCATACCACATCTACAGACCCCAATCTGGTTTTTCATTCCAAGCCTGAAGCAAAATTCAATATTAATTTAAATTAATTATTTTTAGACAAGTAACACTGCAAAACTCTTGCAAGAAATAAGTGAAAACGAGAGATATATAGAAGAAGAAGGGATCGATCAATACGCCGAGACGGCCGTAAAATATTATCGAAGTGCCGCAGGTAAAATCAACCTTAATGGTTTGCCTTTTTCTATTTCTTAAATACTTTTAGATGCGATTTCGTCACATTATGACGCATGTGAACAAGGCGGTGATAATATTACGAATTTGGAAATAATAGCAATCCTGGACGGTACCTGGCAACGAAGCGAAGCCATGGGCATTATATCGTAAGGTTTTTTTTTGTTTGTTAGCAAATGTGTGGGTTCATTCCGACATTAAATAAAAATAACATCATATTCTTTATTAGTCATCGAGAAACGTGACTTTTCAAATGTTAGAATGGAGAAAACAACTTGCGGTTTAAATTAAAAATGAACATTTACATTTCATTGTGGTTTCATATATACAATGTGATTCATTCAATAGCCGTGTTAGTATAGTCTGCGACACAGTGGCGTAGTTGTTTTTTTTATAATTCAATTAATTTAGATACAGTTGCATTTTAATAATTTATCAATTTGATAGTTTTTAATTTTGTTATTAAATTTATTTAATTTTTCTAGTTATTTATCAGAAGTTACGGATATATCATATTATGGTAGTAAATTGGGTGTAATAAACGGCGAAAATGGTAACTGGATGGCCGATATAAGCGGTAACGTGATACAAATTTTCGGGAATTTATCAAACGCCACTTCATGTAAACGACCTTATAATTTGTTTGTGGATGTTCGTAATGTTTTGATGTGTTTTAGGGCCCGTTAGGTTACAACTAGGTATCAGTTTACACACAGTTATATCGCATTTCCAAAATAAAACAACACCTGATTGTAACTCGAGCAAATTAAGGCCAATGGGTCACGTTGTGTTGGTTTTGGCGAACACGGCGTTGATAACAGACGTCGATGCAAGAAACGCGGACTTGTCGATACAATCATTAAAACAATCACATCCTCACGTTAAAATAATTTACGTGGCGTCAGAATTCAACGCGGCACATTACGAAGATTTCGCAACGAATAATTACGGCAACGATTTGGTTATAAAAACAACGAGCGACATTGCAAATTTCATAGACAGAATATCTGAAAAGTTGAGTAATATGCCGGCAAATATCTTGAATGTTTATTGTAATACATCTGTGGTACAACTGGAAGATTATGTAACACCCGGGGTCGATACTTTGTATGAAATACATCCAAGTTACACACAACGCATAAATATTATAGTTAAGGTACATACAATTATTGTTTGTCTACATTCACAAAAAACATTATACTTCTTTTTAATTTGCAGTTTAAAGGTAACGATTATGGTGACCTGGAAATATGTGCCCACAATACGAATATAACTCAGAACAGAATTTGTAAAGCTGTAACGGTTAATGATGAAGTCACTTTTAATGTTAAAGATCACTGCACTACGGGATCAAATTGTGGTGTACAATTTTCTATTTCAACAAATACATCTAAATACAAATGCTCAGGTACGTATCTAAATAAATTCAAATATATAAAAATACGATGAGAAAAAATTATACTTACACAATTTTACAATAATTTGTCTTAACTTCAAGCAAAATTTTTTGGGGTCAGGAATTTTAACAAAAAAAATCGTATCTAGAATTAAGAATTAAATAATATAATTTGTTACTAATTTCTTATGTACGAGGGGAGATCATTATTTTGCATCCCTAACATAGTAGGCGTTGAGTGACGTTGAATCAATTTGACATATTAAAGTATTAATCATTTGTTGTTACGTTGGTTCAATTGTAGTTTTGTCACTTGTTACCCGTTCAAATAATTTAGAATTTAAGTAGACAAGTTTATAAAATTTCTAAAAATGGAAAAATCAGAGGTTTGTGCCGTTATAAAATACTTGCGAAAGAAAGGATTGTCGCCAAAATAAATTCATGAAGACATGGTAGGTGTATTAGGTGAGGGTGGTGTTTCTTATCAAGTGGGGAAAATATCGAGAATTTAAATTGGGAAGACAAACAGGTGAACATGTGAAGGGTGCTGGACGACCAGTCACTACCCAAGAAAATGTTAATCGTATACACGATATGGTAATGAGTTTGAGGAGGTGTGAGTCCCACGTATGTTGACACCTGATCAGTTCTAGAATATTGAATTCTGAAGCCAGTTTGGCAAAATTTAAATTAATATGGAGTGGCATGGCCGAGCTTTTCCGCCACCCCGCAAATTTCGTGTGTTGGATAACAAAACACGAAATTGGTAAAGTTATGGCCACAATTTTTTGGGACGTAGACGGAATTTTGATGACTGATTTTTTGGAACATGACACATAATAACAGGTTCCTACGACGCCAACTTAATTTCAAGATCGCGCGATTGTGTCGAGGAAAAAAGACTGGGAAAATTGACCAAAGGAATTCTGTTTCATCAAGACAACGCTCATGTCCACAAAAGCCATGTTGCCACGAGCGCTATTCTGAACGCAGGATTTGAATTGTTTGAACATCCCGCATATTCATCAAACCTGGCCGCTAGTGATTTCTTTTTATTTCCAAGATTAAAAGAATATCTTCGGGAGACCAGATATTACGACGATAAGGAAGTGATGACGGTCGTAAACGACTGGTTGGATAGCAACCGAAAGATTTTTTTTCGTTGGACCAAATTCATCGACGTTCAGGAACATTATGTAGAAAAATAAATGGTTGATATTTCTTCAATTTGTTTCCTTCTATGTTAGGGGTCGTAAATACTGATCTACCCTCGTAATTTAAAGAAAATTTGTTGAGGAATTTCCAGTGCAACTTAGCCATCTTGATTAATATGTAATTGGGTTATAAATTATTATACATCCAAGAAATAATAAATAATATATAACAAGAAAACTAGCAACCAAACAATAATAATTAAAAAATGTACCTGAAAGAACCAAAAAGCAAGTCTTATTAAAAAACATAGCATTTGAATTCAGGGAAAATGATTAAAATAGATACAAAAAAATCTACAGTGACCCACCCGCACTGAACTTTCTTATACTACTTATACTCCATTTTTCGAAAAAACTTTTCAAACAAAAGTTGTTTGAAATTTCAACGTCTTTAACAATTACAGGAGCAATTTTTTCGATAACATGTACCGTTTTCGAAATATGCAAAACGATGATAAGAATAAACCATTACTTGAAATATTGCTTAAAAAGATGGAGAGTTTCTTCGTTGCTATATACAAACGGTTACAGTCTCAGAATTTTAACTCAGTGATTTGGATGATCGACACACCGAAATGGATTATTCGTTAACAATTTATCAAAAAAATGCAAGTTAATAATTTACCAGAAAATGTTCGTTTCTGGTAAATTTAACATTATACGTTATTTCAAAAAGGTTTATCTCGGTTAATCAAATACTGGTGTATAGTGAGTTAATCAAGTGTGCCCTAAAGTTGCTTATTATAATTTGACTTTTTTTACGTGGAACACCTGATATTTTCTTTTAATAACTCTCTAACTTTCAATATATTGTAAGGATATCTAAACAACGCTTTTCATGATAAATGCACAAACCGAGAACAATGTCAGCCATTCATTCACAAATTAACTATTGACGCAGGTCACAATAATTTATTTCAAAAAAGACGAAAGTAAAATCATTTTAAAAAAACTCGATAATTATGACAGAATGACACATGAGATCCTTATTAAATGTAAATGAAAAAAATACGTGGTATACCATTTAAAAAAGTAGTTATAATAAATTAAATTTGAACAAATTATCATCCTAAATAACAATATCAATATTTATCAAGGCAGCACTTTTTTTCAAAATATCTTCAAATAATTTGACATAAGCACCTGTCAAATGTGTCAGAAAATTGTGGATATAATGGAAATTATTAACTTTAGCTATACGATATGTTACATAAATTAATAGTAAAATTTTGTGGGGCATTTCAAAATATATTATTAAATAATATTCCATTTAAAATAACTAAGTTGAAGTAGGCGTCAGAAAACCGTAAACTTAACTTAAAATAATTTCATGTGCTCCACATAAATCACTTACTTATATATTTGATATGATATGATATGATTTGATAATAATTATTATAATATCATTTATTATCCAACAGAAATAAGTTACAAGAAAAGAAATAAAAATATAAATAATAACTAAAATGAAATGGACCGAAAATTGAACCCAAAATGGCGCTTTAAAACATTACCTATTGAAATTAAATTGTTTAAAATTATTTAATTAATTTATTTAATTAAAATTGTATCGCGTTTTTAAATATTATTTTAAAAATAATTTTAGAATTAAAAACTTACAGTTAGATATAACATTATTTTAAATTAGTAACATCAAATCTATAAAATATGTGTGGTAGTAACGTATGAAATATAAATTACCTTTGAACGACGCCGGATAGTGGTGCAGTTGATGGCTTTAAACAAGAATTCTTCACATCTATTAGGTCAACGAAAAAATACATTTTAATTAAAAAAATTATATATTTCTAACTACGTCCTTTGGTGTTGCATAGCATGTAAGAAACGCAAAAAAATTTAAAAACGAACAAAAAGTTTATTCTTAGTACCAATTTTACAAAATTATAATGTTGTGTAGTCTAAATAACTAAATAATTAACACGTTTTATTAATTGTATTAAATGCATAAAATTTGCGACACTAAATAAAAATTCGACGCCCTCTACCGGCTTGGTTGGTAACCCAACCGTAACGTACCCCATGCTTAAATATAAATTGTTATAATTAAGTTGTTTGTGATTTAATTAACTTACTTAATCGGAGTAAACTGTTACTAAACAGTGCTAAAATTGCTTATAACAATTAAACATATTATACCGATAAGTATAAATTTACGTAGCGCAATTTTGCTACTCTGGGGTACTCCACACTTAATAATGAATTTTAAATTTAAACGTACAGGTTTCGTTAAATTAAAATTAAATAAAACTACTACAGTTTTACAATTTTAGAAAATTGAGGGGGGCGTTTAATGGCGTTGTTCGTAACCGGTGCCCCTCTCTTGAATATGAATTATTGTAATTACGTTTAACAAAAAAGTTTAATAGTTTTCCTTCTAGTATTAATAATTGATACATTCACCTGCAATAAAAACCAATTGATGTTTTTTTTGTAGAACCAGATTGCAGATATCCCGACCAAGTGCGCTTGGATATAACGACTTCATGGACAACTAGATCAACCTCTTCGTATGTGACACCTAACTTAATTTTATTAATAACTGTATTTGTAAGGTATGTTCATTTTTAAGACGTGTTGTTAGTCATAGTTTATTTATAAATTGTAATAATTCCACACCATATAAGGAAAGCCATTTAGTATTTAAGAGAAAAAGCTGTGATACAAAAAAGTTGTATTTGAAAGTTTGAATAAATATGTTAACAAATGTTCCTTTAAATGACGTATGTTTGGTTAAGTAATTATCAACATTATGAGGTTATTTTAGTAACATTTTAATAAATGCTAATTAGTATAGTGAATTTCGTTCTAAAATAGTTTCGATACGAAAATCACAAATTTTCATTAGTTGTCGAAATTGGTTTCCTTGATGATACGAGGCTGATTTCTACCTGTTACCACCCAGGTATTTTCGCATTGGTCTTCGATAAATTCCAGATACTGTAGTTTAGGAACAGGTTTTAACTCCGGTAATCTAGCTTTATGACGTTCAAAATAACTCATACAGCTAGATAACCAAAGAAAATATCAGTTCCACTCAAAACAAAATCCTCCTCGGCGTAAACCAACGTATCGAATGCGTGAAACACCCGCGAAAATATGAAAAAGCACGTGATTAAACGCAATAATTAAAAAAGTGGTGAACGTCGCGAAGTTAACTATAACGCACGATTTTAAGAACTGAGACATTTGGCTTTCCCCATCCAACTAGACGACGAACTTGATAGAGTTGGGAAACCAGTTTCAAAAGCCAAGCCTCAACCTGTTTTGTATACCACTATGTTGCCAAACTTTCTATTCCCAAGGCAATATTTGGAAATTGATGTTAATGCACAATTACCAAGACACACAAGAAGTTGTGGTCAGCATCTTAAATTCTTTCTCTTTCTTTACTTTTTTTGAGTACCGGATACATACTAGACTACCGTACTACTACCACGAAGGACGGATCACAACTGCACTCTTCACTACTTTCAACAATCTCACCCCTCTTATTAGATTACAATTGTGACGTCACCGATGTCTTTTTACTCTTAATTCATACGTAAGCCACCCTTTTAAGAGACACCTTACTTAATTACCTAAAATCACACCTTGCGCATCAAAATTAAACGCGATACATACAAATAACTTACTTTAACAAATCATATATAAAATACGTACTTTCATTATTTGACCACATCGACTCAAATTCCAATAATTTTACGTGTTCGCAACTTCGTGATTTACTTCATTACGAAATAACCACAAATATTTGATATATCGACACACTTTGTACATTTTTACACTCGCATTAATCTGTTCGGAGCGTTCAGCCGTTTCAACTTAAACGAAATTATAAATAACAAAATTTAAATATCGTGAATGCATCGAAACTGTCGACTACACAACACTTGATGGAATGGGTCGAGTTAAGGTGGGAGGCTTAAATTACCTTATATCCTTTTTGCGTCACAACGTTTACAAAAATTGATAAATGATACAAGAAAACAAACGCATGCGATGTTCGATTTACACCTCGTGGATAAATTGCTACCGTACACAGGCAAAAAATTGACAGGTGTCGCTCGAAAAGTGGGAAATTTAAACTGAAACAAATTTAAATCAACGACAAGAATAAAATGATTACTTTTGTGGCATCCCTCCTGATATATCCACAATAAAATTTACTGGGTGCCACATGAAAAATTTATTTTATTAATCGATTTTTTTGTGTTCTCTTTCGTTTTGTTTTCGTTTAGATTTCGTTCCTTATTAAAATAGTAGTCACTTAACCTCAAAAATTGACAGGTGCCGCTTGAAAATGTAACTTAAATTAATAACAACAATAAAAATTATTATTTTGCGGGACCTCTCGTGAGATGATTCGTGTCACGTCTCATTTACATATATTTAAATCGATTTTCCATTTCTTTAACTTACGACAATTGATTTTTTTAGTGTGTCGCGTCATTTCTTTATTCATTATTATTTTTAACTCATTTCGTTTGTTGTTTGATTTTGTGGGTTCTCTTTCGTTTTGTTTTCGGTTAGATTTCGTTCCTTATTAAGATGGAAGTCACCTAACCTCAAAAATTGTGTCGCTTGAAAAATAATAACAACAATAAAAAATATTATTTTGTTCGGACCTCTCATGATATAATTCGTGTAATGTAAGCATCTATTTCTTTAAATATATCTCCAATATTTTTATTAATTTAAAAAAATAAACTGGGAAGTTATTTTTTTTTTGGTAACTTTTCGTAACATTTACACTACTAGTACACTATACTACAATTAATTGAAAATATTTGTTGTAGTTTGTGCTAAAATATTTGAAATTATTAAGGAAACGAAATGAACATTTTACCAAGGTTTTCTCAATTTCTATTTCAATCATCATAAATTTATTAATATGGACATTTTACAAATATGCCAGTCGTTTATACATCGATTGAGAACATTACAGGCAATGATCATTGAACTTAAAAAATCAGCGCACGGTCTGTACTTCGCTGACCAAAATCGACTTGGCTCGCTACATATTCGTACGCTCGTGTCAGATACCATTTGCTGATTTAAACCAACTATGTTTTTTGTAAAGGTAAGATTCATCTATGGTACTGAAATTTTGAGAAAATGAAATCAAATTAAGACGTCATGGCCACAAGCAGTTTATATAGATGACGAACCCAATCCAACCCAGTAAGTATTATTTGCCTCCTCGAAGTAATTAAGTTCGATTGGGTTGGGTTTGGTCGAGTTCATTTGCAATTATGGTTACACGAAACTAAGCACAAATAATTCTAATGATTTATATTTCATTAAACCCTAACTGCTATATCTTTCCTGCAATGAATTGCAATTGCGTCCAATTTTATTGCAATGTTGCCAGTTCTCGTAAAATTATTTAGTGTTATTCCTTATGGAGTTATTTGTTGTTCCTATTTTTGTAATAAATTTTATTTCTTTGCAAAATACAATGAAAAACTACTTTGCTTAGGCTACGTTTAAATCAATCGCTTAGGTTCTCAGATCAAAGGACAATTAATTAATCAATTAATTAATTAATTAATTATAAACGTTTCCAGATTCTTTCTTGGGGTAATTCGTTTTTAAATAAATATTTATTATTTAGTGTTATTTATTCAGGTATAGTATTTAAAATTAGCCATTTTACTTAACTTAATTATTTTGGAAATAATGAATTATTAATAGTGTCGCTCCACATGTATTTTAGTTCATTGACACTTTAACTTTAACTTTACAAAAATTACTTCGTAATTCATTTAAAAATGACTAATTTTAATTTTTTCTTTGTTTTTTTTTTCTTTTTTTTAATGAAATAATCGATTAAGATACCTTACAAATAAAGTTTTATGGTTTCAAATTTGCTTAAAAATAGTTTTAAGTTGCAATCGTAACTAATTATTTTTTAACAGACTTTAAAAAAATATATTAAAAAAAATTGTAAAACTCAACTGTTTTAAGTTTTATTTCATGATTTGTTTGACTTTGAAGAATCACAACAAGTGCGTAATTGAAAATTGTCGATTATTTATCAATTTAATTTTTTACTTCATTCAGAACTGGGGGGTGATCAAAAAGTACAAGAAGTTTATTATAATTTTTTTTTAAATAAAGTTATTTTTAATTAATTAAGCAAAAATATAATTAAATTTCGTTATCCTTACATTTGCTTGACATTTCTAGCAAATAAAAAATCGGCTTTTATTTTGTAGAAATGTGCTTATATTTTTTTTAACATAAAATTGGATTTTTTTGAATGTATTTGTAGGAGAATAAATTCATTTCATTTTATCACTCTTGTCACCAATTGTGTCACCAATACTCCCTTACATATTTAATTAACTTACAATATCTTAAACAATGCCAAGTTTCCTAATTCTAAATTAGTGTCAAGTAGAGTATTTAGTAGTTACAACAAATGTGTTACAGTGAAAGTACGGAGTACATAGTACAGTTTTTTTTAAGTTAATCAACCAATAAATGTAACTTTATATTAACTAAATATGTATTCAAAGCGTGTCCTACACTATACGTAAGCAATCATGTTTCACATGCGTCTTTCTTTGAACGTCGATCGACTCTCTCTTATGCTCATGCCGCCAGTCTGCGTAAAAACCTTTGAGGTGTACCAATTACCTGAAACTACGTTTGTCTTCAAATTTCCCATTATACACACATTGATAATTTATTATTCGCATCAGGATGTGTTCTGTTTCTAAAAATAACACAACTCAAGAGCACTACTTACATTGAATATTCAATTTAAAGCGCGATATTGCTCAAAAGAATTTCAAATGGACATATAAAAATTTACTTTGTATTTTAAAACGTACGTCGTACGTGGAATGCGATCGAGTTAAGTACACAGGTGTCCACAATAAAACACTCAACATTTAAATAATTTACCACACCTCGTTTAACAGAATATAAATAAATAATTAAATCTAAAAATATTATTCATTCACATCCAATCATTGGAAAACCATTACGTATATTTATTTGCAACATTGTCCACGATTTGTTTTAATTTAATTGTATATACTCGATTAATAAAAACTCGTTGGCGACGATTATTTCGTGTTCGAAGTTTTAAATTTGCATGAAATTATTTTTGTGAAAAGGACGTTTGAAGTATCGATGAAAATTTTAATAAAAATCATAGGTGGACGCAGCAGACTTTCGATTGTTAGTATTATTTCAATTATGATTTATAGTAAAAAGTTTTCTGGAAAAAATAAATGCAATTCATTTCAGTTTTATTAACCCCCATAATTAAGACTAGTACGAGGGGAGATCCGTATTTACGGTCCCTAACATGGAAGGAAACAAATTGAAGAAATATCAAATGTTTATTTTTCTACATAATCTCCCTGAAAGTCGATGCATTTGATCCAACGATGATCCAAATCTTTGATTCCTCTGGAGAAAAAAAATTGTTCTTCCAACCGTTATCACTTCATTATTGTCGTAATATATGGTCCCCCGAAGATATTCTTTTAATTTTAGCAATAAAAAAATCACTAGAGTCCAGGTCTGGTGAGTATGCGGGATGTTCAAACAATTCAAATTTTACGTTCAAAATAGCGCTCATAGGAAGATGACTTTTGTTGTAGGAGCCTGTTACTGTACGTCCACGTTCCAAAAAATCACTCATGATAACTTTACCAGCATATGACAAAACACGAAATTTGCGGGGTGGTGGAGAACCTCGGCGACGCCACTCCATACTTTGTTGCTTCGACTCAGGATCGATTTGTTGAACCCACGTTTCATCAACAGTGACAAATCGACAAAGAAATTCATCCGAATCTGCTTTATACTTAAACTTTGCCAAACTAATTTCAGCTATCCGGCGAATAGTCAGTCGTCTATCTGTCATTAGCATATCGTGTATACGTTTAACATTTTCTTGGGTAGTAACACTGGTCGTCCAATACCCTTTACATGTTCACATGTTTGTCTTCCCAGTTTAAATTCTCGAGGCATATTTTTCACCACTTGGTATGAAATAGCACCCTCACCTAATACACCTACCATATCTTCATGAATTTCTTTTGGCGACAACCCTTTCTTTTGCAAGTATTTTGTAACTGCACAAACCTCTGATTTTTCCATTTTTAGAATTTCTCTAAACTTGTCTACTTAAATTATACATTATTTGAACAGGTAACTAGTGACAAAACTACAATTGAACCAAGGTAACAATTAATACTTCGATATTAAGGAGATCGTTTCAAAATTTCTAAGAAGATATTAACCCAAATTTCCATTATTCCAGGTTCAGTTTTATTTCAAATTTCATAATTCATGTGACTTGGTTCTGCCTTATTCTTTACCTGGAGTCATTTCTAAGAATTGGGTCTCTTGGACGCAGATCTAGACGTTCTATAATTAGGTTCTACTAGTTGAGGTGAGGCGCTGAAATATAAAAAAAACATAAAATAAACACTATATTTCTTTGCGTCTGTATTTGATGATTCCAAACGAAAATAAAATAATTTTTTTATTATGTATTATCGACGTTTTATTTTAAAGTTCGTAGCATTTATTGCAAGATTAACATCAGTACAATATAAATTAAAACGAAGATATCGATGTTATGTACTTTACAATCTGAGCTATTATTCTTTTCAGTAAAATGTCATTGTGAAATTTTTGACGAAGATCTGTTAATAGAACTTCTTTTGGACTTTCATTCTTCTTTATTTACGTTGCTAATAATAACAGTGAAATTTAAAATTGAAATTTGACAACCGATCCAGGCGTAGTAGGAACGTCGTATTTTAATTTTAATTGTTATTTGAATTATTAATATTAGCAACGTAAATAAATACTAATGGAAGTCTAAACCAATAACCATTTTGATTTTTTCAAGCTGGTATGATTTCGTTTATTTTTGCTTTGTCTTTTTAATGAGTTTTTAGTTTTAATTTAAGTTTATAATTTTATCGACGTAGTTCATTACATTTATTAATTAGTAATTATACGTGTTTTAAGTGTAGGGCTTGGGGCGGGGTGTATTTTTTTTTTTTTAATATTCGATGCATTAATGGATTCATACCTTTTGTTTTTATATTTTCGTTATAATTGGATGTTATCTGTTTCTTTTTCTTATTGAAAGATGGTCGGGAGTTTAAGTGCGGTAAAGGGGTAAAACAAGCCCGACTACCTTTGAATGGTCGGTTTACAGGTCCCAGGTAATCGCCTACACCAAGAATGTACACTGCCGCCGGGTTCCCTTACTTAACTTGACGTCCTTGGTCAACAAATAGCCGTTTCGGACAAAAGACCTAAACGAATCCAGGTCCATAAACTCTCGTCACCCGCATACCTCCAGTTACATAACTCATCTTTGTGGCGCGAAAGACAGCCGCATCGTTTACGTATCGTTCGTTAGAACTAATTCCGAATTTCGAACTTTTCCACGAACATTAACTTACATTTTGTCTCGCCGGTTTCGTGTGCGTTAAAATAACGTATTTTTCAAGATGGTCGGGCAACATCGCATTGTATCAAGACATCGTCGGGCCGAAGACCGCATTCCAAAGCACAATGGCTGTAACAGCGCGGGAGGTTGGACCTGGTCGCAGAGGAATGAAGCTCAACTTGCTGGACCGGTTATGTTAATCTTTTGTGGGTAACGTTCTATACGATGACGCACAGTTTCTTTACTTCATCTCGCAACGGCTATAACAAAATTCTATCCGGACGACCTGTATTCATTTAAACAAATCGACCAAAAATTCCCCACATACAAATTGACGCATACCCACAAACTATTGGTAATAATTCGCCCACAAAAATCAACTCGAAATAATTATAACATTAAAAGCAATAGCATTAATTTGATAAATGAAAATTTTCCACGATTACGTTACCCAATTTATTTACCAATTCTAGATTTAAAATTAAAAAAAAAAGCTTCGGTATAAGTCAATCGAAAAAAGCTTTAAATAATTCAAATAAAGTTCGCCAACTCGATGCATAACAAAATTTGGACGAAATTCATTAATTCAAACGAATGATCAAATGCCCTCCAATCAAATTACACGTAACATCGATGACGCTGTACGTAATAAAACCACTTTTTAAAAACATGCAAATAAATAATTATTAAAATGAAACCAACATAAAATACTGTATATACCAAGAAATCGTAGTCCTCGACATTTACTGACAATTCCAAGAAAACTGGATTAAATGTATGAAACCACTTAAAGAAAAGTATAACTGTAATCTATTATTAGACGCAGAAATAAGAAAATAAATTACATGTCTATAAATCTCTTGTATACGAACGCAACAAAAACGCAAGCGATTTTCAGTTATCCCCTTGAATTTCTAAAATATAGATTGAAGGATTTGATGTACGCTAGTTTTTGTTTGCTGTACTAAAATAAATTTTATATATGCGCATGCTTGATTGTGTCCCGCAAGACTGCCGAACATTAGATCTCCCAGGGTGGCGCAAATCTCAAGCGAAACATCAATACTTTCGTACGACTTGTAGAAATTACATTCAAAATGCAATGCATCTATTAATAACAAAAACTTTCACCTTTATACAGTTAACAACTAATAGGTTTCCGATTCGTAGATTAGTTTTCTTCGAACTTTCACATCTTCAATTTGTAATTATTCCGTGGATTGTAAATGGCGTTTAATTTCTATTTAACGACGTGCTTAACATTAAAAAAAGAACATTAAATTGACGATTATTTTTTGATTTTAAAAATTACAGCTTTATCGGCGATTCTGCCGAATCGCCCCGAGCGAACCCGACTGGGAAAGGAGGACGGGTGATAACATTTCTGAGGGATGACAAGATGCTGGGGTAGTTCGTATTGAGCTCCTGTATAGGGTAGGTGTAGTCCCGCTTAACGCAAATTAATAATAATCACATTGAATATCGCAATAATGTTTCACCTCATAACATTATAATAAATAAGGTAAATTGGTGTTTCATTATGTAGAATAAAAATTAAGTGCTACGTTTTTCTAGAATGGATTATCTTGTAAGTTTATATGGATGTATGTTCTTGATTGGAGTTTTGGGAAATGGTACACTTGGACTAGCGCTATGCACTGGACCTGGTGCAAAGCACAGGAGTCCTTTATTGCTGGGACTCGTGGCGGCAGATTTTTTCGTTTGCTGCCTAAGTGGTCCAGTAACTGCAGCTTTGTATACCATTTCTTCTTTGACACAATCATGGTCATTAGTTGCTTTATTCATCCAGGTAATTTGATTGTATTTAAGCAAAACCATAAGTTAAAAAAATCATTGCAGGCATGGCCGATATCAGCCAGCACTTTATCAATGATGACTTTATCAGTTGATAGATATCTTACTGTTAAAAACTACAGACCTGCCGGTCAAGTTGTACGTAGACGTCCTTTATTATTATCAGTCGTTGCTGCGACTTGGTTATCAGCAGCGTTATTGTCGGGTCTTCAATTTATACGACACAATCCATGGAAAAGAAGTTTCCTAATTGTGAGAATTATTTTTATACATTTAATGCCAGCCTGTACAGTAATAGCATGTCACTTAGGTGTGCATGCTAAATTAACAGCATTATCACTTACTGCTCGTGCCAAACATGGCGAGTTACCACTACCAATGCCATTACTACGAAGGCCAACACATGTTATTATAGTTGCTGGGATCTCAAATCGTCTAGAAGCTGAGGTACATAAAACTTCATGCCGATTAAACAATAAAAACATCTTTGAAAATATGTAACGTCAAAAATACATTTTTGGTTGTTCTAGGTAATCATAAACATCATAAAAATTAAAGATTTAGTTGGTTTAAACGGCAATTTGTAATCAGCTAACATGTCATAGCAAACAACAAGCAAACGAACAAAACAAACAAAAAGCCAAGAAACATTTCGCGACCAAGCAACTTTCTCGATAACATTGTTCGTTTGCTTTTGCTTTTACCCTTGCTTGCATTGTTCGAAAAATCGCGTCCTAAATAAATGATCAACAAGTGAACGTTTCTCGCTTATCAGTCGCTTCTTCATTTTTGCAATTCGCTTTTTCGCATGCTTGCTTCTTTCTGCTTTTTCGTGTGTTGTTTGATTGATAGACTAAGACCTCGTAAATCATCATTTTATCATCAGAATTTAGATCATGGAATTGAAAATAACATATATTAATCTCTAAGTCTATCCCATACAAATAATATTTTGAATTGATTGATTGTTTGTTCTTGTAGATAACAACATAATAACAAGCAAACAAAGGCAGAATAAGTGCACCGATTAAATCTTTAATTTTGATAATATTTAAAACAATAATTTACGTACAGGTGTCCCAGTTAGAGTGAATCGTTTGAATGAATTGATGTGTTTCATTATATTACTATTAATTTTCTGTTTGCGATTAGTTCTCATTAGTTTATTTTCGATCACATTTTTTTGTATAATATATAAATGCCCCACGTTAAGATTAAAGTATCAAAGTTCGGATGGTCACGTTTGACGTAAATAAATGAACCCATTGGTGTTACAGTAATTTCAAAGAAGTTTAATCAGGTAACTCAAAGGGAATGAAATGATGCACTGTTTTTAATTTAGGGTCGAAATGGATTGCGGAAAGCTGAAAGCGATCCCGAAGATATAGCCCAGCCGCCTACAAGCACGTTGAGAAGTCGAAGGCGATTAGCTAATTCTTTATTATGGGTGGCGGTTATTTTTGCAGCATGTTGGTTGCCGCATGTGGTGTGTCTCATCGTCGACGAGGCAAGTGGTCCTCCACCGGAAATGGTACAACGTTATTGCCTACTTTTCGGACACGTACACTCCGCCCTAAGTCCATTAATGTATTGGACCCTCAATCATCAATGGCTGCAGCGTCCTTGCAGATTCCGTCTGCCTGTTTTATACAGGAGTGCGTCATCGACAAATGAAGCGGCACTAGGACCATTTCATCCTCGTTTAGTGCGCCCACCTCCAATAAGAAGGAGATCGTCGCATTACCTATACTGATTGTCTGTGATTGTCTAGCCTAGCCTCGGGAGAAAACTACCTCAGGGCAAAAAATATTCTCTCTTGTTAATGGTTTTTGTTTGTTGATGTTCTGTTATTATTGACAATCAAAATGCATGTGTTAAACGTGCCTTTTTTGTTCCTAAAATGTTACATTTATATTCTTCTACTTCTCTATTTAAAACTATGTAGTTACTACCCACTAAACAAAATAGCAAAAACATCACTTATAAAATGTAATCATGTCATTAAAACATCCATACGAAGTCTATAAAGTCCATTCTTATCCCATTATCAGGGACAATATAAATTCACACGAATTCAAGTTTTTTTATTACTTCAAAAAATTACAGGGGTTCCAAAAACGGGTTTAAGTTAGTTAAATATTAACAACTAAAATTTTCGCAGTTGCAATTAATTAAAAATATGTTACTTTAACGATACTTACGTATATACGTATTACGTATATAAATTTTAATAATTAATTTATCGTTTAAATTAAACTCGTAAAATTATGTGCATTGCACTGTTTTGGAATTCAACATTTGTTAATAAATGGCTCTTATTAAATAAGGCATTTCTATATAAGATAAAGCCTCACTGGTGTAGCTTTTTATTAAAATAGATTTGTTTTGTTTGCCATTTCCTTCATGTGCTTTTTGTTCGTTTTTTTTTACAAAAGTTTGCATTTTTAAGATGTTTTGTTTCTATTTCTTGTCTTATTGGTTTTCTACCTTTTTAATTTTATTTAGTTATTTACTGATTTTCGAACTTAAGTTTGGATTCATTTCAAAACTTTCAGTGAATTTATTATTATTGTTATTATTAGTGAAAAATAATCTAAAGTATTTAGTAGAGACTTTGGCGACAACCAAGGGTCGACGTTTTTATTATTATTTATTTATTTATTTGATATGGTATCCAACATTTACGATCTTAAGTCGAATTTTGAACATTAAAATAAATAAATTTCTAAAATTCATTTTTAATTAAAACTAGGAATTGATTGAAATGAGCTTTCAAGAAAAGTCGTATGATTGTATGTAATGATAATTTTAAGCCGTATAAACCTTGTTTACTTTGTAAGTTAACTTGTTATTTTGTTTATAATACGTGGGTAAAAAATCTATTGTGGTGAATAAAAATACATGTTATTAATCCAATGGTGTATTTATTACAAGAATAAGGCACAAAGTTCCCACATTTGCGAAAAAATTACATTCGTATGTGAAAATTAGACACAAAATCCGGCGCACGCGTTATAACGTGTTCAAATTCCATGTACGATAATTTGCCGTCTCCGTCGACGTCTGCTTCTTCGATTACTTTCTCGACGATTTGTTGCATATCTTCGGGGGCTAATTCGTGCCGGGTTAACAAACGCAAAGCTTGATCTAAGTCTTCGGGGCCAATGTGCCTGTCGCCGTCAAAATCTGAAACTAATCAATTAAAACCTTTTTTTGAAATATTCGTTTCCGGACCGTATATTCGAAACGCGTAAAAAACTTTAATATCCCTCGGAGCTTGCTCGCTGAAAACCGATAACAAATCCAAAAAATCCTCGAACGACAAATCTCCTTTACCGTCGCGGGAAAACACTTTACATATCCTCTTGCAAAATGGATTCGCCTGTAAAATAAACGTAACGTACGAAAACTAGGTAACATAATCGTACATTCAACTCGGGCAATTTCTCCATGCTGTCCAAAGGGATCCTAGTTGTTGCCGGCTGGTTTTCAGTCATACATTTAGGCACGATATCCGGTCTAACTTCCCTATACCTTTTGTGTACCCTAAAAAATTGCAATTAACTTATTAAAATTTAATCGAAGTGAAGGCGTACCTAAGAATTTCTTTTCTGGTGAAAAAACTACAATCCTAAAAAGGCAAAAACGTAATAAAATTTAATAATACAATCATTACTACCTGATAATTTTCCAATTGTTGCTCGGTAAAAGTAACTAATTTATTACCCATGACTGCACGAATCTTTCGTTTGGAGTGCGATGTTTACGCGAACAACCCCCACGATAATGGTTGTTATGGCAACAAAGGCGAGGCAATAACCAATTAGTTAAATAGATATTGATTTTGCTACAGAATGGACAATGAAACGCCCACACCTCGCGTAAATTTCGCAAATTCAATTTGAATTAACGTAATAAATTTCGTAAATCCCACGTTTGTTTAGGTTTAAATCCTCGCTAAACGAGATTGCAGGATTGCCAACACCGTCTATTTTTATACTGATATAAACTCAATAATTCATTAAAAAAAGTAAACACTACGTTAATGGAGATGAGAATTTCAATTCAAAGAGATTCCTAACCAAAAGTTAACGAGTAACATTAGAATTATTTTTAATATCACAACAATTTTATTTATAAAATTCAAGTTCTTACAAATCAAGTTTTTAAATTTAGTGCGGCGAAGTAACAATTTAGTGACTTTCAAGGAAAATTATCGTGATTGGCAACACTGTTGGCATCCTCAAATCAATTTAATGTAAATATGTCGGAAGTACTAAGAGGTTACCAAAAAGCCAAAGAACAGGCACTTTATGGACGATGCAGCGTCGGCGATTTAAGAATAGCGCTCAAAAAGGTAGACACGTTTACACAATCATACTAAAATAACTAATACACTTGCAGGAGTTTACAAGCCGGTTACGTTCCGAAAGAAGCAAGCGAGTAGATTTACACAGAAACATTTTCGTAAAACGTGGATCGAGCACCCTTAAGGCACAGTTGCTTGAAATAGAAGAAAATCTTTTGGCCGATCGCGAAGCAATGACATCGTTGGATGCGAACACCTTTTTGAAACTATTAACCGACATTGAAGAAGAACTATTGCAGGAAGAGTTAGAACTGCGAGGCCAATTATATGAAAGGGATGTAAATCGGGAAGTAAACTCAATCATCGATAATTTATTAAACGTTTGTCTCATATGTGATAAATTTACGTATCTACCGACAAGTATATGTCACGACTGCGCTCAAGAATGTTTTAACGATTAACTTTAAATTCATTCTTTGCTTTATTTATTGTACTTCGTGTATTGCACGTAATAAAATATTTTTGCATGCAGCTTCGTTTTAATAACAATCTTGTTATGTGTAATATAAAGATGTAAATAATTACTTCACGCTTCAACTCAAAGCTTTTAATTCAATTTACATTCAAAACAAATATAATTTGTAATTAATGCAAGACATAAAAAGTTTCGAAAAAAGATTTCAAAGAAGTTTAAATTTTTAATATCTTTAATGTTAATTTTATCCAAATCATTGTTAATTATGATACATCGTGCAGGGAAATACAGCTTTGGTTTCTAACCCAGACTATTTCTATAATAATTACATAAGAGTTATTTTAAGAATATAATATTTCAGGGATATTCAGCAACTATAGTGACTTTTCATTTTTATACATTTGTCGTTCACTTTTGTACACAAATCACCTACCAAAGATCTCATTGCAATCTCAATTGCATTGTAAAATAAATATTGCAGTTCTTTTAATGGGGTGTTGTATGTATTAAAAGTTAACAAACAAATCTAAAACACGGTTGATCGTGTTTTATTAACTATTTACAAGGGGAGATCATTATTTACCGTCCCTGGCATAGTAGGCGTTGAGTGACGTTGAATCAATTTGACACATTAAAGTATTAATCATTTGTTGTTACGTTGGTTCAATTGCAGTTTTGCCACTAATTAGCTGTTCAAATAATTTAAGAAGACAAGATTAGAGAAATTCTAAAAATGGAAAAATCAGACGTTTATGCAGTTATAAAATACAAAAGAAAGGGTGGCGGCTAAAAGAAATTCATGGAGACATGGTAGGTGTATTAGGTGAGGGTGCTGTTTCTTACCAAGTGGTTAAAAATATGTCTCGAGAATTTAAATTGGGAAGACAAACATATGTACATGCAAAGGCTGCTGGACGATCAGTGACTGTCACTACCCAAGAAAATGTTAATCGTATACACGATACAGTAATGACAGATAGACGACTCACCATTCGCCGAGTAGCTGAAATTGCGAATTTTTGTATATATATATATATAATGATAAAGAACGGTGTATAACGCGGGGATATTAAATCAAAGGAAAAGGTATCACGACTCAAAACCCGTGTGTATATATATATATATACAAAAAAACCTAAGATCACACAAATTACTCGATGAGAACCAAAAACAACAGATACATTTCAAATTATTGGTTTTTAAATATCAACAGATTGTGTGTCATGATTTGCACAAATAATGAATTACAAGTAGTTGCTTCTCAATTTATACAATCAAAATGGATATTCAAATGTCATGTATATAATAATAAATTCCAAAATCACAATTGAGTGTTTTCCATAAAAGTCAAAATAGAATTTGTGCGTTACTTTTAGTTCTGCCCTTATATGAGAAAAGTTAATTTAAGATTTAGAGTATTTAACATCTAAACACAAATTATAAACAATGGGGTAACTACATACTACATAAAGTCAAGTATTTATGATCAGTCAGTCACCTCATTCACCCTCGAGTTTCTTTATCCAATAGATCAAACTACATTTTAAAATAATGCGTTTTTACATCTAGAAGTCATTGTGAAGGAAACAAGATATCAGGTACCTTATTTATAGCTTATGACTCAAGGGGTGAGAATGTAAGTGCGATTTATTTAAGTATTTAAGAAACACCAAATTATATACAAAATATCGATTATAAACAACGAACTAAATTATTAATATTCGGAGCTTCTTAAACGAAATTATGAACGTCTCATAGTTAACATGGTGTTAATTTCCCATATTATTCTACGCAAATGATCAATCACTTCTTTAAGTTGTTTATTTTTCAAAACAACTTGTTCCATCACTTCTTTGCTTTCCTCGCAAACCAACCGGTAAGCTTCCGAATTCCTCTTCTCGTCGTATTTAGGGTCGATTTCGTCTTTGAACGGAATCAAACTTTCGATGTGGGTGTATTCCATACCCTGTATTTCATTGCATTTCTCGTATATGAGCCGCAACCGTTTAAATAATAATCGTATTGTACGTAGTTGCTCCTGGATTTTGGCTTTTTTATCGTTGCTCGTGTTGGAACCTTGTGGTGTGCCATTCGGGGGCTGCAATATAAATAAATGAAATTATTGTTTCATTCTCTGCAAAAATAACAGTCTTTTAACTAAGTTTTGTTCCATTCTTACATCAGTTGGATTTTGGAATTCTTCTTCACCCTAGATTCTTCCACACTATTTTAACCTAACTAATGGAGCACTATAGAATATTCAGTCTAGTTCAAGTTCGCAAATTTTCACAAGCATTTAGAGATCAGCAATATTTTGAATACATGAACAATTCCTAGTCGTTAAATCACCTGTATTGTACGTAATGTTTGAAAAACTTCTTGAGTTCGACTGACAATGTCTTGGACAGTTTCTTGACCAATACGACAAAGTGATGTTGTATTGAATTCTTTCGATTGTTGACCTTGTTGTTGGACCAGTTGAACTGGAGGCGCCGTTGGAGTTGTTGGGTGCATCACTACAGGCTGTTGAGGTTGTTGCATTGCATGATGTTGCAAACCACCTAAATTACAGATAAATGAAACGAATTAATATAAACAGTGGCTAAGGTGATGCTCCACACATGAACTACATCAACATGAACATAATCCACTAAATTCGACTTACTTATGTTTGCCTGTTGCATTTGTAAAGCAGCAGGATTTTGATGTGCAACTTGATTCGGTGCATTCATATTATACTGTTGATTAAGTTGTGACATCATTTGATTTCCGGAAGTCATAGCCGGATTCATTTGAGTATTTGACATTTGTGGAATCATGGGGTTGTTCATTTGCGGCCCCATTGGGTTCGGCATCGGCACAGGCATTTGATTGCCTAACTGATTCCCCATTTGATTTTGCATCGCAGCACCCATCGGGCCCGAACCGAATTGGTTACGCATTCCAGCTTGCGGATTCGTTAAACCTGGTATAAAATGATGCGGTGGTCCTGACATTGTCCTATTTCTCCAATCACCTTAAAAAAACCGGTTAATATGACGTTTAACCATAACCTAATTTCAACTTTCAAAATATGTTACTTACGATTGAATTAAACACGCGAGGTTTCTTTTAAATATAAAAATAGCGTTTGCCAATTATTTACAATTTATTATGTACGGCTCATCATTTGAAATTAATTGGTGATTGTCCGATGTCGGAGAAATTTGTTTTAGGTTAAAGCAAACGTCAAATTTAGTCAAGGCTATTGTTTACGTGGTTTGATTTTTAGATTGTTTTAAACACAATTATAGTTTTCAAACATCGTTACTAATATAACGAACTAGTTACTTTATTCAGCCTTCATTTATGCCATTGTGATTTACGTTCAAAACTTGAACGTAATATTTTACAGGAGACATCGACATGTGTCCGCAAAGGCGCAAACAGAAGTTTAGTTCACGTATTATCCGTCGACCGTCGTTGGTCGTTCATCTCCTAATTTAGGTGCGCTCGAATAAACCGCACCGCAAAACTTTTCTTAAAATTGCATCAGGCTTCCATCAATGCTAACAGGTGTACAAATACAATGATTTGCCGCCAAGCCTATTTCAATTTGTATCTAATTTTTTACATAAGTTTGTGTTTTAATTTCTTATTTAATTAATATTACAATTAATTAAGTCGATTGTATGTGACGATTCGGAAACATAATGCCAAATATTTTAAAGAATCATAGAATTGAACAACTAACTGCAAGAACCGATTGCCAAACTCCACTCTTGCTCTTCACACCTTTGTATCAGGCGTTCATAAATGCACGTATTGACATGCACGTTCGTAGAATGGGGATTTTATTTATAATACGTTGGCATATTATCTGTCAGTGTGCAATCATAACCTTAAATGTTTGAAGCGTTTTTGAATTGTCAACAATGATTAGACATTTTCGAGAAATGGAAACGAAACTTGGAAAACGGTGTTTATCGGGAGAAATTTTGAAAGTTTCGAACGATGATGAGATTGCATTTTCCCACATTTAAGCTTTTATTTCAGGTGTAAGTTTGAAGGAATAAATAGGCTAGGGTCACCGTTGTTAATGTCTCAGAATTTCTTGTCAATGTCTGATTACTAACTATTTGATTTATAATTTCATTGTTGCAGGTTCATTATATTTCGTGCACAACAAATGTCGTAGCCATGTAACACAGCCACCAGGAGAACAACACACACATGTTAGTAATTAAGTTTTCTGACTGACTGTTTAATAGAAAGAATTTTTTCTGGGATCTTTAATTGTTACTTGGCGTTACTGGACAACGGCCGTGAAAACCTACATTCAAGCTTTAACAGGTTTGTTAACAAAAATTTTTAATCATTGTTCAGCAAAAGTGTAGACAAAGAATGTTTAGCAAAGATTACTGAAATTTCTTCGAATCCCTCATGACAATTACTGGCCAACAGCCGCAATGCATTTGTTCCCAACTAACAATGCTCATAAAATTATCTATATTGACATGGCTTTATTTTACATGTAAATTAGTTGGTTCAGTAGCTTAAATAAATACAATTCGTATTATTAAAATGTACGAATTGAAACAAAGATTGTGAATGTTTCTCATTCGTATAATGTTTTAGTGTATGCTATGCTATAATTGTGTTGTATTTGGCATCGTTGATTCAATCAGTTCAAAGCTACATAGCTAGCAGATTAGTTTAATTGGGGAGGATTTTTCAAATCAAAAGGTCTCATGTTACCAATTTGGTCTTTGGTATTACTGACTACATCGGGAATAACATGTTATTTCTGTCACTAGTCGTTGAGGAATACGAGTACCAGGGCGACACTGAAAATATCTAGAATGACGTGTTTCTAATAACAAACGAAATTTGTTTTTATTTGACAGCTACTTTTTAGTGTTTTGTGAGTTGATTGCCGTTTAGTTTGTTCATAATTTAAAGATTTTGTGTTCACCCAAAAATGAATTTGACGAGAGAACATTTCCGGGCTATGATTTTTACGATTTTAAATCATTATTAACGCCTAAACAATGTGAAGCTCGGCTTAGAAATGCATTTGGCGCAGAAGCCCCATCTAAGGCAACAATTTATAATTGGTTCAGCGAATTCAAAAGAAATCGGTTTTTTCTTAGTGATGAATTTCGTGAAGGACGCCCAAGAACTGCTGTTACTGATATATATATATATACACGAAAGATGGTCGAATCTTACACCTCAATGGTGCAGTAAACATTAATTAAAACAGGTCCATAAAGACTAACTGGTGGATCGCTAGACAATATTGTTTCTGGGTTATTACCCTTCGTCAGTAGCGATTACCAAGAACCTTAGTTGTTGAAATACTTTTACATGTAGTGGCTATCAAAACTTCTTAGCACGAGCCAATCACTCTTAACGAACCACTGACGAGACGATACCTTGTCTAACACCTTGCGGAGACTAAACAAGAGACAACTGTCAAACGTCCAGTGTCAACATATAAAAGGATTGCTGCAATTAAGTTCAAAAACAATTCAATTTAAAAATGTGTCTTGTCAGAAACAATATTGTCTAGCGATCCACCAGTAAGTCTTCATGGATCTGTTTTAATTAATGTTCACTGCAGCATTGAGGTGTAAGATTCGACCATCTTTCGTGTAAATTTTACATTTTGCTGTCAGATTTGACAAGACACATTATTAATATATATATATATATATATATATATATATATATATATATAATGAAAAAAGAAAGTGGCTATGTCCTCCCGCGTGGCTATGTTGAATGTTCCCACAATATTGTGGGTATTTTGACTGTTGTCATAATGTGGAGGTAGGTTGCTTGTGTTGACTCCGATTGTTTTGTATCTCCAAATTTTTGTCCATCTTTTAATTTGGCTATACCGTCCTGATGACGACTAATAAGTCAGAAACACGTGTCGGCGGTTGCGTGTTTCCACGCGGGTTTTGCCCATTAAAGTCTTCCTTATATATATAATATTGCCGCTGTTCGAGCAATGCTTGAGGAAGATCAACGGACATCTTATGAATTTATTCAGACGATATTGGGCATTGGTATGAGTTAAATTCAAAACATTTTACATCAACAGTTAGATGTGAGAAAACTTTGTTGTTGATGGATTCCATGACAAAAAGAACAACCCATTGAATGGTGCAGAAGAAAAATTCCAAAGCGGTACTTCAAATTTGATTTGGAATATCATCACTAGTGATGAATCTTGGATTTATTGTTATGATCCTGATAAGAAAAGTCAATCCACTCAATGGGTCTTTCGAACAGAACCGAAGCTACAAAAGTCCGATGAACTCACTGTGGTGGTAAGAAAATGATTACTCGTTTTTTTTTTAAACGGGTCATATTGCTACTTTAGCATTAGAAGACGTACCGTTACTGCCGATTGGTATACAAATGTCTGTTTACCACAAATTTTTGAAAAAGTCCGTGAAAAACTCCCAAAACGAAAAATAATTTTACGTCATGACAATGCATCGTCGCATACAGCAAAACTAACAACTGAGTATCTGTTTACCCTAAAAGTTAGCACCATGAATTAAGGATAAAATGCATGGAATCACTTTTTCGTCAACGGATGAAGCAGTGGAACATTATAAAAACCTAGTTTCTGAAGTGTCTTAAGAAGAGTGGCATCATTGCTTCAATGATTGGTTTCATCGAATGCAAAAATGTATTGACGTTAAAGCGGAATATTTTGAAAAGCAATAAAATCTTTTTATAATTAATCCTTGTTTGATTGTCTATAAATTTTCAGTGTCGCCCTCGTATGACAAAGATGCAAAAATGAAGCTGTGCTTTACCCAGCAATTTACCAAACACTAGTGTAACTCAATCATCAATCAGTTGAAGGAGTGCGTTTTTGGCCAATTGACTTATCTTTAATTAGCATACTTAAATAATTGGTTATAATAATATAAAATTGAAACATTTAGTCTTATAAATGTTATAAATGAAACACATGCACATTTACTGTTTTATCTCCTATTATCATTATATGTTTTAAAGTAATTGTTTTGTTACAGGTACAATTGTTAATAATTTCAATAAGTGATCGACCGTTCAATAACTACGAGAGTTCTCTTCATGCCCATTACAAGATTTATTCTAATTGAAATTATGGTATTGTTAAATATATACAATTTCTTGGTATATATATGGTAATAGTTCTTCATCTGTGATGTATGAGAGAACTTAGCAAAATATATTTATAACTGTACGGTTTAGAATAGTTCTGCAAACGTTCTGTTTTTGAAAAAAGTCATGGATTACTTTTTGTTAATATCTATTAATTGGTTAATGTTTCTTATATTTTAATAATTTATAAAATTACTTTGTTGAATAAATTTATTAAGTACAGCACATAATTTTTTTTGTAAATATATTGTAAGAATAACTGAAATATATAAAACCAAAATATTGCTCGTATTTGCTTTAATTTTAATTATGAATAGTGATAAATGGGATACAATTTTCTAAGAGT
Source organism: Geotrupes spiniger (assembly GCA_959613385.1). NCBI lineage: Eukaryota > Metazoa > Arthropoda > Insecta > Coleoptera > Geotrupidae > Geotrupes > Geotrupes spiniger. The sequence continues at coordinate 7,038,468 of OY390741.1, forward strand.
CGTTGTCGGATGATGTACGTACTCTAGAAACAAATTAAGAAGTAAATCGAAGACATTTTCATTACTCTAGCAGCAAATTGCAAAAAGAAAATCGTAAATTACATTATTTGATGAATCTATTGCTTATTTAATATTGTAATTGATAATTTCGCTGCATGAGAATGTATATATCTGCGCGAGTATTGAATAGCAAATTTCCTTACTTTTAAATTCAAAAGTAATGTTAAAACTCCCATTTTCTGTTTTACTTGCGGGATCAACTCGTACCGTACCCGTGTCGAAACACAAATATTCTCATATTTGTATCAGGTTCCCATGAACGCCAAGAGGTACAACATTATACAATGGGTGCGTTCAGCCACTTCTAGCATTTAGCGCTAAACGATTCAGCGCTTTTGGCCAGCGCTGGATCTGGCAAATTGGCATTTCTGTTATTTTAGTTGACGCATGCGTTATAAATTATGGGTGTGTTCTGTGTTTAGATGCATAACCTAACTTGATTTATCTAATTCACAATTTTCCAGCAATAATGTTACTGTAATATATTCTTCTAAAGCTAATGGATCTTTACAGTAGGTGATTGCAATATATTGTTTATAAATTCGTTTTTGATTTGTTCATCTGTAATGTAATATTGCATTTTCAACATATAAATAAACAACGCACTTTCAAATATCCTTGGGACTAAATTAATTGGAACATTTAATAACTGACCATCATTATTAAATTGCATCGATTGCGATTTATCCAGTATTTTTCCGAAATTTTACGAAAAGAATTTCTATTAACCAACACCAAAGTACGAATGAAAAATTCAGGACAAATAAATAATCGAAATACCCCGTGTAGGGTATTTTATGATACCTATTACATTTCTTTCGTCTGTGCACATCTGCATAACAGATTTACGTGTTCGACTATATTTTGAATTTGAAATTCTCCTTATCCCCACTCTCCGCTAACTAACCCAGCGAAATTTATTTTCGCTGAAAATAATGGCGACCGCTTCATCCAGCGCTAACAGTTAGCAAGTCCGTGTAGGACACCGCTAAAGCGGGCTACTCACACGCCTGCCGCAGGGGCAATCTAGGGTATAAAAGTGGGGATGCCTCCTTAATTGTGATGTGTATAGGCAAGCAGGGGCAATTTTGTAATACGAATCGAGTTGCCCCTGCCGCCGTACGTCATAGATTGCCCCTGCGGCAGGCGTGTGAGTAGCCCGCTTAAAGCTAGCCGAGCTCAGCGCTGGAAGTGGCTGAACGCACCCATTAAGCCGCTAGATACGTGGCGCACCTGGCGCCGTTTTGAATTTGAATAATTTGTTATTATTATTATTTTATTTCTTATTATTTAATTAACATTTGAGGTTACAATAAAATATTACATGAAATGTTAACAACACTTCCTTGCTTAATATGTAAAAATAAATTTAATAACCTTTTCTATAGTAGGACCGAATTCATTACTTAATTTACACGGGACCCGTTGCCCGTTGTCGGAGTTCTTCTTGTCTTTGGATCAGGCTTCCATAAACGTATGCAGGTGTACCAATACTTGCTATTAGACTGTCAGATGATTGGCGTCGTTTTTGAATTTACGTCCAATTTTTAACCTTAAAATTGTTTATGTTTCAGTACACCAATAACGTTAGTGCCAGGTACATCTATTCGAAGTATAACAGGTTCAACATTTGCTGGGTGTGAATGATTTAACATTTAAAGTAAATTGAAGTACAATGCAGACTATATCGGTGTTTCATGTGTTAAATTTGATCTGCGTAACAACCGTTCAATCGGCTTGGTGCTTATTTAAATGCCTTGGAATTACCGCAAATAAAATGTGATCTAACATCGTAATTTACTTTGCAAAAATTAATTGGACCTTAAAGCAATTTTATGAAAATGGTCGGTACAAAAACGTTTCCTAATTTCCATGTTTCAGTGAAATCGTTATGGTGCATCGTTGGTTGAATAAAGCAACTAGTGTGAAAACAGGAACTTTTGATGAATCCAAAAACAGGATTTATTTATGAGACGTTTAAATTGTGGTGCATTACGAATTTGAGATTTTGTATTAAGGACCCTTGACACTAAAGTGTTACTGTTCCTACTTGTCGTCAAAGAATCTGTGTTACTACTTGTACTAAGACTTATGCTCAAGCGACTAAAAAAAGAACATCAAGTAAGAAGTATTTTAACGTTAAATTTACCAAACAGATATTGTGATATTTTCTGCTGTCCAGCTGAAATGTTTAATGTGCCTGCAAATGGGCACCACAAATTAACAATGCTTCATGCATAACTTGGCGAAACATGATAATAAGGATATACAACAGAATGTTTGTACAGTGTACAGAAGTGGATTGTACAATGATATAAACTTACATCGCTAAAGTTATGACTTGAAGCAATTGTCCTTTTCTGTGTGAATGATTTAATATTTAAAATAACACCCCGATGAAAGTTATTTACTTGGTTGTTTAGCAAATATGTTTAACACAGTCCCTGCTATGCATTGGTAAACGTCTGTAATATTCGCACCAGCTTTGTTAGCTACAGCTTTCACCTACGTCTAATTTGATCTGCCTCCTAAATTATATCGTATGCTTGTGTGGTAAACATATTAAATAATTAAATGTGTATTCAGTATGTCGTATGTGGAAGAAACTTTAACAACAATATTCAATCTGCATCGAATATCACGTATAACTATAACTGATTAAACCATATTCCGCTATTTGATTCACATTGCAATCGTTTATAGAGGACACAGAAGATTTGGGCATTGATACCGTCAATAAGATTTCTGATGTATTTAAAGCTGTATATAAAGTGAATGATAAATGTGACATAAAAGACAGAGTGGAACAAGCCGATGGTGTTGTCTTCTACAAGCGACATCCTGTTGAAATGTGTGAAAGCAGCAATGCCTCATGGACTTTCTTACGACCCTTCGCAATTCGCACAAAAGATTGTAAGTTGGTTTTTTTTGTTGAGAATATCGAATAACTAACATATTTTATAGGTCAATGCTCAATCAAAACCGATACAGGCTCCTTGGATTTCAGCAAGTTATTCGAAGATGCACGCTCAATTATACCTGAAGTGCCTAATTACACTTCTTTGTATGGCGCGTTCGACCCAGCCAAAGTGAAGCCGCCAAAAGAACGGAAAACAGGTGTGAAGGAGGTCCAAGAGAATGGTAATAAGGAGGTGCTGATTCCCGTTTCAACCGACGAAACGGATGATTCAGGAATTATAAACACCCTTCACTTTTTCTTAAAAGTGTTGCAAGAAGAGTATGAGAAAAATCAAAACCAACCCATTAATTATTATAAGTATTTAGTTGATAAGAAAAGCTTCGCATCAACATTGAAAATATGTTTCACTTTACGTTCTTGCTTAGAGTGAGTATTGAAATGATAAATGAGGAAAATAATTTTTTTGCGTTTTAAAGATGAGAATGGCAAGCCTATGATAGCATCAGTAAAAAAAAGAATTGAAGGAGTTCGGGGAATTTCATGGTGGAACACACAAATAATAACATCTATTGATATGGATATGTGGGAGGTTTGTGTATTTGAGCAGTTTAGTTTCTTGTACTCTTATTTATTTTTCTTCAGTTTTGATATTCCCTGAATCGATTTTTATTATTTTTGGCATGACATCTGTGTGTGTGTGCACGCGCTCAAGCTCCGAAACTATTGAAAATAGAATCATGAAACTCTAAACTTAAAATTTGTAAGTTGTTTGGAAGCCTAAGTGCGGTACGGTTGTACTCTCCACAAACCCACTTTGCCCTGTTCGTATTAGTGCTGGAAATTGAAAACGGTTAATCAATATTCGGTAAACCTCTTTTGTGAACTATTTGATTAATCGCTTTTACTATATGTTTCAAATTCACTGCATCAAATCGAATATCACGTATAACTATATCGCATTAAACCAGTATTCCGCTATTTGATTCAAATTGTAATTGTTTGTAGAAGTAACCCAGACATTTATCAAACTGCAGAAATTGAATTCAACAGTCTGATTTCATTAATATCTAGTGATGTCTTCTATCCATTCGAATTTACATTTGCCCCTTAAAATTAATTTTTAAAGATCCGTAACTGATAAAACTACACAACTATTTTTGAACTATAATTTTGATTGATTCTGTCGTTGGTGGTGGATGATAATACCACAAAATTAAAACACCTGGAAATATTAATGAATTTTTATCTTCTTGATTTCAAAACAATTGTCGAATAAGCAAATGAAATCTGTTTTTTATGCTTTTTGCACGTTATATTTATTTTTTGAATTAATTAATTTGTTACAGGGTCCCGTCCAAGTGTTGATAATTCGGATACTAGTCTTTCAATTTTGCCAAACTTAATGAATTATTTTGGACTGATCAATTTCTATGTTGTCAGTGTAGCAAGGGAATTTTTGGCCTCTATGATGATTTTGTGGCTTTAATGCAGCTCACATAGCTGTATTGTCTGGTGGATGGCCTCCTCACGAAGGACAGTCAGAGCAAAACTGACCGGCCTACAGAGAATGGCTAGCGTAGCGGTAACAGGGGTGCTAAGCAACACATCGTTTTCACAACATGGCTATGTAAAGGCTGCAGATATTGGCCTTCATACGGAACAGGCTGTCAATCGAAATTGAAATGGATGACATCGTGGATATATGGGCCGACACAATGTCTACAATATACAGCTTTGGACTGCCCTATAAAGTCATAGTTCCTATGACAGACAAATGAGAGCGTAATCAAGTCGCCCTGTTACAGGCAGATTCGCACTGGTTCACGGATGGCTCTAAGACAACTGCAAGAGTAGGGGCTTGGGTGTTCTGCCGCAAACCAAGGACTGAATTAGAATACAGCATTGGCAAGCATGCAACAATTCAACAGGTAGAAGTCTATGCCATTGAAATGTGCACGAGAGAGCTATTAAAAATATATTGGCCCAAAACCGGCTCTTAGAATCAAAAGAGCCCTGGACAGAAGCTCGAACAAGAGCTGGATGGAGCACAAGGTACTTGACTACTGGCAGGAGTGCCAGGGAATGAGACATTCCAAGATAGTACTAAAGCACCCATCTGCTGCAAGTAGAAATGATTTGGAAATGTAAAGAACATAGGCGTGGCTATGCGCACTAACAGCTTTTTGGTTTGGAACAGTCCATTAGCAGAAAACGGGGGTGATTGTCAAAGCAGTGTCGCGAGTTTTGTAGAACGCGCTTGCATTTGCTTCGCGTCCGCCTGAAATACCAATTCGAGCCACTGGACTTTTCCCGCCGCGCAATTTGTTGATGGCATACATGTCCTTTACAGCCTGAAACTACTCTACTAGGACACTGTTGGGTTTGGGCAGGAAAGACCTGCACACTCTAAAGCCCTGGCTACTAGTCATATGCCTATGCATTACATGCATAGGCTGGGAGTGGCTGAGGCCACTGAGTGCCTTGAAACTGAGGAGACAGCAGAGCACGTTATGTGTGCCTGCCCCGCTGGGGACCAAATCAGGTTCACAGTCTTTGGTGAGACAAAACTTGAGCTGGGTTGGGTTGGGTTGGGTTGGTGGAACTTATCAAAATCTCACACCATCAAATCCTCCTTTATCTAAAAAGAATGGGAATTGAGGATGAACTACAAATAGTTGTGAGCCACAATAGACCCTACCGGTCGCAGTGGAAGGGCGTTTAAATGCCCCACTCATTATAACTAACTATGTAACTAGCCGTTATACGTATTATAAGATTTATATTAACTGAAATTACCATATTGTTAATAGTTCTCCACCTGATTTGTAATATGACGCAATCTCTCCAGACATTTTACTATTTCCTATAAGATTTTAAAATACATTTTACTGAAGATACTGGATATAAGTGACTGCAGAGACTGCAATATTATCACGTTTCTGTAATATATATTATGTTTCGTATATATTGATTTGTCAAATATCATCCTTCAATAAATTAATTATATTACTATAATAATTTTAAATACACCTTTCTCACTGCAAAAGATTAATTAACTCAAAAGCAGATTATTAAATTAACGGAGGAAGTTGATGAAATTATGCATTAATGACTCTTAATGTAGTGTACTGTCTAATGAAGTGGATAATGTAAAAACAAATAAAAAAAACATTTAATATAAAATTAAAATTATTTCGTGGAAAATGAATAAAATCGTAACCAATTGGTGAATGTAATTGATTTACAATTGTAATTGATTGCACAGTGACTTTACATTTATGCCAGTGTTGAATAGTAAATTTTTGCGTTAAAGTTCAAAAATAAATTTAAAAACATATATTTTCAGTTTTCACGACACCGTAACCGTACGTACATACGTACCACGTATCCGTTGTCGTATTCTCATTTTTGTATCAGGATAGCATAAATGCAAATAGGTATACCACGTATATGTAAGCATGTTGCCGCCAGAGTTAAGACAGAAAATAGCGCCATTTTTGAATTTGTTTTATTTTTAACGTTATTACTATTTCTGTTGTATTAGTTTATTATTATTCTTTTTCTTATAATTTGAAGGTGACGTTACTTATAATGCGAACGGTAAACGAACTGATAAAGCTTACTGCTATTTTCAAGGATAAGTTGGCAGCCTGCTTCTATTGAAATTTATTTTCTGGAATGCTCAGTACGCATGCGTAGGTGTCGGCGTTTCGTATAATCGCCGTATAACGTATCTTTGCGATAAGATATCCAAATATCGTTGAATTTACTATATGGAAGTTATATTATTGACGTAGACAGGTAACTTTATTCATTCTACAAGATTTTTTTTATAAATGTATGATAATTAGCAACATACGCATGCGCCATCATTGTGGCAATTATCACTTGTAATGTCATTTCCTTACGGTGATACCTTAACTTTTGTTGGTTTCTAAATCAATTATAAACGCGAATAATAATGAATTGGTTGTGCCTGTCTAAAATTTGATCGAGGTTTGCTTTATAGTGTGGACAATTGATCTGTGAATTCAGTCAAAAATCGGGAAGATTATTGGGCATAAAAATGGCAGCCCTACCTCGCAGAATAATAAAGGAAACTCAACGTTTAATGCAAGAGCCTGTGCCAGGGATAAGTGCTGTGCCTGATGATAACAATGCTCGTTATTTCCACGTTATAGTGACGGGGCCCGAAGATTCTCCTTTCGAAGGTGGTTTGTTTAAATTGGAGTTATTCTTACCAGAAGATTACCCTATGTCCGCTCCAAAAGTACGTTTTATAACCAAAATATATCATCCTAACATTGATAGACTGGGTCGTATTTGCCTGGACATACTGAAAGATAAATGGAGCCCAGCTTTACAAATTCGTACGGTACTTCTGTCCATTCAAGCACTTTTAAGTGCACCGAACCCCGATGATCCCTTAGCGAACGATGTAGCCGAATTATGGAAAGTAAACGAATCTGAAGCAATCCGCAACGCCAAGGAATGGACCAGAAGATATGCGATGGATAATTGAAAGACCCTTACAAGTGCAAGTGTGTTTGTGTAACGAATATAAATATTCTACGATACTTCGGTTCAATACTTATTAATTCAATAGCTATCGATTATTCTAAGATATTTATATTTGTTACCACTTGTTTTCTATAAACTATAGTGTATATCTTATTTTAAAAATACTTGTTGCTATATTTAGTCTAGTATATTTATAAGAAAAACAAATTTCGATTAAGTTTTTCGTTTATCACGTTTGTTTGATTAAGCGAACATCGCTACACGAATTCATGCGTGATCTTTTACTTTTAGTGTTTCCGAGTATTTGTACAAAAAAATCAAATTCTAGGTATATGGTCTGTAAAGATAATTAATTAGATTGTTTTTTTTTTTTTAGAAATGTGGCGCTTTTCTTCTCTAAAAAGCTGCTTCAACTTACTGTGTTCTCTAATTGAAATAAATACCAGTGTGCTTTTTTGCACTTGACTTGTGGTTAGATAGCGTATTCGTTTGTAAATATGGTATGTAAGCTTTTTACGAAATAAACTCTTTACAGAAATTTATTATTGGTTTTAATTTAATTTTTTTATTACAAATATCCTTTCATTTTTTTTTGTTAAAGTCACGTTTTTATCTACATTTGATATAAAAGGAAGCAAATTATAGTTTTTAAGTTGTTAATTAATAAATGTAATGATGGAGCCTGTGGATCTTCTTATATTTCAATAATAATACCTTCCCCTTCTCACATATTTATTAAACACTTTAATATGTACATATTTCAACAACTATGAAAAAAAATTTCAGAAAAATTAGGTATCTAAGATTAACAAAAAGAAACATAAAAATAGCAACCAGCACTAACGATATAAAATAGTAAATAAATATGAACCTTACAAGTTAAAAATTGTATCTTATAGCAATTCATAAAGTGGCGACCTCGGAATCTGTCCATAATCTGAATTAATTAAATTTAATCTGTTCTTAAAAATAAAAATACTTTCAAAAGAATCTAACTGATTGTTATAAGATACATTTCTTAACAATTTTAAATTATTCAAACTTATAACATGTCCAGATTCGAATATATGTTGGGCAACACTAGATTTTTCCATTCTATTATTTTTTAAATGAGCCATATGTTCTTTGTAACGAATTAAAATAGAACGTCTCGTTTGCCCAACATATATTCTATCACATGTACTACAAGAAATACCATAAATTCCCGATTTTTGAAAAACTTCTACTTTGTCTTTAGGTATGCCTAAAAGAATTTTCAAACTATTTAACGAAACGAAAATTACTTTCAAATTTTGATGTTTAAAAATCTTACCAAAACCTTTTGTAGAAACGTGAAAAGGAAGGTTAATAAATTTATTAATTGACCTTTGTAAATTTAAAGTTGTAGCATTTTTAACCAATAAATTATACTTACACTTTCACAGAATATTATTAATTAAATTATGAGAATAACTGTTATAATTTGCAATTAATTTTATGTATTTTAATTCATTATCAAATCTAATTAATTGTTAATTAATTATTGGTCTATTAGGGTCGATCCCATATACAATCAGTATTTAATTTTCAATCTAAAAAAATTGAAAAAACAATGCATTTTTGCATTTTGGCTCCAAGAGAAACAATTGTGTTGCAACCTGAAAGACCGCTAGACTATTAGTGCAACCTTTTGTTTTTGATTCACTAATCGTAATCATGTATATTAAAGTTCTTTTATAAAATTACGAACATATTAAAACATCCTTGTTGTCTTTTTAAACAGCATTGTTTGTTGTAAATAAAAACGTACTAAACCCCACATAGTGATTAGCCCCAATTTGATAACCAATACTCCATCAACTTACTTCATGCTTAACTCGGTTTTCTTTACACGGTCATTCAAGAGGAAAGAATGTTCGAGACAATATACAAAAGTCAAGAATATTAATCAGTATTGAAATTGATTTTTTAATTATTTAATCGTTTTTAAAAGTAAATGTAAGCTGAACTTTACTATCACGATATGTTGCTAACGGACCTGGGATACAAATAGTGGTTTATTGATTGAAACATAGAAACATATATTTCTAATGGTTGGTTAGATCTGTGAAGCTAACTTAACCGAATAATTTTGTCAGTTTATCCATCAATCTTTATGGTATAACCATTAGCAGTTTTTATGATTCATGAACTTGCCAAAATTTTTTGGCAGCTAAGTAATAAAGCTATTGTTTATGTTAGGTGTATTTTTCTTAGTAAACTAATGTTTGCATTGGTGGGTGGCAAAAAAAACACCACCACAATTTTGTTGTACCTGTGAGAATCAATTTATTGTACTAATCGATAAAAGATTGTAATAAAATTTGTAATACCTACGAATTTGTTTCTGCTTTCTTAACTCACTGCACTACTAATAAATAAACCAACAAAAAAACTTTTCTTTTTGCCCTTGTTGCCAGATAAAATCTCTTTTAGATTTATTATAAATTAAAATGCCTTAGCATGTTGTTTTTGAACCTAAGTAGTGTAATTATGCTATTGTCCATAGTTAGTTATTTTCTGATAATGTTTTCAGACTAATTGAGTCAAATTGATTGAAGTAATAAATACATGCAACTTTAATTGAACATTTGATTTGTACAATATCAAATTTTAATCAGCTGTCATATTCCACACCAATTCGACAATCCTTTACTGTATGTCTATTTTTTTTTTTTTTTGATATTAGGAAACTCAAATCAATAAAGATTATTTCAATAGTGGAATGCTGTATTGTGTTAATAAGTTTTGTACACATTTGTTACATATATCGCATAATATAGATAAAGTATAGCTAATTTATTTTAAATATATTTGGGAACGTATAATATATATTTTGAATAAGGAGTTTGTTGAGTTGATATGGTTAAGTATTTTCTAGAATGGGATTTGTTGAGGGGCGTAAGGCAGTCGATACGAAAAGAAACGCTACGAAGAAATAACATTAGGTGACTAATACTTGTAATTTTAATATCACTATAAAATTGGAAAATAAAAATGAATACCTTAAAACATAATACAAGAAGTACAGAACACAGAGTATTTAGTTTTTTTCCTGGATAAAATCAATATAGCAAAAATATATTCGGGCCATAATCATGTCTGCAACGATCCTTCTCTAATTAATCTTTTCAAACGTATTAAGCTACCGTTAACATGAAAATGACCCCCCCACATACAAAACATAGAAACCTAACATTAATTTGTATTTTTATTAACTATAGATGCAAATATACAATACACGTTTTTCTTATAAACAGTAATAGACCTAGGCTTCCGAGTCTTAATTTAGTTCCCGAGTTGGAATCTAAATTGGACAATTTATGAAGCAAGATGACGTTTTGGTCATTATTGGTCTACTACACTATTCGAAATTAAATAGACACAAATTTAAAAATAACTATTGTTGCTGACTAGATATAGTGCTACATTGATTTTTGAGCCAGCATTACTTTCAAAGTTGGATTAATGTTAAGTTTTGTTTATTTTTTTATAAACACCATAAATGGTAGTATCTTTCACACGTTGATTTAAATAGATGAAAATATTAGGTGACTAATATTGGAGGTTGAAAGACAAAATCACAAATAGCTAAGAAAACGTTGTTGGTTGCTCTCATTTCAATACATTCGGTAATTTAAATTCTATAAAAGGCACATTTAACGCCTATCAAGTGATTTTCGGTTCGTTCAAAGTTTCTGCAACTAATTTGTATACATATATATTAACATCTATTTAAAACACCTATCTCACCCACGATCTCAATAAATGTGATGGTTTTTGTTATTTAAATTTATTAGTTCAATAAATATGTGCTAACAAAAAAATAAATGGCAACATTTTTAATCCTATAATTAATATATTAACAAATGTCATTTTACATGATTGGTGATACGAAAGAAAATTTATCGTTAATCCAACTGATCTTTGGTAAACGCTTTTCACATTCACAACAAATAAATACAGTATGCAACGAAGCAGATATGGTTATCACGAAAGCGCAACGCGTTTATTTTTATTTTATTTTGTTGTGTATTTTTATTTTTTTTGCATACAGCGCAGGTCTTCGCTTGTATTGTCATCAGTCTGTTACGAGAACTTATACATACAATAAAAAATATATTGATCTGCGACTCAAGCACGACCAAACAATTCCAAATGAAAGTTCAATATCAACTACAGGGTAGGCACTTTCAGACCTTCGATTAGTCTTAGATATACACTGGATTTTCTTGACCTGTCAATAATCTAAACATCGAAGTTGGCATAGTTTTCATTAATATCTGCAACGAAAAACTACATATAGCAAAAATCCACATTCAAATTGATCAACGAACCTCTCCAACAGAAGTAGCAAGTAAGTTGACTATTTTTTCATGTGGAACGGCTACAACGCTCTGATTGTTAATTTCAATAATGCGATGTCCCACTCGTACACCACCTCTTTCAGCAATACCGCCCCTTAAGAGACTACAAATCTAAAAAGAAAACATGAACATAAAGTTACCACTTAAAAGTGAAATACGTACCACACCATTTTGTACACTAAAACCCAGTTGATATTTAGTATCGGGTCGTTTAATTTTAACTTCTACTACAGGTGCACAAGGTACAACCGTGAGTTTAACGACAGTTTGGTTTTTAGAATTTTTTATATAGTTTTGACAGGTAGATAACGGAAGGCCTACTAAACTAACGCCGTTAATTGCTATTATTTGGTCCCCGATATTTAGTTGACCACAACGAGCCGCTGCACCAGATGGAGCCAAATTTGCAATTACAACTGTAGGAAGCATTGAACCCCAACCAGATTCTACAATTACCACTCCTAATATTTCACCTTTCGCTTTCGGAACCACAACCTAAAACAAAACAAAAATTCGTTCAATATCCACAAGAAATAATTTTGAATGCAAATCCTTAGCAACCTAAGCCCAGTCTCGTGAAGAAATATCTGCCTTATTTCTAGTTTAATGACCGACATGAATGAATCTGAACTGAACTGTGCTCAATTCATGATACATAATGATTTTAAATGAGGCTTGTTCAATTGAAACCCATCTTTGGTTGGGTTAGCCTTGGAAACAATTTTAATCACAAATGCAATGTAAGCAGAGAATGGAAAGATGTATTGCATATCCAACAGCCAAGGAATGATCCCGAACATTTAAAAATTGAAAAGAGGAAACGAATGGTAAGCCGCGACCAGGTGCATTGAGAATTGGATCAACAGAAATACGGCATGTGTGGAAGGCTTGCTTAGAAAAAATCATTGAATTACAATCAGAGCCAACAAGCCTCATACATGTTGATATAATAATTATATAGACCCATGTTTGTTAGTTTGTTTTTCAAAAAAGAAGCAGTAGTTAGTCGTAGCTGATCATTCATTGGAAATGGAGGCAACTGGTGATGTATTGAACGTTAAACAAAATTGATTTTTGGTAAATATTTATGATAGCTTTAAAAATTTGTCCATATTATGGCACAAGAGTAAAAATTTAATGTTACCTCTTTTTGCATTTCTTTCTTTGCAAACATTTGCAATTCATCACCGAAAATTTCCTGAGAATTTAAGACCTCTTGATAATCCATTTCTTTAACAAAACTGTGATCTTCAATTCCATTTGCTTTTAAAAATTCCATATAAGCGACTTGGAAAGCTTGCCCGATTGATTGTGCTATGAATTGAGCTTCTTCGCTTTCGAAAACGTGACAGATCATCTTGGGTGTGCGATTAATTTTCGGGGCGTCTTCCATCTCGTGCGGCACGAATCTACGCCTCGCCATTAGAACAACGAGATCACCGATATCAGCTATATAAGAAATCGTCCGTAAAGCGTGGTCCATCATAATCTCTTTTAAGTCTGTATTTAAGACCATAATTTTTTCCGTCGAAATAAACAAATCAACTTCTGTACTAGGTTGCGTTTCTCCGTCTGGAGCCTAATCAATTATAAAGTGGTTCGTTAATACAACGATTTCTGTGTTAAAGGTTTTACTCACCAAAGCCTATATTTCCCAGAAAAAAGCAGCAAAAGTTAAAACAATTCATTAAGTCATTTTAAATTCGATTATATTGATTAATTGTGAAGTAAAGAAAAGCGAACAGACCTTAATTTTTGTGACTGCGACTTCAACCATGTTTTTCTTAAGCCTTTTGCGTCTTTTTCTACCCCCTTCTTCATCCACTTCAACTGATCCAAGAAAATGTAGTCGAAAAACTGTCCCTGTTGCTCCTACACCCAATGGAAGTGGATTGGTGTTCAGTAATCGCGTGCCTTCTACAGAATCACCTTTCGGATAGCAACTTTGTCAAAATTCTTTTATTTAAACAGCTTCCAATGAAACTTCTTACTTTGATTTAATTTAATTATTTATCAACGTACAATTAAGAAGTGAACAAATAAGAAGTTTTATTTGTTTTGTTTTGACAAAATAGCTAAATATGAAAGCTCACCCTGTGTATTTTGTGAGTGCGTTTCATTTATAGGTTCCGTTTCCATTTCAACTGGTGTTTCGTCATCATAACTAGCACTTTCTGGACTGCTTAGACCGTACGCTTGCCCATAAGTTTGGTTGGATGCCTCCTGTAATGTTACCCTATCTTACCAACCCCGACAATTTAAAAGTATTTACCCCAACTATATTTCGATCAAGTGAAAGTATCTAATGTAGAAAATGCATATGCTAATTATCTAAATCTAAGTAGGTTATGATACACATAAATCTTTAAACTGAGGTGGCAGGGGTAAACTAGAACATATAATGGTCGCCAAGATGTCATTTACCTCAACGGCCATAGGCTAGTGCATAAAATCTATATGTACATTTAATTTAAAACAAAGGAAACATCCAAAGCAAAAAAAATGATTGAAAGGAAGTGCGATAATTGTGATATACCCAGGGTTCACAAAACATGGAGCAGGCAACCAACCAAATAGAGCAGCACATGAAGCGTGCATCTTTTGCACTGAGATAGTCACAAGTGGGAGAAGGGGGTACACCGCATCGGACTTATATCTTCAATACACTCTTAATCAACCTTATATACAACCTTAAAGGTTTTATTTTGATATAAAACTAAACGATTAATTTTAAATCAATATAATCGGCATGCGTTGTAAAAAAAAAGATTTATCGCACCTTAATAAGCAAAAGTTTTAGACTGAGAAGAGATATTAATTTACAAACATTAAGAGTACGATAGTGCTCGGAAACGTTAAAGTGTTAGGTACTGGATGTATGTACCAAAAACATGCATTACCTTAATCCTAGAAACGGCCTCTTCAGCTTGCATCATTCTGGTCGTCTTTGTAGGTTGCCCCTCACAAACCAACTGCGTCGAACCAAGGTATCTTGCCCGAAACAAAACTCCCTCTATTAACACTGAACGATCAAGAACATCTATAAAAAAACACAAACAATCAAAAAGCAACCAACAAACTCCCATTCATCCTTTGTTTACTTACCAAAATTCCCGACGCAAACAAAATTAAAAACCCAATGTCAGTAAAAATATTTTTACTTCAAGTAAAATAAATATCGAAACTACAGGAACTTACCTTCTTTATTGCGCCCTTTCTTTTTATTCTCTTTATCCTGCAATTAAACACCCTTATTGAAACGAAATTATCAACACAAACCATAAAACTAAAAAGTTTAAAAGATTTAAAGAAAAAGTTGTGCAAAAGTTTCGGTGCTTATAAACTTATTATATTTAAGTGTCATTAGTTATAAGCTATTTCACATGAAATTACTTAAGTCATAGTTGCGCGACTTTTTACTTTGATTATATAAATCACTATTGACAGAGTTCTACCCTTGGCCTCCTTGAAATAACATAGGCATAAATATAGGGGAGCTAACTGGAATTTTGAGTTATTCTCATTTGAAAATGTCAAATCCACAGTTGTATTAATTAACACAAACATGCAAAAAATAATCGGAATAAAAAGTAGGCAATTACAAATTTCATATGGAATGGCTCCTATATAATTTGATCCATGAAACAAATTGCTATGTGTGATATTTCGATGACTAAAAATTACATGGCTCGGCATATTTATTTTAAAGATCAAATTAACAAAATAAGCGTGTTTTGTTATAGTTAAAGTAGCTTTTCGCATTTGAAAAAACTAACTACTCTAATGCATTCGTTTAAATATTATATTAGTAGTCTACAACATGCCGTGCTCACACCTTTTTAAGTTTTATTGATGATACCGATCCTTTCTGACTTTGAGGCGACTGGCTTTTATCAGATGTAGCTGTAGGGGAGGATGGGTTTGAGGTACGGGTCTCTGAAGGGACCAATGGTATGGTCCCTTCTTCCAGGGTATGTATTTTGGGAGTTGAAAGGCTGTGTGGAGGCATTATTGTCCTAGTTTTAGGTTTTCTCCAACCCTATTGATACAAACATTATAGGTTAGGGTACCATGCTCCAGCACTAACTGAACTAAATAAGCAAATCTACTTTTTTCATTTATACCTAAAAAGAACGCCGCCATTTATACTTGTTTTCATCCTTAATCTTTTTGAAAATAAATTAACTAACTACAGCTACCACCACCTTAATTTTTGTTATCCATCACAGTTTATAATACCAAATATACCGTTTTGTACTAAACTTGTTATAAAAATATTTATAATATGTGCCTTATTGGCCTAAGCATCAATTTATACAGTACAGATGCAGTAGTCCACGATGTTTACCAAAATAATAAAACTTAATGCACATTTTGTTAGTAAATTATTCGCTAACATGGAAATCCAAGTCTCGTAAACTTTTACTCATTCGCCGAACAATTGCAAATGAAACACAATCTAACTATGAAAATATAGTGAACAGTATCAAATGATGACCACAAAATAAAACATATGTTAAATAAATAAATGAAGTGGCTGGTGAAAATAATGAAACAATGAAAATAAAATAAATAGATCGACTTCATGGACAGAACAAAAAAGATATGAACAAGAAGTAAAACTCAACAAATTAAAATCAATACAACAAATGATACAAACAAATGAAGGTTAATATAAATCCTGAACAAACTAAAATTAAAAAGAAAATAAAATATAGCAAATGATATAAGAAAGTTATTATAATAAACAAATATGATTTATGGATTAAAATTACTGTCCTGTTTAAAATAAAAGTTTCAGTTTAGTTTCTTAGACGGCGTGCTTTCATTTAATTCTAATGTTTTTCTAAATCTATCATTGTTAATTTAATATATTTTTTATATAACCATTTGAAATGAGGAAAAATAGCCAATCACGCTCAAATCCACATATTCGAAACACTTAATCTAAATTACTAGTTAATATAATACCTTGTCATCATAAAATCCTTGGTCGTCTGTTCTCTGTTGTCCTAATAAGCGATCAGTTTCTAAATCAGTGTCGGCTTCCTCTGAAAAGTACGCGAGTTATTTAACATATTTTTTAATGACTTGTATACAATCACCTTCATCTCCTCCTTCTTCACCACTTTGTACTTTTCTATCAGAATCCCCACTAGTTGCAGAAAGACCTCTTTGCCTGAACAAATAAATTAGTATGAAAAACTGATGGTACCATGTAAATTACCTAGGCACCCACACAGGGCTGACTGCATTTTCCTCGCAATCTTCTTCTGGGTGACACTTCAACGGTAAGGTTTTTGTTCGCTGCAACGTAAGTCTTATATCTTTGATAGCTGCTTCGACATCGCTTGGTTTTTCACCACTGATGCTACGATGCGGAGCCGGAGCAGGTGGTGGCGGCGTTTTCTCTATAACATCACAATAAACGAACATTCCATTTGTTATAATATCCTCACCTAATGATTCAGTTTGAGTGTGAGAATGTTGATCGTCGTAGCTACTAATGCAACCGTTAATAACATCGATAGGTGATGTAGACATGCGGCCTTTATTAGGCGACAGCCCATTTTCTTGTACTTTGTTTGATTGTTTCTTTCCTATGCCTTGATTAATTTCCCTTTCTATTTCAGTTATCTGTCGTTTCATCAACATAACCGTTGGATTGTTATTATCAGTATCACTTGCGTGTCCCGATGATAAACCATCTTCAAGTACTGGCATACTCGAATATAAACGTAAGGAATCATTTGGTATTGCTATATCACCACTAGATCCTAGTAAATTAATTACAATTAGATTCAAATTTCAATGCCTAATTGAACATGTACAAATTGTTAATTAAAAAGAAAAATTTCAATGGATTTTTTATACTATAATTTGATATTTTGATTGTTGCAATTTCAACCAAAAAATGAATTACCTAGAAGACCCGAAGATGGTCCCAGCTCATTCTCCATTAACATCAATGAAACTTCGCTATCTAAGTCACCACAGTTCGAATCACAATCAGTTGTTTCGGGCGACAACGTAAAATTCCTACTATGACCCACTTGCAAACCAACTTCAGTTTCACCTAAATCCCCACTTGAGCCAGTTCCAATTGATAAATCTAAGAAATTATTCTCGTGCTCTGTTATATCGTGATCCTGTAAATAAAACTCGGTGTATTTAATTTTTGTAACTGAATTTTAACAATTTACCTGTAAACCAAGCGAGTTATTTGTATGTTTTCTAGGTGAATCGACCCGTAAGCAAAAGTCTCCTTGATCGGGCCTCCCTTTTGCCAATCTCTGTCCCACATAGGAATTTCCCGAATCGCTCGCTTGTCTACGTAATTCATACTCTAAATCTTGAAACTCTACTTCAAGCTGATTATCTTCTTCAGGCGGCGGACACTTAAAGAATTCTTCCAATACTTTTCTAGTTTCGGAGAACTCGTATAAATAATCGAATGTTGACGTTGCTGTTGTCGGCTGATGAGGAGAACTAGGACTACTCCTCTGTGAAAATAATGCAAAAAATTCGGTAAATTAAATCAAAACAAGTACAACACACTACATTAATATACTTAAGTTTTTAAGGATATGAGTGATATTGATAGAAACAATTTAAAAGACGATAATTTTTATGTTAATAATTAATCGAGCGGTAATTCTACATGAGTAATATTAGTATATATATATTAAGGTGTGAATTAACTTACATTGTATTTTGTGTTATCTGAAGTAGATGATGGTTCAATATCGTTGGGAGAAAGTATTCTTTGAGGAAATCCAGGTCTAGGTGGATAAACACTAGGTGAGGCGAGTAAGCTTTGTGCACTTGGTAGCTGTGGATGTGTGCAATTAGATTCAACTTGTCTAGGTCCATATCGTCTAGGTGAACCTTCGTAGACAGCTATTGGTAAACTACCGATAACTTTAGTAACACGATCAGTTTCGCTGTCTATAGAATTAAACATATTTGAGGCAGTGTGATTATAAGGAGATGTCTGTTGAGAACAATCGTCATCTAAACGTTTTTCACCGTGCCAAGTGTCACCGATGTCATCAAATACGACCACTTCGTTCGGCATCGTCATTTTCTTTACAGGACTGGCTACGTTTTGTTCATTTTCTGGTGAGACGCGTTGCTGCTGCTCGTTTTGTTGGTGTGTTACGGAGCAAACTTCAGACGAGAACACCGTTTCCGTGAATTCTTTCAAGTTTTTTAATTTTTTGTTTTCATTGCAACGTCGTAGTTCCCAAATGCCTTGCACGGGTGACTTTTGATTCTTTTTTTTGTCTAAATCATCAGTACTGACGTTTCTTGATTTTCTGGCCGCTTTACTTCGACTTTGTGAATATATCTCACGGCCACCAGCTATTTCTATTATTCTGTAAACAAAAGGCAAAATTAAAATAACGTCAAAATTTCGAAAATATACAAATTCTCCTAATTTCTGCAAATAATTCTACAATTGAACTAGGAATTAAATCGTGAATCTATATATAAAAACAAATTAAATAGAGAATCCTCATCATTTTAATAAAATTAAATTAATGTTTCGCACGGCCAGTGCGCTCGTAACCTTCATAAAAACTTTGAATCATATAATGCAATGCCTCCAATGCATACATTATCTCACATATCTGATACTATCTTAAAATGTATGTAATATGATCGTACGAATGTGATTTTACTGTGAATAAAGTTTTTGAATAGTAGGGCCAGATATTGAAAATATTGTCGATCATGTCTTATTAATAAAACGTTTAATTAATCAAGTAAGTACCTTGAGTCACGTAATTTGTATGTTCCTCCCATATGTTCATCGACAATTATGTCATCATCATCAGTAGAATGAAGTTGAGTGTTGTCTCTATTTTCACTACAAGAACCATCAACCATCCATCTGACAATTAAATCGTAAAATATTTAGGAAAATTGTAATTATTACATTTTTTTGTAATACCTATCATTTTCCCTTTCAATACTCATGATAGTAATAGCTGAATTGTCTGTATGTTCATTGTCACGATTTGAGGTTATTATTGGATTTAAATTTATGTCGCTTCTTGGTCGGCACTTGGGAAATAACTTGCTTATCTGCTCGGTATTTTCACTTACATCTACATTATCCAACGACAATGCCAGACTGGTCATTTCGAAACTATTAAAACTTCCATCGAAAATGCATCGTGTTATCTATAAAATTAAATCTCAATCAATATATTAAAATCACACGAAGTGGATTTTGTTCTAAAATATTTTGATGGTTCCATCTTTTTCTATTTAATAAAATAATCAATAAAAGCAGCAACTAATATATATTTGTGATGTGATTGGAATTTATTTACTATTTATTATTAGCAACTGAGATAATTCATTAATTTTGAAAAATTGTGAATTTGCAAATTTGCAAAATTTAAACTAAGAACTGTTAATTATGCAAAACTTCCCATTTTTACTATAAATTAAATATTAATGAAAAAATGACTTTTGCATAATTATCTCATAAAATGAATCATCATGATTTAAGCCCGTGTCCGATTTTTGCCGGGTGTTTGCACGTCCGGTGTATAAATTAAGAAGCGAAACTATCCATTTCATAAAATACTTACGAAAATAACGATTTTGATCCTATGTTATAAATACCACGCTGAAGGGTTGCGTTAATATCGATTAAACATAAACCACAAATTCACTTAAAATTACGCGTTTTCTTAAATCGGCGAACGAAATACTTTTTAAATCCCAGTTAAATCACTGTATGACACATACATTCAAATTAGTTAATTTTTTTGATAATTTACTAAACATTTTAAATATCAACACACACACACATTTAAGATTTGCGATGTCTTCAATTTAATCGAAAATAAGGAAATAGTCCGAGACATGGAGATGGAGTAAACAATTGAACTAGGGCCACTTGTAATTGTAAAATGACAGCCTAACTAAAATCAATATTAGCACCAACCAGTTATCTTTAAGTTGAACCAAATAAATGTATTGATTTTCCACATTTTAAGTGTTTCTTTAAGTAATCCTTAGTTGACTTTGTTGAGATTAAACGCAAAATTAAAAAGTAAAAGTTTATATTTCTAGTTTTTAAAGGAATCGGACGCCCTGCGCCGACTTATCGACGCAATAAGACGACGTTAAAATTATTGAACGAAAATTCAGCATTTTACGTATTTTTCGTTCGAAAATTGCTTGATAGAAAGACAAAAATTAAATCTTAATGTTTAAGCCGTAGTTTCTCAATTTTAGCCGTAATAACATTAAACTTAAACGAGGAAAAAACGAGTTTATCATACAAACGACAATTTGTTTACACTAAAACAATACAAATTAGATTTTCGTACTATACGCGGGTTTAGCACGCCACTGCACACATATGATTTTAAATGTCAACGTATGTAACACTATAATTTACTTAGAATGTTCAAATGTTACCTTCTTTTCGCATCACCCGTTAGCTTTTAAGTATTAACCACTAGGATTTCTTAAATGTGTGTTAAAACGTTGTGTTATTCCCTTTCTGTGGAATAACAGTATAAGATAAATCACGACAAGATCTGTTCTACAGTACCAACGTAAATTTGTTGAGAAAAACCCCAAACTCAAACATACCTAGATTATTCAGTAATTATTTTATGCGAATTCATTTTAAAAAATATAAATAGCAATAAGCGCAGATATATTTATTGAGTAAGTATATTTACACATCAGTGAGATCAACGTCAGTATAACTGGGGTTGCAGTGATGAAAACATTTCAAAATGAACATTTTTGAAAACGATAGTTTCAAAGTTTTGGGAAACTTTTCTAATCCCTAATCTCATTTTGACGCTCCTTTCAAAAACGCGTAGTTCTCACAAAAAACATGATAAATAAATTATATTACTGCACACTCCAGGTTAGTTAGGTTAGGTTTGTTGCTAATTGAACCAATTTGTACAGCTCAAGCCTCCACATATTTCAAATTGCTGCAATTAATTTAAAAAATCTATGTATTTAATAATTCAATCAAACTATTCCATTAATTTGATAAACAAAACATTTCAACTGCTTAAAATGTTAGAAGGGCTCTTTCAGTCATATAGCAAGGCATTTTTAGGCACTTTGTACTTATCCAAATGCATATGCAGTAAAACAACAAAAATGGGAATACACAACTTTGGGTCTTATTTTCAATCTAGATACACTTCTTTTAAGTTAAAATATCTTCCACAAATACATAAAACAAAATAAATTATCGTTTGTAAATTAGAAATAAGCAACTAATAGTTAAATAAATTGAGAATTGAGGATATGTTCTGATGAAATCTCTAGTTTGATCAATTTCAAAGGTCATAACCACTAAAATATTGCATTTGGGACATTTCGGTCATTTTGGGTCTCAATAAAATTGTTGATTACTGTTGTGAAGTTTTATTTAATTTAGCACCAATATAAAACTAAATTTAAAAATGAGATTTACACAAACATAAAACAATTAAACATTTTAATCACAGATACACAAACACGACAAAAAACTACATAATACATTACGAATGCGTGGATTTCATTATGGATTCAACTCTATTGGCTGTCTCTCGTACGACATCCGATAACTCGGGTAGATCAGGCAAATCAATTGTAATGTGAGCCGATAGTCTTTTATAAACTGAATTTCCATCCGGTTTTTTCTTACGTGACTCTTCATATTTTAATTGTTGCTTGTGATATATTGAATTTTTCAAATTTTCTTGTATGTTCTTGAAGCTGTCGTCTGCTTTATCCATCGCTTTGATCGCGCTAAAACATAAATAACGAATCAAATCTTAAAAATGAAATATGAAACCTTACGTTACTGCATATTCCATGTCGTAACATCTTCCTTGGAGTTCCTGATGTAATTTATTCACATCAACTCGTCTGTCAACCATCGGATAAATTGCCTTTCTTACGTGTTCCTGCAAACGGTAAAACGCCAAAGACGGCTCATTTGCGACTATGTGCATGTTTTCTGATATCCTTTCCGTCGCTGCAACAGTTGAACTAATTATAGGTCAAATTAATGCATTATTTACCTTTTTTAACCTTAACCTCTAAACCTTGGTCAGAACTATAAGACATTGTTTAAATTTGATATTATTTATCATTCATTCATCCACTTATAACTTTTTACCGAATAAAAATAAACAATAATTGGAGCGCCTGTTATTTCAAACAGCGTCTGCTTTATTGCTAACATCAACTCATTTGCTACAGATGGTGAGAAAACTTTCATGACGTACATAAAGAAGCAACGTAATTTGATTTCGATCGAGTTGGCAACGCTGGCCGATTTCTATTCCGTATGAAACGTGGCTTTGCGTGGCTCATTTCAAAACGAACGTTGTTAGTGTGATAGTTGGCAGTTTGTCAAAATCGGCCACCACGGTAGGTTTCATCAATTAATTAATATAATCTGTATTAAACCGTTCAACTTTTAGTTGGTTCTAATTTCAATGTTACTTTTACAGATGAAGTATGCCCTTTTCGGTTTAATTTTACCGTTCCTAGCGTTCGTAAATTGCAATACTGATGAAGAATCTGGTCCCAGATTGTTGGTGTCCAAACAGATTTTAAACAAATATTTAGTTGAAAATATGGATATTATTGTTAAATATACTATTTTCAATGTCGGTAATTCAGCGGCAATCGGTGTACAGCTGAGTGATAATGGATTTCATCCGGATGCTTTTCAAGTAGTTGGTGGACAACTCGAAGCTAAAATTGATCGAATTCCCCCCCAAACTAACATAACGCATGTGGTCGTCATTAGACCCACAACTTACGGGTATTTTAATTTCACTGGAGCTGTTGTTAATTATAAGACATCTGATGATGCTAAAAATGTAAGTATAATTAGTCTTTCTCCTTATTTAGTTTAAATTTTATTTGTCTTTACAGTTACAATATTCATTGAGTAGTGAACCTGGAGAAGGTGCAATAATTGCATTCAGAGACTACGATAAAAAATTCTCCTCGCATGTACTCGATTGGTTGGCATTTGCTGTTATGACTTTGCCGTCATTGGCGATACCTTTCGCTTTATGGTTCAAAAGCAAGAGCAAGTACGAAAAATTATCCAAACCAGTCAAGAAGACACATTAGAACATTCCTGTGCGATTCGTTAGTGTTTTTAAGTGTGGCGTAATAATTATTGAGTACAACGTTTTTCAACAAATTTTTATTTATACGATAAATGTACTATATTTACAACTAATGCAATCTATTAATTTAATTTATCATTGTTGCTACGTTCTGCATAAAAATAAGTAAGATTAATTGTAATATGTTAATATGTAATATGATGTTATTTTGCTATCACGATTGTCCTATGTAATTTGTAAATCCATTAATTTAATTTATCGTTGTTACTATGTTTTGTATAAAATAAACCATTTAGTAAAAAGTTGCTTACTTTTTTTTAATTTAATTAATTAGACTAAATTGGTCTTAAATTAATCGGAGAATGCACAAAGTAACAGCTAACTTTGTGCATTCTCCGATTAATCAATAAATAAAACAGTGATACAACAAAATAAGTACAATATTTGCATAAATTTATTCAATCAATCTAAATCAATTGCATTATATAAAAAAATACAAGCGGTATTCAATTTTTCATTTTATTATACAATTTTAATACAGTTTAGTACATAAACTAACAAAACATATTTTAATAAAAGAATTAATTAGCCCAAACCTCACAGAAATTCTAAAATTTTAATGATTACATTTGACTTTAAGAATTTACGAAGTAATCAACGAAGTAAATAAAAATATAACTGTGAATTGCTCTATTTTAAATACATATTTACTGTGATGTTAAATAGAATAGAATATACAATTGCAGACTAAGTAGACACATTAAATGTTACAACGAAAGTCTAGCATTATAAAAATAAAGAATTATTTAAAGCTAATTATGATCTCACTAAGAATACAGTCATTCACAGCCTTACCGCAGTAAATTTGATCAAAATTTATGCCAAACTCGAACCGGGTCGTGAGAGAATCGTTCCATCGTCTCCATTAACGTTGGAAGAGCCGTAATCAGTCTGGTTACTGATCACAGAAATAGAAGATACATTTTCGGAACTTATTAATACTGGTGCAATGTATTGTTCGTTAGTAACTGGTATGTTATTGATATTTCTAGACCTCGGTCGACAGCTGGGAAAAGGATTTAAAATAAAAAAGAAACCAGCTGTGCCAAACCACCCTAATATGGTAATGATAGCCATCGTGCTTAAACCACCACGAATTGTGGCGAATGCCGCCAATATTGCTTGCAGTAACAGTACGGCGACCCTGACAAATTTCACAGCAGAGCCATGAATTTGTTGCCCTTCTTCCGACATCGTAATCGGTTTATAAACGTAGTAAAGGTTGTGTTTATCGACGAGGTGTTTCAAACATAAATATAGCAAAGCAAAAGGCGTTATTAAAGGACAAATTAAACTGTACACCGTGGCAATTGTGTATATTAATAACGTCCAAGAATAGTGGATACCGAAAGGAAACACCGAAAGAATTTGTTTACGAATCGAGACTTTTTCTGCCTTTGATTTCATCCACATTAAACGCCAAACGTACATAGCTAATTCTGGGAATCTCAATAATTCTAAAGCCGTTCCGATTAAAGCCGATGTTATAACATAATTAACAAAAAAAGCACCTTTATCCGGTAAGAAGATACATTCCCATCGTAAAGTCATGTTTTTAGTTTGCAAGGACCATTCAACGAACGCCTGTGCACTTGTTAAACCGAGCGATGGTAAAATAAGAACCATAAATAATAAGAAAAAAAAGGTTTTACGCATTGTAGCTAGGTTTTGTTTAGACTTCGTCCAATGAGACATCCATTGATCGGAGTAAGCAACAATTACGGGCATTAATGCAGACATGGTTAATAGCAATAAAGTTGGCAAGAATTCTGAAAGCACTGGGCTAAATGATTTGATGTAATTCTCTTGAACCGTCGTGTAAGAGTTTAACATATTGACTACGATCGCTGGAGTAGTTAAAAAGAACAAAATAACAAATAAGAAGAAATTGATTAAAATAGCCTTGGAATACCAATGTCGCGTTGATATCTCTAAATTTTCCCAATTTATATCCGAAGGTGATGGTGCTTTGGTTATACTCCACTGATGCACAGTATTAGGTATGAAGGTATCAATTATATATTTCGCTTGCTCTTCGGTAGCGACGGTAACGAAACAAATACCCAGTGGGTTATAAATAGCTTTATTTCTTTCATTGCTCACTAAAACTTTTAGCGCTTCTTCTTGTTTTGAATAGTATTTCTCAGCATCTTGAGTTTTAAATGGACAACACATTACACATCCGTATTTTTGTACTTTTAAAGTAGCTGCTTTATTTGATATGCAATATGCCAAAGCTTCAACAGCGAAGCCTCGTTGGTGTTCAATTTTCATTAAATTTTTTATCTTGTACGTCAACTGTATGTCTTTAATTTCGATTTCCGGGTAACGTACCGTTAAATAATTTCGAATATCTTCGACGTTTCTTTTATCACGCGAAATGTGCGTAACCATTACAGTTCTTGATGAAACGGGTGAAGTGTTCGGTATCCGACTAGAGCACCTCCGCATTATTAAAATTGTTAAAGGCACAAACGAAAACGAAGCGATTACATGCACCCAAAGCCAATGTGACGTCGGTTCCAAGTTACTTATAGTTGTATGACCGAAAGTATGCACGTTACCTTGCAGACTGCCTTGGAAATTTATTGGCAATATCACGCATATTGAAAATATCATAATAGCTCCCATGAGTATCAATAAATGTAACTGGAACGATAGATAATGTACAGCATCTGGTCCACATCTTGAGAAAATACGTTGTTTGTCTACTGTGAATATCGTAGGAAACCAGGAACAACCAACATCTCTCGTTAGCAAGCTCTCATGGTGGGACTCATCGGGTGATTCTTCATCAGTTGTTTTGTAGAATATTTGAGTCCATTTTTCACTTTGGACCAAAGCCAATCGCCCGTAATCCCAAGCACGATTTCTTAAAATCGCAAATAACAAAAATAAAACGCACCAAGACACCAAATTCAATATTAGAGTCTCCGGAATGCCCTCGTAAACATTTCCAATTTGCGTTACGTTCGGGTGCTTTTTGGACATACAAGTATCGTTTATGTATGGTCCTTCGTATAATGCGTAATGAGTATTTGTGCCAGACATTTTCAAATCTAAAAAAAAAAGTTAAGTGACTACAAAACAACTGTTAACCAACTTACCAATTAATTTTTACACACAATGACACATTAAAATGGAACATATGGTTGCAATAAAACATTTTCTATTTATCTAAATTCATCACATTTACAACAGCTGATGTCATAGGTACGTAATTAAACTTCATTATTTTTGCGTGTGGTTAAACTGTCAAATAAGCTCTACTCTCTACAGCTATATTCCTGCATTCACCAATGAATTAGAGTAATATACACTAGTCTCATAGTCCACGTATGTACATAAATAGGACTGCCGCGACGTTTGTGGTTCACTCTTCTCTTTTTAACGATCGGCCTTTCTCACGCGCATTAGCCTCCATCTAAATAGTGAATACAGGCCGCCCGACTTCTTTATTACCGTAGCAAATAAGTGATCCATGAACATGAACACGTTTAGGGCTTTATAATGTACGATGTCGAATCTAAATCGCAATCAAACACAAAACTTATTGATTCCTTTTCACGGCGTTTATATTTCATGAAACATTATATAGGCCACAATATAATATGTTGTAATGTTATAAAACGTTAGGAAAGAGAAAATATAAAACTATTATCCCAGAAATACTTATTAAAGCTAAAAATGACATTGATTCAAAAAAGGCGCGCCTCTATCGGTAAATGTAAATTCTAACTGCCTTATTTGTCGATGGTGGCCGACTAGCTAGAACGTAGTAGTCCCATACAGACTAACATTGTTCGCTTCTCGCCATGGAAAATTACGAAACAAAAACAACAGGCAATAATAGCCAGGACACGGGACTAACCAACCAGTTCGCCCTACCCATACGTTTCAGGAGTGGCTGATTATGGTAGGATGGCTGTCTGTGGCGCGGGAACCCTGACTGGGGGAAGCCTGGGGGGATTTGAGGCTTAAGGGCGCTTTATTATTTGTTTCGAGTTACAAATTTTATATCTCATTTGCTTTGTACAAATTTGATTCAGCATCGCGCCATCTCTGTTTGGGTCGTATAACTGTAAATTTATATAGATTTTTGGATAGATTTCGGCGTTACTTGTTGAAACTCCATGATAACAAATTAAAACGAAATTGCTTGGTTTCATTAAATTTTATTGTAGATGAATATAATTATATTCATACACGTTTGTTGTAGAGTTACAATAAAATTTAGTGAAACCAAGCAATTTCGTTTTAATTTGTTATATAGATTTCATCGAATATACACCATATATATACAAGGTTTCACTCAGTTGCCAATTATTTAATGTAATTTTTGATTAAGTGTCTACCTCTACCGATTTTTCGGTAGAACTACCGATTTTCTCTTCTCTGTGCTGCAAATATCCAGTTGAAGAAACACTCGTTTTAAAATGGCTGATGCTAATTTAAAAGTAAAAAGTTAACTTGAAGATTGAAGGCCACGGCTACTGTAACTGCAGTCGGCCTTGCGCTTTTGAAGTACATGGGCTACCCAAAGAGAGACGGCGACGAAAGCTGAACACAAAAAAAATCCAACAACATAATACATAAATTTGTAACAAGCAAATAAAATTTAAAATTTCCGCAGAACAATCTATGCACATAGCTATAGTTTACAACAGCATTTACTCGGTAAACGAACACGCTGTCGACACACAACTCTTCTAAAATTTGTGTCAGCGTTTCATACATGCTTGGAGGAATACAAACATGGGAGTAATAACACAATAGCTATAGGTGCAATAAGTATTTTTATTATTTATTAATATATACTTTTTTATGCAATTAATATAATAGTATAACTCATTCTCATTGAAGCGTGAATTTGTGCCTATTATTATAACTTGCCTGTAACATTTGCATTAAAATTCCTGCTTTTATTTATTTAATCCGTTGCAAGTCTTGCTTTTCCCATATTTATATCACGTTTCGGTGGGTGTAAGTAGGTATACAAAGTAGTGCTGATAAATTTCAATTTTCAGCACTAATACAAACAGGGCACAGTGGGTTTGTGAAGACTACAACTGCACAACACTTAGTCACATACAAATAAGTTTCATGATTTTAGCTGCAAACACACACAAACAGACATCACGCCAAAAATAATCAGAATCGATTCAGGGAACATCAAAACTTAAATATTTGTTAAAATATCAATGTTGAAAATTTTCATGAATGCTATCCTTCCTTATACATTACAATTACATAGTATTAGAAAGTAAAATGAAAGTAACCTACCAAGAATATTATCATAATGAATAAATTAAATTCTCTTATCTTCACAAGAATCATGTGTAGATCTCATTTAACGTCCACGGCTTCAAAGTAAATTTATTCAGTAATCGCTTTATTCTTATATTTATAATATAAATTACTCAAAAACACTTACAATAAAATTACATATTTACAGTATGATTGAAAATCATGCCCTTTTTTAAATTCTTCTTGTGCATTTGTAGGTTATGTTAATTTTCTGCAGAAAAATAAATAAGATTACAAGAAACTAAACTGTACATATACACAAACCTCCCACATATTCATATCAATAGACGTTATCATTTGTGTGTTCACACCATGAAATTCCCTGAACTCCAGCAACTCTTTTTTTTTACTGGTGCCACCGCAGGCTTGCCATTCTCTTTAAAACGCAAAAAAATAATTTTATCATTTCAATACTCACCAATAAATAACTTTGCCTTGCCATCTCTAAGCAAGAACGAAAAGTAAAACATATTTTCTACGGTTGGTGTGAAGCTTTCCTTATCAACTAAATACTTAAAATAATTAATTGGTTTGTTCTGATTTTTTGCATACTCTTCTTTCAACACTTTTAACAAAAAGTTAAGGGTGTTTGCATTTCTCGAATCGTCCATTTCGTTGTTTGACAAGGGAATCAGCACCTCCTTATTACCATCCTCTTGGACCTCCTTCACACGTGTTTTCCTTTCTTTTGGCGGCTTCACTTTGGCTGGGTCGAAAGTGCCATACAAAGAAGTGAATTTAGGCACTTCAGGTATAATTGAGCGTGCATCTTCGAATAACTTGCTGAAATCCAAGGAGCCTGTGTCGGTTTTGACATAATTGACCTATAAAAAATGTTACGTTACTCAATATTCTCAACAAAAAAAAAACAACTTACAATATCTTGTGTGAATTGCGAAGGGTCGTAATAAAGTCCACGAGGGTTTGCTGCTTTCACACATTTCAATAGGATGTCGCTTGTGTTAGACAACACCAGAGAATCTAATAAAGTTTCATCAGCATGTTCAACTCTATCTTTTATGTCACATTCATCATTCACTTTAGCTACAGCTTTAAATACATCAGAAATTTGATTGACGGTATCAATGCCCAAATTTTTTGTGTCCTCTATAAACGATTGCGGTCAACAACCTCAATATTACGATGGCGTTATGCAGCAAGTAAAGCAAAAAATAGAAATTAAGGCTTCAGTGCATAGATTTATATGCAAAATATAAAAAAGAAGTACAAAACTAAAGTACGAAAGAGATATTGTATTACATTTGGTTATTGTAACTGCATAAATGTATGTATGTATCAGTCTTAATCACTGTGTGCTCCCGATAAAGGGTGTCATAAACGAATAACGAAAAATTTGATTTTGCACAAGAACATTCAATGTGCAATTACTTATTATATATTACAATACCATAGTACGAACCTATTTCTTCAATTTTTTCTATCAGTTGTCTGTAGTAAAATTTTTTCTTGTCGGATGCTTCTCGACTTAATCTGCTTTCCTTTCCTCGGCCGGCGTAAGATTTACAGATAAAGTTGAAATAAGCTTCGACGACTTAAAAACGATGTTAATTAATATTTTCCTTGTTATTCAATTTCAATAACTTCAACAAACGTTTTCAAACTCGTAATTTTGACAGCTGTACTAGACAATCAGGTTTGGCAACTTGACGTATTTATTTCTAATAAATATCACAACGCCAATGTAAAATACGTCATGTTGCCATACCTGATTGACTTGTACAGCTCTTAAAAGTGCGAATTTAACGACGTTGAAATTTATTGAAATTGAATAACAAGGAAAATATTAAATAGCATCGTTTTTAAGTTGTCGAAGCTTATTTCAACTTTATCTGTAACTCTAACGCTGCATAATGGACGCCGGCCGAGGAAAGGAAAGTAGATTAAGTCGAAAAGCATCCGACAGGAGAAAATTTAAGTACAGACAACTGTTAGAGAAAATTGAAGAAATAGGTTCGTACCATGGTATTGTAATATGTAATAAGTAATGGCACATTGAATGTTTTTGTGCAAAATCAAATTTTTCATTATTCGTTTATCGGGGGCAGACAGTAATTAAGGCTATACATACATACATATATTTATGTAGTTACAATAACCAAATGTAATACAATATCTCTTTCGTACTTTACGTTTGTACTTCTTTTTTATATTTTGCATATAAATCTATGCACTACAGCCATAACTTTCATTTCTTGCTTTACTTGCTGCATAACTCCATCGTAATATTGAGGTTATTGAGAACACAGAAGATTTGGGCATTGATACTGTCAATCAAATTTCTGATGTATTTAAAGCTGTAGCTAAAGTGAATGATGAATGTGACATAAAAGACAGAGTTGAACATGCCGATGAAACTTTATTAGACTCTCTGGTGTTGTCTAACACAAGCGACATCCAATTGAAATGTGTGAAAGCAGCAAACCCTCATGGACTTTATTACGACCCTTCGCAATTCGCACAAGATATTGTAAGTTTTTTTTGTTTTGAATATTGAGTAACTAACATTTTTTATAGGTCAATTATTCAAAACCGACACAGGCTCCTTAGATTTCAGCCAGTTATTCGAAGATGCACGCTCAATTATACCTGAAGTGCCTAAATTCACTTCTTTGTATGGCGCTTTCGACCCAGCCAAAGTGAAGCCACCGAAAGAAAGGAAAACACGTGTGAATGAGGTCCAAGAGGATGGTAATAAGGAGATGCTGCAAACACCATTAACTTTTTACTAAAAGTGTTGAAAGAAGAGTATGCGAAAAATCAAGACAAACCAATTAATTATTATAAGTATTTAGTTGATAAGGAAAGCTTCGCATCAACCGTAGAAAATATGTTTTACTTCTTGCTTAGAGATGGCAAGGCAAAGTTATTTATTGGTGAGTATTGAAATGATAAATGATGAAAATTATTTTTTTGCGTTTTAAAGAGAATGGCAAGCCTGTGGTAGCACCAGTAAAAAAACAAGAATTACAGGAGTTCAGGGAATTTCATGGTGTGAACACACAAATGATAACGTCTATTGATATGGATATGTGGGAGGTTTGTGTATTTGTGCAGTTTAGTTTCTTGTCTTATTTATTTTTCTGCAGAAAATTAACATAAGAGGAGACTACATACAAATGCACAAGAAGAATTTAAAAAAGGCATGATTTTCAATCATACTGTAAATATGTAATTTTATTGTAAGTGTTTTTGTGTAATTTATATTATAAATATAAGAATAAAGTGATTACTGAATAAATTTACTTTGAAGCCGTGGAACTTAAAAGAAATCTACACAAGATTTTTGTGAAAATAAGAGAATTTAATTTATTCATTATGATAATATTCCTGGTAGGTTACATTCATTTTACTTTCTTATACTGAGTCTTGGGTTAACCAGTTTTCAAGGCTAGTTGGTTGACCAGGGAACCAGATTTTATTTTGACAGTAGTTTCTCAGCAATAGTTAGTATACCTACTTGCACTCACGGAACCTGATATAAATATGGGAAAAGTAGGACTTGCTTCGGCGACGGATTCAATGAATAAATGCAATGATTTTGATGCAGTTACATGCGAATTATAAAAATGTGTACAAATTCACGCTTCAATGAACTCTGACTCAAATTTGAGAAGAGTGATGCGTCGGGCAACGTATTCGTTTACCGACTGGCGTCAAAATAAAAAGATACCGCTAGTTTTACTACCCAGTGATTGGGCCCGTTCAGCCCACGGCAGCGCCGGCCGGCGCTGGCGGCGCTGTCCGACAGCGGTGGCTAAAATCACCGCTTTCCGACAGCGCTATCAGAAAGCGGTCGCCATATTTTCAGCGATAAATGGGCACGTTCAGCCCATGGCAGCGCCGGCCGGCGCTGGCAGCGCTGTCCGACAGCGGCGGCTAAAATCACCGCTTTCCGACAGCGCTATCAGAAAGCGGTCACCATCAGCGATAAATTTCACCGCTTTTGTGCTAAGCGGAGTGGAAGGGTTGGCGGATAGTTTTCAAATTCAAACTTAAGATACGAAAAATAGGGCGCGTTCAGCCCAAGAAAGCGGCTTTTCGCTGTCTAAAAGCGCTTTTCGGCAGCGCTTTTTTGGGCTGAACGGTATGAATTTCATCGCTTTTGTACTAAGCGGAGTGGAGGGGTTGGCGGATAGTTTTCAAATTCAAACTTAAGGTACGGAATTAATTGAATTATTTACTAGAATTGTGATATAAAGATATTTATGTGATTACCGTAAGCTGAATCAAGTTTGCGTTATTCATCTGAGGTAAGTAGGGTGTAAAATAACAATAAATAATTTATTGCCCTCATCATTTCAAATTATGTAGGCGGATTGTTTGTAAATATATCTACAATAAAAGCGGAATGTATATATAGTAATGACAAGGATACACTTATTGGTAAGGTTATAACCGTTCTGTCGTCAATTAACGATGTGTTGCGCATGCGTCGGCAGAAATTAGCTATCATACCGTTCAGCCCAAAAAAGCGCTGCCGAAAAGCGCTTTTAGACAGCGAAAAGCCGCTTTCTTGGGCTGAACGCGCCCAATGTTTACATTTTTAAACGTGTATAATGAGGAATGATTTCATCAAATACACACTTATTGCGTTTCACTTTCTTATCAATAATATTACAATAATTTTTCTGAAATTTGATTATGTAATCCGGCGGTTGACCTTATGCATAAAAGTGTTACCATCTTAGATCAAATTTCGACAACTCATACACTCATACTACTAAGGCTTAAATAACTAAGTTGTAATTTAACGGTTATTAACAAAACCAGGCGGCATTTATAATCTATCTCTTAATTTGTAAATTTAGAACTTTTACGGTTTCGACGTTGGCAGTGGAAGTACCCATACGAAATTCGTCACTAAGTAACTTTTTTATTGTTTGATCTTCATTGCAGTTTGATATCATTTAATTTTATGTTACGTTAACGATTACTGGTACGTACATTCTCTTCATGTTTATGTTTTGATTCAAAACTTGTTAAAAATAGAAATCTCCAAGTTTGTCTCAATTCATAACAACAGCCACTCCCATCATGTTAAGTTTATATGACTAATAATTAGTGACTAACTGACGAATAATTTATATCTATTTATTTTTAGGTAGCTATGTGGCTTATTATAACTTTGGGATGTTTTGCATTTCCATTAGTTACTTCCAACTATGCTGTAGATCCCTACAATGTAAATAATTATTATAGATACGATGAAATACATTGTCCCGAACATTGGGTCCAATTTGACAGGTCGTGTTACAGATTTATTAAATCGCCTTTAAGATCGTACAATGAATCTCAAAAAATATGCCGAGTAGGTCTTCGCTAATTTAAATTTATCATAGATTTAAAGAACTGTTTTAGGCTTTTTCAACGGAACCTCGAGGGTCTGACTTAATATCAATCAACAGTTTAGAAGAACATGGTTTCGTGATTAATGAATTAAATCGGCAAGATCCCCAGCATCGCAAGTGGTACATTGGAGCCCGTCAACTGTTGCATACTGATATTCTAAATCCAGATGACTCACTATTAATTAATATGGAAAGTGCACTACCTCTGCAGAAGAAATATGGCGATGATTACTTAGTTTATAGTTATTCATCAGATATGCATTGGAGTTTTCAATGGGTTAGGGGAGATGAACCTTTTCTATTTATATGCGAAGCCGATATTTATAAAATACAGCGATTAGTCGAAGATGATCGTGATTATATGTATGGTGTGGAAATAGATAATCCTAAAGAAATTCCTAGGGGGCCTTACTTTATACAACAACCGAAGGACGTTACGTTCGATGTTTCTAGAAGAAATATGTTGAATCAAGTTGTTTTGAGGTAAAAGATATACATTAGCAACCAAGTAAAACAAATCTTCCAATTTTAGTTGTTTGGCTGGTGGATACCCGACACCAACGTATCAGTGGTTTAAAGAAGACTATGAAAATGACCGGTTAAAGGCACGTGAAATAAATCCTTTAGAGGATCAGCGTTTCACAATTAGTGGTGGTATGCTTATAATTATGAATCCAGACGAGGTAAAAATATTTTTTATTTGTAACTATTGTAATTATTACGAATGTTTTGTACAGAAAATTGATCGTGCGTCGTATCATTGCAAAGGGAGCAACAAATTTGGAACGATTATATCTGAGAGCGTTTCGTTAAATTTCGGTTATATACACGAGTTTGTTTACAAGAGAGCGGCCGAAATGGGCGATGAAACATTCGGAAAGGTTATTTACTGCGATCCTCCCAAGTTTTTCGGCAAAGTCAACTACTATTGGTCACGAGACTTCTTTCCGAACTTAGTCGAAGAAAATAAACGAGTTTTTGTGTCGTTTGATGGCGGTTTGTACTTTTCTGCCCTTGAAACAATCGATAGAGGTAACTACAGTTGCAGCGTGCAAGCTGAATATTCCGACACTGGTAAAACTGGACCTTTCTTTCCATTGAAAGTGAATCCGCACTGTAAGCAATTTTATCAATATTTTTTTATAGTTATCACATTTCATAGATAAATTATCATTGTACCAAACAAAAAACTCAAATTGGATCACATAATTACTCCAGTTTGTTGACTTATATATGTCCCAGTATTGCTGGTATAGGGTCGACCAATTTCGATGCTCACATAGGAGAAATTTGTTGCACGATAGTGATACATGAAAACGACTCATGTGTTTATGAGACAAGTTTTCGAGGGCACACCAGTGGTAGAAAAAACTTTTCAACTGTTTTTGAGTTACAGCCAAAAATCGAAAATTATGCGATTTCAAAAAATGTCCATAACTCGTTTATTTACAATAATATTTGTAAATGGTATTACGCTTTTTTTATAGATATTTCTATACAGATTTTAGTGATGTAGTCAATTAGCTATCTCAGAGATTAAAAAATTTTAAATAGAAACAATAGTCGGTGATTTCATTAAAAAGGTTATTTTTTCTATATGCATGCATATATACTTTGGTATATTTAAATTGGTAATTAAAATATTATTTATTAATATTAAGTCAAAATGTCAAAACAAAGGAACAAATAAAAAGAATTTTTATGAAGGATGTTCAAATTGCTTTCGCTACGCTAAAATTTGTCAAAAATCATGGAATAATGTAAAAATTGCTAAGAACGTTGAAAATCATATAAAAAATTTTAGAAATTAAAAATTGTTAAACGTTAAAATCGGCTTAAAAATTTGGGAAAATTCTAAAACATAAAGATCTTTAAAAATGTGGAAAATCGCAAACCTTGCAAAAACGTAGAATGTGATCAAATCAAATTTTGTTAAAAGTTTTAAATATTGTAAAAATTGTAGGTAAATTTAGTGTTCGCTCTCTCCAATATATTGTGTAAGTGATAAATCAAAGTTATATTGATTTTTTAACGTATGTATTTCTCACCCTGAAAGAAAATCAGAAGAAACCACAACAGACGGAAATTAATTAATCAATTTCCACCTGATTTAGAAATTAAATAATTAACTAATTCCAAAATTAATATATAATTTTGGTTTGGTTTAGCATACTATGAAAAATTGAAATTCGCCAATAATTTCCCGAAAATATTTCCCAATCCGCCGAAAGCAGGAGACGAAGTTAGGTTTGAATGCATCGCTTTTGGATAGTAAGTTACGATATCATTTTGAAATATTCCACTTAATTGATGTAATTTCAGTCCGATTCCAAGCTACAATTGGACAAGAGTTGGGGGAGAAATGCCGAGAAATGCAAAATTAGAAAGTTACAGTCGCGTTTTAATATTACCGAATGTTAAGGTTGAAGATCAAGGTGATTATATCTGTACAATTCATAATGAGAAGAACTCATTAAATGCCAGTGTGACGTTGAATGTACAAGGTAATTGTCATTAATTGTTAGTTTCTTGTTATTCTTGTTATGGTTTTCCTTAGAATTGTGGAAAGGCTAAATTTGTTAAAATTGTGTTCTAACTACAGCCCATTATTCATTTATATTTTTAAACTATTTCAGCCGAACCTAACTTCACAATTCCTTTAACGGATAAACACGTTGATAGTAGGGGCGATTTAGTGTGGTTGTGTGAAGCATTTGGAATCCCTGATGTGAATTACACTTGGTGGAAAAATGGTCGTCAATTAGGTAATATTTAAGAATCAACACAATGGTTTATTACCCCATTCGTTCGAAAACAAAACATTGAAAGATGTAACTTCATTGAAATCGTGTTCGTTTCTAGTGCAAGGGCTTATGGATGATTACGGAAGAATAAAAATGCAAGACAACGTATTGACAATAGAAAATGTGGAAGAAGAAAGAGACGCAGGGATGTATCAATGTAGAGCTTCAAATACATTAAAAATACGTTATACATCTGGGCAACTTCGGGTTTTATCGTTTCGGCCGTCGTTCAAGAAACGCCCATTGGAACCTGAAACTTATGCTGCTGATAGGGGCAATGTCACTATCGTTTGTAATCCAGAAGCAGCCCCTAAACCTACGTTTATTTGGAAAAAAGATGGAAATGTGTTGGGTAAATATATTTGTTTAATAATGGATCAGTTTTCAAATATAATTGCTAGGATCGGGTGGTCATCGACGAATACTCGAGAATGGGAATTTGCTCATCACTCAAGTTTCACGAGATGATGAAGGTGTTTATACTTGCACAGCTAGTAATGCGTTAGGAATGGATGAATCAAGAGGGCGTCTCATTGTATTACGTAAGTTTACTTGTTTGACATTAATTTGGTGGTCTAATTATTTGTTGTAAAGGTGGACCACGGATTTTTGAAGCATTACGTCCAATTGTGGTTACATCTGTCGGACACAATTTCGAATTTTATTGCAAGGCTGACATTGAGGAGCTTCTAGACATTGCTTACATTTGGAGACATAATGGTTTACATATTAGAGATATAGACATCAGGAATTCAAATAATCGTATTGTACGTGTGTGGCTGTTAAATGTGTAAGTTTGTTAACATAGATACTTTTAGATTATTGATGGAAGTTATTTTCGTATATCAAATGCCACTTTTTCCGATGCTGGTGAATACGAATGTATCGTACAGTCTGCTGTAGGGACTATATCGTCAAAATCTATTGTTACAGTTGAAGGACCCCCTGGTCAACCAGGTTAGTTAGCATTTATGAACAACTAATTTCTTATGTTTTATTATTAATTCCTGGTTATCATTACTAGTTTAAAAACTCGTTTTAATATTACGGCAATTGTTAATTAAATCACAATCAAGTTTTGAGGAGAGGTTTAACCTTGAAGAATTTCAGGTGGTGTACAAGTTCGAAGCATAAGAAAAAATTATGTAGTTCTATCTTGGACAGATGGCGCATTGCATGGAAGACCGATACTTAGTTACACGATATCTGGTCGAACAAATTGGAACGAAACTTGGGTGAATTTAACGCACGCCGTAGTGGCTCGAGAAATTGATCGCTACAACGGACGAAAGGAAGCGGACGTTGGTATATCTTTAATTCCATGGGCGTCGTATGAATTCAAAGTAGCAGCGTGGAACGAATTAGGGATAGGTTTGCCGAGTGCTCCGAGTCCACGACATGCGACCCCGCCTGACGTACCGTTCCTACCACCTTCGAATGTTGGAGGAGGAGGCGGTAAAAAGGGAGATTTGACCATCACTTGGACGCCATTGAAACCTGACCAACAAAATGCACCTGGAATTTATTATAAAGTTTATTATAAGCTTAAAGATCATGATCCGGAATTTCAAACGGCGGTGTTGAGGGAATACGGAAACACCGGCAGGGCTGTCATTAACATTTTATCTGATTATTTTTATCGAGAGTACGTAGTCAAAGTACAAAGTTTAAATAGTATGGGTGAGGGTCCTATAAGTAAGGAAGTCGAGGTGTATTCGGCTGAAGAAATGCCAATGGTTTCTCCTCAATTAGTCGTTGCTACGTCTTACAATTCATCAGCTCTTAAAATCAGTTGGAAGCCGATTAAGGAAACTAGAGAAGCAATTCGAGGGAAACTTATCGGGCATAGGATTAAATATTGGAGAATGGATCACCTCGAAGAAGACGCTGTTTATTACCTCTCAAGGACGACGAGGCCTTGGGCTTTAATTGTGGGATTAATGCCAGATACTTATTATTATGTTAAAGTTATGGCTTACAATAGCGCCGGAGAAGGACCAGAGAGTGAACGTTATATAGGTATTATTTACGATTTATTAAGTTCTATTCGTTATAAAGAAATTTGTTTTAGAACGTACGTATAAACGTGCACCTCAAAAACCGCCATCATCGGTGCATGCTTATGGTGTTAATCCATCAACTATTCGAGTTACTTGGCGATACGTTCAACCCACACCTGATGAAGAACCTCTTCAAGGTTTCAAGGTATCTATTATGCAACAATATGCATCAGCACCATTTAAGTGAATGTGAAATTGAATTTGTATTATATATGAAAATTATTTTAGATAAGAATTTGGGAATACGACCAAGACATGAGTACAGCCAATGACACAGTAATACAAATTGGAGGAAAATTAGAAACATACATAGACACCTTAACACCTGGTAAAACGTATCGATTGAGAGTGTTAGCATATTCGAATGGAGGCGACGGTCGCATGAGTTCTCCAGTTCTGTCGTTCCAAATGGGTGAGCATGAAAAGTAATGATTTCGTTTTCGTTGTTTTATTTATAAAAAATTATCTCGTAGGCAATCCTCAGGCTTTTAGAAGTGGATCAAGTCCGAGAGCAGAAACCATATCAATAATTTTTACAGTTGGCATTGCTGTACTTCTTCACAATATGATGAAAATAATTAATTAGCATTCCAATCTCATAGTGCCTCTAAAGAAAGTTACATATTCATATTTTGTTATCGATGATCGAAAATCAAGTTCAGTTTATGTCATGCACGTTGTTTTGTGTTGTTGTCCTTGACAGTTTGTAAATAACCATTTTATGCTATAAATTGCAATATTCAGAATCTCATTCTACACTGAACAACATTAGTACCTGTACCGATCGTGTAACAAAAGGTAGAAAATTACCTTGATATTAAATTTTTATTTTCAAGTTACATCTTATACAAATAATTCCGTCCGTTATGTATTATTTTTTTTTTATTAGAATAAATCAACGATATTAAATAAAACAATTTTTACATGTTTTATTTTTTTAATCTTAATGTAAGATTTATATTATAATAAAATTTTTATAAATTAAATTTGTATTTATTATTATTAACCCCAAAATCCCAAAACCATCTTATTTCCATATTGAAATACACATTTTATACAATTGGTACGTAAATTTATTTGAAGTCTGTGGACGATGTGTTACCAAAACTCGATGCAGTTCTTCATCTATATTTGATAATGCTCTACACTATGCACTCAGATGAATAATACAATTTCCACATGGGTATAGTAGTTTCAGGCTGTAAAGGACATGTATGTCATCAACAAGATGCGCGGCGGGAACAGTCCAGTGGCAGATCGCACAGGTATTTCAGGCAGACGCGAAGCAAATGTAAGCGTGATCTACAAAACTCGCGACACTGCTTTGACAATCACCCCTGTTTTCT
Organism: Geotrupes spiniger; assembly: GCA_959613385.1. NCBI lineage: Eukaryota > Metazoa > Arthropoda > Insecta > Coleoptera > Geotrupidae > Geotrupes > Geotrupes spiniger. Next base: position 7,079,431 of record OY390741.1, read on the forward strand.
GCTAATGTACTGTTCAAACCAAAAAGCTGTTTGTGTGCATAGCCACACCTATGTCCTTTATGTTTCAAATGAACTCTAACGAATGTTTAATTTGCACTTCACATGGCATTATTTTGGGGTTTCCCTTCTATGTATTATTGGCATTGTTCTCAGTTTTTTCGTAAATTGTAAATTGTATTTTATGGAGAGTCGGTTCATTTTCAAATATAATTATGGAGCCCCTATTGCAGATATTTCTAAAGCTTGTCTGCAGATTATTTTTTTTTTGCTAAATTAACTTGGCCTGTTACTGTAGGGTAATTTTCGAATTTTAATAACGAGAGATTAATAGATAAGTTAGTATTTATTTAACTCACTTATAACATAAAATATGCATACAACAAGTCGTATACAAAATATATCAAATATAGTCACAACAAATAATTAATTTGTCATGTTTGTAGTCTTTGCTTAAAATATCACATTGTAACTTTGTATAAGGTTGAAGAGCGCTTTGTAACAACCTGAAAATGGAAACAAACATTTAGATTTTTGTAAATTGCATTCAGTAGACAGTTTTTAAAGTCATTACTAAGGCTTAGACTCTCAACTGCAGGACATTGCAATTCATTATTCAAGTCAATTGCTTTTGTCCAATCAAAACACTACCATTAATTTATTTTGAATTATATCTCAAATTTATTCTTTATCAAGAGCTAAATACTGAGAATATTGAATATACACTATAAATTCGTAATTGATCCATCAAAATTTGATGGATCAATATAACCTTCCGCAGTACCTAAGAAATTTTAAAGTAAAAGCTCAACTTAAAAGAAAACTTACAAAATCTTAAAAACAATTCGACTCATCATCTGCAGATGTCTCATCGTCTCCAAAATCCTTTTCGGAATCAAGTCCTTGGTCGCATTCAGACTCTTCTTTGTAATCTGATTCCTCATCATCACATAATAAGTAATATTTGCATTCCTCTTCAGATTCCACTATGTCTGAACATTCCATTATGACTGAAGATTCCACTATATCTGAAGATTTCAGTGTGTCATGTGTACATTCAACTATGACTGCTGATTGTACTATTTCGGGAGATTCAGCCACGTCTGAACATTCCACTATAACTGATTCGCTTCTATTGTTAGAATCATCTCTAATGTCAGATTGTTTTTTACCGTTAGATTCCACTCTATGATCATTTTTATATTCAGAGTTCCCTTTATCATCAGATTCCTTTTTATATCCAGACTTCCTTTTATCGTCAGATTCCATTTTATATTGAACTTTAGATTCCTCCAACTGCTCCTTGTCTTCATCCGCAGACTCTTGGTCGCCAACTGCCCCTTCGTTTTCAGACACCTCTTCATCTTGAGATTTATCTTCATTGTCAGAATCCTCAGTGTCTGAACAACCCAAAGCCTTCATGACAGTTCGCAGTGATTTGATAACAATGTTCTGAAAATTGAGACAATTTGAATTTTTCATATAAATTTTCTCTTTGATGTTTAAGATTGGAACACAGTATTTCATATTTAGTAGATTTGTTGTGAGTTTGTTATAAATATTGGTCAATAAATTAGTGATTTTATTCATAATTATTAAGACATGTACCTCATGGTCGTCATCCATTATATTTTCATATTTGTCCTGGTTCACTGCCCTAAAATTTTGTAATGAATTTAAAGTTAAACATAAAACAATGCCAACCTCTTGTAAACGTAGAAAATCTGTTCTTTGGCGTCCCTTAACATATGTTGTTTTGAAGTTGATTCTAATATATCGAGGCTCAAATCAAAAAGCATGTTTTTCACGTTTCTGATATTCTGTGGAAAAACGTTTTTAAAAAAAAGATTAAATACGTCATATGATAAACCTCTTGGCCTTCCGCTCTACAGTTCTTAAGCATTTGCTCGATTCTTATCGTATCCACCACTTCACGAGCAAGTCTTCCTTCCAAAGCTTCCATTTCCCTAAACAACTATCAAAAAATAATTACTTTATACTCAAATATTTAAACTGCGATTCCTTACTCGGATAAACAGATTTTGGTTTCTCCAGAAAAAAGAAGGCGTCAGTTTGTCCTCATCATCAGTATCCGACTCTTCTAACAAACACACAATTCATAAAACCATTTAGAATAGAAACATCTCTTACCTTCCGCCGGGGTTGAATCAGTATTAACTAGGGGTGCGGTTTCTGAAGTAGAATTTCTGGCTCTTGATGCTATATCATCATTATCGAAATTCCCTTGTATGACACCATAGCTACCTAAGTCAATTTTCCAAGTGTTCGGCAGCAAATCCCTCTCCATTTTCGATGAGTTATTAAAACATTCAAACGAGAGTTATGGAAGCGAAAACGGCCATTCGAAAATGTTAGGTTATAAATAAAAATGTTCTGTTATATATCTGCAGCCAACTATATGATGTAAAAATCACCAAATTTGAATTACACTATATTTAATGGGCGTTAGTACCAAATTGCTCGTGAAAGTTAAATATATTTGTTAATGAGCTTAAGTTATTATGCATTCCTGATCGAGTAGTGTAAATAAAATATTACTGTCGCCATTTGTCGCGCAGGGGTGTACAAAACGGAAAAAATCCATGCTCGCAAGGTAAAGATGTAAATATTAAACAAAACTCGCGTGATACTAATACTGAACAATAGGTGACGCTACGTTTTGAACATCCCAATAACATTAATGTTCACAAAAACATTGTACGTTAAGTAACGAATACAACTAATTTCTTTTTTAAACACGAAGTTATTGCAATACGATAAATTTTATCGAACACACCCTTGCTTCATCTAGTTTTTTCAACGACAAATTTGTAATTCACTGAAATTGTTGATTTATATTAACCTGTGGAATTACGTTAAAGAACTAGTTAAGAATGTGGCCGCAGAAGATGGAACTATACTATTGAAGAGGAGGTAAAAAAACACCATAGGAAACGTACATATGTAGAGAAAAACAAAAATAAAACAATGTACGAAATGTATAAAAACAAAAAGAAAATTGAAAAAAATGTAAAATATGCAAAAGAGCAGTTATGGAAAGAATTTGGGCGAGAAAATGGAAATAACGACCGAGGAAACTCTAAGGTGCTTTACCGGATATTAAGAAGTTCAAGAAAGAACGAAAAAAACCACCAATATGAAGGACAGGGAAGGAAACATTATCTCAAATGGAATAGAAATACTAGCCAGATAATAATAATAATAAGCTGGTCTTCCCCAAGTACCCTAAATACATTATTAACTAAATTAAACTAACTTAAACTAACCAAAACTAGACTACTAGAAAACAAGGAAAAAGAACAAAACAAAAGGAAAAGAAAAAAAGAAAATAGGTGAAGAACCGGTGAAGCCATGCAATCAATAGCCATTGTGACCGTGTGTGTGCGGGCAGTGTCATCGACCCCTTATTTATGGAATTTCATGTACGAACATCAGTTCTAAATATAAGTTTACGGTATAACTAACTAGGTTGTTTGTAGGTCTCGCCTTTATTCATTTTGAGCCCAGCTGAGCGTATGAGAGATGCGGTCTCTCTTACGAATGCCATATACAAAGCGAAGGCTAACATTTTGAACTATTTGAATTATAACTTAATCAGACTTATTGATGCAGTGTGTGTAAATTATATCGCAGTAATTGAAAACTAATAAAACGGTACTTTAACAAAGTAATGATGATTGAAACAGTCTTGTTAACGACAAGACTATCAAAATTCCCACATTCCGGAAACAAATTCTCATTTTATGATACATACTGGCTCAATAAGATCATTAATTTGCAAACAATTAGCATCAAACTGTTACCCAGAATTAATAGTCGAAATTGATTTCATCATTCAATCAGCACGTAATATAAGTCGACATAATAGACTATTACTAATCCAATTTCAGAAAAATTCCTCCAATATCTCACAAATTTGACACTTTTGATTTCAATCCAAGTTATGAAGGCAAGATTTTAAAAAATTATCTTCTTCTATTGATCTGTGAAATAATTTACTTATTACCGACAAAGTAATAATGCCTATATACATATCAATGGCGAACAAAACACAATCAACAATCAACAACTTAGAGACAATTACTGTACCGGCACGAATGGAAAAAATAATTAAAATACCAGTAAAACATCAAAGCGGAGAAATTTTTTTAGAATATAAAAAACTACAGCCGAATCATGAAATACCAGCAGCTGTGGTAAATGTTCAAAATTTCGAATGTTACGCAACGATTACAAATTCATCCGAACACGATCAACAATTTTAATTACAAGAACCCATGGAAGTACAAGATATACAGGAGTTACAATTAGAAAATTCACCCGAAAATTCACCACAAAATTGCAGTCAGAATTACGATCAACTTTTAAAAGAAAACATCTCAACTATAAGATTGGGACATGCTAATTGCGAAGAACAAAAAGGAATAAAATTATGTTATCAACGCAGAGATATTATCCATCATGAAAAAATTCTATTGTCTTTTTATAATCAAGTAAAACATAAATTAAATTAAAATATAAAACTCCAATTTAAGTGAAATCCTATCCAAATCCCCAAATTCACCAAGCGGAAGTTCAGAAACAAATAAGCTCCATGCTAGAACAAAAAATTATTCGACATTCCACATCGCCTTGGATTATAATAGCCCCATATGGATCATAGCAAAGAAAATGGACGCATCGAATAAGAAAAAATGGCGTTTAGTAATCGACTATCGTAAACTAAATGAACAGACCATAGATGATAAATATGCTCTACAAAATATCACGGATGTTTTGGATAAGCTAGGACGTAGCCAATATTTCACTACTATAGATCTCGCCTCTGGATTTCATTAAGTTGAAGTAGATGAAAACGATATTGAAAAGAGCGGATTTTCCACCGAACATCATGAATATCTAAGGGTGCCATTCGGATCCACCTTTCAGCGAGTTATGGATAATTTTCTTAGAGGTATTCAAAGCGAAAAATGTTTAGTGTACCTTGATGATATTATTATTTTTTCGACATCGCTTCAGGAACATTTAGAACGCATTCGCGATGTATTCGATCGATTAAGGCAAGCCAACTTCAAAATCCAACTCGATAAGAGCGAATTTGTAAAGATGGAAGTAGCCTACTTAGGTCATGTGATCACAACTGACGGAGTTAAGTCAACTCCTGGCAACGTCAGAGCAATAACAAATTATCCTAACACGAGAAATCAAAGGATTTCTTGGCCTGATTGGATATTACAGGAAATTCATACAACATTTTGCTAAATTAACCACACCCTTAACACATTGTTTAAAAAATGATTCAAAGATGCATAACAAAGAATTTAAGATTGCTGACTAATTGTAAACACGTTCTTATTAATAATCCGATACTACAATATCCAGATTTTGGAAAACCGTTTATTTTAACCCTCTTTTAACCCGCCTGCAATGTACATAGCAATAGGCGCTATCATTTCACAAGAAAGTATACCTAGAGATCTTCCAATAGCCCATGCAAGTAGAACATTGAATGAGACTGAAATGAAATACTCTACGATTGCAAAAGAAATGTTAGCAATCGTGTGGTCAACAAAATATTTTCTCACGGAAGGAAGTTTATCATAAACACACACCACAGACCATTACAATGGCTGTACCCACTCAAAGATCCACATTGTAGCATTAACAAGATGACACTTGCGACTGGAAGAATATGACTACGACATAGTCTACAAGAAATGCAAATACAACACGAACGCCGATGCTCTATCAATGATAGAAATACATCCTCTAGATACACAAGCAATAATAGTAAACCTGGATGATCAAGAACTAGATAAATTGTTGCAAGGAAACGCTTTAATACACCTGGAACAACTGGATCAAATGATTCAAGGAATTAGTGCAAACCCAATAACACAAAAGAGGCCTTAACGAAATTCTACAACCGATTAAACACCAACAGACAATACTGATAGTTCCAACATAGACAATGGACTACCAAAAACCATACCTATATTATCAGAAAGCATGAACAATAAAAATCATCAAATATATGTGAAAAGAGTTTACGTCAATCCACCATCATTGAAAATGAAAATTACTGAAGGAAAACCATCTTCTAATTATAAATAACAAAAGAAAACAACGAAAAAGAAATATCTCGATTCTTAAAGCAATACACTAAAGCAAACGTTAAATATTATATGTATTTCAAATTAAATATTTAACTAAACTGGAATAGAATTAATTAGATGTACCACAGGTTTAATTTAATAATTTATTTTAACCAATAACGTCTGAATATTGAAAGGAAACCTTTCATCACAAAAAAATGAAATGAAATGAAATGAAAGACATGCACAATTACTATAACATTTTAGAACATTTACAACAAGAAATTGACAAACTTGTCGATTAACTAATGCTAACCAATCGAAGGAAAAGATGACTCATTAATGGATTAGGATCAATAATACCTTTTAATGGAAAATATGGACCAAGAGGATGCTGAATAGATCGAAGACCAGATAAGAAGGTTACAAATGGCACAGGAAATTAACGCAATGCTACCAAAGGAACAAGTCACATTGACGATACAAGCAATTGCGAGTTTCAATGACACCGTATCAAAACTATCTCACAACCAATTGATAATTAAAAGTCGAATTACTCAACTAGGACAAATGATGATCGAATCATACAAATACCGACAAAACAGGAATCTATTATTATTTTCTATAATTTATACCCAACTAATTAATATGAGTTATGAATTATCTCTGTTGTTCCCCAAAAATCCATGTAGCACAGATTTGCGAGTACTTCATTTTTCATAACCTTTTTGATTTGAAGGCCAACGAAAACTCTTTCCTTCAACTTGGCAGCTGATAAGGCTAGACAAATTCACTTAGGTAATCGAAACTATTGCCTTGTTTATCCAGTGCCTTTACAAAGTTCTTCATTAGACCGAGTTTTATGTCTGATATGGAGCGAGATGAGCATGTTTACGTCCCAGCTGTTCCAAAGACGAAGGAAACGGATTCATTTCGTGTATCTCCTGTATCTCAAGGAGTAATGCAATAACATTTAAATCACGTTAATACACTATTGGAAATCGTAATTTATAATTTTCTGCCGTAAAGATTTTGGACATACTTTCATATACTTATTTTAATCCCCCAGTATGGAATACGGGAACCGTTGGGTATGTGTTTTCATTATTGAGCCACACAATTGCTGTGCGCTGAAATTAATGCGTACCGGATTTTCCATATAGCCTTATTTGCATGCACGGGCATTTTCAATTTCAAATTCGTTTCCTACCGTTGTTGATTAAGAAATAAGTAATAAATTTAAATTTTTAAATTTTATGGTTCAAAAGAAACAACTAAAATATCATAGGATGTGCGACCAGAAGTCAATATAAACATCTAATATGTATTTATATTGCACAAACTTCACTGGAGCAAAATATACTTTTAGATGCACAACAATAGCATGTTTATTTCACATCTTTCACATTTTATGCAATTATAAATAACGAGTTTTCGCTTTTGATAAACAGCGTATCCAGTAGGAATGATTGAATACGATATATCGGTCTGTTATTTGCACCGATCATAGCTACACAAACTATAAACAATTTACGTCGTTGCATTTTGAGAGATTTTCAAGCAGATAAAAAACCGCTGGCAATAAAATTAAGTTTTAAATATAGCTATAAATTACGAGCTTTGCGAAGTAAATCCGCGGATTCCATACGTAGAGTATAATTTACACTTCCATCGCATGTACAATAAGGCTCAAAAATTTCAACTGCAACGTCAGTTATGAAGCCTGTCCGTTATTTACACTTTCGCGTGGTCTTTCATTTAGGTAATAGCTTTTGATTCTCGTGTCCATTGTTAGATTGTGGTTTCCTTTTCAGCTTTTTGTGGTCTGTGTTTTAACACTTACGAATCTGGGTAAGAGTGCTAGATTTTTGTGAAGACTGCAAGTGCTCAAATCGAGAAAATCGGCGAGACGACGAGTGTAATAAAATAAACTGAAGTTACATTTACGATACCACGTAAGTTTGATTACGAGATTTTATTTTACATACGTATAAATTATAGAATTTCAACTCGGATTAGTCGCCAATCAACGGAAAATCAACATTATGCGTCTCCAAGTACGTCTGCCAGCCACACGATGGTGGTGGACCCAGTCGAGATTCCTTTGCGAGTGTTATGAACAGACTGGCCAGGATCAAGAAACAGCTACTTTAGTGGGTGCAGAGGACAGTGAGGCCGATACCGAGGTCCAATTACTACACCAAAATGTAGTCCATCTAGGCGTAGAATACCAGAATTACATTGGCTTATGGCAAAATATTACCTACGAAATACAAGATTTTGGTGTACCCTAAAGAATGTCATTACTTTGTGTGTAATTTTTCTTGCTTCAAGCCGACAATAGAAGTGGTGGTAAAATGAAACGAGAGTGGCTCATGTATTCTCCGCCTACTGGAAAAGTATACTGTTTTCCATGTGTTTTTTTGGTGAAGTTCAAAGCCAATTACAATTTCAAACTGGATTATCTGATTGGAAAACTGTGTCGCACCTAATGCAATCGCATGAGAATAATGCAACGCATCGAGTATGTGTACACACAGTACATTCAGCAAAAAAGAGAATATTGGATGAAAGTTTTACGAAAAGTGATCTCAGTGATTCAATTGTTATCATCCCGTGGATTAGCATTTCGTGGTGATAATGAAATTCTTGGTTCTCAACATAATGGCAACTATTTGGGAATTTTTGAATTAATCGCGGAGTACGACCCGTTCCTTAGTTGGCAATTAGCCAAATATGGTAATGTAGGCAAGGGAAAGCAATCATATTTGTCTTTAACGATTTGCGAGGAACTTATTGAAATATTGGGAAATAAGGTTATAAAATTCATTGTTAATGAAATTATTGAAGCCAAATATTTCTCAATAAGCGTCGATTCGATACCAGGCATATCTCATACTGACCAGTTCACTGTAGTGCTGAGATACGTTACGTCAAATGGAGAAGCACCAGAACGTTTTACTACATTTATTCCTATAGAAAGTCACAAAGGGGAAGAATTAGCCAAAACAATTTTAAATTTTTTAAACCAATATAACATTGATATGAAAAAATTGAGAAGCCAGTCTTACGATAATGCGTCTAATATGTCTGGTTGTTACAATGGTCTACAGGCGCATATTAAGAAAATATCACCTCGCACACTACGTTCCATGTGGGGCGCATTCACTGAATTTGGTTGGAGTACGTGCTGCGGAGAGCTGCATTCGAGCAATCTCATACTTTGTACAGGCTCTATACAACTTTTTTTCGGCGTCAACTCATCGCTGGGCAATTATGCTTAAAGATCTTGAAAAAGATGATGAATGTAAGTAATACTCGTCATTAGTTCTGAAAATTACCAAAGGATGCCCGGACCAGCTGAGGACGTCCATCGCCAAAACCCCATAGTTATTCGTCCGCTGTATTTTACAAATACAACATTTTGCTCCTCATACCACGTATTATTCCATAGAGGCTACGTATAGTCGCTGTACGATTTAAACACTTTCTCATCACTAAAAATAACATTTGACCAATCTCGGTTTAAATGATTTTGAGCGAATGCTACTCTAAATGTTTCTACAGCAGGGCGTCTGTTACGGTAGCCGTTATCAATTAAAATATGCCGTATTGTATGGTGGCTGCAACCTAAGTTTCTCTGCGACTTCTTACACTGTCAAAGGGCCGACCCAAAACGTTTTCGATAAGACGACATGTGTCTTCCTCCGTCATCACTCTGAGACGACCACTTCTACCATGAGCAGTGAATGTTCTTCCTCATTGGCTTCTCTATGCCGCTTGAACCAGCTTGAAGAGCGAATATTGCTCCATTGAATAATTGAATAATAAAAAATACTTAAATCGACCTGCTGCATTATGTCGCTAACCGCAACTCCTTGATCGAAAGGAGTTACTACCTTCTGATGAACCTTAACTGACGTTTAATTGCGACACCTTTTTTTGCTAAAAGTGTTTTATTCAACGACTGACTGCTCATGATACAATATAAGTATCATTTTAAGTGATTTACAGTCGAGAATTTGTACCATAATTACATATATATATATGTATGTATCATGAGCAGTCAGTCGTTGAATAAAACACTTTTAGCAATAATAAAGTTTATTGCGACACCTTTTTTTGCAAAAAGGTGTTTTTTTCCAAAAAGAAGGTGTCGCAATAAACTTTAATATTGCTAAAAGTGTTTTATTCAACGACTGACTGCTCATGATACAAGATAAGTACCATTTTAAGTTATATATATATATATATATATATATATATATATATATATATATATATATATATATATATGAAAGGAAGATTCTTGGGCATACAACCGCATGGAAACACGTAACCGCCGACACGTGTTTCTGACTTATTAGTCGTCATCAGGACGGTATAGCCAAATTAAAAGGTGGACAAAATTTGGAGATAAAACAATCGGAGTCAACAACATGCAGCCGACCTCCACATGTGTGATAACTGTAAAAATACCCACACATTGTGTGGGAACATTCAACATAACCACGCGGGAGGACATAGCCACCTGCGTGAACAACCGAGCCCAGGATATAATAATGAAAAAAGGTTTTTTCCGCGGGAACAAAGATATATGAAAGGAAGATTCTTGGGCATACACCCGCATGGAAACACGCAACCGCCGACACGTGTTTCTGACTTATTAGTCGTCATCAGGACGGTATAGCCAAATTAAAAGGTGGACAAAATTTGGAGATAAAACAATCGGAGTCAACAACAAGCAGCCGACCTCCACATATGTGTCAGAAACACGTGTCGGCGGTTGCGTGTTTCCATGCGGTTGTATGCCCAAGAATCTTCCTTTCATATATCTTTGTTCCCGCGGAAAAAAACCTTTTTTCATTATTATATCCTGGGCTCGGTTGTTCACGCAGGTGGCTATGTCCTCCCGCGTGGTTATGTTGAATGTTCCCACACAATGTGTGGGTATTTTGACAGTTCTCACACATGTGGAGGTCGGATGCTTGTTGTTGACTCCGATTGTTTTATCTCCAAATTTTGTTCCCCGAAGGGTTTTATCAGGGGGCACAGCAGTGAGACAATCATCTACATATCTTTTGAAGAATGGTGGTGTAAAGTTGAGTTTAGGTATTATTGTGTTTTCCAGGTCCTCTAATACTAATTGTGCTGTTACTGCAGATATGGGCGCTCCCATAGCTAATCCCTCTATTTGCTCATAAAATTTGCCTTTGTATTGGAAATATGTGCCTTTTATTGTTAAGTCTATGGCGTGTAGGAATTCATTGAGTGGTAAGGAAGTATGTGCCCCCTGATAAAACCCAATACATACTTAAGCAATTTAATCAATACAACAATAAAATAATTTTTACAATTGAAACCGAAACACAAAATCAAATCAATTTCCTGTACCTAACATTAATTAATAACCATCCCAAAATTTACACAAAATGGTATACCAAACCCACGTGGACAGGAAGATACACAAATTATTCATCATCACAACCCATCAACACAAAAGAAACCTAGTAGCTGCAATAGCAGATAGAGACATAAAATTAACAAGCCCACAATACAGAACTGTCAAACGTAGATTACTTATTGCTCTATTTACTCCCAAAAAATCAATCGTCAATAAAAGTCCATAAATAATTATTATTAGCTACGCCGAAAAAAGGATGCTGTGAAAATTTTGTTTGAAACAAACTGTGAACTGTCAAAGTTGTTTAAAGTTGTTGTTGTTTAGGCGCAGCCACCTGTGCAAATAACATTTACCGAATTGGAATTACTTTTGAAGAAACTTTTAACATTTTTAATTTTCATGAAATTTTGGATTTAGGGTTATTGTGCAATTCTGAACAATTATTACTAGTAAATTTTTCAATAAAAAAATCCCTAAAGTGATTTCTTGATTTTTTCCATTTATTTTGCCATCGCAGGTTGCTTTGCATTTAAAGGAGACAATTAGTTTTTTGGGAGTAAATAGAGCAATAAGTATTCTACGTTTGGAAAAAGAAATTATTACAATTGGACTAAAAATAAAAAATATATGATGGTGTTACACCCTCAAGTGAAACACATATACAGTCGAATGCAAAAAAAGTAGACACGAAATTTTCGGCTGCTTGAACAAACTTGCTTGATATTAGCAATGTCATGTAAACGTCAGTATTATCATTTCAGTTACATTTTAATGAACTGGTGAACCGTAAGCGTAGGTACCCCCAACTAGAGCCCCGAACCACCGTTACTGAATAAATAAATCAAATATCACGTGGATAAAGAAAACTTCCAAGTAGAGAGAATAGGGATTTTACCAGAAGGGCAAGCGGGGTTTAGGAAGGGCAGGGGAACGAGGAATAATATATACATACTCAACTATTTAGTATATAGGGAAATGACAAGGAAAAGAGGGAAGATGTACATGATGTTCATGGACCTAAGAGCAGCTTTCGACAGGCTGAATAGGAAGATATTGGCGAAGACGATGGAAAGAGTCGGAATATCAGAAGGGTTAAGGAAGAAGACGTGGAAACATGGTGCGAGATGATAATAGGCAGTAGAACAACGGGGAAGTTCCACACAATAAGGTGACTGAGGCAGGCGTGCCCCTTGAGTCCGAAATTGTATAATATACACACATCGGAAATGGAAGATGTATTAAGGAGAGGACAAGAAAGGGGTATTAGGATAGGGAAAATGAGGATATGGACGTTAGCATTCGCTGATGACATAGCACTATTGGCAGAGACGGACGAATGATTAAAGGGATCAGGGCGAAGGTTGGGGAAATATCTAGAGAAAATTAAATTGGCAATAAACATAGAAAAAGCAAATATTATGGTATTTAGAAAAGGTGGTGGAAAATGAAAGCGGTGAAGATGGATTGGAAACGGGAAGAGATCGAGGAAGTAGATGGGAGGAAGTATCTGGGAACAGCATGGACGAGCGGGAATAATAGGAGAGAAAACATGAAATACGTAGGAAAGAAAGCTAGAAGAGCGGAAGCAGGAAGTAAGGAAGTTCTGGTGTAAAAGAGATGTGAAATTTGGAGAAAGGATGAAAATATGGGAGGTATGTGTGAGAAGCATACTAATGTACGGGGCCGAAGTGTGGGGCGTGAAGGAGGACAGAATGTAGGAGAAAAGATGGCAGAGGGAATTGAAAAAGGCATCATACATAGAAAGATCGACACCAGAGTACGTGGTATTGCGGGAGACTGGACAGGAAAAGATGGCTATAGAGGCTGGCAGACGGGTAGTTAGATATGAGCTGGGGGAGTGGATGGAGGGGGAGGAGAAATTGGGGTAGATGGTGTTAAGGGAGATGGGGATGAGAGAAACACGAAAAGAGAAATATCAAAATGGGAGGGTCATAGGAAGAGGCAAGGGTAGCGTGACAGGAAGCACAAAGAAGAGAACAGATAATGAGGAATGCAAGATATAGTAAGAGATACAGAGAAATTTGTACATAGATGGAGGAAAGAGTGATTGCGAGATTTAGGTGCGGAAATGAGTAGAGAAGCAACAAATATTGCATGGACGAGGAATATAGAAGGTTTGAGTTCTGCGACGGGGGGACAGATGACTGGAAGCATTGGATAGAGTATTGTGGGGAGATAGAATGGAGCAAGGAGGAGAAAATAAGGGGAAGAAACTAGAAAAAGATTTTGGATGAGACAGAAGGTGGATTGGAGATAATGAAGAAAATAAAGAGATTGAGGGAGGAGAAAAGAGAAAAGGAGGAGACAGGCACATGAAATTGTAAATATTGAAATAGTGGAATTGTAAAGAATGTCAATAAAGGTTGATTTTTAATAACATGTGTTTCCACATCAAAAGTTAACCCCGCCATTTGATTGAGCGAGAAGCGAAAAAATAAAGTTATAGAGAATTGAATTGTCTAAAGTCCACTACATATATCTGTAATAGTAGAAATGGCAAGTGTTCAAAGTCGGGCTTTTTCGAATAGTGTAGGACAGTACACGTATTCTTCGCATACTTTGACGGTGTTTATTGAGTATATCTATTAGAATCTTTATTATTTATAAAATAATAAATAAATAAATGGCAAACTGTATTTTTAATGGTAATATTAATATCGATTCCATAAAACTAACATTGATTGTAACAATGGAGGTCACAGTAGAAATAATATAACTAATTAATGTAGTAATAGCAATAGGGGAAAAGCAGGCCTTGTATGGAATAGGTCAGAAGTGCGGAAAATACCGAACATAATGTATAACCCTAATAGCAACTGCTGAAAACATGGCAACAGTGTCGGTCGTCATTGAAGCGGTCATATGAATGAAAATATACTCCACGGTTGATAGAATGTCGTTATTATGAAAGAATGTATATATTTCGGAGTTAGGAAACTGCAAAATAAAAGGAGTTGAAATTGACGGTCATTTATAAGAATTAAAAAAAATAATTTTTCAAATAAAAGTGGTTTTTATAATATCATATACGTAATTAGCGATATACTTCAATAAAAATATATATATATTCACGTTCTAATTGGTGGACGCCAAAAACCCTAATTTTGGACGGACGTCCAAATGATACCAGGATGTATATATATTTATATATATATATATATATATATATATATATATATATATATATTGAAAATGTGTCTTGTCAAATATGACAGAAAAATGTAAAATTTACACGAAAGATGGTCTAATCTTACACCTCAATGGTGTAGTGAACATTAATTAAAACAGGTCCATGAAGAATAACTGGTGGATCGCTAGACAATATTGTTTCTGGGTTATTACCCTTCGTCAGTAGCGATTACCAAGAACCTTAGTTGTTGAAATACCTTTACACGTAGTGGCCATCAAAACTTCTTGGCGCGAGCCAATCACTCCTAATGAACCACTGACAACAGAACACTAACAAGACGATACCTTGTCTAACACCTCGCGGCGAGTAAACAAGACGACTGTCAAATGTCCAGTGTCCATATAAAAGGATTGCTGCAATTAAGTTCAAAAACAATTCATTGAGGTGTAAGATTAGACCATCTTTCGTGTAAATTTTACATTTTTCTGTCATATTTGACAAGACACATTTTCAATTTGAATTGTTTTTGAACTTAATTGCAGCAATCCTTTTATATGTTGACACTGGACATTTGACAGTCGTCTTGTTTACTCGCCGCGAGGTGTTAGACAAGGTATCGTCTTGTCAGTGGTTCAAGTTTTGATGGCCACTACGTGTAAAGGTATTTCAACAACTAAGGTTCTTGGTAATCGCTACTGACGAAGGGTAATAACCCAGAAACAATATTGTCTAGCGATCCACCAGTTATTCTTCATGGACCTGTTTTAATTAATGTTCACTACACCATTGAGGTGTAAGATTAGACCATCTTTCGTGTATATATATATATATATATATATATATATATATATATATATATATATATATACACACACACACAAATGTGACACATACCTTATACCATATCAATACTTTTTCTTCAATCCGTAGTTCATTCGTTCGTCCAAGTGACCAGAGTAAATTTTGGCAACACTTATTTCAGTTGGAGTGTGCAAAAATAGCCACAGCAGGTCAGATGCGACAAATATCATTACCACTAATCGCTTTAGATTTTCCAATTTCAAGCAGTTATCAGTACTATACCTTTTCCATCAAGATGTTTTAATTTTTTTATAAGTTCTTTTATTTCTACGAAATATGTTTCTTTTAATGTTAACGGGCAGTCGTTGTTTATAAGGTTTGTTTTTATAAATTTTTAAATAACGATTACGTAGTATTTTAATCTGACATTTGCATATATTATCCTTTTATATTTTATATTAACTAGAGCCACGTTACTGTTTTATCTTCACGCTATTAGTTTTCAAGCTCGTTTTTCGTCTCTCGTTATAGGTATAAGTATTTATGCAATTCCTTTTTCATTATCACAGTTCTTGTGTATTTGTAGCCTTTCCCTCCAAAAGAAATCTATTACGAAATATTGAAATCGAACCAATTTAGTTTCGTCTAATGAAAGTGCCAGCAACGATCATTATCCCCGATAATTTACTATGTAATATGTGTAATGCAATCGCAAATCGTAATTTGTGATTTTCTTAAAACTATAAAACCCTTTTGAAATTAAGGACCTTAGTTATTGTTGCTTAAAAACACTGACATTCATTAAAAGACCATTAGCAACATTTTTTCCAATAAAATTAAACACTATAAACATTCACCAATGAATTACCCTTGTAAATAGTTTATTATCGTCCTCCGGGCTAGTGTCGAAATTTTTGCGCCGTATTGTACATTCGCATTAAAAGTAGTAAGGTTTTTTTTATTGTATTGTGATCGAAATTAATTGGCTTTAAAGGGAACAAATAAATATTCAAATATCATGAAAAGTCATGGTATATATAAAATATTGTGCATTGTTCGTCTCTCCAAATCGTAGGTATTGTGTTTTCTGAAAAATGAAAAAAACAACCGGTAGATACGTACATTCATTTCAAGTTCAAGTTCAAGTACAAGTTCGTGGAACGAAAGCAAATTAAAAACGATCCTTCTTATAAGAAGGATTGTGCATGAATTCGTTCGAGCATTTATATGAAAGTACTAATACCGGAAACGGAAATTAAGAGGGAATATTTGAAAATCTTTGCTGTGTAGCAGGAAGTGAACACGGCCGTTTTTCTACGAATTTATTTGTACAATATATATCGAGAAATCTTCAGCTTTATGAAACTGCGCTTCTGGATGTCTTTATATCACATTGATCAAAGGGAAATTACGTTATTATAACAATAGATTTTTTTGTTACTCGCGAACTATTCTCCGAAGCGGAGAGTTAATCATCAATTAAAAATGATATGGCATATTTTTCTTAATTGGCTGTTTGATGTCGGTTGTATTTCACAGTAATTCAAAAGTTCTCGGATATTTTGTGTTTAAATTTAATTAACAACTTTTCTAATTATGCTTGTTTATACCATTCGCGTGTACCCTTGACCTTGAACTTTTAATCTAAATAATAATAATAATAATAATAATAATAATAATAATAATAATAATAATAAATGTCTTTATTCAATATAAAGCTGTCTTCTACTCAACCTTAAAATAATGCTGAATCTAATTAATAACGTAAATAATTTTTAAATAAGAGAATTGAAACATATCTAACCTTTTATCCGGTTTGTTGATTCCGATTTTTAAAAATTTTAATGTGCAATTTAAAAGGTTGGCTCTGGATAAAGGATTTGGGACTTTTTATTAATATTTTCATGTAACTGTTCTTTTTGGACGTTATCTTATCTACATTTGATAATAATAAAAGTACACAAGTTGCAATTAAAACCAATATACGATATGTCAATTTCAAAAACTCAGGTGAACTAAAACAGTTTCAGTTTACTTGAAGACGTCAAGATTCATAGGCGTTGACTCCAATTGCAAATTTTTACTTTCATTATTAGCTGCAAATGTTTTCGCATCGTTACTTCTAGAGATAGTATCAGGCGTATTGTAAATACTGATACCCAAATGAAACAATAGGTTTATATAAATACTAGTAAGATTATCCATGACAAACATATATTTTTTTGTTATATTTGCTTTTGATTTGATTTGATTTGATTCTACAAAAATGTTCATACTGTACTTTTGTTTTCATAAATATCTTCGCTATTGCTAGACAATTAATTAGGCATCTTGTTACAGATACCTGCTGACCACTTTCGGCATGTTGTCAGGATCAGCTCCTCACTATAGGGTAGATTTGGTTTGGCACCTTGCTACTTAAGTTGTTATTTATTTTAGCGCTGAATTCAAATGGGATCTACTTGGCACATGTACAATAGTGCCCAATACCCACCAAACACTAAACTCATTCATTTACTTATATTTATGTAAAACAACGGTATCAACGTGGCTGTAAAATTTCAACCATTGCAGCGTTAAAAATCTGCAGTGATCCGCAGTGAACTTTCTTATACATATTTATACTCCATTTTTCGAAAAAAAAATTCATATAAAAGTTGTTTCAAATGCACACGACGTCAGACATCTTTCCGAAAATAGTCAGAAGTCAGAATTGATTCAGGAGACCTCAAAACATGTACATCCGTTAAAATCTCGAGTTCGGAAATTTTTACTTTCTCATACTTTATGTATAAGCGCGCTATGAAACGTTAAACTTAAGATTTGTATTTAGCAAAGAGGAGAACGTACATACATATACATTTGAAAATCCTAGAAAATAAAAAAATATTCAAATCGCAAGAAACAGTTGTACAGAATATAAATTGTTAAAAGTTCTAAACATATATATTTTAAAATTAGTAAAAAAATCGTTAAAACTGTGAAAATCGTTCAACATATTAATTAAAAAAACGCTAAAAACGTAAATTTTAGGAATTATAAAAATCGTATCTGTAAAATGTACAAATCGTAAAAATCAATATAAATCATAAAACATATTTAAAATTAAAAAAAAGTAGTAAAGAAAAAAATCGTAGCTGTGAAAATTGTACAATATATATACATATCTCATAATTCGTACAGCTCGTCACTAACCAATCATCCAACAATGTGACTTTCTTTATTGATACTAGATACAGTACAGTAATCTTTTTTACTTCCTTATACTTTATGTATAAGGAAGTATAGTATTTATGAAAATTTTCCACCTCGAGATTTTAACAGATAAACACGTTTTCAGGTCCCCTGAATCGATCTTGACTATGTGTGTGTGTGTGTGTGTGTCTGTGCGCGTTCTAACTTCCAAACCATTAAAGCCAACACTACTAGAAGTGATGGTTTACTCTTATCACCTTTTTCGGTGAGTTATCGAAAAATGTTCTTATAAAAGTTAAAGATATTGTAATTTTAAACATTTCATTTGAAAAGTTTCTTTCGAAAAATGAAGTATAACTGAGTATAAGAAAGTTCAGTGCGGACCCCT
Organism: Geotrupes spiniger; assembly: GCA_959613385.1. Classification (NCBI taxonomy): domain Eukaryota; kingdom Metazoa; phylum Arthropoda; class Insecta; order Coleoptera; family Geotrupidae; genus Geotrupes; species Geotrupes spiniger. The sequence continues at coordinate 7,098,483 of OY390741.1, forward strand.
GCAGATTTTTAAACGTGGATTGGCTTAGTTTTCCTCGATTTGTGCATTGGGCCTTTGTTTCGTCCATATAATATCGTTGGTTTGGTGGTTCCATGTGTCCTCACGAACAGTAATTTTGGTTTGGCGATTATTGCCATTCGTCAGATCACATGAACCACCAAATCAACGAGATTACCTTTCTGCTAACAAAACCAATAAATTACCGAAGCATGTGATATTTATGCAGCAATGAAATAATATAACTGCGGCAAGCTTAAAAAAATTGCTAGATAAAACGGCAGAAAAGTTCCTCATCTCAATTAAATAAAACTTGTTTACACAAAATTATTTTGCGTTTGGTTGTGTTGTATTGGGTTGCGTCAAGAGTTGCGATCAACAATTTATTTATTTTTGAAATTCGTTAACTTTCTCATCATTAAAAAGTTTAAAATGAATTAATTGGAACGAAATGAATGAGGTAAGTAACGCCAGGAAAATTTTTCTAAACAAAATAAAAATTTAAAAAAAATGTTTCGCAGTTGTATGCACGTGATAAATGTTGAATGGTGGTTTTATATAATTTTATTAAGATATAATCGAGTGTATTATAAAAACAAATATGTTAAAATATATATTTGTTTATACGATAAGTTGAATGGTGTTGGTAAATATCTTAAGGTGGGAAGACAGGTGATGTGAAGAAATGTGATGTGAAGAAAGTGATGTGAAGAAAGTTGAGCGAAGTAGCAGCATGCAGCAAGTGGACGCATGCGTATTATTGCAGCCTGGAGCGGCAGCAGAGATACTGAGGTACCCGGGAGCAAGCGCACGCAGCAACTCCATATTGATTTCACTCCGCGCGTCCTGCAAGTTATCCTCGAACGCAAACGACAGCGCGCTCAAACTGAAATCATTGGTCGTAGGTAAAATGGGCAGTGTACGCGTTCGTATAACGGTGCTAAGCTAGTAGCAGGTGTAATTGTTTACCTGCTTTGTGTTTGGTGGGCGTGTATCGTATCCACTGGCATGACGGCCAAGTCCGGGGGTTTGTCATAACAGACATGAGTAGTCCTACAACGAGCTAGGATGGTTTCACGCGAAAGAGCTTTGGCGCCTTTGGCCATAGCCTTCCTGCTCACCATCATGCCTCCAGGTAATATATCTATAATTCAACCAACTATTTAATAATTGGGTAACGGTGCAAAACCAACTCTTCAATATTTACTTAAATTTTTTTTCAGTTTACAACCTCCAAGACTTAGTTCATATCGTCAATTAATTGAACAACAAATCAAAATTTCGGTTAAGTAGGCCACGTTTCCCGACAATTTCGACAATTTTTATTATTTACAACCATTTCACAATTTCCAATTAGGACAACTAATCACCCACGTAACATAGCCATAGCGGTCGTATCATGAAGATAATTACAATTAATCCCATTGCTGCGAAACGTTCATCTTTAATTCAAGCTGTCATCAGTTATTTACTTCTTTTTCGATACTAATGAAACATTGAACGAATACATCTCACCCCCAAACTCCCCGAAAGCAATTACGCGTGGTTAATAACTGACGTCAAAATAAATTGGCTTTACTTTTATTTATCCTTTTCGCGCTCTATTTACTTCCTTCGAATTGTAAGCATGTAGGTGTCTTTTTATCCGCCGTAGTAAATACGAACGTAACTGATATTTCATTCAATAAATTCTATCACGAAGTTTCTTTTCAAATATTTCCTATATATTTTTACACATCTATTTGCAATGTACTACAAAACGGTAATAGATACGCTACGCATGAATGATATTGAAAACATATTTACGTATTTTTATTCAATTCACGACGAGATGTCCTTTTAAATTTATTTTTGAATAACTGTTGTTCAATTTGTCAACAACTTAATTACATTATCTTTGTCATTATGTATTATTCTTAGCGAACATCATTATTTTTCGACGTTAACGAGATGTTTTTGCACTTTAATTTAAAAATAATTATTAATAAAACTTCGAGTTTCAGTCTTGCGTCCATATACGCAAATTAAACTTTATCTGCAAATAGGGCACGTATAAGTTTCGCAAATTAAATTTCAAACATTTGTAAACAAGGTTTTGGAATTTCGATATACTGCAAGCAAAGTTATTATCGATGCTGCAAAACAGGTGACGAGAGAACAGTTCTACGAAATTTACTTGAAACGTGAAACGTAATTTTAAATACACCTAATTATTAATGATCACTATTATTATTCAACTCGTATAAAATTGATTGGATTTCTCTGTGGGAAATTTAACGAATGTCTAGTTTCAAATAAAAATAAATTTTTTATATTTTTTCGATTTTATTACAATTATATTGTAATGAACGGGCGCATTTATGAACATCACCTGTATAACATGGACTAATTGTATGATCGGCGGGTTTTAATCTTTGATGACGACTATGAGAAAAATAATCGTTGATTTTGTTGTTAATCAAATTCGAAATATTTTCAAATAATACTCGATTTTGCATCGTTTTAAAAATTGCAATCTTAAATAGATTCGTCGCAATTTACAATAAATGAAGACGATTTTTTTTAACCGGAAAAATATTTCAAAATTTCAACAAAAATCGATACCGAGAAAAATTCTGTTTGTTATAATACGATATATGTATGTGTCATGTACCGGGGGAAATCTAAAAAGCGGTTACCTCATACTCGTGGATTAATTCAAAACAGCGGTCATTGCCCTCGGACAAACAAACAGAATGAGTTACGTAGCCACCCATTTACGACCGTCGATAATTTTTAATTGCGACCATTTAAACAAAATACAACTGCAAAGAAAATTTTAACGTTTTAAAATGGCTTTAATTTAAATTCGGAAAGTAAAAATTTATGACGTAAACAAATTTAAAGTATCCAAATATATGAATACTTGACGCGTTTAATTATTTGGGTTAATTATTATTGCGCTAGTGATAATTAAATCATACCGGTTATAATTTCAACTGTCTATATTAATGTTCGCTGTATGTATTTTTGACAAATTTCAATGTTGAAATTTCATATTTAAAACTAATGTTATATGTATAGCGTGTCATAGCTTTTCATATTGTTTACTTTTTGTTTTAAAATTGTCCTTCCTTTGCTTAAAACATTTTCAAATATTTCAGCTACAATAATAAATTTAAAAATGAAAAATATAATTTTATGATTGCGATGATAAAAAATTTTTGTAGACAAATATTTTATTACGTTTATCATACTATTACATTTATTCTAACCTGGTTTCTTTTGAAAATAAATTTATTTCTCTATTTCCTATTTATAATAAAATTTTATTTTGATTCAAGTGAATGAATCAGAATAGAAACACAAAGTTTAAATATCTTCAGTTGCCAATGAGGTATTTTCTTCAAATATCATAATAATTTTCGCTTTTCGTTTATATTATTTTTGAATGTCAATTTTTACAATGTATAATTGTGTGTGCATATTGTGCCTTTGATTTGATTTCAGTATCTAGATTCCTTGCTTCTTTAATTCAAACTACCGACCGTTATTTATTGATTATTCCGACACTAATAAAACATGAACGAGCTTAAAATATTTTTCAAGTCTTTAAAAGCAATTACGTTCAGTTAACAGTCAATGTCAGAATAAATTGACTTTTATCTAACATACACTTTTTCAATTCTTTCCAATTAGTAAAAATCGTGTTGGGGGATTATTTGCGACGAAATATTAAATTGTAATCTATAAAAGTAATTGCCCTGTCACTAATACATTAATTTGTATGAAATAATGCAAGGAAATATCTATTTATCAAACTAAATGAAACGTTGGTGACAGATGAAATAGAGCAAAGTGGTCTATTCAACGAACCTGGAGAATTGCAATTGTTATATAATCAATATGATCGCTGGGGCACGTTTCATATTTTATTTTATGCTTTAAGAATTTTACAATTTTGGCGAACGAGCTTCCAACGCTTTCGCATGCAAATGCAAATTAAGCTCATTCACTCCAGTAATTTAGGAAAAGCTGTATTTCAAGTTGTTACAAAGCGCCGCTTTTCGAGCCCAAGCGAAACTTATTAAGGATCACGAACAGTTGCAATTGATGTATTGATTTTATTTCTCAATATTCCGTCCATAAGTGAAACGACGTGAATGCATCGAATGGGTTTCGTGTTATTTAAATTCGACGGTTGGTTTTTTTTTGCAGGATCACATCAGGGACCTCATGAGAAGCGGCTCTTAAACACCTTGCTTGGACCCTATAACATCTTGGAAAGACCCGTAGCAAACGAGTCGGAACCTTTGGAAGTGAAGTTCGGCCTAACGTTGCAGCAAATTATCGATGTGGTCAGTATACAATTTTTTCGTTTATATAATGCCGCAACGATGTTTAATAGATAAGAGTTTCTTACAGGAAAGATTTTTTTTAATTTTGCTTATTTAAATTCGTTTAGTTAAATTTTCTTTATGGAGAATTTCTCCGCAGAGAGGGTACAGTGTGAAGTATAGTCTTGCTATTTTATTATTGCTTTCCCCTGTCTAGGATGAAAAGAATCAGATTCTCACTACAAACGCGTGGCTAAATTTGGTAAGTGCCATGTGGTCCGGACAGCCTACGCAATGTGATAGCAGAGCAAACACTATGTGCCTCAGTAGCGTTTTTGTTTTAACTTGGCGTTATTAGTGTTTGACTCTGAGCTATGTGGCTATGAACGTATAGCTCCCGCAATAGTATAGAGATATCATCAAACGGTATATTATTTATTATCACCATGGTATCACTAAGCTATTGCAGCACGTTGGTCAAGTCTCTACGAATATTAAAAGAGACTGGCCAATGCGCGTTATGCATGCGTTGTCATGTGACTAACTACCGATGTTTCCCTTTTATTGTTTTACCATAGGACGAGAAGAATCAACTCCTAATAACAAATATTTGGCTTTCTTTGGTAAGTGAAAACCAATTAAATAACTAAACATATATACACACACGGCAGTTGGTTGATTGTGCCCATACTGTATTTCAATCTTCTTTTTCATACCTTCTAGCTGAACGAACCCACCTGAATGATGGTGTATTCCTGTATCAACCTAGTTTTTGTTTCTAACTCTTAACATTTGTTTCTAATAACATCATAACTACAAAAATGAATAACTTAAATACAAAAAAATCAATCGCAGTTCAGTTAGCTCTGATCTAAAGGTCGTATGGAGGGTCTGATGCATTTTTAGGAACACCACTTCATAATAAAATAATTTGAGGGAAAGATCATATACACCATATTTTATGGTTGAATGATCTTTTAAAGCTCTAATTTAAATAGGAAGTTATTGAATTATTAATTGTTTATTGGCACATTCCATAAATATTAAGGCCCTTCAAATACCATTTAATGACCCTAGTCAGCGAATAGTTTGTTATTGGTTTCATTGTTATGATGTTGTTGGATAGTTTCAAGTCAAATCCTATAGCTGAGTATGCGTCCTGTAAAAAGTTGATTTTAGTGTTTTGCAGAGAATTCCGTATTTGCTAGGTAAAAGAGTCATCGTCTTGGTATGGAATGGTCGCCAACGTTTTGGGCCCTGAATATCACCCGAATCTCCCACTTTCCAGCGGTAGTCGATAGCATAGCTTAATATTTCGAACCCCTACAATTAATTAGAATCCGGTATCTCAGCACATTCCCTTTTTGTGATATGAATACCCAAAATCCTGTAATACCATTGTTGCAGCAGATTTCGTAATGGTCTACTGCCGTGTGTGTGTGTTATTTTAAACTATTACATAACTATGCTTTTTAACTAATTAATCAGTTACCAGTGATTTAGCTAGGTGCATTTATTTTATTATTTTCGTAATGGGAAATTGGGGTTCACTTATTTATTTTTTTTCTTTTGGGCATGATCCTGTTTTTGCGTTCTGTTCTTCCGAAAAGAAAAAGGCCAATCCGAATCGAGCGAGCGGGCAGTTTTGGTTTCGTCCTTTTACCAAGTAACGATTTTAAAAACACCCTTCAAACTGAAACATCTTTGTTAAATTATACACTAAACATGAAACCGTTAAAATCGAAAATACTAAAACAAATCCCTATGCACGACGACCAAATTCGTGGGCTTGCCAGCATGAGTCATCCAATCAGTTTTTTTTGAAAATTGTTGGATATCACCAGCATGAAGCTTTTGGTAGTGCGGTGGCTGCGCTGTGCACTTGTGAATTACCTGCACTAGATGTTGAGCTATTGTGCTTTTGCCGTTGGGTAATTTTGGATTTGGGATCGAAATGAAAAGTTTATCAAATCAAAATCCAAAATTTCCTTGTCTGTGTGTGCAACTTCCAAACATACCACACACTGTCCAGGACTTTGTGTTTTAAATAGCAACATTGTCGAATTTCCAAGAGACTATACCGCGATTTTATCCAGGAATGGAACGACTACAATTTACGTTGGAACGAAACCGAGTACGGCGGGGTTAAAGACTTGAGGATCACGCCGAACAAGTTGTGGAAACCGGACGTACTCATGTACAACAGGTAACAAGTTTAGTTGCTTGTCGGTGTTATCGTTATCTTTGAGCTACTTTTCTTATTTCGATATTATATTTCAGATCTTAAAAAATGCATGTTTGTCGTGGTTGTTCTCAACCACCATATTATAAATTTTATTAAGAATCGATGTTAAATAATTTTAAATGCTATGCTGCTCACATTCCTTTCCGTACAACGAAGATATTGAACTTTGCAACTAACTAAACTAATAACAGTCACCTTGGTTTGCTCTTTAATAAATTAAAAGAAAAACTGTGTCGGTCAGTGGTCTACTTTTATGTTAATATTTTTGGTGGCCTATTTGCATCGTCGAATATTTTTAATACGGAAATGAATTTAATACAAAAACGAAGAAATGAAAGGAAAATCTGCATGCTTCATCGTATGATTTTCTAAGGTTGATCGATTTCGGTCGTATATAAGTTTTCCGACGGGGCATGCAGAATCATAAAATGCATCATCAGTATGTATGTTGCGAAAGTTGGGTGGGAAGTACATAGACAGCTAGCCGTTGCTGTGGGCCACAGCTCTTTCCGACCTTCTGGAGTCGAATACCAAATTGATACCGAAAGCTAATCTTATCTGCCACCCTTTAAATGCATTTTCCAAGTAGCAGTTTGAAATGTCGACTCCTGTTGGGTCGGAAACTCCCTGACAACTCTCTATATAACAGCACTAAATATAAATAAAAGAAACTAAAAAGCGAATTTAAATAAAATTAAATAGATTAAGCGATCGATTAAACCAATTTTAAATAAAAAAAATTAAAAGCTATAGGTTAAAACTGGTTTTGTTAAAACGATGGCGTGGTCACTGCAAATGTGCTTTCGATTGCGGAGCCAGACCAATCACCCAACTTCAACTCATCGATGTTTTGAGCCACTGATATACATAGATTTAGCTGTTTACTTGTTGTACGTCAGTGTTGAGATGCCGTGGATGATTGTTGCATGCACTAAATCAAAATGAAATAATAATTCGGGCGCGCTTCTTAAACACTTTTACGAACTCCAAAGCACAACGAGTGTAAGTTGTTAGTAGGCGATTTTTTAACAATTTGTGTTGTTATGAAGTGCTGATGAGGGTTTCGATGGGACATTCCAAACAAACGTTGTGGTCAAACATAACGGCAGCTGCTTGTACGTCCCTCCGGGTATCTTCAAGAGCACATGCAAGATAGACATTACGTGGTTCCCATTTGATGACCAACACTGTGACATGAAGTTTGGTAGCTGGACATATGACGGCAACCAGGTATTGCTGTATTACATGTTTTATTGTGCCATGCCACATGCCTTACACTAGCACCCGGCCTCAACGATTTGATAATAATAAAAGTACTTTTTTCAACCAGATTAAGAGAAATATTAATTGGCTTAGAAAAAAGTATTTGTCATAACATGCCAACAGTTGGTGATGAATTCAAAAAATATACACGTTTTTCGATTAAGAAAAAAAAAACCAATGGAAAAACATGATCACGTATTGTCTTCATTATTAGAATAGCATTAGCACAAAACGTGGCTCAAATACTTGCTTTTGGCGATCTGCTACTTTTAGTGCACGTGATTAAAATGTGATCATGTTACGTGTTAGATTAGCCCAGAAACAAAATCAAATACTAAGAAATAAAATCAGTCACTAGGGAACCATGTGACTGTATCGCTATAGATTTGCTATTTTGCATGGAGCACCAAAGCGGTTAATTTCTCTGCTGTTAACTCACCTACCCAATTTTACAACCATCCAAACTGCATCCTTGCGAGTTATTACCAGAGAGGTTAATGTGAATTTGCTTCTGGCAGGGATGTGCAAATATACATACATACATGCGTTGGTAAATGTTGAAAAACAAGTCTATACAAATAGGATTTATTCAACTCAAATCAACAGGACACGAATTTTATATTAATGGCAGTGTAGGCTTACGCGCAAAATATTTAATGGAACACGAACTGTGGGAATCAAACAAAAAAATAATTATGTTTTTATTTCATTTCGTCGACTTAAGTGTAGGATTATTAGCATGCGTTTTTAAAATTGATAATTCTAATAAATATGGTGCTTCAATTAATTAAACATAAACCACACAGTTTTCGAAAAAAATATCACAAACGTATTAAAATATGTTTTTTTTTAACGAACTATGCGTAATTTTGGTGTGTGGCATGAGTTGCATGTTTCCAAATATTAAAATATTATCGAAGAACTTATTCAAGATAAATCTTCGCTAGGTATGGACCTTTTAAATCTAATAAATCCTTATCAACTTCGGCATGTCCTATATTTAACCAAAGCATGTTTCCCTTTTCTACAAAACAGCTTCTTATCTCCAAAAGCGGTAGAATGAACACCACTATATTGTGTGTTGATGACATATATATTGAGCTTCTATGACTCCCTAGTTCCTTGTATCTATCCCGTCTTGTATTTATTCTTCAACACATCATTCTGTTTATCGCACCGCGACAAAAACTAGAATTCACTTCGTTTCATTGCGCGTACGTTTTTATTTGATTTCATCATTACGAACTAGTTTAGAAATCATAGAGTCCCGCATGTGCTGATTATTATTGAATTAGTTATGCGTGGGATCTTATTAATACAAATAACGTCGTGCCTAAATACATCTGCATGTGTAACCCACACAGGAGATGTATTGCAAACCCTTGGCACGAAATACATGTGAAAGTTTTATGCAGCTGGACCTCGTCTTGAATTCGGAAGATGGTGGTGATTTATCGGATTTTATAACCAATGGCGAATGGTACCTGATTGGTAAGTAACAATATTTTACTTAATTAATTTGGCATTCACCTATTTTACATTATATGAAAATATGATTATATTGCAACCGGTAAAATCATTTCCTTTTCATCTACCCGGTCGACTCGATTGAAATCCAGGAAATTTCATATCCGTAATTTTATCGAATTTCCAAGTAGGCGATGAATAAATTGAATGAATTCTTGGTACTTACTTTAATATAAAGGCAACCCTTACAAATTATTTTCATTTTAAAAGAACATTGTTCATGTAATTATCATTGATATTTGCGTTCACTAAATTGCAGTTAAGGTGTATTAATTCGTCAACCACAGTTCTCAAATAAATGGGGGTTAAAATCTCGTCGGATCGAGAGGTTGAAAATAGGGTTACAAGATTTCTTGTAAGGTGGCCGCGATTCCAATACTCACACGTGTCCTTGTCAAGTTGAGAGTTGTTGCTGCCACCAGACAAGCTAGTATTGCTAATATACATTTCGATGTTCACTATATCAGTTATTAGAAGGGATAGAGCAATGCAGAATTTGATACCCGCAACAAATCTCATTTCAAATTCATTCGGACTTTTTACAATTTTCAGATATTTTGAAAAAAACAATATTTCAATTTTCTCCAATAATTCGATAACGCGTAATCCGACTGCTTCTGATCTTTTATATTGTTCACAAATTTTTTGGTGTTAACAGAAATCCCCGTTTTATGTGGCCATATTGGATTTTTGATCACTTAGATAGTCCTTAAAAATAGCTTTTCAATAATTCCTTCTAAATTTTTATTTATACGAGAGATGTGAACAAAAAATAAGTTTCACTCTAATACGAAATTAAAAGGTCATGGCGACCACACACTTTTGGCACCTTATTTTTTATATAATTTTAGCACATTCAGCACTTTTTGTTCTAAACTTTCCCCATTCTCGGGTGGTTCAATTCAAATAAATAAAGTCAAGGGGGGGGGGGTAAGGTTTTGTGATCTCGCAGATCATTGTACTGATCCATTATTTGAAATAACTCTCTCATTAAAACTTCCTTTAAAAAAAATTTGCACGTCACGAGCATTATGCTCGTGCTGGAACCATATGTTTTGCACGTTTTCGGGGTTAATAATTTGTCTCAGAGTAGGCATTATCTAGTTCGTTAGTAGCTCCAGATATGTAATACCATTTAAATTGTAATCAAAGATGAAAGGACCTATTAAGTGATTATCTAAAATGAAAAACAAAAACTCAACAAATATGGCAATAAAGGTTTGTACCAGAGATTAAAGCCACATTGATCTTGAAATCTTCTTTGATTTACCAAACGTGGATTTTAAATAGAACAATGATGATAATTATGCCTATTGAACACTCCAAACTTGATAAACCGTGTTTAATCTATCCAATCGTACTTTGGTAGAATTGGATAGAGCTTAAGTTTAAATCTTAGGTCTTCAATGATTTGCTAGTCGACTGGCTGATGTTGCTAATCGCAACTACTGTCGTCAATCACTTGTCTGCAAGATTCGTAAAGTCCATAGTAACTGGAGTTAAATGTTAAACAGTTACTCTTGTACTCCTATGTCTTGCAATCTTCCTAGGAAAATCAGCATCATCTTTACTTTTTTGTAGATACTGCCTGCTAAATTGTAATCTTCGGTGATTATCGCTTAATTCTTGTACAATTGTTGGTTTGTATGAGTGGTTTGTTTTTCTTCAACGTTTTATAAACACTGGATATCAGAATTCTAGTTTCTCGAGCCACTCGACGTACTGATGTACTTGTATTGTTCATGACATTTTGCAAAATATAATTTTGACGTATATCAGCATCGTCAACTTCGAAGCTTCTATATTTCACTAAATTTCTGATTATTATGTTAAAAATTGTCTGGTGTGGTTGTAGCGTTTCCGGAAAACGCCGAGCGTAATTCTTGCAAGCATTTTCAGTTTTGCTTTGAAATACACTTCCAACATACCAACCTTTTCTTCATTTGAAAATGTATGTGCCATTATCACTTCTTACTAATCTCAATGTTTAACGGTAATTATTTATCTATAACTAGTACATAAAGTTTTCTCACCAATTGCAGCACTTATCTGACGCTCAATTTGATAGGCTACTAATTTCGTATTAAATTAATGTTTTGTTCATATCTCTCGTATAAATAAAGATTTATTATGCACGTTGTACATTATTAAAAGCTATTTTAAGGACTATCTAAATAATTGAAAATCCAACATGGCCGCCATAAAAAAAGATAGCGCGAAGAACTTGGAAACAAATGAAAATCGGGGGTTTTTGTTAACACCAAAAAATATGTCTTAACAATTCAAAACTTTACAAATGGTCGCATTAGGCATTATCGAGTTATTGACGAAAATTGAAATACTGTTTTTTTCAAAATATCCAAATGAATTTGAAATTAGATTTGTTGCGAACATGCAATTCTGCAAAACTGTCCCCATTTAACGGTCGCTCTATCTGTTCTAATAACCGATATGTTGACACATCGGTTCGAAATACGACAGGATATCGAAACAAAATTGACGTAAATTGCTTAAAATTTGAGTTTTTACGATTTGAAGCTTGATTCCCCCGATTATTTTTTTGCAAAACGTGATAAAAAATGATCAAATTTTAATGTGAATTTTCATTGAATAATTTTCCAAAGTAAGTTATAACAAACATGGTCTTATGCTCCATTAGTTTGGGTCCGACGTAATCCTTTTTGTCGTTAATGGGATGGCGAGTTCCAGTTCGCTCAATTTTGGATTAAACGTATTTTCTATTTGCGATTCGATTCGGAATTAAATGATTATTACCACAATTCGCACATCATCGTATGTTGTAATATTCGTCGTTGCTCAAAATGGTTTTCTAGTACATTTGACTGATTTTTTTTACTGATGCTTCTCTGATCTTTGCAATATTCATGCCCGTGTTAACCAATACAATCATAAACGCCTGTATAAAAGAAGTCGAGTGTCAAACTTAAATTGTAAAATATACACACGAGGAACAAGAATAAGTTACACTAAAGTCAATAAATACATTACTCAATAGGTAGTCTTATCTCTATATATGTGTCTAGTTTCTAACATGAAATGATTAAAGGCCCGATACTACTTCAATGGGATGCAATGTTAAAATAGAAAAAAAACTTTTAATTAGTAATTGCTCAGGGTATCCTAGAGTCGCCTAATACCAGTTTAAAGCTACAATGGATCAAGGAGTAATTAATAATTATGCCAATAAAAATATTATAATTTAAAATATTAAAACTGCAAACTTTATTCATCTGACTTGGTAGGAAGTTAGTAGAGAAACTATAGCAAACTGCACATGCACCACTTTTCGGATGACAAAGACCCAAACGGCGGAATAATCCGTCTAGCGACAATTCAACTACGGTCTTCATTATGAACCATTTCCTGGAAACACAAGTCGATGAACGCGTGACCCAATCAGTGTAAGGTTTCCCATTACTAAACGCCAGATTTATTGGAAAATATGTTCAAGTAATGAGAAATACACACTTGATGCTTTCATAGTGGACGTAATTGGCTATTGAACTCGTAATAAAGGAAATTACGATGTATCGAGATGACTCGAAGGAATCCTCCTTGCGTAACATGCACTTTAGGTCATAATTCTCGAAATAACTTAATTGTCCACTTTTATATAACAACGTGTACCTATTAATTGCTGCACGAGACGGTCGGGTCAAATTCTCAATTTTTACCACGTTGGTGATATGAAATTAAAACTGAAGTGAATTTAAATGTAGTTTGGTGTCAGTTTTAATTTGATGGAATTGTCGTTTTCTTTAGGAATGCCTGGAAAAAAGAACACCATCGTGTATCAGTGTTGTCCAGAGCCTTACGTCGACGTGACTTTCACGATTCAAATCCGACGACGCACGCTATACTACTTCTTCAACCTCATAGTTCCTTGCGTGCTCATCTCTTCGATGGCGTTGCTGGGCTTCACGTTGCCACCGGATTCAGGGGAGAAGCTCACCTTAGGTACATGCTAGTGTGTCGCACTGTGTGTTTGCACTCCTGTGTTGTGTGGGTGCCGCTTGACAACACTGGCCATGCTAAATCACTCGCATCGCGCAGTGTGATCATACACGCCACGCGGCTAAACACACCACACATATACCTCGACATGATACGATACAACATACCCACCTACAACCTTCTAGAGGCGGTTCCTGCGCGCCAGACCTTCCATGACGGACACAAACACGTTCAAAATTCAAAATCTTCATTTCAGGTGTCACCATACTTCTTTCATTGACTGTATTTCTCAACCTAGTAGCTGAAAAGATACCAACCACGTCCGATGCAGTTCCTTTGATAGGTATGCTAGGCCTCCTGGGAGCATCGTGTGTTTGACGCCCTGTGTCCCTTGCCGGACTGCCCGTTGATACTTGGAGGGCGCCGCCACTGCATGCAACCTTACCATTAAATCACCAAGAAACCTAACATCTCAACCCGTTCCACCATGCATCGCTCCCTACCCCGTAGTTAAATAGTAGCCTCCAGTGGCGCCAGGGTAAGTAGTAGAATGAAAGAAAACAAAATAAACGGGGCGTTAATAATTAAGAAGTAAATAAAAGTCAGATTGAGACGAACCGAAAGAATCCCATAGCCGTATTCAAGCTGTGTTCTGTTGCAGGAGTGACCATCTTGCTCTCGTTGACTGTGTTCCTGAACCTCGTGGCAGAAACCTTGCCCCAAGTATCTGACGCCATTCCTCTGTTAGGTACCAACCGTTCTTTGTCTGACCTGCCTGTGCTGACTACATCCTCAGTGCTGCCTGATGAAATATGTGTATCATTGTGTATATGTGATTGTTGTGTTCGCGCGCGTTTGTTCAGTCAAATCAGCTTCAATAGTCATTAATTATTTATTTTGTTTTCGACGCGATCAAAGAAGAAATGTTTTAGGGCAGTCGGCAAGGTACGGGGTGGAGTGCTGTAGATTTTTTTAGTGGAAGTGCGTGTCGTCCCGATTGAAATGCGCTAAGGTGCCGTAAACATTTCCTCTTTGAATCGTGCCGGGATGAGCCGGATACTTGGATAAAAAAGGGATGGCAGCAAGCGCGAGCACGAGCTCGGGCTCAAAACCGCGGCACAGGTCACAGGTCAGACGCCTCGCGTGACGCACTATCTGTTGCAGGTGTGACTATCCTGCTGTCACAGACTGTTTTCTCCCTGCTGGTGGCGCACGTGATAACCCAGACCTCCGACGCTGTGCCCCTGATAGGTTAGATTCTCGGTATAAACTCCTTAATTTATTATTTTATTTGCAAATAAATAAATAAAACACATGCATGCCGCGCTGAGGCGCCGCAGTCACGGGGACACCACTTCCCTTCGACTCATAACAGCACTTCGCCCACCTACAGCCACAGCCACACGAATAGTGCTTCTTTACTTACTGTGAAATGTTAGGGTGAATGGGTACTACGACCGAGGCTAAACTAAACTAACAGTATGGTATAATAACTGATTCTAGACTTATCTTCTTCACATTTACGGTCAATACCAATATTTTCATCAAACTCTTTATCAAATTCACCAACTTCCCAAATAACTTCATACTCCACTCAGCGACATCTATTAGCCACAAACATAGATTACGATGTCTCCATACAATTCTAAACTTTGAATTCTAAGATTTTATTCACCTATCGATTCTCACAATCCCCCAAGTACTACCGATTCAGTCCTCGTGTGCATTACAATATAGTCCACTGAGTTAAATATCAAATCCTTGCCGCATAAAATTTCAGATGTTTCAAGCCAATAAAACAAAAGGAAGGTGAAAAATACAATTTCTGACAAGGTTCGTATTATTAGATTTTCCCACCGCATGCGCGTCTCCCCCATTTTTAGCTTTAATTTGAGAAAATACACCAAAAAACATTTGACAATAACAGAGCTTTTTCAGACCTTGGCCTTTGATTTTGCATCAAAACATTCGTGGTTTATTTATTGAGGATATAACGAGAAAGGGCTCTTTATCATTACGTTTGATGAAAATTTTGACATCGATCAAAAAGGAGTAGATCGAAGGTCTGGGATCAGCTAATACACCCTACTTAAGAGTAAAGTAACTAAAATTGAAACTCATAATTCGCTGTTCCGTTCCCTCTATCCGATCCGCTTATCATTTCTGGATGACCTGTTTTTGCAGGACGGGCCATGCAATCTTAGTCTCTTACTGCTCATTTGTCTGTGCTAGTGAGTGCAAGTGGCTAGTTACGGATCCGTGCCGTGTGAACAATTTTGGCCGGAGTTGCTGTACTTGGCCCCAGGCACTTATTCGGCGAACTCACTCTTGTATGCCAATGACCTTCTCACCTCCAAGTATCAAATGGCTCTGTCCCACTAGGAGTATCTTAATCTGTATGTTTTGTTGTTGATATGTTTCATTTCCTATTACTGTTTGTACTTTTTATTATTATTATTATTATTACTAATCCACTATGTACAAAACATCATAACGTTTTAAAATGCCACCAATGAAAAAATGACATTTATCACTCTCCATAATTTCATGTATATATTGAGGTGAGATTTATTTACTCATCTAAATTTATAAATCTATACACAAATACATTTTTTATGTCAACTTTACACGTGGCGTTTATTGAACGTTTAGTCTGATGTTTTATGCGAAATGGATTTTAAACATTATTATTTCTGTGATGACTCGTTTCCTCCTCGTAAGTTCTTATAGATTTAAATTTAAAAAAAGCAACTACACGAAAACATATTTAAACGAACTAACCTAAAAAACTGTGTTAAACAACTTTTATATAATATAAAAAATTAACTTGGCAAGCTGTGTGTTTGTATTAAAACGAATCATTTTGTGGTACATATAGAGTGGAGGCCGTGGGTACCATCGCAGTCAGAGTTATGGCGATGACGACGCATGCGCACCACGGCAACCACGCAGGTAATCATGCACAGTCTTAAGCCAGACATAAACTAGCATCTAAATAAAACACGCACTAATATAAGCGCCACTTTCTTTAATCAGTTATGCTTTTTGCCTGTCCTTTTCGTCTGTTTCTATGGCTTTCATCCCATCTTTTAAACCCGTTAACCAAGCTTAAAAACGGCATCTTAAATACTAAAATAACCGAAGATCGCTTAATATTAAGTGCGTGGCAGAGTCGTGGTCCTAGCGGTCCGTATTTTTGGACCATTACGAAGATCACAACTCTGCCCCGTATACCTCGGCCGATCTTTGAGCCCTTGTGTTTTTATTTGAGGAGGGTACGATACATTAGTAAATCTAATGTTGAAATGTTTATGTGTAGATTGTTATTATTTTTATATTTGATCATAGCGTTGGATGGAGTGTTTGTAATGTAAAGATTTTGAAAATGGTGTGTGTTTGTGCTTGGCGTTACGACTGTACATATCGACTGTTTTTTTTGTTTGGTTTTATCTGTAAATCCTCTTTTCGTTTTGTTTTACTCGTTTTGATTTTTTTACTCTTATATGTAGACTTTCTATTTCCTCTGTTGTGGTAGTGTAGTTGTAGTATGGTGTGAAAAAAATAGTCTGAGAATAGAATGTGATTATTCGGCTGTTGCAGGCACCTACTTCAACTGCATAATGTTCATGGTCGCATCCTCTGTGGTGCTAACGGTAGTGGTTCTCAACTACCATCATAGGACTGCCGACATTCATGAAATGCCACAATGGGTAAGTTTGCTTTAATTCAATTTATTTCTTACAGTCTTCTCCTATTTCCTTCCATTATTTTCCCTACGTCTTCGTTAAAACATTTCTTACAATGCTTTATTATTATTAGATATTATTTTATACACACAGATATGATAGATATGGCTTACTGCTTTTACAAACATAAAAAATTAATTAACTTGTGCGAATGTACCACCGATATTGCATGACATTGAAAAATAATCTAATTTTTATTCCAGGAGAAACTGCACAGTAAATTAAATTACGAATCGATACTCAGAAATATAAAATTTATAATTCCGTTCTCTTTGGTATTGGTAATAAATTTCAATAAGAATCTAGAATTATTATTAACAAAAATGACAGTGCTACCCTTAAAGCCCTTGCAGAAACGATTGTTTAATCTATTCTAAATCATGGAATATGATTTATTTGTGGAATGTAAAATATGCAGATGCTTCCTAAGCAAGTTATTAGAATGCAAATATAAAATTACCAATTAAATGGTGGAAAACTATTCCTTAACATTTATTTAACGTTTATGAACTTCACACTAAATTCTATTTCTATGGTATGTACGTGCAAATGTTGAAGTTAAATACTATTTGAGTAATAATGGAGCGTATTCTCTCATGCGATATTTTGTAATTAAATACAATTTATAAATATCACAGGTGGGGAATTTTTAATGCAATTAAATATTTAAATTTGCACGATTGAAATAAAACAATATCTAAATCAAATTGGATTATAACTCGTAATTCGATACGCTATCTCTAATTTCTATTACATCAATTATAAAATTTAATAATTGTGAATGCGAATCAAACGTTTAAAATTAACCGGATTTGAAATAACACCTCGGCATAATCTCCAGTAAAACGCGATTAAAACGTTTATGCTAAAATGTGGATTATATTTCAAATTTATGAACTGAAATCAATAGACAACATGCGTTAGAGATGAATTTAATTTGGTTTTCACCGTGAATTGTGTAATTTTATTTTAATTTCCATTAGTATGAGCTTCGCAGAAGCTAATTAAGTTTGAAAAATCCGACGCCAGAAGCTTAAGTTTATGGATTTATTCTCGCCTGTTAAGACAAAGGAAAAATCCTATCTGCATTTACAGGAAAATTGAGTTTTGCATTTAAACGTAGCAACATTTTTAATGTTTTTATCTTGGACTAATTCGTCATTTAAAATTTTATTAGGATTTATATTTGTAATGTTGTTATTGGCGGGGAGATACGATTTTCTGTTTCAAACTTAATGATAATTTAAAATCTCAATAAACTAAGATGGCAGGCTTTGAAAATTTTTTGATTGGTGCTGTCGATTACTCAAACAGTGTGTGTTGTTTTTTTTTTCATTTTGCGCAATTTAAGAATGTAATGTAATGTAAGATCTCAACATTTTGAAATTTCGCATTTATTTTTAATATATGCGATAGAAATCAAGACTTGAAAAATGTTGCAGTGAGAGGATTTGTAATATAATCGCATAATGCATGAATATTACGTTAGGCGATTTGAAATGATTCAAATAACTTTTGTTAAAGTTATGGATGTTTTAATGTTTTAGATTAAAACTGTTTTCCTTCAATGGTTGCCATGGATATTGGGAATGGGTCGTCCCGGGAAGAAAATAACGAGGAAGACGATTCTTATGAACAGCCGAATGAAGGAATTGGAATTGAAAGAGAGGTCTTCCAAAAGTTTGCTCGCAAACGTACTTGATATCGACGATGATTTTCGCAATGTGTCGGGCGGAAACAATGCTTCGATGACGACAAGTCTGGGTAGCGGTTTTATGAGACACCCAACTACTATCGAGGAGGCAGCGATGCCCAGTTCCGGTACTCAACGTGACCTGCAGAATATTTTACGAGAATTGCAGTTTATAACAAACCGGATGAAGAAAGCTGATGAAGAGGCCGAAGTGATTAGCGATTGGAAATTCGCAGCAATGGTGGTGGATCGCTTTTGCCTCATTATCTTCACAATGTTTACTATCATCGCAACGGTGGCGGTTTTATTGTCAGCGCCACACATCATTGTCCAGTAGGGACTGCGCATTGAAATTATGCAGTTGTTTTGTTTAACGTTTTGTTTGAATTAAGTACTTTTATTTTGTAGTACCGCTAGATAGACTATGAACGTTTACTGTGATACAATAGCAGCGTATCGTGTCGGCACAGCAGCAATGTGCCTTCCCTGTGGAATATTCACAAGCTGTTGAACAACTAAAAGGCAGGCACTTATGTGCACGTTTAGTTCGCTTACTCGTTGCACTGTACTGCTGTACGTATCGCCACCAACGCGCCATTATCATCACTCGCTGTATCCACTCTAGCCACCGTACATAGCCAGTCTGATAGGGTACTCTTAGTTCAAGGTACACTCGTGTCTGCCTTTTCGTTCGCCCATTGATACAAAATAAAAAAGGTGTCCACCTACATTAAAAATAATTGTGATGAATTCGCAAGTTAATTAATAAAGTAATCTTTAATTATCAGTTATAGAAATAAATAGAATATATATATAAAAAAAATAAAACCGAAACTGCGGGTAAGTTGCGCTATAGGCGCATGTTTTATACGCCTCAATGAAGGCGGCCTCGAGGAGCCCCGTTGTTACAATCCTGACAATTTCCTGCTGTAAAATAAGCCCTCGGTGTCGCCATCTTATAATACGTCTTCCGGACGATGTTTGCAAGGTTCCAAAAGTTCCTTTGTACCACCGCTCATAGATGGAAGAAAATCGTTCATTTTATATTAAGGGGTACCGATGAAACAAACATCATCAACCGCGCAAACATCGCCTGCGTTTTATATCATGTACCATTTTTAATATCATATTTAATAAACTTCGAATTTTCATTACTATGCAAGTTTCTATACCGTATATGGTTAAGCGGGCGTATAGCCCGAAAATTTAATAATAAACAATAATATTGTTTACTTGATAATAATGAAGTAATTAACAATAGAATTTAATACGATTTTAATAAAAAAATAACCTTTCTTTGGGCATTAATATAGTGCAAGTACGTTGGTTTCTGTTGGCGAATTCGTGATGAGTAAACGTCGAGCTCAACATAGATTCGCCTTTGCTGCCGATGCCGTTTATAAATAGTGAACGGTCTTCCCTGCCCCTCGTATTCCCTTAAAAATCTCCCATTATTTTTGCCATGAGCGACACTCCCAACTTTCATTTATTCTAAATCACGTACCTCTGAATTATGACACGCACTATTCCCAGATTGAGAGTTGTGAATGGAGCGACTGGGTAGTTTTAGCATCCGCAATTGTCCATTCTTACATAGATTAGTCATTGCAAAGATGTGTAGTCGATCTCTAGCATTTATGAAATATAATAGTGTAAAATGTTTTCCCAAATTCCCAGCTTTTTATTTATATTTATATATAAAGAAAAACTATTGTATAACAATTTATGCTCAAGCAACTTCGAGATGTTGATTTGCTATGTTATATTTTATTGAAATGTTTTCCTGATGCTGGTATAAATAGATGAATTACGTCGAATAAATGTATATCGTATGGTTGAAACAATAAACGCAGAAATTCAGTTTTAAAAGGACATTTTATTTTATTTTGCCTTCTCTGTATTCATGGTGTTGAAAAACTAACATCGTCCAATACACAGACACAAAAACAGGGCCGTTGACAAATTATTAATTATCGCTCCCGACTATTACATTATAAGATAAACATATTGGAAAATCTTGGTTTTCACTCTTACACTTAAAACAATTATCATTTTTAATAAGCTTAAGTTTGAAAATCATTATTACGAAGTGACTTTTCTATCTGAAGTTTTTTGTCGACCAAACAGGTTGAGCACAATACTCTACCAGTGAAATATAATAACTTTTGAGTGACCTATTTCATATACAATTAAAAAAAAATAAATTTATTTTCAAAAATAAATTTTTGTTTTTCATTTTCCTTGTCCGTGTCCTTCCTACACCAACCGCCACTGGTGAAACATTATTAATCACATTATTTCAATAAAAGTTATAACGAAAGTTTATTTAGTTTTAAAAAAATACAAATAGGTAATAACGAGCATTTTGTGAACCACGATACAATTAAAATTAGACAATACTAAATTCCTTGATGGTTTTTAAAAAGTTTAAAAAACCGTTTTTTGTATAACATTTTTTCCATTTGTTTCTTTTATATATTTAACACATAATTATACAGAAATGTATAAATTGTGCTCAAACGAGAAACGCTCGTTTCTTAAGCTGTATGTTAAAGTTCTTCAACTTAATATAGTACAATAAATATGCCATCTCAAAAGTAAGCACAATGATATTGCGAAATTGTCGTAACACAAATTTTATGTTCCAGTGACGAATAGTTCGGTTTGTCCTTTTCTTACATGGCTTTGTTATATCTCTCTCGTTCATTCATGCAACAATAGAACAATAGACATCATTAGAATATCATTATAGCAGGTAAAATTGTGGGCGTTCCTACGCCGTGCAGAATATTTAGTATAAGTATTGCCTAAGCATCTGTCGACTGTCCGGAAACATTTTTGGCTGACTGTACCTAACATGCTTTATGTAATTTTATGTTTATGTTAATTTACAATTTTATCAGCGAGTTAGATTTACTGCTAATTACGAAATAAAACGAAAAATGTTTTACAAACGACTTTTTATTTGTACAAAATTCTCAGTATTTACATATATTAAATGAAGCACAACCAGTAAACAGTAATTAAAGAAAACAAATTAAAACAGTCTTAACAAATAAACAACAACATGTTTCCAATATTATAATGGAATGGTACGCATAAATACATTGATTTAATTTGATGCTGGCGAACGACCGACGTGTTAACAAAAACGAAATTTACTTAACGCTCCTATATTCACCGTAATCAATGAAACCATCGTTGTTGGCATCTGCTTCTGCAAATACTGGATCTACAATAACGGCCAATTCTTCGTCGTTAAAAATACTTTTTAGATGTTTTGACTTGGGATCTAACAGAAACGTGAATTAAATTTGAACAAATTACCCCAAACAGACAGGACAAAACGTAGCATGACGCACATTATTGGGGCTTAATTTGTGACGCAACCTTTTGCTGCGCCCTTACAAATTCCGGATAATCGATATATCCGTCGAGATTGTTATCGTCCATTGACAATATAGGATCGATTAAAGTTACTAATTCTTCGTCTTTAAATATTTTATCTTCCACCTGATTTTGGGAATGTTCTTTACTCCCTTGTTCTAAGGACAAATACATTATCACACAAAGCACAAACAGAACAACATAAAATCCCTCAATAGAAAAAAAAAAAGATTTACCGTGCCAATGGATCAAAGATTTGATGAGCTCACATCCATCCAGTTTGTTGTTATTGTCGGCGTCGTGCATTTTAAAATAATGAAATTGTAATTCTTGTTCGGACATTTTACTTGTATCAATCGGTACATCCATGTGTTCAGCAATGTGGCTGTAAAAATTTGCAAAAATATTTTATTTAACAATTGGGACATTTCATACGAAACCGAGCTAATTTTAGTTTGGTTTCTTGTCAATGGTACTATTATAAAGTATCAAACAAATATCACAATTTTCTCTATTCGATAATTAAAAATCTGCAGTGGTCCACACTGAAGTTTCTTATACTTACCAATACTCGATTTTTTAAAAGAATTTTTCAAATGAAAGAATTTTTTCGATAACTCGTACCGCTTTAGAAATATGGAAAACGGTGATAAGAGTTGACCATCACTTCCGATTGAGAGATTGCTTTCAAACTATCCTCACTAGATACAAATCTTAAGTTTAAAGATTCATAGTGTTAGCATCAATAGTTTGGGCTCTAGAGTGCGTACAGGCATACACACACACACAGACGTGATTCCAAAAATAGTCAGAATAGGCTCAGGGAAATCAAAACGTATATTTCCGCTAAAATTTCGACGAATTATTCGCCTCAACAGCAAAATGATTAAAGGTAGTTCATGTCTATCATTTTGCGAAGATACAGGGGGTCATTTTAATAAATTTGTAACCGCGAAAGATTTTAATTAAGTTTTTTCAAAAAACATCATTATTTATTTTCATTGCAAGTGTAATTAATGAATGAAAACTTGTACTTCGTTATTTTAAGAGATTTGGTAAACGCCCGCCTACCTAGATGTGTAGTAAAAAAATAATAAACATAAAAGGAACATAGCTATACATCTTTCTGCCCGGTGATTTCAATTGTTTTAAAACTTACTCTTTTTCATCGGCAATATTTTGAGGGTTTAAAATTTGCGGCTGACCACCATGGTGTCCGTGGTGAGCTTGGTGTTGCATAGGAACATTCTGTTGGGCTTGTTGAACTGGCACTTGTTGGACTGGTGCTTGTTGTACGGGGACTTGCTGTACAGGAACTTGCTGGACTGGTACTTGCTATGAGATATAAATTTTGGCTCGTTTGTTTCATTATTGTATAAATTAGACCCCACCTGTTGAACTGGAACCTGATGTTGTTGTTGTTGATGTTGCACAGGAACTTGTTGTTGTTGCACAGGGACTTGTTGAAATTGTTGCTGCTGTTGATAATGTTGTTGTTGTGGATTCTGTTGTTGATACTGCTGCTGTTGCTAAAAAATATAAAAAAAATAATAAAAGCTTTTATTGCTAAATGATACAAACCTGGTAATGTTGTGGATTAACTCCCGGTGGTACTCTCTGTTGAGCGTCAATATTAACCATAAACAGACATATCAGCTGTGTTACAATAAACGTATGGATGATGTACATCTTCTAAAAACAAAAATGAATATTTAAACTTTAATATTATAAATATTATCCAAGAAATTAGAAATTAAAAATAAATATTATTTAATTAATATAAACGTACGCAAAAGCAACCATAAAATATGGTCCGCCACCGATTGTTTCTTATAACCACAAAATTTTAAATAAGGACACGTACATGATAATTTTACACGTAGTTGTCAATTCGCAGCCAACATCGTGAACGTTAAATTCACTAAAACGAGCGCTAAATTTTAAAATGCGTAAATGCGCAACTGCGTGACTACTTTTAAAATGTTTCGTGCAAATATTGACAAAATTAAAAATCGTGCAAGGATATCGATACCGTGCGTGTAATAAATCGACGAATATTAAATATAGAATATCGTTTTCATATTTACATTGATAAGAATTTATAATGCACCCTTGAAATGATGTTTGAATAAACGCAAGGATTGATAAGCATAAACCAGTATAATGTAAGGAGTCGGACTGCACAGACTTCCAAAACGCCGCATCAAAAAATGGATACAATTACGTTAATTCTTATTTGCGTCACATTTACATCGTTGCAAACTGAAGGTGCGTACTTATTTTAGATTAAATATTTTTTTAAATGAAGAGCGGTTTATATAAATTAATTGACCCAACGTGTGGCCTTACTACAATTGAATATTCAATTATGGTAATTGCATTTATTTCGGTTATGTACAATAGTTTTTGCGAGCAGATAAATTTCATTTTTCGTATTTAATTAGATGCAAAATGATACGCAAATATGCCTTTAACTGCGTGGCTAAACATTTTATACTGTTTAATATAAATACCTAGTCGATAAATGGCGCTAAATCATGTTTGTTTAACGCTCCGAGTGCGGATATTTATTTGCCGATAGTTTAAATAAAAGTTGTTTTAGCGAATAAGATTTCTCACTTTTGTACAATTATACAATAACTTTTATTTTTTGACTCTGCCGTGTAACATTTGTTAATAAAGCTTTTTTTAAAGCAACCCACAAAAATTAATTATGTGCCATATTTAATTTGCCACAGGGGCTCGCTGATGCCCGTGTGGCAATCTCACACATCGCACATTGTAGCGGCGCGGCCCTGGGTGATGGAATCTATTTAAGTTGCGATCGAATTTTACACGAAGTTACATTCACACTTGACCAGAATCCGACATAAAATGCGATTTTGTATTCGAAATTTATGTTTGTAATTCGACAAAAATGGAGCGAAAATAATTCAATAAAATGATATGAATAAATGCTGCCAATTTTCCTACTACTTTTATTATAGTTATAAACAATGATAATTTTGTTGCATTATATATTTTTAGTGAAGACTACATATTTAGAGTAAATATTTTTTTCTTTTAATTTACTGCACATTTACACAACCACATAATTAAATTTATCTTAAAAAACAACCAAATATTTTGATTTGAAGATAAAAATGATCAATATTAAAGCAATAAGGAAAAACGATTTTTTTGCGAATATTTCTATCAGTAAATATTTGCGATGGTTTTCGTGATAAATTGCGCGCCACTTTGACAATTTAAGATAATTTTTCTTATGTCAGGGATGAATAGTTTAACAATTGATTTTTAAATGTACACATTTTTTTAAAAATTCTTATATCCAAATAATCCAGATGTGCATCTAGATTTAATATATTTGAATGATTAGTTAGATTTAATAAGTTAACTACTTAATAACAGTTATTTGATTTTGTAAAAATATTGTTTATAAAGGATTCAAGTTTTCAACTCTACAACACTGCTGTAGTTTGGGTACAAATTACGCAAATTCAGGATTAAAATGCAAAAGTTTTCAACCACCAATTGCTGGGGTTACCAAAAAAGATGAGCCATATTGCTTAAACTCGATCGACGTTTGTTGCAAAAACCAATACAGGTAACAATATATGTTTTTGTTAAATTAAGGTGCAGTATATGATTTTCCATAGGATTCAACAATGTAATTTAGGAAAAGCAGACGCAAATGATGGTAAAGATTGCGTTAGCTCAGAGGATGTTTCTGCGGGGGATTTTAGAAAGGTGAACAATGACATACTTTTACAGAAGATGATTAATTTGGTGGATATTTTAGGTTTGTTGTGAGGCTTGTCAATTTGGAATAGAGGCCGGAGCATCTGGACAATCTTGTGCAAATAGTATAGGTTTTGGTTCACCATATGATGAAGCTTTCACATCTTGTTGTGAAAGTATGATGCCTAAAATATCTTCGACATCGACATCGACATCAACTTCAACATCGACCTCAACTTCAACATCAACATCTACATCGACAACAACTAAACCTAGTACTGTGTCATCAACATTAATTACAAAAACCTCACCTGAATCAACATCATCTAAATCAAGTTCTTTAGCATCGAGTACATCATTAAAACCAACAACACAAAAATTTGATAATAAAGACATTTTACCACGTAAGTGAATGAAAAATTTGCAAAGAAAATTTTACATAATCTTTTCTTAGCTTTGGATAATATTTGTGACATTGAAGAAGTGTGTGCTCAAATATGCATACCGACAGATAATTCTTATAAATGCGATTGTGAAAATGGATTTAGTCTTATGGCTGACGGCATTTCTTGTAAACCAAATAAACGACCATTAATGCCAACGCCTAGGAAAAATAGGTGCCATGACGGTAATCCTTGCGATCATAAATGCGTAGATACAGGAGTTGCAATACAGTGCTCTTGTTACGAGGGGTATCAACTAGCCAAAGATAAAACAACGTGTGAAGATATCGATGAATGCGAATTAGGTGTGCACAATTGCGAACCAAACGAACCCTGCGTTAATAGCCTAGGCGGCTTTTTTTGTGGATTCGACAAACCAGAAGAGTTACCTATGGAATGCCCCGAAGGATTTAAGTTCAACGGAGATACTCAAAGCTGCGATGGTATGAAAAAATCATTATTATTCGCATGCCATTAATAATTTATGAATCCTAGATATTGATGAATGTACAATTGGTATAATGTGCCCAAGGCCGAAAATTTGCATAAATACTGTAGGCTCGTACAATTGTGAGGATAATGCCGTGGATTGTCCACCTGGATTTCATTATAAAGAATCAATTGCTGAATGCGAAGGTTACTAATCTAAATTTTAAATATTTCAAATTGAACATCCGTTTAAAATTATAATATTTTTAGATATCGACGAATGCATTATCGGTAAAGATGATTGTAATAGGGAATCCCAAATTTGTTTAAATACAAAAGGAAACTTCACATGCACCGATAAAGCATCGAAGAAGTCGTGCCCACCTGGTTTTAAGAAAAATCCTGATACGCAATCCTGTGACGATGTGAACGAATGTGAAGAAATTGAACAATTATGCGGTGTAAATGAAATCTGCATCAACGAACCCGGTGGACATACTTGCATAACGAAGTCGCCAGTTTTAATAAATCACATCACTCCATATGTTAACCCAAAATATTTCTATCAAAGCGTTAAACCCTCTACTCCAACTACACCTGAATATATCAAACCAACAATGTCAACAACTCGAGATGTGACTCGATCCAGAAATGTTCAAACACCGACACAACCTAAAGTGTATTCACCATCAGAACCAGTACAACAAAGACCAACGACAACTGAATTAGCA
The DNA here is from genome assembly GCA_959613385.1 of Geotrupes spiniger. Classification (NCBI taxonomy): domain Eukaryota; kingdom Metazoa; phylum Arthropoda; class Insecta; order Coleoptera; family Geotrupidae; genus Geotrupes; species Geotrupes spiniger. The sequence continues at coordinate 7,125,976 of OY390741.1, forward strand.
CCGACGCAATATGAACCACCCCAACCGACACAATATGAACCGCCCCGACCCACACAATATGAACCACCACGACCCACACAATATGAACCACCACGACCCACACAATATGAACCACCACGACCCACACAATATGGACCACCAAAGAAACCAACATACCGACCTTATTATTCAAGCCCTGAACGTCCGCCTTACTTCGAACATAAAATACCAAGTCCAGATGTTTTGTGTAACCCAGGGTTCCGATATTCAATTGAACATGGATCATGTATTGGTGAGTTAACAAACAATTTTTAAAATTCATGTTTTAAAATCATATTTAAGATAAAAATGAATGTTTGGAAATTGAAAACGCTTGCGACAGCTATCAAGATTGCCACAATACGCCTGGGAGTTACTCTTGTGTATGTAAAAGTGGTTTTGTAGAAGATTACCAAATAAAAGCATGCGTTGGTGAGTTTGAATAAATTTATATTAAATTCTGCTGCCCAATCCATAATTAATTCTTCGTTTTATTTAATAGTATGTTTTTTCAATAGATGTCAACGAATGCCAAGTTGGAAAACATGATTGTGGTGAAGGGCAACGTTGCGACAATACAATAGGTTCATATTTATGTTCAAGAACGGCAGGTTGTGGAACTGGTTACACTTTAAATTACGCCAATGGTATATGCGAAGATGACGATGAGTGCGTCTTAGGAACGCATAATTGTCAAGGACCACTATACAAATGCGAAAACCGATTGGGCTCATACAGGTGTAAAAGAGTTTCAAGACCACCGCCCCCTTTTGTAACAAAGCCAACCGAATCATCCAGAATTTTCCCGATAGTGACCCAGCATAAAAAATGCTTGCCGGGATATACGATGAATAATAATGGAGATTGCGAAGGTTGGTTTATTAAGCAACACACCTTATCAATTGGCTTCACTCATACTTTCAGATATTAATGAGTGTGAGAGCAATCCATGCAAACGAGGCGAGAAATGTATCAATTTAAATGGAAAATTCCAATGCGTATCTACCGTACAATGTAAATATGGGTATGAATTGAACGAAGATGGAGATAGGTGCATCGGTAAGTTTTGTTAAAATTTCGTAGTTTTCGTTTTCTAACAGAATGTTGATCAAAATTTCAGATGTAAACGAATGTACGCGTGGCACACATCAATGTTCAAGTACGCAAGTTTGCAAAAATGCTCCCGGATATCACGTATGTGAATGTCCGCCTGGACACAAATTAAATCGTGATAAACATTGTGAGGACATCAACGAATGTGAATTTTATCGAGGAAGAGTAAGTAGCATATGAAATTAAATTCATTTTCAGCGCATATTTATAGGTTTGTTCACATAATGCTGTGTGTATAAATTCGATTGGTTCTTATGAGTGCAGATGTAAAGACGGATTAAAGGATCGAGGAGAGGTTTGCGACGATATTGATGAATGCTCCGAAACACCGGGCTTGTGCCAACAAAACTGTGTGAATATTTGGGGTAGTTATAGGTGCTCTTGCGAAAGGGGATATACTTTGAATTCAGATAATCGGTAAGTTCATGTGCAACTCTTATTGTGGTTGTATGAGATTTTACGTTGCAGTACGTGCACAGATGTCGACGAATGTGAGAAATATAAAGATAAATACTTATGCATAGGCACTTGTGAAAATACACCAGGAAGTTACGTTTGCAAATGCCCTGCAGGGTATAAACTTGGAGCGGATGGTCGCACATGCCAAGGTAACAACTTACAGCAATTTTGAGTACAACTGACTATGCAATTTGTAGATATCGACGAATGTTTAATGGGAAACGTATGCCAAAACCCCGACGCAATTTGTGTGAATATCCGAGGGGGCTATAAATGCCATACGATGAGATGCCCACAAAATTACGAACGAGATCCAGATCATAAAAGGTAATCATGGTCGTTTCATTCGCCCTTACTCATTTAATTCAATTTCAGCCGGTGCAAAAGAATCTCACACCTATGTGACATTAGGGACATACAATGCAGAAGCATGCCTTTGCAATACTCTTTCCATTTTATAACTCTTACATCCAGATTGGAGTTAATGCAAAGACACTATGATTTCTTTCAAATGAAGGGACCGACTTGGCCGACGTTCACAGCGCGGTTCGTTATGAGCATTGTTGACGTGCGTTGTCCGCAATACGTCAAAAAAGTAGATGAATCTTACTTCAATATGGTCGTGCAAGGCCATAGGGCTGTTCTACAATATCTCAAGTCTATTGAAGGGCCGCAAGATATCGAGATACAATTAAAAATGGAATTGCGAGAGAACAACTTATTCAACAGTGTGAGCATCGCAAGAATTTTTATTTTTGTATCCGAGTATGCTTTTTAAACTTTTTAAGTTAAATACTTAAGTTGTATTATTGGTGTGGGATTTTAAATAGTTTATTGTATTAAATTTTTTTAATTACTGGAGTTTTCTTGGTATCATGACATGTTTATTAGCGTTTATTGACTGCAAAATTTATTGAAAATTTGTATCAACAATTAAGTTCTTTCGGGGCAAATATAATTCAAGAACCCAACGAAGTTTTTGCTCACTTTAAAATGGAAAAAGATGCAAATTCGATAGTTATACAAACTCTAATAGATATTAGAATTCAGAATTTTTCTCGGAGACGTATAATACGAGGAATTTCTACCACATTTGTTATAAAATCTTTTCTGTTACAAATTATAGTTATATGGGATAAAATGCAAGCATGATGTTTCTATCGTGTTTCTCGGTCTCTATAACTTCATCTGTATAATGCAATTTGGGAAAAGGGGGTTTGTGATTTAATTGTATAAAACGTTTAATATTTCAACAGTTTGTGTTGATCGAATTAAGGAATCTTTACTATTACAAAATACTTAATTTATTGTCGCAACATGATATGGTATCTGAATATAAAGAAATCATGAATCATTGCAATATTATATAAAATTAATATAAAGAAATCTTGAATCATTGCAATATTTTACAAAATTAATATAAAGACATTTTGAATCATTGTAATATTTTACAAAATTAATATAAAAACAACTGTAGAATCAACTACCTTGTAATAAAGGTATAATAAGTATTGCGTTCTTCGCAGATTTCAAAACGTCCCATCTACCGAATTTATGTTCTCTACCTACACCAGCTGTTAAATATTTTCCGTCTGACGTAAAGCATAAACTGTTGATAAATCCAATGGTCGGAATATTAAATAAGTTATCGATTGAACGAAATGATTCGCCTAATTTCCATATTTTTATAGAACCATCTTGGGAACCTAAAAATTATAAATGTGAAATCGGCAACGTTATCGTATGTCATCATTATTCCTAATCATTAATTAATTATCGCTTTACCTGATGCAATCAGATCGGTATTAAGTAACGAAGCAACCGAACATATCCAAAACGGTTGTGAATTACTAGGATCACACCCGTGCGCTTCTTTCTTGACACATAAAGGCTTCTTCTTATTAGCACCCCATATGCACAAACTCCTATGGACGCCTTATTAAAAATAATCGGATGTAAAGCAACGTCTTACCCATCAATCCCTCCCGAAACGAAATTTTCTTCATTAATCAACCTAACTACGTCTATACTACCGGAAGGTCCATTATAAATTAATTGCGATTCTTCCGCTATTTTCCATATCCGAATTGTTGTATCTCGACCACCGGATGTTACAACTCGTTCTTTGTATAAAGCGTCGATTGATGTTACCGTATCTTGATGGCCGTATAATGTTTCTACGTAAGCCATATCGTCCAGGGACCACACTTTCACAGAACGGTCTTTGCTGCAAGAATATAACGTATGTGTGTCTTTTCTAAGAACTAAACCTGTGACGGAATTTCGGTGTCCTGATAAGGTATTAACGTGTTGGAGATTTTCTGGGTTCCATATTTGAATATCTTTTGTTTCATCGCCGGCGGCTAAGAACTTACCGTCGGAGGAAATGGTTAACGACATGATTGGTTTATAGTGTCCTGCGCTTTTCAGATTGGACTTTTTTTTTGTAAATGGTAAACTAATAATCTTTTTACCATCTTGTATTGACCCTGAAAAATTAATTGTAGGGGAATAGTAAGAACTTGGTCAATTAACGACTGGAATGGATATTTCAGATCAGCATCTCATTTAAAATCAAATGCCAATTATAATAATGGTTTTCAAGACATGAATTTTTGGGAACAGATTCTTTTGATGTACCACAATTTTTTCATTTTCACATACAATTCATACTGCAATAAATACACGGAACAACAGAAATTGTTCTTGGTAACTCGAAGTGACCACAATCATGTATTAAATAAAATTTAGGATATATTAATTCAATGACATGTAGCTCAATTATAGTAGATGATATTTTGCAAAAGATTAAAGGGAGAGAACTGACACTGCCACTTTAATTTTTAATGTACATACATTTTACGATAGTTCCATCTTTGTTTCCAGAAAATAAATATTTATCATCTGATGTTACACAAACACTGGTAATAGCGTTTTTGTTTTCTTTACATTTTAAAACTTTGATGTTGTCCAGGTCGGCCCCAGTATATTTATCTGCAACAACTGAGCGTAACTTCCCGGCCTGCTTTAAATAATCCGTACGCAATCGCTTGCTTATAACATCATCATCGACTTCGTCAAGCCTTTGTTTTTCTACGAAAGGAATTATTAGTCCATCTTTATAAAAAATATACAAATTAAATACCTTGTTTTGTAATTTCTTGTAAGTAAATCTTAGCCAATCGAACTCGTTTTTCTTGTGCCGTTTCATTTTCATCTTCCGATTCATGTTCAACTTCTTGATTATTAACTTCGTTTTCACTGCCGCTAGTTAAGTCATCATCTTGGGGTTTCGCGGTCTTCCGTTTGCGCTTATTTGTATGCTGCAAAATCATAAATTAGTGCTACACTAAAATCGTGTGCAATCAATTCGACCTTATTGTTTTCCTTCGGTTTGCCCTTAATGAAGAAAGACATCTTTAGACTAGAATTCAGTTGGAAATTTGCTGCGACGTTACAAGATTCAAAATAACACGTGCGTTGTTTCAATCGTTTTATAGGTTAGTTTGTATTGCAGTGAAATTAGGAGCAAATGTCAGTTGTGTGGGCGTGGCTAATTTCATATTTAGTAAGTTAGTACATTAACCCATAATTGGTGCAGTAAGGGTTCGTAGGCGCCCATTTATTTTAATTTAACAAAATATTTATTGAACCACTGTCGCCATCTGTCTCTTAGTAGCTTCGTCAATTTGTATCACAATAGTACGTTGTAGTGTGCTGTATGAGCGCCACTCCGGCCCGTGGGACCCAACCGCACCACTTACGTTTTAAGTTTACCCTACTTTGTCTTTTTTATTTCGCAGATTGCAAAAAGGTAACTTGAAAACAATTTATAAGGTCCCCTACAATATATTTAGGTTATCATGGCGAGTAGTTAGCAATTTCCAACACGAATTCGAGTAGATGATCCTCGATTTGCTGGTTTTGGTGACCATCTATTGATGGAGCTTGAAGAAAAGAAAGAAAATCTAGAGACATAGACTCAGCTTGTAATAGCGACAATAACGATGAAAGCACACATGATAGTGAAACAGTAAAAGATAAAAATTGCGTAGGTTGCCAATAACACAAACATAGGCAAGTGAAGTTATTTCTGAGATAAAAGTGCGCAAGTTGTTACAAGTGATGAGGATGAACAAATAGTTTGTGGTCAGGCGTTTTAAGGTAGAAATAGATTTAAAAAAACAAATCAATTACAATTGTAGTTTGTAATACAGGAAGAACAAAGTTCCCAGGACTACGTGGACCTATAACATATTTGGGAGAATCTCCAACCTCTAAAGATTTTATTGTCTTTTTACAGAAGAAATACAAAACGAAATTATAATGCGATTTAAAGAAAAGCTTGCTGTATCAGAGAAGTATAGAGATCAAACAAAGGGCGAAAACTACATCAAATAGAATTTCAGGCTGTTTTGGGGCTTTCTAATGATGTTGACTTGTCTAAAATTCGGTGATTCAAAACTTAGAGTACAAAGGAATATTGAGGACCCAACAGCACCAATTTATGAGCTATTCAAAGTAATTTTCAAAATAATATTATAATTTAATAATTTCAGACGGCGTTGTAAATTTCGCCTCTACACCCAAATAAATACTGATTATGACGCAAGCAAGAAATACAATGCATATATTTATACCGGCAAAGAGTCTCATGGAAAAGGTCAGTCTACTTGAATTGTCTAAAGTCACATTAGAACATTAAAAAAGCAAATAAAAAAAGATACGTCCATGTGCCTGCCAAAAAAATTATTATATGGATATCATAAAAACATGACAATTTAATCACAAATGCAAAAAAGCCAGGGCTGTAATCTTGTTGTCCTCAATGCATGTTACTTCAGGTGTGAATCTAGAAAGCAACAAACCGGAAATTATTGCTTCATATAACTTGACGAAAGGAGGACTAGATGCTTTAGATCAGAAGTCTTTTAACTATACTACCACTCACGATGGCCTTGTGAGAAATACTTTGAAGATGTGACAAGACAAAAGTATAACAATTAGCTAGATAACGTGTACTTCAAGAATTACAACGGTGTGTCTATAATCAAAGATTGCCAGTTGGCCTCAAAAGTTTTATTCCCGACATTTTGAGATCTGGCCAACCTCCAGAACATAAATATGGAAAAGAACTGCAGGAAGAAAGTATTGTCCATCAAAATCTGACAGGAAACATTACAATTTTGTAAAAAGTGTATAAAATTAATCTGTATGAAGTGAAGTATTCTGCAAAAACTGTGGAGATGATATGATGATGTGAATGTGATAATTTTATATCAAGGATTGATTTAGTTAGGCGTGATAATATTTGAACAAATAAATTTAATTGTATTAAACATTGTTTTAAAATTTTCGTATAGTATCTATTAGTCCTTTACCTTTTAAATTAAAATTTTGGGTGAGTGGGTCCATGGGATTCGACCACAGCAGTTACGAACAAAAATGTCAGTTAAGGGTTAAACGATTAAATTAGAATACATATAATGCGTAACATGTAATCAATGTTTCTGCTATCGGAAAGTCATTGATTCAAATACTAAAAATATAATAGAAAACATTGCATTTTTTCTTTTATAAATATTCTATTATATGGCACAGTTATTGCAAATCATTGATTTTGTCAATTAGGACCACAACGCGAAAATATTAAGGCATAAAATAAATACGGTTTTCTACTTCCTAAAAATTGGTTTAATCAACATTAAACATTATAGTGAGGAATTAAATACAAGTTCTATAAAATTTAGTCATATTCCGTTAGATGGCGCGTTTTCTTTGGACGCACCAGCGACAACTAATGAACTAACACGAGGCTCTAATTGGTTACTTTGAATATTCAAAATAAAATTCGCGAAGCGCAATTTTTCCATTTCTATCGTACTGAAGCCTAACTAGCGCTTGACTTTCGTGCGTAATAAATACCGGTATAATGGACCCTATTCAAAGTAAAAATCTACTTGCATTCATGATATATTACAGCTAGATGGAACACGGAGATAAAACGAGAAGTAATATGTTTTTCTTTTCCATTAGATAGGAATTTCATGAAAATCGAATCGTCGCGATGAGATGTACTTGTAGCTGATATTTCACCTCGTACGAAGTATCTAAATGTCGTATCATTAGAGATCATTCATTTTTAAAGATTGCGCACTAGGAAGTTGGTCGAATAAAGAGTCGAAATATGGGCAAATAGGGAACGGGTGCTATTACAATTCTTGTAAATGTTGAAAACAAAGAAGACAGGAAAATATAAAATCAAGTCATTTTATCATCGTGGGAACAAAGAGAAAATAAATTATATTTAAAGAACAATTATAATTCAACGTCGATAGTTTCAAGGACCGGTCTGAAATATATTTTGCTAGAGTTAGAGAGATGGAGCAACATTTAGTTTACCTACTAAAGTTCCATAAACTTTCTGAAATTAAGATGAGGTTAGATTAGGGTTTTTAATATTACATAAAACAAATAAAAGTAACTAATGTAAAAATAAGACTTATAACCAATCAGATTAGTTATCTAATTGGTGTTTAACATATTAATGTCCATAAAATATTAATATATTGGTATTTCTTGTAATCGGTGTTTATTTTGTTCTAGATTTCATTGATCGGAACTTTATAGTCAATAGTTTGTTATCTAATTGAAAATAACAAAAATAAATTTTAATTAATGTTAAAAACATAGTTTGAAACAACTTTCATACAAGACGGTATCTTGGGTTGCATATGACGCCACAGTATGTCTCGATTGTCAAAGTTTGAACTTCTTGGTTAGTGGTCTAATGCCTCGTAATATGTATTGAAATATTAATTAATATTAATTAATATTGCTTTATATGTATGTGGTTGTTTAAAAAACCAAAATGGAGTTAACAATTTACCTGTACTAACGATAATTCACACCGATGACCTCACTATTTATCTGATTTATAGTGTTTTCGTCTCTTTATATATTTTAGAGATTAAAACGATTATTGTGAGCCACATCGAAAACAATTTCAATCGGATTGATGCCAAAACGTGTTTTTTTATCACAGTGATTGAATAAGCTATAAATGCTAATATTTGCGGGAATCACCCATAAATAAAAGATTAACTCCGCCGTGGAACACAAAAAGTTACAAAAAACCCGCACACTTGATTTTACGTTTGCATACGACTATAATAATTATATAATGCAATTACTTAAAAGATGTTGTTTATTATTCGCCATTTATAATAGTAGTGTAAAATTTTTGATATACATGTCACGTACAGTATTTAAGGAATAAAATTCCAACTTATCATGATGTAAAGCAATTTTATTGCTGATTTTAACCAACGCATTTTTCCCAACACCTCGCGACTCTAAACTTACCTTCGGATTGAACCAGTTTAAATGCACTTTTTTACCATTTTTATTTTATCACATCTTAAATGTGTATTTTTATCTCGAAAAAATAAATTCGCCGATAATAAAAATAAATGGTACGGCGGTAATAATAAATTTGTTTATACTATTTTTTTCGGCTTAAAGAATGCAATACACTCCGTTGCAAAGAAATTGTTCGTTAGGTTTCGATTTTTTTGGAACAATGCGATTTCATTAATTTTTGATTAAATAATATAATTTTATTTCGATTATTAAATTATTTATAGCATAAAATAATAAAAATGAAATAGGTCTTTTTTCCTATTTTTTTCCATTTTGTAACATTTAATAAAATCACTTGGCAAAATGGTAAATTTTAGATATCGAAGGAAACGAAAATATTTTATTTTCTTTCAGTTGAATTTATCATTGAGCGTTCGCAAAATTATCTAAACGAGAGAAAAATCAAAGGGTACCATTTTATAGATCACGGGATTAACGTCTTTGTATAAGAAGGTATAAAAACAATGGAAAAAAACAAAACAAAAGGAAAAATGTAAACTGGCGAAGATTAACAATATTGACGTGTTGATGTAATATACTGAGCAAATAACAATCGATAAGTACAAATAAATGAAAAAGAAAAAAAAAACAAAATATATACAAAAAAGAACTAAAAACCAAAATTGAGGAGGATTAAAAAAGATTGAACATTTTCATATTTATTCATATTTTTAATATATATTTTGATGTTTCTATCACCTTTTCTTATGTTTTTATTAATTTTTTTTTAATATCTCGTTATGGCGTTGACGTTATGGTTAAATTTTTAGCTCAGTTTTATTAATTCATTTCTTTGCGATTTCTCTTGTTGCAAATATTCACAATTCATTGCAGCGTTTTATAATAAGTCTTAAATACACAATAACACATTTTGAAAAAGCTAAGAGCTAAAATAATTTTCAAGTTTAAATTGCTTGCTCTTTATTCGATCGCTCGTTCTAAGCAGGTCGTTACGGTAGATATTTGGACAAGCGCTCGAAGGCGCCGCCGCTTACTGTGATGGCATCACCAGAGTTCTATGTTTATTTCTCTTATGCGGAACTTATCCCATGCATAAACTGTAAAGTAATTAATTTAAAAAGTTGTAAAATGTTTAATTTAGTTTCTAACGCTAATTGTGTAGCCTAATAAAATTAGAGTGTAATTTTAGTCAAAAATTATTTCAAAAATAATTTACAGTCGTGTGGTTATTGCAATTAGTTTTTTTATTAGCATGTTGTGAAAATGTACAAATTAATTGTATATAATTAATTAGGTACAAATTTTGTGGCGCTCGTTTTAAATATTATTTAACCTAGTTATCCTACGAATATATTTGATGTTTGCGGTAATTAACGTGGAATGTTTTCGGAATTTAGTTATTTTTTGGGTAAAATGACAAAATATTCGTTTAATTGAAATATTTTTGTCAGTGAAATGTTTTTTTTTTCACAAAACGAGGGGAAAACGACGAATGTAAAATTCCATTTAAATACGTAAACTATAAACTGTAATAAAAGATAAACTGAAAATTTATACCGGCGATCAGATGATGTAGTAGACTATAATGGGCTTTTTTATCCTAAAGTTACTTTTATATACCCACGGCTGGTAACTGAATTGTCATAACTTATGATTATCTCGGCCTCTACTTATAATACGCTGGATCTGTTTAGTATTATGTTAAGTATGCAAAATTGTCTACGTATTTCATGTTTATTCGTAATTATGAATATGTACAATGGAATTTGATTATTGTCTTACCAAACATTTATTTTTATAAGCACTTATTTTATTGCGTGGATTTGTAATTTGATGGACATATTCAAATTATAATAAAACTCGATAATTCAAAAATTAACATAGGAAACCAATTGGGGTTAAAACAAGTTTTCAGTATATCGAATAAATTTAGAATGTAGATATTACCCAACTATTTAATATTTTTTTATTCATTACTGTATGCAGACATTTTTAATTAATGCAAAATATTATAACGAAAAATTAAGTTGAATCGATAATTCCTCAGATAATGTTTTTATAATCATTCTATAATTCATATGATGATAAAACAGTCACATACTTACGAAGTCATAATAATCTAACTGTTTAAATTTTAAGTATTCACAATAATGATTTTGAATACTTTGAATTTTGACTTCATAATTTAAAAAAAAAAATGTTTCTGTTTATTTTCATACTTGGGTTGGGTTGGGTTGGTTTTTGCTCTCATTATGAGCTCTTCAACGAGAAATATAGACGATTAGATTTTGGTCAAAATCGATTCGTTGTTTGTAACGAGGTGAGATCAGTATTTACGGTCCCTAACACAGAATGAAACAAACTGAAGAAATATCAGACGTTTATTTTTGTACATAATCTCCCAGAACAGCGATGCCTTTGGTCCAACGATGCTCCAAACCTTTGATTCCTCTGGAAAAAAAATCTTTCGGTTGCTCTTCCAACCAGTCGTTTACGACCGTGATCACTTCATTATCGTCGTAATATCTTGACTCCCGAAGATATTCTTTTAATTTTTTAAATAAAAACAAATCATTAGGGACCAGGTCTGGTGAATATGCGGGATGTTCAAACAATTCAAATCCTGTGTTCAGAATAGCGTTCATGGCAACATGGCTTTTGTGGACGGGAGCGCTGACTTGATGAAACAGAATTCCTTTGCTCAATTTTCTACGTCTTTTTTTCCTCGACACAATTGCGCAACCTTGAAATTAAGTTGGCATAGTAGGAGCCTGTTATTGTATGTCAACGTTCAAAAAAATTAGTCATCAAAATTCCATCTGCGTCCCAAATAATTCTGGCCATAAGTTTACCAGCGGATGGCAAAACACGAAATTTGCGGGGTAGCACAGAAGAGCGATACCACTCCATACTTTGTTGCTTCGGCGTGGTGAACCCACGTTACATCAACAGTGACGAATCGAGAAAGAAATTCATCCGGATCTGCTTTAAACTTTGCCAAACTGGCTTCAGAATGCAATACTCTAGAACGTTTCTGATCAGGTGTAAACATTCGTGGGACCCAACGTGCAGACAATTTTTGAAGCCCCAAAATATTTGTTAAAATATTTTCTGTAGTACCATAAAAAAAATTCATAATTTCAGCTATCCGGCGAATGATCAGTCGTCTACCTGTCATTACCATATCGTATATATGATTAACATTTTCTTAGGTAGTGACAGTCACTGGTCGTCCAGCACCCTTCGCATGCTCACATGTTTGTCTTCCCAGTTTAAATTCTCGAGACATATTTTTCACCACTTGGTAAGAAACAACACCATCACCTAATAAAACTACCATGTCTTCATGAATTCCTTTTGGCGATAACCCCTTTTTTGCAAGTATTTGATAACTGCACGAACCTCTGATTTTTCCATGTTTAGAATTTCTTTAAACTTAAATTCTAAATTATTTGAACAGGTAACAAGTGACAAAACTACACTTGAACCAACAACAAATGATTAATACTTTAATGTGTCAAATTGATTCAACGTCAGTCAGGGACGCTAAATAATGATCTCCTTTCGTATATCTCACAAGTGTGTATTTAAACTATTACTGGTATAATAGCACCACCTTTAGACTCTAGGTCTTAAACAAAAAATATCTGGTTATTATTATTTGTAGCGTTAAAGGTTTGTATTTCTTAAGTTCTGATTTATGTACCTTAGCTAAAAGTTATAATTTCTTATAGATTTGGAGGCAAATTCGGCAACAATTTCTTGATATACGACATCTTTTGTATTTCCTAAAAATTCTTTGATAGCCTTTTTAAACGATGTCCAAGCATTTTTTCCTTCAAAGACAAAATGTTGTAAAATTTTTCATCTTGCGTTAGTTTACGTATCTGTGGGCCTACAAATATCCCCTGTTTCAGTTTTGCTTCTTAAAGACTTGGAAACACTTTTTTTTAGATATTGGAAACCAGCACTAGTTTTATCCATAGCTTTCACAATATTCTTCACGAGGCCCAATTTAATATGTAATGGGGGCAAAATTATGTTTTGTGGATGCACAAGTTTCTTTTAAATTCATTTGTCCTGAATTAAATTCATCCCGAGCAGGCCATACTTTTCTTATGTAATGATGTTCTCTAGCCCGACTGTCCCACAAATACAAAAAACAAGCATATTTAGTATATCCACACTGTAAACCTAATAACAATCCAACCACTTTTAGATCTCCACATATTTTCTAGTTATACTGTTCATATTTTATTAACTTAAGTAGTGCAGTTAAGTTACTGTTCAGAATTGGGCAAGTGGTAAATATGGTTTTCTATTACCATTGTGAATCAATACGGCTTTTAAGCTATATTTGGATGAATCTATGAATAACCGCCTCTCGTTTGGGTTTGGGTTTGGGTTTGGGTGAAAAGTCCCGGAATATATGGCAGACGCAAAACTCTCCCTTTTTAATAAAAAAGTCACTGTAACTCTTACTCCTTCCTGTAATATGTTACTTGTGTACTTGTTCTGAGTAGGTTCCACTGTTGTAATCGAGAGGCAAGAAGCTCTGCCGTCGATCTAGACAACTGTAAGTCTCGTACCAGATCGTTTAATCCACTTTGGTTAATTAAATGCGGGTTGTTATTGTCTTCCATACTGAAATTGTCAACAGAATCTTCGTCAGTAACATCTTGCTCCTCGCTACTTTGACTACTTGACATACCTGGATAAACAGGATGTGGTAGGCTTTCTGACAGACTGAATATCGGGATATAATATTTTATCTTGGTTTTTGGAATTAAAACCTGTCGTCGGTGTCATGCAAAAATAACAGTCATTTTCGTGACTTGTGGGCTCTCGCCATAATACTGGAATCCCAAATTGAAGAAATGCTTTTTCTCCTGACACCCATCGCAACTTTCACAAAAAACGTGTGGCACCCATTTTTTCTCTTGATTAGTTACTGCAAAACCAAAATAATGCAGATATGCTGTTCTTAGTGCTTCTGTGATTGGTCTTCCTTTCTTTGCAAATATGAAATGTCCATAAACATAACAAAAACGATCAGAAGCTAATTTACACGATCTTTTAGACATTTTGTACAACTTAACACGCTTGATCACTTCTAGCACACACTGTTACCGTCTGCCTTAAAACAATGAATTTAAATCGGACGCATTCCTGTTGATATGGAAGAAAAAAGTGCAGCAAAAAACTGTGACGTGATAAAAAAAATGACTTTTTGTTTGATAGAAGGTAACTAAACGTAAAAATAATGATTTTATTAAAGGTATATTAATTAAATTATTATTTGTAAACTAGCGTAATTAATCAACCGTTAAAGTTTGTTCGAAACCGATCAACTTGAAATAGATGTTTATTTATGCTTAAAATTAACTAAATTAAGGTTAATTGCAAGGTTTTGAAACTTTGTTTTAGAACCCGCAATACACGAATAAAGCCAACGTTGAAACAATATATTTGTATTTATACTTTTACTACGATATTAGAGTTACCAACTTCGTCGATTGAAGTTGTATTTGTTACGTCGTCTTGAACTTAATAAATAATAAAATTTCGCGTATTTATTGCATTTTTGACTACGATATTAATATATATTATCACCATTGATAAAATTGCCCAACTGCAAGTTGATGTTTACTGGCTCGATTATTTCTAAAATTAATAATATTGTTATCCTGGAAAATATGCGAACGTTCACTAGGATACCATCATATTTTTTTTTGAAACCGGTGAACCGGAAGTAGATGTTTATTTGAATAATAATAAATAGAATCAAATTGTTCTTTGATTTTATTTTTAATTTCTTGTACATTATTAGCGTGTGTCGCGTTCGTAATAAATTTATTGTTAAATATTTATTTGATATGGAATCTTGAGATATTCCGTACTTACATTAAAAAAGCCTGGTTACTTTATGCTAATGTAAAATAATGAGAATAATGAAAATAAAACCTTTCTCTACAAGTTTGTATTAAGTTCGTCGTGATTTATTTGTAGGTGTAAAAAAATATTATTTATTACGTTTGACATGTGGAATCGTTGTAAAACGTGTTATTGTTAAGTAAACAAATTCTTTAGTATAGTAGAAAACTGATAGATGTCCAGAATTTTATGTAAATGGACAGACTATATTAGCTAAAAGCATTCTTGTGTAAAGTTAACTGTCCATACAGTCATACCAGTACATTACCAGGTCTATAGTAAACCTGTTCGATAAGACAATGAGTACGGATAACATTTTCTTTATTGATCAATTTTCATTGGTTATTGTAATATTAATGTACCCCACAAAAGATTACCTTATTTTAAATTTAACTTTAGGTGTTAATCTAAATTTAAGGGGCACTCGTAAACGAGATAACGTTATTATTTGGAATGTTTTGTTTTACACCTCACAAGAAGAATAAAAAATAATTTATGGCTTTTGTTCTTTTTAACAGCGACGTTTGTCTAAAATCTAAAAGAAGAACTAAATCAATTTCTTACCGATTAATAAATAAAATCGGTTAGTAACGAGATATCGCAATGTAATTCGATATTTATGCAAAAACATAACGATTATGCATAGATAAATAGGCATTGCATCGTTATATAATAACTTTTAGTTGACTGCATCGACCGGAAAACGAACACATTAAATTCGATCAAATAATTTCGCAGTGTGGTGTGTGTTTTTTTTGCTCCGGTATTAGGTAGCGACAAACGCATAATTAAAAAAAAACAACCGGGTGTGATATGAAAGGCGTAAGCAACACTCATGTTCTGATTGTTCACATTCATTTATTCAAGCAATACTTCACACCTTAATACTGTCTGGCCAGATGAAAACTATAGGGTCATATTTAAGGACCTTTGTAAAAAGTGCACACACACATACACACGCATATCACACATAGCGTGCATTAACGTAATAAAACAATTAAATAAATGAAAAAGAAATATCACAGCTAGGTACAAAATACGTTATGATTTTTTTTCTGAGTTAATTAAATGTAAAATCGATTTAAAAAGTATATATATATATATATATATATATATCGAAAATCTAGTTTGATATACAGCGAGTCAAAAAAACATTGCTAATAATTACCAACGTAAGATCTTTATTTATTAACCGTTTAAATGTTTAACGGTGCATTTGTGTGTTTTTTTTTTAATCACATAACGCAAACTTGGCATTAAAAGCAGTTTTACGAAAGTCACTGATTGTGAAATTGTTCAATAAATATTTTATGTAGATAGTTTTTTGTCGACCAAGATTATTGGAGCAAATTTACGACTTTTTTAAATTCCTTACAATGTAGACTTTCTATCAATTTTAAAATTGTAATATTCATCATTAAAAGGTCAAGGCAGATGATATTTATTAGCGATATTCATACACAAAAAAAATTGTTGGTGATCTAATGGTTTTAGAAATCGATTGGTATTTAAATAATTATGTATTTCTTGCGATCTCTCTTTGAGAGAATAGAAGCAAAGCATTTTTTGAAGAGTCACCCTGACTTAAAAATAAAATTTAATCGTTTAATTTTTATTTAATTTTAACTTTAAGACTGAACAAGTAAAATTTCATTGGTTTTTAAATAATATGTAACAAATTATTTAAACATAAACATTCGATTGATTGAGTTAGTTAAAAATTGAGTTGTGAAGATGTTTATTCTGCTAGACTTGTTGGTTCTTCAGGGTTCTAATAAACTCTTTAAGTTCATCCAGTTCAAGCAGTCGATTTTATAAAATGTTTCAATGTTCATGATCAACTTTTGCTTTGATAATATTAATCTCAAAAAAGACGTCCTTTGATTAGTTTAATTTTACATTAAGCCTCTGGACGTGTCATTTACATTAACCCGATTAAATTTTCGATCTCAATACATTGGCGAGTGTGAGCAGACGTAATTCACCAAATTGAGATAAATTTTAATTAATTAAGTTATATAATAAATAAGGGGCGACTTCGGATGTCGAGGATAAGTGTCCGCTTCTATGAACCAACAAACGAGGAGATTCGCACTTTTCGCGAAATGAACTAATGACGAAATAACTCGACCGTATTTCGCTCCGTCGTTTCAACGTCATTTATATTTTCCGGGAGACTTGTGTGACTTCGCATGATCAAGCACATTTCGCCGATATTCTAAAAAAAGAGGTTGTAAATAATTATTAAGTATTAAAAAACAATTATGTGCATATTTCTACTTCATGTGGAATTTAATTGGGAGCTTAAGCAGCGTCGCTTAAAAGAAATATTAAATAAAGAGCAAAGCTTGTCTAATGATTTTTATTGACGCGGTGTTGCTGTGTGCAAAATGAAATGAAACGAAACAAACCGCAGTTTAATGTAATTTTGTTCATAAAATTACGGTTGATAACGTTGTAATTGAGGAAATTTATTCTGCGAACACTGTTATTGATACAGCAACGTCACGCCACGGAGATATCGTAGTGAAACTTTTTTATTCCTGCTTTTCACACCAAAGTTAACGAACTTGTAGATTGAAGCAATGTATCCTGCTAAAGCTTTTAAGCCCATATGTACGCGTAAAAAATTTAATATAAAGCAATGCAAATCTAGTTGTTGAGGAAATTTGGTGCAAATATTAATTAGAAACTCACCATTCGCATAGTAACGAACTAGTATCGTTGCTTTAACTTTATATATTATATATATATTATATTATATTAAATTTGAACTTAATTGCTTGCTTACGACACCCCGTTCACTAAATTTACAGAATGAAGTTCATCTTATATTTATGAAACCCGTTATATACCGTATGTCCCCGGATTGAGTTTACAACAGGTATGATTGACCAAAAATTTTCGAATTGGAATTTCATATTTTGGGATTCCGCCCTGCTTGGTCTGAAACTTATTTTTAGTTTACTTTCGATTTTTTTAAATGAAGTAGGCATTGACAGTTTTGCAAACACTATTGTAGTTCTAGGTAAACTACCTTTTCTACTACTAAGACTACTTACTAAGAAAAGTTGATCAGAATGTAATGTTATGATTTTCACAAGGATTGGCCTATTTTGATAAAATCCAGTATTGGTCAGTATTGCAATTGAAACAGCAACATGATGTGGCTTAATAATTACAAAAACAAAAACCATCGATCACATGTCAAGTATTTATTGTAGTCGTTATCGTTCATATAGTTAAAGTAATATCAAAAAACTGATTTTCATTGCGAAGTAATAACAATATTTTTACAATGAGTGTTAGGGACGTGGAAAAAGTTACCGTTAGTTAAGGAACTGCGACGGAGGATTGAATTATCCAGCGAAGAAGGTGGAGGGTGAATAGAATAACTTAACACTAGTTTTTTGTTTTAACAATTTAATTAAAAAAAATACTTTATTTCTGGAAATTTGCATAACGCTATAACTTCACATTCTAAACAACTTTTCTTGGTAATTCTTTGACGTACTGTGAACAGAAAATGTAGTTTACCTAGAACTAAAACAGTGTTTTCACAACTGTAAAGGTCTACTTGATTTAAAAAAATCGAAAGTAAATTAAAAATGAGTTTCAGACCAAGCAGGGCGGAATCTCAAAATATGAAATTCCAATTCCAAAATTTTTGGTCAATCGTACCTGTTGTAAACTCAATCCGGGGACATACGGTACTCATTCCAATGACAAGGTTTAACATTATTTTGCAAAATCCTTGAAAATCCTGTGAATAAAATAAATTATTTCTTTTATTAATACAAACCTTAATTAAATAAAATATTAACTGTAAACTAGTGTAGCTCATTCCTTTCTGTCGATGCTCATCCTCTTTCCCTCGTTCCATGGCAATCCCTTCTCTCTTAGACTCTCTGCAACTGTTTTATCCCATGTTTTTTGTCTACCCCTTGCTCCACGTTCACCTTTCATCCTTATAAGGTGAGCAAACCATTTTAGTTGTTGTCTCTTGATATTTTTCAGAATAGGTATATCTTCGTTACTCAATTTCTTATGTAGTCTTTCCAATTCTGTTTTTTAATTTTTTTTATTTCTTTCTTTAATTCGTTATTCCACCAATTTGTATGCTTCTTAAATTGTATAGGTTCATAAGAGCAGGGAACAAAACCATCAGGTTAAGCTGTTAAGCGGGAGAAACTTGTATGATGACTTTGGGGGGGGGGGGGGGGGGGGGGGGCTAACAGCTAACCTAACAGGTCAATGCAACCTAACCCAACCTAACTCACCCCAAACCAACCCGACGAACTTCCTCAATGAATATTTCTACTGAGCCATAAAACCCGAATTATCAGGAACAATCCACGAACAAAAATTCTTTTCCTCGTTCCTTAACTTTTACGATTTTGCTGCTCCAAATAAGAGCAGGAAACGAAACCATCAGACTAAGGTTTTAAGTTAGATACATTTGTGTGAAACACTGATAGGACTTTGGGGAGATCAAAGAATAAACGAAACCAACCAAACAGTCCAATTCAACCGAACTTAACTCAAACCAAACCAACCCGATTAAATCGACGACGAACTTCTTCAATGAATATTTCTACCAAACCATAAAACGATTAGGAAAGGTTTTTATCCATGAACAAAAATTCTTTTCCTCGTTTCTTAAGTTTTACGACTTTGCTGCGCCAAATAAGACAAGGGAACGAAACCCCATCAGGCTAAGCAGAAATTTAAGTGAAATGCAGGAGAAATTTAAGTGAAACCCTGATTGGAGACGAGAATTTGGAAAATATGATGACTTTGGGAAGATCAAAGAACAAACGAAACCAACTAACAGCCCAAATCAACCCAACTCAACCGAACTCGACCCAACCCAACCCGATTAAATCCACAACGAAATTCCTCAATGAATATTTCTACTAAACCATAAAACTCGAATGATCAGGAAAGGCTTTTATCCTTTAACAAAAAATATTTTCCTCGTTTCTTAACTTTTACGTCTTTGTTGCTCCAAAGAAGAATAGGGAACGAAGCCAAGGTTTTAAGCAAGAATTTTTTTTTTAACCCTGATTGGAGACGAGAGTTTGGAAAATATGATGACTTTGGGGAGATCAAAGTACAAACAAAAGCAACCAAACAGGCCAATTCAACCCAAGCCAACCTAATTGAACCCAACCCAACCCGATTTAATTAACTTCCTCAATTAATTCCTAAACCATAAAACTCAAACGAGTAGAAAAGGTAAAACAACTATGACTTCCTCGTTTCATAACTTTTACGACTTTGCTGCTCCAAGTAAGAGAACGAAACTATCAAGCTTATGATTTTAAGCAGGAGAAATTGAAAGTAAGAGGAAATTCGAAGCGGCAGATCTAACGCAAAAGGATGTAGATGTTAATGTGGATCAACGTAGATTATGCGCAAGCATAAAATAAGAGCAAAACTGAAGAACGACACACAAACATATTTGGAGAAAATAAAATTGGAATAACGAAGGAAAATAACGAATGCATATTAAAGACACCATGGATCAAAATAAATGGAAAAGGAAAGCCTATGAACACAGATACAGAAATAGCGACGAAGTGACGAAGAGCTAGAACGAGTAGTCAAGAACAATGAGACAATTAAATCGCACGGAACAAGTGCAATGAAATTGTAAATAAAGACAAAATATTTGTATAATAAAAAATTAAATTAAGTAGTTCACGAAGGACGAGAAGAAAAGGACGAAGGCGAAGACTGGACCAAAAGTGTGGGCCAAAAGGACGAAGACAACAAGAGGAATATTTGAGGACAACGAAAAAATAAAAGAGGCAACATTTTAAACGAAAGAAAAAATAAAGATTTTGAGCAAAAAAAGTAGGCAAACGATTCCATCAAAATGATGATTAGATTTTGAAAAGAACAAGTGCAATAAATGTCATCAAAAATAATCAAGGCACAAGGACTTTGAATACATTTTCGAGTTTTTATCTTATTTAAAGACATCAAAATGTTCGATATTTGACGTCTTTAGTAATTTTGAGCATTTTAGCATTTTTGCCACATTTTTCATTTTAATTTTTCCTGCGAAAATCTATTTTTCCACTAGATGGTCGTGTCGTTCTTATTTTGAGTTCCTCTGCAAGAAACATCAAACATTGCAAACGTAACCTGAATAGTTAAATAAATTTATTGCAAATCATTCAACTTTCGCAAAACCTCAAATTTAATATAAAATGAACGCAGCGATACTACTCATCGGTTTCTGCTCTTAAAATGTCTTGTGCTGGATGAGCTTTTCGAATTAGGTTAGATTTGCAACGTTTGATATTTCTGGCTGAAGTTTCAAATGAAAACTATCGTCCAAGAATCCACACCGTGTCATTTTTGCAGATTTTAATGTTAATCAACTTCGAATGTTTCTATATTTTTATTTCAAACAAAACAAAATCAAATTCTGCGATTCTGCGGTTCTTACATCGTAAAAAATAGTCGGTTGTTTTTTTATCGAGGTTTTTTGTTGACTAATAAAAAAGTGAAAATCTTTATGTCTTCTAAGCGATTATGAGGTGTTTATCTTGAGTATTTTAAATGCCTTTTCTATGCCACACACAAAGTTTAATAACGTGGACGCCTAGTTAATGGAAAACGTTATCTCTTTTTTTTTAGGATGTAAAACACAAATTTTGTTTGATTGATTTATTCGAATAGGAATTTCGATAATTAATTACGAATACTTTTCCATTCGTTAAAAGTGCGATTTAAAAGACTTGTATGGCATCATGTACCAACATAATAGGCTTTGTTAGGGAAATTTGTATAATAATTTTGTAATATATCATATTTCTGATTTGGTAGTTGATTATCTTGTTCCGGTGTCTGTACGCATCGACGTAATTATTTATTTAGAATTAACAACCTTGTGAATTGACACATACAATTGTTGCGATTTTTGTATATAAACTACAATTTTTGCAATTCGTTCGCAGTTACAACATGAAGCTTCTTATTTTGTGTTTGGTGATTGCTTTTACTACCGCGTTCGGTGTAAGTGATTAACGAATACATTGGAAATTAGTCTTTGTTTGAAAATTTTTAGGAGGACTTTGATTTGTTGGCGCAACAAGACGAGTGTATCAAGGAACTTGATTTGGATAAAACGAAGTTCGGTAAAACGCCAGAGACAAACAAGGACCCGTTTAGAACTTGGTTCGAGGCAATAACCAAAGATTACGATGGTAAATGTTTATTTAGATGCATAATGCAAAAAATCGGTTTCATAAATATGAAGGACGAGTACCAATTAGAAAATTTTAAAAATGCATTTAAGATGAAAGTGGATTATGACAAATGCATTTCTATTCGAAAAAATGACGACTGCGAAAACGTACACGCTATCAACATGTGTATACTCCAACAAATATCTAGTTGAAATTTTGCTGTGGGTTTGGTAATTTTCAATAAATATTAAGGCATGCTTTGACTTTTTTATTTTTGGTGATATTTAATTCAAATAATTTTTATGATTAATTTCGTCGATAACGTTCTTCACTTAAATAAATGTTTAGGAAAAAATGGTTGATTGTGGTTCCATATTGGATTAAAGGAAAAAAAAAACCATAGAGTGCTTGACAAATGGTGTTAAGTTTCATTGTGTAATAAAATCCACATCCCTTTTTTAATTGATCTCAATCAACATGGCGTAAAAATTATAAGAAAAAGGTGTCAAGAAAGGGCATGTGTTAAAGGCGTGTATAAGGCAGGGCTTTATTGTTTTACATAGGGTGGACTAACTATTATGCCAAACCCCCTTACGTAACTTAAAATAAAAACAATAAAATGTGAGAACGAACTATTGGCGACTTTTTGTTTCGTATTAAGTACGCTATGATCGTTTTATATTTCACTTCCAGATGCCGTTCAACATTTTGCGGTTACACGTTCTACCAACATTCTTCGAATTACACCCCGCATTTTTGTAATCAACATTTACTACAAACTTTTCGTATAAAATACAAATAAAAAGAACACTACAACAAAACACTTTTTATTGCATTGTGGTGAAATAGAGAAGTAGGCTTCTAACGAGAAAACTCAAAAAGAATTCATTAATTATAATTCCACTTTTTTTTTCGTTTTGTGTTTAAATTTTATTTAATTTTTACCTTTGATATTGACTGGGCTGGACTTGGCAGGGCTTGGCTGGACAGGACTGGGTTGGATTTGATTGGATTGGACTTGATTCCATCGGATTTACATGCACGATAGACTTGGGTGCAGGCAATTAGTAGTCATTAATAATAATACTTATTTAAGCTTAAGATTCTAATTGATTGTCTCTCGCAGACATGGGACTCCAAGAGCAGGAGTTCAAGATTTACTGTTCCTGCATTTGATTCTATGGATTTTGACTTTCCGAACCTTGCAGCTGATTAGTGACAGCACCAAACTAATCAGCAACATCACCTAGTCGACAAGAAAATCATTAAGACTTAAACTTAAACTGTAATTGCATAAGTCAGATATTGGTGTTTAACTGGGCCATTTAATTACACGAACCATTCACCTCGCCGAGCATTGTTGAACATCACTGACCTTAGAGGAAGTCTAGAAATTTTCGAAATTCATATGGATTAAAGATTAAAATGTAAGCTCTATCCAATTCTACCAAAGTACGATGCATCGTCACAATCGAATGGCACGTTAGCATGTCCTTCTATTTATTTCCCACATTTTTCTTAAATATACCAAATTGCGTAAGTCAGATATTGGAGTTTAATTGGGCCATTTAATTACACGAACCATTCACATCGCCGAGCATTGTTGAGCATCACTGACCTTAGAGGAAGTCAAGAAATTTTCGAAATTCGTATGGATTAAAGATTAAAATGTAAGCTCTATCCAATTCTACCAAAGTACGATGCATCGTCACAATCGAATGGCACGTCAGCATGTCCTTCTATTTATTTCCCACATTTTTCTTAACTATACCAAATTGCGTAAGTCAGATATTGGAGTTTAATTGGGCCATTTAATTACACGAACCATTCACATCGACGAGCATTGTTGAGCATCTCTGATCTTAGAGAAATTCAAGAGATTTTCAAAAGTCGCATGGATAACGTATGCATTAAACTGGAAAAACAAAGACAACAGTTAGTGATTAAGGGATCTAATGGAAGAGCTAGAGATATATGAGAGATGGAGCGAGATGGAGAGAGAAAGAGAGAAATAAAGCAATTGATTGAATAAAGTGCAACAAGCGCATTGAAAATATCATTACCTAGAAAAATAAACGATAGACTACCTGCTGTTCAATGGGGAAGGTGAGTGGGTAAAAGCAATTAGGATGATGACGTATCGAGAGTTAGTGGTTAAAGAGATGAGAAGCTGGTGAATGTGGTGGTGGAAGAGGTTTAATGAATAATGTCACAGTATATATATGATGACTTGAACTTCGAGAAACTTGAATCAAATGCCCAGCATTTTAAGAGCAGTTGTGGATAAGTTGGTTGGGTTGAGTTGGGTGATATATTGGACATCTCAGCTAAAGATTTAATAGATTCAGGCTATGAGGAGTTGGTGGAGTAGAAGGGAAATCAATTTTGAAGAAGAAATGTTAGGGATTGAGAAGAGCTATTTGAGAAGCATATTGATGGCGGCCGAAAGGATGTGTGTGAGAAAGAGAATAGTATTTGTTTTTGTGATATGATAAATTGTTAAGGAAACATATTCAAGATTGTAACTAGATTTTGAAAATATTTTCTGTGGTTATATAAGTTAATCGGCGTGTTATTATATATTATAATTTGTTATTCTGTTTTATTATTAAATATAACTGGATTTGTGATAATTTTAGAAAGTTATTCTTATTAATGAAAATATTTTATTGAGCTACCCTGTATATTGCAATATTTGTTTATTTAATATATTTCATTTAATATTTATTATTAATACTACTTACATACGATATATAATATTGATTATTCAAATTATTTAAAAAAAATGGTAAACCACATTTAATATTAAAATCAAAGAGTGAAAATAAAGCTTTTGTTGTAATGCATTGAACAGTTTAGGTGATTTGGTATTTTCCCATAAGAGGGCTTCACCAATTGAAGAATAGTGATATTTTCCAGTTGGTAGTCATTAAGCGATATGTGATACTGGGTTGTTGTTCTTCGCTTGTAAAACTTCCCAGCTTTTGTTTCTCCTGTGGGCGGTTGTAAACATGGCTGACGAGCTTGTAGGAACCCTATTGGTCACAACTCGAGACGCCCTCGTTAAGGATAATTCATTATCTAAGTATGAATGCGTACTTCTATCACGTACCCCTCTATATATATGTCCCATACGCAATATAACGGGTGTTTCACTTTGAACCCTCTATCGCCGCGTCTCGCCGCTTTTATATAAATTAAATTGCGATGCTTTCAATCGGACTAAATTAAATTCTTCGACGGAAAAATTCACGATATTCAAATATTGCCACTTAACCTTTGCAGTCGCGCTTAAACTTCATTATTTCACCTGTGACGTATATTCAACGTGAAACATTTTAAGAACCGCTGTACCGAATAAAATAAAATAAATTAAGTGCGTCGGGGAATTTCGCCATTAAAAGTAGAACGCTCAAAGGAATAAAATTACTGACATATATTTTTTACATGCACGCCTTCATCTGGAGAAGTTTTTCAAGTGCGTATGGGGGTAGGAAATCCCCGACCTATCCAACAGTACAAACGTACCCCTTACAATAGAATGTGACGTCACGCGAAATGCGTGCGGCAACGCACTCAAACCGAATAGCTCCAGTCTATTAAACAGATAAAGATGGATGTTACACCATTTCCGCATCTTTTAATTTTAGATTCTCTTCGTTATTACACACATCAAAGCGGTTTGATGTCGTACGTTTGTGGCGTGAAAATATCCCACAAATTAACAAGGAAAAAATGCATTGCATTTCTAAACGTTTTATTTTATGTTGTAATTTGTAAAATGTGAAAAAAATGGCTCGGAGCGAAAATAGCACGTACGTGCTTCCACGGGTGGGAGAACCCTCCGTTGTAATGCATCCCTCAAGAAAATGTAACGTTAAATAGACTTCCTGACAACACTCGCTCGCTACAGAAAAACGCACTTCCACCATTAGCTATTAATTGAATGTTCATTCGAGGATGCCGCTGCTATCATCCGAAAAAGAAACCGATCCAAGTTGGCGTTTGCAACACAGCGTTTTTCAGGACATTTGTCAATGTTACTTAAAGCTTTCTACCTTCTTTTAACCATAAAATCCTTGCTTTTACAACCTTACATTAAAATTTTTTTTATTTTTCGACGATTCATTGAAACGATTTATAGTTGGTTTAAGTGGTAAAAAAACTCACGAGCAATAATACGATAAATTTATTTTTTGTTGCTAACGCTTCCGGTTGAAGCGGAAGTATCGTGATGAGTGTAAAAACTGAAACGAAGGATGCAGTAATATAAAAATTATTTAGAAACGATTTAGGAAATAAGGTATAAAATACAACAATGAATTAAAAAAAATTATCTCATCGTAGTTTTCGAAGCCTTTTTATTTCACAAGCTTGAAGAATAACACGGATTATTGATCTTTTCTCGAGCAGGCATCTCCAACTTTCTATGCACTCAGTAGATTAATTATGATTATGCATTATATCTCTAAAAAACGTAACAAAACGCTTACTCTAAAGTAAATGACATAACGATATAACAATTATGTAGTGGCAGTTTAGAAAACAATGTATAAAATTAATCAAAACAAATTGCACTTTTTTTCAGTTCTCTGAGTTCTTTACAAAATCCTTACCATGGTTGTAGTTTTCGAAAGCCCGTTGCCATCGACAATGATTTCTCAAATGTATTATACCACATTGACAAATAAATAGAGTAATTGATCATGTCTTGGTGATCTACGTTCAACATTATGCTCGCTCAATAGATCAAATATGAAGATTTCAGGGCATCTTCTGTATCTGAATTGTGCATGCGTGGAATTATAAACAAACAAGCCCATGTATTAAAATTTTCTTTCACTTTTCCAACCAAACCCAATCTGATCTAACCCAACCCAACACAACGCCCTCTCCTCACCATTAACCAAACCTCACCGGTATTTTGTTGTTGTCAATAAAATGGTTTTAGCGGAGGTATCTTGATGAGTATTATTAATAATGTTCATTCATTTGATATTTAAGATACAAGAACGATAATATGATAATGACAAGAATGTAAATCATTACATGTGTTTTTGTTTTAAACAATATGACTGGTGTCAACTGTTGCCATACTGATACTTTTAAATAGTATAGATGGAGAAAAGATTGTAAAGTACTTTTAGTTACAACATTTCTCCTTCACTTAATTAAAACTTAATCTTGGAATGAGCATTGAAATCAGTCTCTGATATAATCAGTTTATACTGTGGTGGCTTCCGCAGACTCCTAGATGATCGTGTGGAGTGTTGGTTGAGAGCTGACTCAGCTTCAGCATTTCGGCGTGGAGTTAACGGCTCTTCAATTTGTTGTGTTTGTGTTGCACAAGTGCAAGGTAATAAATACATCATCGTTGACGTACGTTGTTGAACGTTGTGGCATTACAACTGGATGTTGAAGTAATTGTTGATCAATTTCATTAGTCGTATCTGGTACCAAATCTCGCTGTTGGATACTTGTTGAATCTTGGCGTTGAACATTGGTGGAACGGAGAAGGTCAATATGTCGTTTGAAGGCGAACCCATTATTGAGTTTAACGATGTAATGGAGAAGACACAGCTTCTTAATAATAATACCCAGTTTCCATGTATCCTTATTCGATGTAATATAATATCGGGTTTGAACTCGGTCTCCCTCTCTTAGCTATACTCACCGACATTTGTGGCATAGAACATTTATCTAGTTTTGAAGGTTTTAAGGCATCCTGTTGAATTATCATTTGTTCCTAGGTATTGTTCTGACAGAGCTTTTCATTCCGAAGCAGTGTAGCTTTGTATTTAAATAGAATCACTATTATTTTCTTTGGTATTGGCGATGGGTCTCATATGGCTTCTAAATGTCGTTTCAGCTTCTAAACGTTTCTTTCGGCCAAGCTTTTGAAGATGGCACCGTTGTCGGAGACCATGACATCAGGATATCAATTCCTAGCGAAGATGTTATGTAAAATCTCCATTGTTTAAGTTGATGTTGGTGCAGATGAGTAAAAACCCACTTCTGCCCACTTGGACTTTGAATCGACGACTACTAGAAATTGATGGTCCTGATAAGGTCCCGTGTAGTCGATGTGTATAAGCTGTCATTTTTTTTCAGGTTCCTCCCACAGATGTAGAGTTAGATTTGGAGGACTTTTCTTTATCGATGCACATGCAGGATCGTACTAACTTTTCGATATCTTTACCAATTGATATCCAACATACATAACGTCTAGCCAGCTGCTCTATTTTTTTGTACCGATATGGGTGTGGTGAAACTCTTCCAATAGAAGTTGCTGAAGTGTGTAGGAGCTCTGGATAGACAATCGGCATTGGTATTTTCTTCATCTTTCTTTGTCACGACTTCATAGTTGTATCCAGTTAAGAAAGTTGCAAATTATTGATGACGTCATCTGAGGTGATTTCAAATTTTGGTGAAAAATTCTGGATAATGAATGAGTATCCGTAACAAGCTTGAAGAGTCGACCAAAGATATGTTGATGAAAATGTTCAATGGCATAGACAATGGCTTAAGCCTCCTAATTCCCATTTTACTTTGCAGGAGTTAAAGCTCATGATACGACTGCAATAGGACTGTCTCCACCATCAATCACATGCGACAAAACAACCGCTATCCCCGTTGGACTAGCATCATAAGCAAGCAGCGCTGACAATTCTGGATAAAAAAGCATGAGAACACGATCACTGGCGATTTCATTCTTCAGGGTATTGAAAGATTTTTAACAATTCAGGTCATTTAAAAATTGATTTGTTTCCTAATAATCAGCGTAACGACGTGGTTAATGTTGATGAATTTGGTATTAACCTTGCGTAGTAATGCCCAATAAATGACGAACATTTTCTATGCACTCTGGCTGAAGCATCTCTATAATGGGCAGTACTTTCGAAGAAAAATTTTGTACTTCGTTGTATCTCATTGTATGACCCAAAAATTCAGTTTGATTTTCGAAAAATGTAGATTTAAGTGAAGATCATATTTTTGAAGTTGACCCAAACACGCTTTTAAATTTGCCCTGCACTATTGATCTTCCATGCACTACGATGTCATCCAAATATGATCCTGTTTTAGGAACATCAGGCAGAATTTGGTCGATGATTCTTTTTAATTCAGCTGGAGCTGTTTTGATGCCAAAAGAAAGACGATTCACTCGAAAAGTTCCCTTATATGTCGAAATCGTTTGTATTTCGCTTGCAATTTCATCAACTGGCACGTGCAAATAGGCTTTGTACAAATCAAGGCGGCAGAAGAATTCATTCCATGAGGCTATTGAAAATTTGATCTATTTTCCGAATAGGGTAGTGTGCGTCTACTAGTCTCTAGTCAAAATTAGTTAAGTTTATTCAAACGTTAATGATAATATTATGTTGTGCCATTACGCGAGAAGAACCCAAGATTGATTAAGGCAACAAAATATCCCATGTGTACCTAAAGATGATAACCCCCCGAACGTTTCACAGGCACGTCCTATAGAAGAGTGTTGGTCTTTACTCGGTAGAAAAGTTAACGACTGTGAGTGGGAAGCCCAAAATGAAGAAGAGCTATGACAAAGAATCTACCACAAGATTCGAGAGTTTAATCCACTTACCATCCAACGGCTGATGAGAGGCATTCGCATCAAATTGCGAGCCATTGAAACCCATGGCCCTTTAGCTACTATGGGATACATTGTTACTTGTTACATATGTTTTATATATGTATTACAAATTTCTTCCAACCCAACGTCCTCTAGTCACCATTACTTCAACCTGGATCGTATTTGGTTTTTATTGTTGTTGTCAACGCTTCCGATATTACAGGAGTACCACGATGAGTATATATAAAAATTTAAGCAAAGAACACAATGGTATAAATATTCCTTACCGTTAATTTAGAAATGTGGGCATAAATTAATCGATTTATTTTATTTGTATGACATGATTGATTTTCAAAATTAATATCATCGAGAAGATTGTTATCATCGGTGAAGTCTCCTCAAATTTATGCCGCTTAATAAACAAAAGGAGAAATTGCTCTTGTATCGATCAGGTATCTGCACGCTCACTAAATAACTGAAATATGATAGTTTCAGGCCCTGCTCTTCCTTTGCGTTGGACCTGCGACCAAACTACGTATCACAGAATTCTTCCAAACTCATAATGTGTCCAGCCTTGCTCATATTTTTTTGTTGCTATTATTAGCAGTTATATAAAAATTATTTGGTAACAATTTAGGAGAGAAGACAAAAGAAGAAATCATTTTATTTCAATTTTTTCCGCCTGACATTTTTTTTACAAATCCATCTCGTCGTTGTAGTTTTCAAAAAGCTCGTGATCATGGGCGGCTCTCTCATTAGATGACATATGATGATGAGGTCCATATATATTTCTTACGAACCCGCGGACTGTAAACAGACCAACTCAAACCGATCTACGCCCATCGCTTAAACTTCACTCATGGTCTACCTGAGATTATTGAACATACGTTAGATGATTTCATGATCATATGTACGACAGCCTCAAAACCAATTCTACTCCTCTGGCAGACGAATCAATGAGTTACGAATTTCTTCCAACCCAATATAAATACGATAGCGCTAGTTCTTCCTCCTTGCATCGCGTTTATGCGGACTGGTAGACATGCTCATATTTTACACATTTTTAAAACCGAATAAATTATTATTATTATTATTATTATTATTATAAACCAACCAATATATTATAGGTTTCTTAAACCAATGCCATATATCTGCCATTAGCTCACCAACTCACTAGTTTGGTTGGAATAAAAGGGTTGGGTTGGGTTGGGTTTGCCAGCCCATGCTTGCTAAGTGCACAGGAACATGGCTACCTGGAATTTTTATCTTTCATCTACTTCGCTCCAATAAACTTTAATCCTAAACTCTAGGGCTCAATCTTTCTTCATTAGTACAAAAATTCTTCTCTTCTGAGCAATGTTACTGCTACCTTCCGTTTCTTCTCATATGTCAGTGAATGTTTTGGCTAACTCGAATCAGATATCAAAAACTTAAAGAAAAAAATTGTAAATTAACCTACTGATTCCTACCTAATTGCATTTATAATAATTCCGTTTCTAAGCTATCTGGTTGGGTTGGATTACAACATTACAGTTAATTTCCCAACTTGGATCCAAAATTAGATCAAATCCCATTTGCAACTTTTTTCAAACATAAAATTAAATGTCTTTAAGCCCAAATTAAAAAAAAATGTAATATTATATAAATGTTGTACCAATCTAATTTTAAGTGTCAAGTATATAATTTTATTATATTGCACTAGTTATAGTTTTTTTATTTATTATTTTATATTTATTTATCAATAGATTTAAAATTCTTATAAATTCTCCTTTTAGTCGTTTTAACTTATATTTCATTTTTTTTGTGTCGGCTTTACATTTGCTTCGCTTCGCGTATTCGTACAGTTACGGTTTCCAAAGTATTTCAGATGCATTCACCTGAAAACGGATATTAGCATTCGTCCGAACTACATACTTTCATTTAGAAGTCTGAACTATGATACCTGTGTCACGAGGCAACGTGATGTCGTTAATTGAAATATTTCCTTGGAGTATGTACGTGCTGTTAGATACCAAAGGGTTAAGTAGCAAACAAATGAAATTGGCGATGGGGGATGTAATTGACTTGTTCGAGAGTGCGAGTATTTTTTAATTGTGTTCCACGGGGAATTATTTCGTTTCGAATCCAAGTCAAGGATTTTTGTTTTTTCGAACGTTAATTATAATTAAAAATTGACTTAATTTAACATGTAATTTAATTTTTGAGCAACATGCTGTGCCTTTATATTATAATTACGACAGTAACATAAATTACCTGAATTAATTTAAAAGTGTAATTTCTTTCTTATAATTGAGCAATTTTTGTTCCACATTAACTTCCAATAGGATACGAAAATGTAAAAAAGGCCGTTAATTGTGTCAAAAAAGCGCAAATAAACGCAAGAACAATACAAACAAATGTTTCAGCTATAAATCAAAATCATTTCGCTTCAACAATTAGAGGTATCATAGTAGGATTCATTTGATTCATGCAGGGAAAATTGGTTATGCCATGAATAACCCGAAAGGAGGTCTCCTTATTACAGCCTCCGACATACGCATCGGCGAGTAAGACCACCTTACTGACATTTTAATTCCAAGTATTAAATCTCTCTTTCATAATTAAAAACGTTATAAGGCTTCTATTGGTATGAAGAAAAATGGCGGTTAAAATGTTACCACATTCAAACTGCCCGTAATCAACTTTATTCAAGTAAATTTCCTGTTTATTTTCGTACTCGTTTTAATTTTAATTAAATTCATGTATATATAAATTAATTTTTAAATATTGCGTGCAAGCGATTTATTTAGACGTTGTCGAGTTACAAATTGGGACATAGTTTCTTTGATACTTGATATTATTATATTGAAAGTGAACTGAAGTTTTCGACGTGAAATATGAATATTGCTTTTCATATGTTATGAAATTTATTATCTTTTACAATATGAGTCCCTATTAGAATTTTCTTTACAAACTTGCATGCAATTTGAAGAGTTTAATGAAAAAATAATTCCATCCTTCGCTTCTTATTACCTTGTGTTCTGTTCCTATTTCCTAATTTATTATTGAGTTTTATGCTCTTCAATAAAATCAAGTCTGACTGAAACGTTGTTGTATGGCATTTACTCGCGCAGACATAAAAATCTGCAGTAGTCCGCACAGAACTTTCTTATACTTTACTTTTCAAATAAAATTGTTTAAAAATTCAATATCTTTATAAGAACTATTTTTTCGATAACTCGTACCGTTCTCGAGGTATGGAAAACGGTGATAAGAGTAAACCCTCACTTCCGGTTGAGATATTACATTCTTGCTATATAGAAATCTTGAGTTTCGTAGTGTTAGGTTCAAAATAAAAATGTATTAAAAAGGAAATTATTTTTTAAACTAGTTTCAAAAATAGTTATGCATTTTATCCAAATTTACCTTTTTCGTCGGCAAATCAAACATTTTTTATTAAAACATAGTAATCTTCGTTTAGATACATTGCATGTTATTTGACTTTGCATATAGTTATTATTTTTTCTTGGCTTTTTCAGAATTTCTCGGTCATCCCTGTTCATGGGATACCTTATAAGTCAAGACGCACCCTAAAAATATGAGTCTCGTGCGGTCTCGACCGGGGTCTTCTCGCTCGGAAAGCCACACGTGACTCTTACGCAGTTGCAGCTTATTCCGAGCTCGTGACTTAGTTTATACATTCGCAAGTGGCTAAGTGACATTGTGTTTAAACCATTTATCTAAGTCAAAACCGCGACAATGTAATGTGTGCGATCTCCTTTGTTCCCAAGTGAGAAACAACCTTGCTAGTGAGTCACCGATGCACCCTTAGTTCGACGGCCACATTCCTTAGACTCGATAACATAAACAAACATTACTTCACATTTTCCCTTTTCATATTTCAGTTAACATTTTTTTGTATTGTAATTAATTAATTAATTAGATATAGTGTAGATATTAATATAAACATTAAGGGAAATTATCTTATTCGCGCTCTCCTATTCACGATACCAATAATAAACAGTGAATCGTGTTTGTGTCTTTATTTATAAATAATAACAAATTTCCCCACCAAAATATAAAAATTTTCAAATCCTTTTTCACCCCCGGGTAACATTACGTCTTTTTAGCGCGTGGAATTATAACTTCAAAAGTCAATCAGTACTGTATGTTTACTCAGAGAGCAAACTAACATTGACAGTTCTTGAAACGTCAAAAGAAGATTATAAAACCCATTTCTGGACAATGAAAATTACACGTACCGCTTCGAAATCCAACAGAGACCAAAGAAATCTAAATTCAGTTTAAAATTTCTTCAGTCCCATTAAAAATAAACGTCATATCTCCATATAAGTGTTGTGTTAAAAATAACAGTAAACGTTAACTTTCATTTATTCATTATGGAGGATATAACTCCATCGATAATCAAGCCGTAATATAATCAATAAAACTGCAATTTCTCTGGCTGTAAATTACTATAAAGTTTTCTATCAAACAGAACCATACCGACAAGAAATATTTCAGATTTTTTTCATTCGTAAAAGGCGCAATATAGTAGGGAAGTAAAAATATATTGGAAGGGTGGAGAAATAAGTGAGGTGAGTGTGTGGATGTATCTGGGATGCATAATGGAGAATGGAAACAACTACAGGGAGCACATTAAATATGTATGCGACAAGGCGAGGAAGGCTGAAGAAGGGTTAGTAAAGATGTTGTGGAGTAAGGGAGAATGGAAGTTTGGTGAAAGGATGACAGTGTGGGAGGTGTGTGAGGAGTATATTGATGTATGGGGCGGAAGTACGGGGAGTGAAAGATGGCGAGAATTATGCAGGGGCGTTCAAGAGGGCACTATATCTTGAAGATCGACGCCAAAATACATAGTGCTGCAGGAAACAGGATTGGAAAAGATGGCGGTGGAGGCAGGAAGAAGGGTAGCGAGATATGAAGAAAGGATGTGGGGATGGGGAGAGCAGAGAATGGGGAAGATTATATTAAGGGAGCTCCAGAAAAGAGGAGAGAAAAGAACAGGATCATCGATATGGGAAGAAAACAGGTTGAGGTTATATGAGATATCGACGGGGAAAGTACAAAGGAGGATAGAGGAGGGAGAACAAGTGGAGAGAGAAATGATGGAAAGATGGAAGCAGGTGGACGCGTAGGAAAGAGAAGAGAAAATGAGGAGAGCAGAATACAATGAAAGATACAAGGAGATATGTGTATATGGAGGGAGATCGAAATATTTGAGAGGGGGGAAAACAGGCAGAGAGGAAAGAATTATTGCACGGTTTACATGCCGGAGCGAGGAAAGAGGAAACAAATATTGGATGGGTGAGACGTATAGAAGGTGTGTGTTCTGCGAGAATGGGGTGGATGTATGGATGCATTGGATGGAGGAGTGTGCGGGGGTATAATGGAGTGAGGAAGCGAGAAAGAAAGGAAAGGAATGGAAAAAGTGTCTAGACGAGAATGGAAACGGAGTGGAACTTCTGACAAAAGTAAAAGAGCTCCGAGAAGGCAGGAGAGAAAAGGAAGGAGCACGGAAGAACATGGAGGGAGTAGAGCAAGAGGAAAGATAGGATTAATTGATTTATTTGAATATATTATTGAAATTGAATTGAAGTGAAATTACTTGGGATACATTATGGTTATACACAAAATTAGGATGCCAATAAAGGTTGTTTTTTATATTCACTGAAAATTGTGAGTTTGTCGAATGCCATATTGTGACATTTCAAACGTCAATCATGCGTTCCGCCAACAACGCATTGAGCACCCTGTAAAGTGCATCTTCTTTACAGTTTGTGCAATTGTTATTTATAAATGTTTATTTACACTCAATCAGGTACGATTTCACTCGTACACAGTTCATCAACACGACCGTTTGATTAGTTCAGTAGTATCAATCGTACTTGTGGACGTTAAAAGCACGTTTTTGAAATTGCCAAGAATTTACGGAAATAGCCACACAAGTGCAGCGGAAGCAGCAAGAAACGAATTTTGGCAAATTTACGGCCGGTTTAGCCGTGTCGACGTTTCATAAAGATCCATGTGATTTATAAATACACATATATTCGTTAGGAACATGTTTAATCAATTGATTAGTTAGGTCGTAGAGCTTAGTTTCAATTAGTTATAGCTTCGAAACATTGATAAACAGTTTTCAAAAGTGAAAAAGTACAAACGACAAAATTACGCAAAAATGAAATGAATGAAGTAGAGAGCTGAATTATCCGCATTGATAGCATATGTCTATCTGTAATAGTTCCGAAGTAGCAACCGTTCAAAGTTGGACTTTTACTGTTTTCGAATAATGTGGGAATAATGCGCACCACAAAAAATAATAATTATGGAATAATTAAGTTATTTATAATAAACGCTTCAAGGGTTCAAATTAATTGTAGTTTCAAATTGTTAACTTATAACTTGATAAAAAACGGACTACTCATTAACTTCGTTCAAGAAAACATTATATACACCAAGAGCAACTGCTGGGTGGAAGAGAAATATATAAGAGTTCCGAGTTCTGCGGAAAAGGTTGGTATGAATTGGAGAATGTGAAGGGTTAAGCTAGAAGGAGGACGAAAGAAGAAAGTAAAAGACTGATGAAGAAGTTTAGGGAGAATGGAGAGAAATGAAGGAGACGTGTACGAAAAAGAGGCAAATGGAACAGAAGGATGAGAGAAAAGACAAAGACGGACCAGAATGAAAAAGGATACCTGGGGAGACAGTAAGGAAGCGGAAGAGCACAAGAGAAGAAAGAAGGTTCGGTGCCTTCTTCATTCATTCATTCATTCCTCATTAAAGTAAGCTGTGTTTATTTTATAAAGATGGCGCCACGCCATTAACCGTTTCTCAAATTTAAAAATTGAAAAATATATACATTTAAAAAAATAGTTTCTTTAAAGTCAATTATACAAACGTAATCTGCGGAAAAAAACTACAAATTGTTGCCAATTTAACCAACGGGGTTAACCGATAATTTTTGACTGTTATAGAACATGTAATTGTTCGACCAATATTTAATTTAAAATCACGCACCGGCAGAAATATTTGCTAGTTGTTTAACATATAAATTTTACATTTTACGTTTTGTGAATTTATGTAATAATATATCACAATTATATTACTAAATAATTTAAAATAAATGCAATGTTGTAGTTATTATAATAACAGTTTTGCGTAAATCAAGTTCTTAGTGTGTTTGTGTATGTTATGTTGATTTCTATATGTTTCATAATATAAAAAATAATTTACGTAAAATATGTTTTATTTTGTTGTTTTTTGGTTGAAATTCAGTCGTGTAGCGACATATAGAATCCGTGTGCCAATTTGAAATGCATTTTCTAAATAAGCCAATGCAGAATGTTTCGATTGCTATAGATTAGGAGGTTTGCGTTTCTAGATTTGAAAGAGGAACAGGAATGTAAACATGAATATTGCATGAGTTCTTCTGAACAGTCCTAGTCATAACTCACAAGTCGTCTTGTCACCGTTAGTGCCTTTACAGACACGGTCAAACTTGTCACAGAAAGAACACTACCTTCTAATACCTATGCCCGAACTATTTTCGTATCAGACGGTTTTTTTTATTTCGTCCTCTCGAAGCTACATTTCGGTTTTTTCTTTGTCGATATAAATTCAACATTGTTTTACAAGATAATTATATATGAACATGGTGGAAGAAAGAAATGTAATTATGATCTACGTTCACGTGCAATCGCACATGTTTAAAAAGGCGTGTAAAACTCGTCGAAATCAACCCCTATAACGAACTGTCACAATAAATAAAAAAATCAGTTATTACTGAGGCGTCATAATAATCACCCTGGCAGGCATGATGTGAGAGAGCATATGTATAAGAGGTTTTCCAAATGGGGTGCAGAGACAACAAGGGGGTATACTACCTATATTATAACGCACACAAGCGTAAGTACTTAAAATCAATAAACCTTTGAAAGTGAGGGATGCAGAATATTATCACCTCAGAAATTACACACGAAAATTATTATTTCGCACAAAAAATAAAATTATGCCTTTCATGTACCAAGTCTATAAGAACACTTTAGTGAATTATGTCCTTAAAGTATAGCTTGTCGCTTATTTGAATCTTTATAGTTAGGTAGGCAACAGTAATTTTCTTTTAGTAAAGAGTTTAAAAAAACACATAAATTTGCATTGATCGCAAGTTGAATGAATATGCGGCCTAGTTCATACTTCTTTGAAATTCATGCGTGGCAGAGAAGGTGTAGAGAACTTTATTCATCAGGACACTTGAGTCCACAAAGGACTCTAAAGATGTTTGATGATCTAGATATCGTCCGTGTTTAGCAGTATTGTTTGTGAAGTACTTCGTTCACAACTAAACTTTACTTCACAATTGTTTGTGGTTCCTTCGTCATCTCATTTGCCCTTTCCTTAAAAGATGAAAATATGATTTAAATAAAAACTTTACCGCTTGTCCATTAATTTTATTTTCCAATCATTCCGTTATACTAATGATAAAGGTTTGTCAGTGAAAATTAGAAACTAGCATAATTGCAAGTACGCAGGTATATTTATTTATTTCAACTATAAGTACACACATAAATGATCGACAAATATCTTTTTTACTAAATAACCCGAACGAATATAATATTTATTTATTATACATTTGATTTTTTGATATTACATTCGTATTTTTAACTTTTTTCGCTTTTTGTCTTGTATTTCAATTGTTCTAGTTAATTGTGTTATTTTACTGCGGTGTTGTAGTTCCATTTTCACAATTTATTTTCGCATTCCATATCTTTGTTTTAATTGCTTTTTAAGTTTTTTCGTTTACTCTATTTTATGGTTTCAGTCTTGTAGTGCCTTTTGTATTTTGTTTTATTTGTATAACTACCAATTGAAAAGGAAATATATAAACATATTTTCATATATTTAATTCTTCTCTGTTTTTCTATTGGTTACATTTTTTTCGTTTTCTGTTATTTAATTCCTTGCTTTCTTTGACTATGTTTTAGCTAGTTTTAAATTTTTGTATTTTCATATTTTAATAGACTTCTTCATTTTTGTTATTCTTCTTATTTTAAAACATTCCTTGGAGTTGTTCGTTTCATTTAAAGTTTTTTTCGTTCTATAAATTCTGGTATGTATCTCTGTTTTGTGTAATAGGATAACCTCCTAGTTTGTCCACAGTTTTGGGATATATTCTAATTCCACTATTTTGTTGAATAGCCAATGAATCTGATCGATTATTTCTTCAGATCCCGCTTTTATCATTTCATTTGAAATGTTGTCATTGCCAGGCGTTTTTTGATTTTTAATTTCTTTATTCCTTCTGTTATTTCAGATTTTTGAATTTGTGGTATCTCTGCATCTTCCTGTTCTGTAATTTCTTTAATTTTGCTCGTATATATTTGTTGACTTGCGTAAAGTTCTTTGCAGTAGTTTGTTGCAATTTGCATTCTTTTTTTCTCTGTTATGTAACATTTTCCTATTAATTGGATCATATAATTTGTGTATCCATTTTTTCACACTAGATAGAGGATTTTCTTCGTTGAACCTGATTCTTCTAGTATTTCTTCTATTGTTTCCATCTCTGCTTTTCCAACATCCTTTTGTATGGCTGTCTTGGTTACTTTGTTGAATTCACAGTATTCGATTCTTGCTTTTCCACTTTCTATTCTTTTTCCTTTGAGGACATCTGTTTCTTTTATCATATTTTTTGTTTCTTGTGATATCTTGTTATGTTTCGTTGGTGCTTCTACATTTTGTGGTATGTTATTCGTTGCTTATTTTCAACCGTTTTCGATTGCGTCTTAGGCTTTTTGTATATCGTTGCATCTGCTTAGCCAATTCATTGTTGTATTGCTTTTCTGTACTTTTAGATGGCGTTTCTTTTCGTTTTCTCATAAATAATTTGTTTCTTTTTGCAATTTTTTATGTTTGTTCTTACTAGTCTGTGGTCTGTATTAAATACAAAGCTATTTAGTACTTCTGTATTGAGGATTAATCTGTTTGTTAAGATAAGATCGATGTCATTTCTATATTGTCCATTTGGTGATATCCATGTCTACCTTCTTCCTTTTTGTAACATGGTGTTTGTTATAACAAGCCTATGTACGAAGGCGAAATCTATTATTTTTGTCGCTCCTTCATTTCGTATTACATCTCTTGTCTCTGTCCAATTTTTCCATTAAAGTTGCCCATTACAATAATATATTTGTATTTTTGTTGGTACTCCAATTACTTCGTCTAGAAGTTTGTAAAATTTATTTTGACTTCTCCTGGGCTAACGTTGATGGGTGTGTAGACTTGTATGATAGCGATGATATATTTTTTTGTTATTTCTATCTGTAGTGTCGATTTTTTATCAGAAAATCCCTCAAATTCTGTAATATGTTTTTATTATTTTTGCTAACCGAGAATCCTACTCCTGTTTGACCTCTAATTTGTCAAAAATGATAACGTACGAGGGAAACTAGAAAAACTATCTATCTGGCTATGATAGAACCAATTGACAAGTGTGTGCGATTAATGTCAAATAGTGACAGGTCTGTGAAAGGTTCCCAGTAAATTTGAATCAAATTCGCCTATTTATTTTCATTTCGTGAAGTCGACAGTAGTAGAAAATTAGTGTAGTAAAATTGGAGCATCGAAGTGTGATAAAAATTCAAACGGAAGAAGGCAATAGTCCAAAAGCAATTCGTCATCGGATGTCTACAGTCAAATTTTGGTCTAAACAGTTTCGTTGGGGAAGAGAGGCCATCGAAGACGATACTAGAAGTGGAAGACATGCATAAGCGATAAATCCGGAAGTTTGCAAGAAAGTGGAAGCCATGGTTCTCAAGGAACGCCGTTTGAAGATGTCCACCATCGCTACAGGAAATATCTGAGCCTAGCGTTATAAACATATTGCATGAAAAATTGGGCATGCGCAAGGTGTCAGCAAGATGGGTTTCCAGGCTGTTGACTCCTGAACGGAAACTGCGGAGGCGTCAAGTCTCTCACGATCATTTGGCCACTATGGAGGCTGGTCCTGACTTTTTAACTCGAATTGTAACTGAAAATGAAATTTGGGTACACCCCTGGGTTTCCGAAACAAAACAAGAATCCATGTAATGCTTGAACTCAGCCTTTTGCAGGAAAACGCATGGCATCAATTTTCCTGAAGGCGTTCTTTTAATTGCATACATGCCGAAAGGCACTACAATTAATGCAGAAGTTTACGGTAATACTCTCAAGAAATTGCGTAAAGCCACCGACAATTTTTTTCCCATTTGTCCCAATCGCATGTGCTTCTTCTTCACGACAATGTGCATGTGCACAAAGCTGTGGAAATTCGGCCAATGTTGGCGGACTGCGACCATTGGACTATTATTTATTCAAGTTAAAAAAAATTCTAAGAGGAAGAAAGCATTTTCAGATGGATGAACACTTGATGCATGTTATCGAACGATATTTTAACACCCAAGAGAAGACATTTTTTCTAGTGGTATGGGGTCCCTTCCGGACAAGTGGCGAAAGTGTATTAAGGT
Organism: Geotrupes spiniger; assembly: GCA_959613385.1. NCBI lineage: Eukaryota > Metazoa > Arthropoda > Insecta > Coleoptera > Geotrupidae > Geotrupes > Geotrupes spiniger. The sequence continues at coordinate 7,167,171 of OY390741.1, forward strand.
TGATGAAGATTATATTGAAGAATAAACATGTTTAATAAATCGAATGTATTTTCCTTCTGGGTTAGGTAGATAATTTTTCTAGTTCCCCTCGTACAATACCATTTTTCATGTAGTCGTCTTGTTTCTGCTAATCTTATTACATGCAATTTTATTTTCCTCAGAGCTTCTTCTAGTTCTAGTACTTTTTCTTTGGATAATAATGTTACATTTAAAGTTCCAATATATACTTCTGTACCACTGTTAATTGGGGAGTCTCTCACTCGCCTACTGACCAGTTTTCTGGTGAGCGTACTGTAGTTTTTTCCTCCTGTTTTCTTATTCATGCGCTTTGGCATCGCTTGTGTCGTCGTTGTTGTTTTCATATTTTGCTTGCCACCACTTAGGTTTTCGACTCTTCTGGGTTGTGTTTCATCTTTCTGAACCCATATTTTTTTTCATCCCAGTAGTACCAATCTTCGTTTACCTGTAGCTTGTGGTAACCTGCATTGGTGCGCATGCAGACTGTTTATTCCAACAATGGTTCCTCGGTCCACTCCTCGTTCTTGTTCTTCCAAGACTTTCCATATTTCACTCATCATCTTGTTCTGCATTCGTATTGTCCAAGTCCTCCAAGGTTGGATCTAATATTGTATCCATTTTACCAAAATCGTCGCTACTGTACTGAGCAGTGAGATTCCTCTATAGTTATTAGATTAATCCCTTGACTTATTTTTAGTAAATTGGAATAATTATCCCTATTCGCCAGTCTTTTAGTGCTTCGCCTGTCTCTAGCACTTTGTTCATCATGTCTTTTACGTACTCAGTCACGTTTCGTGAAAATTCTACAACGCGGCTGTATATATATATAGTGTGTTTCATTTAAGAGTGTAACACCCTCATATCTTTTATATTTTTAGTCCGATTTTAGTAATTTTTTTCCCCAAACGTAGAATACTTATTGCTCTATTTAAACCGAAAAAACCAATTGTCTTCTTTAAATGCAAAGCAACCTGCGATGGAAAAATAAATGGATTTAGGGTTCTGATCAATTATTACTAGTAAAATTTTTCCATAAAAAAAATCCCTAAAGTGATTTCTTGATTTTTGCCGTTTATTTTGCCATCGCAGGTTGCTTTGCATTTAAAGAAGACAATTGTCTTTTTGGGAGTAAATAGAGCAATGAGTATTCTACGTTTGTCTATATATTGTTTATATATATATATATATATATATATATATATATATACATATATATATATATACATGAAAGATGGTCTAATCTTACATCTCAATGGTGTAGTGAACATTAATTAAAACAGGTCCATGAAGACTAACTGGTGGATCGCTAGACAATATTGTTTCTGGGTTATTACCCTTCGTCAGTAGCGATTACCAAGAACCTTAGTTGTTGAAATACCTTTACATGTAGTGGCCATCAAAACTTCTTGGCGCGAGCGAACTTCTTGATAGTCGTCTTGTTTACTCGCCGCAAGGTGTTAGACGAGGTATCGTCTTGTCGGTGTTCTGTTGTCAGTGGTTCGTTAGGAGTGATTGGCTCGCGCCAAGAAGTTTTGATGGCCACTACATGTAAAGGTATTTCAACAACTAAGGTTCTTGGTAATCGCTACTGACGAAGGGTAATAACCCAGAAACAATATTGTCTAGCGATCCACCAGTTAGTCTTCATGGACCTGTTTTAATTAATGTTCACTACACCATTGGGTATAAGATTAGACCATTTTTCGTGTGTGTATATATATATATATATATATATATATATATATATATATATATATATATATTGAAAATGTGTCTTGTCAAATATGACAGAAAAATGTAAAATTTACACGAAAGATGGTCTAATCTTACACCTCAATGGTGTAGTGAACATTAATTAAAACAGGTCCATGAAGACTAACTGGTGGATCGCTAGACAATATTGTTTCTGGGTTATTACCCTTCGTCAGTATATATATATATATATATATATATATATATATATATATATATATATATATATATATATTCCTAGAAGGGTTCAGTAAAGGGTCCTTTTATTCTTATATGTATATATATAGCGATTCTTAAATCTCTTCGATCCGACAGGTTAACTAGTGTTACGACAATGAAATGTATTATTCAAATTATTCTCTTTCTTTATATTTTTAGATCGAATTTCTCGGCCATTATTAAGTTAATTACAAATTTGAATATACAACGTACGTTTTAGTTCGGTTTTCGGCGCTGATATTAACAAAAATGTTACGACGTAACTAAAATATGAATTAGTTATAACGTTTATTTTAAGGGGTTGAGATTTTTAATTTGCATAAATCTAATAAAGGGAGCAATATTTACAGAAACGTACTTTATGTTTGGTTTGGTTATCACGGCCCGACTTGGAGCCTGGCTATCGGTCTCCGTCAATAAGGAGTTTGTAGTTTGTACAACATAATGCAGTAACTAGTCGATCTATCATTGTCAATTACCTATAACAAGTATTTATGCAGGATCGGTTTTAAATCCAAAGGAGGCGAATTGTCCATCTGCCATTTCCCATCCTATCCCTTCATACAGCTATTCCTGTAATACGACGTACTTAAGGAATTATACTTCCTGTTATAACGGAATTTATCACTCAATAACCGTACACAAATATGAAATATAACTTTCGATGGTGCAATGATATGTCCATGCAAATGAATTGTTTTCTTACTACGTACTAAAGTTGCTTGTGATATCAGTATTTCGAAAAAAAAGTGTAATGGGATATAACCAGGGTTGGACCCAGATTTTCACGGTGGGTGCCCCATAATTAATTTAATTAAGTTCATGCAGAATTTTTACTTCGTATCGTGAATTTAATTTTCGTAACCAGTCATCAGATAACCTGAATGAAAATTAAAGTCCAATAATAGAAAAATTAAAATGTGATTCCTGCTTCGGCCCTGCCTATTTTAATAATCGTCGGAGTAATAAGATTCACGTTGCACAGTTTTTAAAACTTTGGATTACCAAAGTGCTCATGTATATTAAATTATAGGAAAAATAGTTAATTATAATAACAAAATTAAAAAATGTAATAATATTTATTTAATTTGTTATAACTAAATGATTTTATATAAAAAGTAAATTGTTTTAATAATATTGCCATTTTTGCTATTTATTTCGATAGTTAATTCAAACATACGTGAAGTGAATAAACGTAATTTAATTAACAAAATCGTATTTGAGATAGTTATTTGAAGATCTCCAGGTAAAGAATTCGTCGTGGTATTTTTAACATTAAAAGATTTGTCGTGAAAAATATGTACCTGGTTTTTTCGTGTGATTTTTAACAAGTGATTATTTTGTATTAGTACGAAATGTTTTGAATATGTAAAATAATGAGCATATAGGTATTTTATTTACTCTCGGTCGAAAACCAAACGGAGGAAAAAAGGCGTACAGAATTTATTCGTTTTTTATTTTAATTCCTGTTCTCGACTTGGTCTTTTAAATTCTCGGGTATGGAATAATTTCTTTGTCATTCCATAAATTTTAAGGTAAATATTTTATTTCGAATTTATCGAACTTGAAAAAATACCACTTTTCGTGAAATGGAAACGAGGCGGTGCGTCAATTTTGATTAAGGATTTTTTTTGTTAGAATAAATCAAATTCTTTGTACGTGCGACAAGACGGAAATTTCTTAATAAACCTTAATTTTGTAATAAATTCAATCTGTCTGCATTTACAAGCAATTAAACACTAGTTTATGGTGTATTATTAATGTTAAAAATTGTTTATGCTAGTAACTATAAATTTTTATTTTTCAATTCGTTTATACGCATACCGATGTCTCGGAATAAAAATTTAATTTTATTTACAGTAAAAAAAGAATTTGGTATTTATTTGAAAATATAAATTATAATTTGTGCTGCTTTTAGAGAAAATATAAATCATCAAGACATAATTTAATTGCCAAAGATTTCAAAATTGACGCCCATTAAAATAGCAATAAATCATATCGAGTATAAACTATAGACCACAACAAATAACATAAACAACAAAATAATGAAATTGGAAATCAAACGGAAGAACTATTTATAACTCATTTTCAAGGATATCGAGAAGCTATAGAAATGTTGGTATTAAATATTATGAAGGGGAATTTGAATTGGATTGAAAACTGTAATTCCTTTGGGAGGTTAGTATATACTTCTATGAAAGAATCTTAAAAAAGAGATATTAAACGTCTGATGTAATACTACTATACAGCAGAAAATCGTATTCATCAACTCCGTAAATAATAAACAAGGCACATGGGACCATAAAGATGATAAGTTAGTCACAGGAAAGAAAACTAAAAATCAATTAGATTTGCAGCGTATTTTACTAGATATGAAACTTAATAATTACCAAAAAGAAAAGTGCGGACATTAAAGGTTCAAAGTTCGAAACAATTTTGTTAATTAATTATTCCGAAATAATTACATGCAGCGAGTATTTTTAATCTGTTCTATTTTGATCATGCTAATGTAAAATAAATTATTTATGAATAAACCTTTGAAATTATGTAACATTATATTATGGTGAGTACGTTGAAGCCTGGGATTTTCCTGGTTTAACTATGACCTGACCCGTTTCTGGATTAACAGGATTTCACGTAACTAACTTCATTGATCTTGTAATTAACACCATGTTCATACCTTTTGATAGGGTTTAACAAATTTCCTGCGTACGCCTTTATTGTTCAGGATTGCTAAATCGTTTGTTTGAAAAACACGGCTTAATTTGTATGTACCTGCAGTGCACAAAATAGCAATTTACCAAACATTAAAGGCCATGTACGGAATATAGCCCTTAATGAACATTGTTTTATTATAATTAATGGCATAAAATAATCAAAATGTGCTCAATTGATCGAAATATCACAATTTTTTATAAATTATTCGCTTTTATATATTTTTTATAAATTTAACGTCGCCTTTGACTCTCAAACTTATAATTAATCTGATATTAAAGTACCGCAATGTGATTCAATCTATGACAAACGATTTTTTAACAAAGCTTTTGCTCGCTTTGTCATGAAATGCTTATATATGTCTGTATATGTAGGATCTGTCGTTCAGTAGTGGTCAGTAATACTGTTATTAGAAACCACATTAATTGGCGATTTATAAACAAAATCCCCTGTACAATTTTAGCCCCTTTGTATCATTCAAAATGCCATCGGTGGTAACTCAGGTAACGCAGAGCCCTTGCATTATCAGCTTCAATTTATATAATGATGTTCCGTTTGTAACACACGTTTATTTGCCTTTATGCAACACAACGTATGGACGGTGTGTACACGATTTGAAAAAGATAAAACAGTACTTTATACTGTTTGACTTCCACTTTGTTTAATATTTGATTATATTTTATGTTTGTTTCCATTTACTATTTATTTAGATTTGAAACTGTAAAATAAATATTTCATGGGTAAATGACTAATTAATACAAATATTACTCATTTGAAATTAATTTCAAAACCCCAAAACAATACTTGACATTTTTAGAATTAAAAAAATATTTGCTAATTAAATTAACATATAATTCAAACCACTAAATTCAGATAAAAATAGCTTAATTAATAAGGAATCAATAAGTTAAGGATTTAAAAACGAACCAGAACAATCGAAATTATCAAAGGGGTAAAATCTGTGTTGCTCTTTGAGATGCCGGCATAATCCACATCTTACGATGATGCTTAATTTATTTAATTTATTAATTAATTTATTTATTTATGTATTTATCTGCTGAGGTTTTGGTGTTAACATTCCAAGAAATATCCACTAATTATATTTTCCGTATGCATGACGTACAGTCTGTTGCAAAAGAAACCGTGCTCAATATCTAGATCGTCAAGTCATGTTCAATAAATACACGAGGAAAAAACAACGGGTGAAACTAGTCCGGTTCCTTTAGTAACAGACTATACAACTTGCACAATATATCAACCAGAACCAGGAATGTCAATGAATCTCACAACGTAATCTAGCCAACTGAGTAATAAAGCAATAATTACTTCGAATCTTTAAATTTACTAAAATTGGTCGTAAAAAGGGAATAGTTTTAAATAAAGCACCTGTTGAAAAAATATGTTCGTAGTAACTGTGATCTAACGACCATGAAAGATATATTTCTTCTTTTTTTATGTATATGCACTACAGACAGTGAAGGCCTTGAGCTTGTTGGAGAATTTGATTCCATTCTTTTCTGTTTCTTGTTTTCTCTTTCCAATTTTGGATCTTCATACTTTTTTGATTTTGCACTACGCTTTCCAGCCATCTCTTTCGCAGTCTACCTTTTCTCCTTTTCCAATTGGGGCTCTGTTTATGACCATTTTTGGTAATCTATTTCTGGCAAATCTTTCTATATGCCCTATCCATCTTAGTCGTTGCGCTTTTCTTCTTTTTACATAATGTCCAGTTCCTTATTTGTTCTTTTTTGTCAGCTTTTAGAATTTTTCATTCCCATCTATAAAGGGCATCCTCAACAGGCACATGTCTCACGGTTTTATAAATTCTTATCTTTCATTAATCTTTTCAGCATTCCGTACTTTATATTACCTTTCGCAATTCTGACTTTTATTTCCTGATCCTCGTGCCCTTTTCATTTATCATGACCAAGTATAAGAACTATTTTACCTTGCCAAACTCATATTGCCTTCGATCGTTCGTGGTAATTTGCAAATTTTCATTTCCTAATTTTCGCCTATTGCCATGTATTTTGTTTTTTGTTGGTTTATTTCTAGTCAGAAAACTTTTGCTTCCAATTATTTGTGATTCTCTTTAATTCCACTTTCATCTTTGCTAGGAGTGTAAGGTCGTCCGCATATCCTACACATGGATGTTCGCTATTGTATATTTTACCTTCCATTTTAAATTTAATGCTTCTAATTATGCTTTCCAAAACCAGGTTGAAGAGTGTAGTAGAGCTTGGCTTAGGCAATTCCCACCACAAATTCTGTTGATTTGTGGCCACTCCAGAGCATTTTGTTTTGTGTTTTATTCAGCGTCATAGTTGTTAGTCTTATAAGTTTTTCGGATATTTCTAGTCTTTTCATTGCATTGTAAATTTGTTCTCTATTTACTCTATCATAGGTTTGTTTGAAATCAATGAATAGCACCTGCACAGCTAATTTGTATTCATAGGACCCATTTGTTTCTCCTGAAACCTGACTGGTATTCCACCAAGACACCTTCTGTAACATTGCTTAATCTTTCCTTAATAGGTATTGCCAGTACTTTATAAGGGTCCAGTAATACAATACCTCTACAGTTTCACCTAAAAAATTTTGATTTTTTATGTAAAGGGCATATCAGTGCATTTGTCCATTCTTCGGGCATTTCTTCTTTCTCCCGTAATAGTTTTACAAGCTCATATATTCTTTCAGTTAAGTGAAATCCTGCTTTAATCATTTCTGCTGATACTTTCCGTTTTTCATGGACTGTTATTATTTTTTAGGTCTTTCATTACTTTTTTGGACTTCATCTTTCGTTGGTGCTTCTATATCTGCCTTGTCCCGTCTGGTACTGTAAACTGTTTCTATTATGAAATTTTCTCTCAATGATTATTACATGATTAGTTTTTCTCATTGTACAACCTTTCTTTCTTCCTATACATGCTCTTCGATTGTTTGACTTATATTTGTCTCTGTTTCGTATTGTGTTTTTATTTAGTGATTCTTGTCTTGTTTTCTCCTTCTCCTCTGCTATATCTACACACCAATCGTTCTTGTTTGTATATATTTTTTTTTTGTAATCTACGTTTTAGCAGTATGACTTCCTTTGACTGTTTCAACATCTCCTTAACTTGTGTGGTTTGTCAGCATTTTTATAATTTTTTGTTCCTTTTGCTCTTCTTTTCTGCAGCATATCCTTACTAAGAAATGATCTGATGCTATGTTTGGTCCTCACAATTAAGTTCATATGTTTTCTTTCTACCAGCCATGGTCAATTTGATTGCACACCCTGTCGTCTGGTGCTGCCCATGTTCCTTTAAATATTTCTCTCTGTTCCAATTGCGTACTCCTGAACATGGTTTTTTCTATTGCAAAATTAATTACTCGTGTCCATTATCATTATATTTGTTGTTTACTGTGTACTCCTATCGTTGATCGGTTCATTTCTTCTTTCCCAATATTTGCGTTGTAATCTCCAATCACTATTTTCGTGTCATAATTTTTCATATTCTTCTTCTAGTTGTTTGTAAAATATGTCCTGTTCTACTTCGATTTCTACTGAGGGAGTGTTTTCCACCACTTTTAAAATAAGTCATATCTTCTATACAATATCTAGTCCTAATTGTTTTGTTTCTTGTAAGGCTGTTATTTCTGTCTTATTATATCTTTTTAATTTCCCTTTTAATTCTTTAAGAGTCCATGGTGCAAAAGTGCCCATTACATTCCAGATGCCCATAAAAAATATTTCCTTTCAAACACCTCCTTTAATTGTTCAGAGTATTTTTCCGTCCTTAAAATATATTGCCACTGATCTACATTGTTTAGTTTTTGCTTGGTCAGCCTCTTCCTTACGGACCAGTTTGCATAAAGATCCTATACACACCTGGTTGGTAGTTTTTTTTGTAACCTATCTGGTAGTAAGTATATATTTCGTCCATTCCTGAGAGTTGTTGAAAGTTGCCTAATCCTTTTTCGCGTTTTAAGTTGGGTTGGTTTCGGTTTCATTGGGTGATCTTTCGACCCTACTTAGTTCATAAATGCTCGAGTGGACTAAAGTCTAAACTCTGGATAGTTCATTCAAATATGTCTTCCGAATTGTCGGACGTTCCCAAACCCTAAGATGGCCATGGCAATGGGTCAACAGAAATCTTGAATCACCCTGATGGCCACTACTCTATCGATCTGCGTGTTGGCATGAGTCTTGGAGTCTTTGATTTTTGTGAACTCGAAACTTTCTTGCTGGTGCCATTGGCAATCCGTAACATTATTGGGAAATAGTGAGGCGTCCGGTCGAATAATTCTGCAAAAAATTTTTCATTTTGCAATTTTTAACTCATCCATTCCACGTCAAACTTAACAATGTAGATAAGAAGCTTGAGAGAGCAGATATAATGGAAAGTAAATCAATGTAAAACCAACCATAGAAAATATGAATGGGATTCTCCCTTCTGGCCTTACTTCGTGCACTCCTGGTAAGTCTATTTTCTGGTATACTTGCTCACAACAAAGGGGGACAATTAACAGGAAAAATAATCTTCTTATTTAGACACTGGTCTGGTACTGGATACTGGTATGATATCGTTGAGTCGAATCTATTGCCGTTTTCTATATTTCTCTATTCTCTATTTACTATATCTATTACGTTCCACTCTGATGCCACTTGTTCCATTTCATCCTCGCGGGTTTTCCTCGTCGTCTTCTGTTTCTTCCTTCTGGCCTTACTTTGTGCACTCCTGGTAAGTCTATTTTCTGATTATGTGTTCTAGCTATCCAAGTTGTCTTTTTTGGATTCTCGTTAACACGTTATGTGATATATTTTTCGTTGGTAGCGTTATAGTCTTTGTTTGTATGTCCAGGTTATATTGTAAGCTATTTTCTGATTCCCGTACTTTTTCAACATCATCTGTGAATTTTTATTTTCATACATTGTCGTTATAACGTCAATTATCCATATATCTACGCATTTTCTTTCTAAAGTTTTCGAGACATCGTAAGACTTTGTCGAAGGCTTTCTCTAGGTCTACTAAGCAGATGTGGATCTCTTTGTTCTTCCCTGTACTCTTCTCAATGGCTTGTGGGATTATGAAAATTGGGTCCTGCGTGCTTGTTCCTCTTCTAAATCCATTTTTCAATGGTCCATTATTCTTGATGGTATTTCTGACATGCTCGTTAGCGTTATAACTGTGTAGACTATTGCATTTTCTTTTTTTATATTTTCTTTGTTTTAATTATCTCGTTTAGTAAGTTTCTTAGTGCTTTATTTAACAATTTCTGGTGAGACTTCATCTATTCCCGACGTTTTTCCCTCTTTTACCCTCGATATCGCTATGTTTGATTCATCTCTTTTGATTGGAGATATTTCTCGCTCGCTCTTATTTCTTTCTTGTTTGTTCTTTGCATTCCCCCTTATAGCTTTTGTTTCTGTTAATTCCTTGAAATACTGTATACACATTTCCAGCATTTTATCGTTGTTCTTAATTATTTTTCCATTTCGTTGTCTTTCTAATTTTTAGATATTTCAGTATTCTGTAGATCAATTTTTAGTTGTCCCTGCAGTTGTCTTTCATGTTGTGACCAAATGTCCTTCACGGTTCTATTTTGGCTTCTTTCATTGCATGTTTTACTTCTTTCCCCTTTCATTTGTACCTTTCATAATCGAATCGTTTTGTCGTTATATACGTTTTCCATTTGTTTTCCTGCTACTTTACATTTTTCTCTATCTCGTTCTTGCTCCATTCCAAACTTCTTGTATGCTTGAACATTTTTGGTATACCGTAGCTCCCCTATTCTTTAAATATTTTCATTTTATCTCCCAGTCTTGGTTCTTCTTTGTGGTTTTGGGATTTTCTCCAAAGTGTTTCTTGGTATTATCCTCTGTATGTTTTCTCCTTTTGTACTCCTCTAGTATCTTCCTCTAGGTTCTGCTATCCTGGCACGGTCTTCTCCATACTCTCACTCTCCAATTTAAATAAATACATGTATCACATAAATAAACTGATTCAGGATTCCTATGTCACTTTAAAGGTGTTTTCCAACTGGCACATATGGTATTTAATCAATGGCTCGAATTGAAGATTCCTTAATACTCACCAACTTCAACATCACGCATCAAAATATGATCACCATAACTTTCTTTTGTTTTCTTCTCTCTGCGTCTTTAAGTCCATTTTACATGGTAACGGTTACTGTCTATTTGTACGTGTCTGGTCACTTATATACCTTTCATGTATCTCCAATTTTCTTTACTAACCAGAAAGTAGTGAAGCAGTAATGTCTCGTTTCTGCCATGTTCCACTCTTGTCTACTTATGTGTCTCATGACTAAACATTGTGTTGGCAATTATTAGATCACTTTATGCGTATAATCCTATTATGCTTCTTTTATTATCATTTTAAATTTTTCTTCTTCTTTTCCCATTATATCTTCCTTCATTTTTTCTGTTTTATGTTTTATTTTCATGCTCCTTTATACTATATTTCACCACCATGGTGTATGTTTCTTCGATTATATTTTTCATTTTCACTACCAGTACTTTTAGGTTGCATAGGTCTCCGTTATTGGAGGTCCCAATCTTCTGGATGCTATTATCAATGTTACTCCTCCTTTTGCTTTTTCTCTGTCTCTCACACTTTTTTCCTCTAACCGTGGCCAGACTAGCCAGTATCCCTTATGAATCCTTATTCTGCCTTTTTCTTTTTAATTTCCTTCGGAGAGAATTTCTATTTTGTGTACGATTTCTTCCACCTCTAGTTTTATGCTTATAATAATCCATGTGCCCTTTGTTTTATAAATTTATTTGTTTATTGTCCTTTTATGTTCTTCGTTTTTCTCAAATTCTCAATCTACATTCGTGAACGTGCTCTTTTCCATTTCATTTCTCTGTGTCATTTTTTCTGTTCGTTTTACATATCTTTTTTTGGAAAATATTGTCTCATCTTTCTCCCTAATATTTCTTCTGCCGTGTCCTATTTCTTTCTTTCTCATCAATAGTGACTTTCTGGGATTAAATTTTTATTATTTTTTATTTATCCTATTCATTTTCTGTTGTTCTCCATTTCCATTTCAGTTTTTGTTTAGGAGTATTCCGTCTAGATTTTAGTTAGCAATATTTTGCTTATCCTTTCGTCATCCGATCGAACAGTTGGGCAAAAATTGATAGTTGAACAGTTTCAAACCCTGTGTCCAAAAGTAGGGGTTTAATTTATTTTTTTCAATTAATATTTCAGCCATTCTAGGAAATATGTAACAATTGAGATGAGACGCTCAAGAAGATATTATTATTGGAATGAAAAAATATATAATACGAACCCAATAAAAATTAATCGAAAAATAAGAAAATATAATTCAATTTTTCGGTTTCAATTAATTAAGACAATAAAAGCAAACAAAAATCAATTAATAAAGTGGATGAAAATAAGACAATGTCTATGGACGTTTATAAAAATATAATTTATCAAATATCCGACGAAACGCCGTTATAAAATATAAGTGATGTGAAACAGAATAATAATAAATCTTAAGTAATGCATCGCTTCTTTTATCATTCTTTTTTAGCAATAGTTGTAGAAAGCGTAAAGTTAGAAGATAGTAAATATATAAAATCGAAGTAATAAAGTAGATTGTATATGAATGAAAGAAGTTGTAAAATAACATTGAGTAACGGGTCGTTTTTGAGGAGCGAATAAAAAGAACATTAGTTGTTAAGTGGAATATGTATAAAGTAATGATCAATTAAAAATACGCCGCATGCTCTCACTTAGATTTTGACGCGGGAGTTATAAATTTTAACATAATAATCGTGCAATAGTAACAATTCGAGCGAAACTATTTTCTTGACAATCGGTCCAATCACAGCCCATAGAACGCAAGGTTCGCCATGGAACGGCTTTAAATCAACATGCTCATAATGCTGACAGTTCATTTATATAAGCCAGTTAAAATCAGTCCTTCTTTGACACACCATCTTACATTTGCACTAGCGTGTTATTTGTTAAAATATCATTTAAGACTTTCTTTTTTTATGCCCAGACATGATTGACTCATGACTTCATGGATATTTAAATTCTTATACATTCTATTGTTTATATTTTTATGTCTGCACCAAGACATTTACATCATTAAATGTTAACTATTGTAAATCATAAACTTAATTACTCTCAAAAAGATATTAATTATTGTTTACACGTCAATATTTATTAATAAGTATAATTAATAGTATAAAAAATAATCATATAGTAAGATGAGTATATATTTATAATTACAATAATAATTAAAACAACACTACAATTTATGATTGACAACGAAGTCGAGTGAAACTGTTTAAAATTATGCCACCAAATTGGGCGTACGATAATTTCATTCGTTCTATTTTATATTATTTTTAATAGCTGATTTGTAAGATTTAATTTATTTCAGTTTGTTTATATCTGTTTGTTCTTTTATTGATTTATTTTCATTTTTATCAATTTAACCACAAATCAAACATAATTATTTAAAAATACGTTAAAGATACTTCAGCTGTCGTGGAATACATAAATAATATATGCATTTATAGCACATATATACCACAACAGCACACTGACATTTTTAATTTAATTTTAATTGTTTTTTATTAATACAAATTTTTTATTATATTACTTAATTTCAAGGAAAAAATAATAACGTTAATTAAATAATTATTAAACCATACATACAGCGGAATAAAAATACCTTCAAACACAACTGAAATGTACAATGCATTTCATAAATTCATCAGTTCAATGAAGGTACAAAAAGAAATAATGCGATGGTTCGCAGCACAATAGAATTTTTTTGTTGTATTAACGCAAATAAATGAAGTCATTTTTAATTAGTAGAGAATTTCAGATAGAACTACCGTATTATTTGACAGCTGATTATTGTATGTGTGTGTGTGTGTGCTATTGAATTTTCGGATTAAATATAGCCCCATAATTAAATGTTAATATTCCATTTGATACTCAATTCAATATTAAATTTATATTTTAGGAATCTCACTACAATGTTATATGTATATATATATAGCAAATAATAATTGAAACATAGTATTTTGTCCATAATGATATGATAAAAATTGATGTGATATATTACGAGGGCGAACAACAATTTCACTGCCAAGTGTTGTTATTATTACATTAAATAATTGATAAATTTAATTGCGTCAGTTTTGGTCTAAGATATTAAAATTACTACGGGGTTCTTAATCATGCAGAAATATTCTATGGACGTTATTCAATATTGAGCTCATTTACGAAACTTAACCTTTAAATAATTTTAATGATAATAAGAAATAATTAATTAATAATTTGTATGGATCGTCACGTGTAACGAAAGACACTTAAATAACAGAAATTAATTTAATGTGTTACTAAGTAAAAGAACAATTTTACTGTCAAATGTCATAAATCAGAGCAAGTAATTGACACAGTGTCACATTAAATTTGAAAAATGGTTTTCTGTCAATTGCAACACAAGATTACGATGGAGTACATGATCTTGCATAAATATCCCATGGGCTTTAATCATACGGATTGAATTTGCAAGAAAATAGTCGTTTGGGCCTTTGAACAATCGTTTCGCACTGTTTTGAGGTTATCGGCAAATAAAATCAAAGTTACAAAACTTAACCCGAGATCTTTGAGAAATTTTGATGAATTGTTTAGAAAATATTAAGGATAATAGCTAATAATTAACTGCTTGCATGGTTGGTCACCAACTTCTCGTTAAGGCGAAACTTTTCAATAGCAGAAATCATTCTGATATGTTAATATATATTGAAGAACAACTGGCAAATGCCATACTTGCGATTAAGTAATTGAGGTCGAGTTTCACATAAAATAATTGAAAAATGGTATTATGATGATTGTAATAGGAGAACATGCAGTACTTGATATTGCAGAAATATCTCATGGGTTTTAATCATACGGATCGAATTTACAAGAAGACAAATATTTGCGTCTTTGGACAATCGTTGCGATCTGTTTTGAGCTCCTCAGCAAATAAAACAAAACTTGCGGAACGTAACTCGAGGTTTCAGACAAATTTTCGTGAATTCTTTAGAAAATGTTAAGGATAATAGGAAATAGCTAATAATTAACTGCTTGCATGGTTGGTCACCAACTTCTCGTTAAGGCGAAACTTTTCAATAGCAGAAATCATTCTGATATGTTAATATATTGAAGAACAACTGGCAAATGTCATACTCGCGATTAAGTAATTGAGGTCGAGTTTCACTTAAAATAATTGAAAAATAGTATTGTGATGATTGTAATAGGAGAACATGCAGTACTTGATCTTGCATAAATATCTCATGGGCTGTAATCATACGGACCGAATTTACAAGAAGACAAATGTTTGCGTCTTTGGACAATGGTTTCGATCTGTTTTGAGGTTCTCAGCAAATAAAACAAAACATGCGGAACTTAACTCGAGGTCTCAGACATTTTTTGTGGATTCTTTACAAAATGTTAGGGATAATAGGAAATAGCTAAGAACTAACTGCTTGCATGGCTGGTCACCAAGTTTTCGTTAACGCGAAATATTTAAATAGCAGAAATCTATCTGATATATTTATATTTTGAAGAACAACTGGCAAATGGCATACATTAGATTAAGTAATTGAGGCGAGTTTGTGTCTTTGGACAATCTTCATAAGAATAATAGGAAATAACTAACTGTTTGCATAGCTGGCCACCAACTATTTATCAAAGTCTTTAATAGACGAAATCAATCTAATATGTAACTATTCATTTACCAAAAGTGATGAGTTCGAATTTCACATTAAATAAGTGAAAACTGGAATAGTAGTAATTGTGTGGTAGGTGTGTGAATTAAGCCGACCCCGACAACTGTCTAAAATATGAATTTTTAAAATAATGTTTATAGCGATAAAATTTAAAAATTAATTGATTTAAACTTGTAGCATGATTTAATGATTTTGTTTCCCAGAACATGACATTATCTAAAATGTGCATTTTAAAAATAATGTTTATAGCGACAAAATTTAAAAATTAATTAGTTTTAGGCTTGTAGGTTGATTTAATTAGTTAAATGTAATCTTACAGAATGTTTAATGTATAAAATAAGACAATGTCATCTTCAGCTTTTTGGTTTTATTTCTCTGGGGTTTTACACGTATGGTAGGTCTGTGAATTAAGCCGACCCTGATAATGTTTCCCATAACATAACTTTATATAAAATGATAAAACTAATGTTTGTAGCGACAAATATTAAAAATTAATTGGTTTAAACTTGTAGCTTTAATGTAATTAGCTAAAATTAAAGTTACCAAATGTTTAATGCATAAAATAAGACAATGCCATCTTCAGCTTTCTGATTTAATTTCTTTGGGGTTTTATACGTATGGTAGGTGCGTGAATCAATCCGACCTGATTTGGTTTCGCATAACATAACTTTATATAAAATGTAAATTTTTAAACTAATGTTTGTAGCGACAAATATTAAAAATTAATTGGTTTAAACGTGTAGCTATAATTTAATTAGTTAAAATTGAAGTTACAGAATGTTTAATGCATAAAATAAGACAATATCATCTTCAGCTTTCTGGTTTTATTTCTTTGGTGTTTTATACGTATGGTAGGTTTGTGAATTAACCCGACCCCGATTTTGTTTCCCATAACATAACTTTATCTAAAATGTGAATTTTTAAAATAATGTTTATAGCAACAAAATTTAAAAATTAATAATTTAAACTTGTAGCTTGATTTAATCAGTTAAAATTAATGTTACAGAATGCTTAATGCATAAAGTAAGACAATGTCGTCTTCAGCTTTCTGGTTTTATTTCTCTGGGGTCTTCTTATACGTACGTTAAAAGTTATAAAAAACATTATTGTTATGAATGAGAATTGCCGTGATTTTGTTAATGGAATGAATTAATAGTGTTAATTATATTGAAGCATTCAAGTTTAACTAAATGAATCGATGGAATTGGTATCTAAATGAAACTCAGTTCACCTCTAGGGAAAATCGGTAGAAAATTGATGATCTTTGGAGTAATTGCCTTGATATAAATGTAGGTTTGGATGTATGTCTACAAGAATGTAAGTCACGGGAAAGCTCATTTATCAGTCCTTCTTTGGATTGTCCTGGACAAGGAGTAGGTACGAAAAAATGAAACAAAATGGCCACTTTTTCTAACACGTGTAATTGATCACGTTCCACGTTCCCTTCGTTTTACTAACTGTAATGATTCAATTAATTAAAAAGTAGAAACTTTAAATGAGGTGGGGAAAAGCACAATGAAGTTGCTTTTGCGGTTCGAAATTGTAAACCGTTGCAATAAAACAATTGGCGATTTTTTATTTCTGCGGCACGTCAACGTGTCAGAAAAATAGGCTACTTATAAAAATAAAATGTGTTAAATATGCTCGGAAGGAGAGTTTCGTATAAAAAATATGTCCGTTTAAATTTGACATCAACTCTTAAAATTTGTCTGGAAAAAACGAATATGTAACCGGATACTGCCCTCTTAAAGAATATTGAATATAAAGGAAGCGTCGACATTAATTATTTTTTAATTTGTTGAACACGTTAATTTAACACTTTAACGTCATTTTTGTACGCCTCGTTTCTTTTTCGGCGATAAACGTTGCGTTTGGTGATATTTAAAAAAAAGCTAGGTATTGTCGTATTAATTTATTTTGTGTTGGTTAAACTATAAAAAGCTTTTATCCGTTGCTACAGAATAGAAAGCCTTGTCGGGATAATATTAAATTACATTTTGTTCACGCAGAACATAAACAAAAGAACATTGATATCGACCCTCTCGTTGCGTGAAAATGGTCACCTTATTCTGACGTCTTCTCATTTTTCTTAGTTAAGAAAACATGCAAATTAGGCACTATTTTTAAATTAGACGCCGACATAATAAAACATAATAAAATCATCATATTACATAAAAGTACAAAAAGCAACGACCTTTTTCCGTCGTAAATATATCCCAAAAATAATATCAATTTATTATTTAATAATAATAATCGGTAAAAAATAATATAAAAATCGGCACATAAAAGCGGCATCCAATATTAATACAGTTTTAAGTTTATTAAGAGTATAATATTAAAGTACGTTAAATGGCCTCGGTATATAAAAAATAAAAGACATTGTTTTTTATAAAGAGCTAAAAGAATCAATCGATTACTATCTATACCGATATTTAATAACTGATGTTTTCTTGAAACTGATTAAAATCTTAATATTATATATGTGTGTAGTATGTATAATAAAATTCTTTACTCTTTTAAGTTTGGCATATCAATACCTTCGGGCAGTATGTGTATGAACATTCTTTTTTATTTCCATGATTACATTTTTATATTTTTTAATTCGCACGCTTTAGAATATGCACACATGTATATTATATTACGCAACATACACATATTATTCATAATCTTGATCTATTCAAATTTCTTTACGAATAATAAATACATTAACTTCTCATATCATTTAATGAAATTGTTCTTTAAAATTTCTAAGTAAAAATAAACAGTCAACATCCAACTACTATACTAGAATTATTTTCTATATTATCCTTATGGTATAATAATAATAATACTAATAATAATAATAATAATTAATAACCAGATAACGCTTGGAAATAGTAAACATATCGCTAGCAATGAAAATGTAATAAAGTTGATTCAGTTGGCAGTGGAGACTATGATGAGTACTTTTTTCAACCACGTGGATATTTAGAAAAGAACATGAGCGGTATACCCTGACAGCAAAATCGTCAATTCAATCAAATTGATCATGTTTTAATAAAAACTATATGACTAGAAATAACTATAGAGGTGCAAATGCCGAATCAGAACTAAATGATGAAAGCCTTATCTAGCGGGAAAATGGATACACAAATTATATGACCCAATTAGTAAGAAAATGGAACATACCAGTGAAAAAATAATGCAAATTGCAACAAATTAATACAAAGAAATCTACGCAACTCAACAAATATATACAAACAAAATTAAAGAAATTACAGAACAGGAAGATACTGAGATACCATAAATTCAAAAATCTGAAATAAGAGAAGCAATAAAGAAATTAAAATGTCAAAAAACGGGGTCAGAAAAAATAATAGATCAGCTTCATTGGGTATTGAACAAAATAGTCGAACTAGAATATATGACAAACCAGTGGACAAACTCGGTTATCCTATTACACAAAAAGGAGATACTGATAAAATATCTAAATATCGACCCATAAATATCATCTCAAATGTATACAAGGTATTTGCATTTATAATATATACCAGAATTTATAAAACATTAGACGTAAACCAACCATACGAACAAGCACGATTCAGAAGAACATATTCAACTATAGATCAGCTTCATAGCATCAACCAAGTGATGGAGAAACATAACGAATATAACATTCCCCTATTCATAGGATTCGCTGACTATGCCAAAGCTGTTGATTCTCTAGAATATATGTATATATATATATATTGCATGCTTGGAGTGAACAAAACGTTGAAAGCAAATATATTAATATAATAAGAAACATCTACGAAGCTACAAAAGTATCAATAAGAATGGAGAAACAAGGGCCAACATTTCAAATAAAAATGGTAGTACAATTAATGGAAAGAAACTAGAAAATACTTCAGAAGGAATTTATTTAGGACAGATTATCGCGTTGAAAAATAAAGAAGACAAGGAAATAAAATATCGAATAAGTAAAGCATAGAACAAATTTTGGTCGCTCAAACAAGTGTTTAATGGGAACTTATCAGTGAAAATTAAAGTGTTTAACAAATGTGTAATTCCTGCATTAGCGCGCAAATGTGGACGATAACCAAGCTACTATCAGTGACAAAATAAAATGCTTAGAAGCATACTAAGCCTAAAGATCGTGTAAAAGTGCAAGACATAAAAAGACGTGTAGGGAATATTGACGCGATACAGTGCTGCAAAAATCTCAAGTAGAACAGTGCCGGTCATGTAATGGAGAGTAGATGGACAAAAACTACGATGAAATGGTATCCAAGACTGAGGGCGGAGAAGGAGAAGACGGATATCAAAGATCAGATTCATCAGGATGGTATCAGAGAAACGGCGGGCGAGCAATGGATGACGCACACAAGATTGGAAAAATTTGAAAGTCATTGGGGAGGCTTTTGCCCGATCGCGGGATGTGTAGAGGCTATTATTATTATATTATTATGCGCCAATAGGAAATTTCGATAGAGTAAAACAAGAAAGATCACATATGTTTAAAACGATGAAAGGGGCGAGACAGGGATGTGTACTGAGGCCACTATTGTTCGCAGCAGTGATAGACAAAGGAGACAAGGAGTCTACTCGACAATTTAAGAAGTACATAGTGGGCAGCTGGCATATGAAGGAGGTATCAGTATTGGAATTTGCGTATCCAGATCATATGGTCCTGATTGTTAAAGCCGAGAAAATCCCGAATAAAAACTTAAACATATACAACACAACCAGGAAAAATGTATATGAAAATAAATAACACAAAGACAAAGATAATCATAATAAGCAATAAAGATAGTAAACATGAATTAACGTGGACAGAAGACGGAAAATTGTAAGAAGAAATAAAGGAGAGAAAGGGCAAGCAGGAAGACTACCAAGTTATTATTAATATTATTCCAAAACAAATAAACGTGCAAATTTTCAAGAGGCTACCACGCCAATTCTTACTTTTGGATCGGAAGGGTGGACTACATCGGAGGGGCAAAGAAATAAAATACAATGTGCTGAAATGAGATTAATTATGAAACAATTGAACACAAAACCAACACAATGCACAGTAGAGGAAGGGCAACTAGGATGGGAGCGGATAAAATGGTAAGAAGAGAGTTTATGAAGCAAACACGAAGAAGAAAGCAGAGAGGAGGACCGAGAAAAACATGGAGTGCAGAAGTGAAAAGGCAGCAGGAAACACAGGAATTGAACGGAGGGGATAAGGCAGAAGGCGCAGGACAGAAGAGTATGGCAAGGGAACCAACCCAACCCAACCGAACTCAACCCAACCTCACAAGTGCATTAATTATTAGTCTTTTAACTACTTCATTCATCACTCTCCGTTCGTTTCCTTTTCATATCGTTATTCAGTTCTTGTATTATAACTAACATTGTTTCAAGTTGAAAACCGTTCAATATCGCCCGATATAAATTAACACCAATTTACTTACTTAATCGTTGAACATGTCTACCTTACAGTTTGTTTTTTGGAGTTAAGGGTTTAATGGATTCTATCTTCATAGTTCTTTCCATTTCCTTCTATCCTTTCTAAAGTTGACCACTTCTGAATAATGTATTCCTTTGTTTTTTGTCGCCTTTCTCACTGCCTCGTTCCATGTTTATCTCCGCTTCTTCATTTTCCAGTTTCAAATGTTTGCTTAATCTACTTATCTTGCTCAATTTGTTGTATATTCCCAAACTAGGATTCTGTTGAATTCGTCAAAGTCACATTTGCCATCTTCGGGTAGACCTTATCGGTCCTAATGATCTAGAATTCTAGATCACACCTGTGCTCTCCTCACCTGATTTATTTTCTCCAATAATTCTCGTTTTTCAGTTTAATTAAGGAATTTGAATTTATATAATTGTGACATGAGAGTTATGTATTGTGGAAAATCTTGTTGAAGTAGGCATTATTTCTTTTATCCTGGTATATCATCTTGGGAAGGAAAAATATATAGACCAAATACATTTTTATTTTCCATCATACTGTTAACGTCTAATTTGATATACGTACCCCAATGATATTCCAGAGTCGTTATTTCAATCAAGTAATCAAAATAGGTGTTGGTGGCTGTTCACAGTTCAAAGTTTTTTTTACTCTGACTGGGCCAAATCGGCAGAATAGAATTCGAACTTGAAGCCTATGGCATTATCCTGTTTCTTCTTTGATAATTTTGACTTCGTTTCGAATCTTTGGGTTAAATTGTTGTCTTGTCAACCCAACCCAACCCAACCCAACCCAACCCAACCCAACCCAACCCAACCCAACCCAACCCAACCTCACAAGTGCATTAATTATTAGTCTTTTAACTACTTCATTCATCACTCTCCGTTCGTTTCCTTTTCATATCGTTATTCAGTTCTTGTATTATAACTAACATTGTTTCAAGTTGAAAACCGTTCAATATCGCCCGATATAAATTAACACCAATTTACTTACTTAATCGTTGAACATGTCTACCTTACAGTTTGTTTTTTGGAGTTAAGGGTTTAATGGATTCTATCTTCATAGTTCTTTCCATTTCCTTCTATCCTTTCTAAAGTTGACCACTTCTGAATAATGTATTCCTTTGTTTTTTGTCGCCTTTCTCACTGCCTCGTTCCATGTTTATCTCCGCTTCTTCATTTTCCAGTTTCAAATGTTTGCTTAATCTACTTATCTTGCTCAATTTGTTGTATATTCCCAAACTAGGATTCTGTTGAATTCGTCAAAGTCACATTTGCCATCTTCGGGTAGACCTTATCGGTCCTAATGATCTAGAATTCTAGATCACACCTGTGCTCTCCTCACCTGATTTATTTTCTCCAATAATTCTCGTTTTTCAGTTTAATTAAGGAATTTGAATTTATATAATTGTGACATGAGAGTTATGTATTGTGGAAAATCTTGTTGAAGTAGGCATTATTTCTTTTATCCTGGTATATCATCTTGGGAAGGAAAAATATATAGACCAAATACATTTTTATTTTCCATCATACTGTTAACGTCTAATTTGATATACGTACCCCAATGATATTCCAGAGTCGTTATTTCAATCAAGTAATCAAAATAGGTGTTGGTGGCTGTTCACAGTTCAAAGTTTTTTTTACTCTGACTGGGCCAAATCGGCAGAATAGAATTCGAACTTGAAGCCTATGGCATTATCCTGTTTCTTCTTTGATAATTTTGACTTCGTTTCGAATCTTTGGGTTAAATTGTTGTCTTGTCCATTTATATTTCTGTCCTTCACAATACACTCAACAAAAGAGTATCTTAGGCATCCCAAACTACCATCGCCCTAAACTTTCCAGCCGATGGGATTGTTTTCGCCTTCCTCCGCACTGGTTTACTTCTCATTGTTTGGACGTTGTTTGGTGTCCAGAGTGTAATGATGAAACCACGTTTCGTCTACCATAATATACCGGCGTAAATAGTCCGTAGGATTGGACTGAAACAATTTCAAACACTGCTCTTCTTTATTTGACATAATTTAATGATTTACATGTTTTCCATCTTCCTTTTTTAATCACGGTATTCGCTTTATAACTCTCTTGTCGTTATTTAATTTTATTCTGCTTTTAAACCACCATCTCGCACCCTCCTCAAGTTCATGTTTCATCTTATGCTTTTTTCTAAGGCGCCATGATATTTTCGATTATTATTATTCACCTTCTAGTTTCTTCCTTTTTCTATATTTTTATTTCCCCTCTTAGCAAATAGCGATCGCTTCCTATCTCATCTGCTTTTTAATTTTAACTTTTCTTCATTTTTCAATATTTTTTGATTTTTTGATTTGTTTTATACGCATCTGCTACTTTATACATATATGACACAACTTCTCACCCAACAGTAAGGGTCGAGAGGCAATAAGGACTAAGTATGTAAGTATATATAAGTATATATATATGTTCTGATTTTTCTTGGGTAATGAATCACGTTGTAGAATTGTCCCTGTAAACGTTGTTCCGACGTTTTGGCAATGTCATACTTTCCATCTTCAGGTTGGTCTTCTCGGTCTGCGAAAGCGAAAGAACTGGCGTTTCAGAAATGTCTACCAAGAGGCAAGTGAACAAAAGAACACAGGGGCTACTTGGACAATGTTTTATAAAAATCTGGATATTAAGAGTTTGAAAGAAGATGTATAAGATATAATAAGCGACTATAAAGAAATAATGAAGAGGTAGAAAGAAGATTTCCCGGAACTACTACAAGGATAAAAAAAACATAAGAGAAGATATAGAAGAACTGACAAGTGTTGCACAAAATATTAAAAAAATTGAAAAACGGATAGACAAGGGTATGACAAGATAACAGAAGAAATTACCAAAATCTGATCTGCTAGAGCCAACAGTTGAAGATACCGTTGTTCATGGTTATTGACCAACATTGGACCAATTTCTCCAATGGCTTAGCACAGTTGCAAATTTCTCTCAACGCAGCTCAAATTCTCGCATTTCCATAATTTTAAAAGGAGTTAACTTATTGTAACCTGCATTTTGATGAAGTTTTTGATAAACAGTTATCTCCTGACTGTAGTTGAATATTTGTGAACCAAATTTAATCACTTTTCTCATGTGAAGAACTTCATGTTACACCAAAATTTTGAATATATACCACCATTTTTTTTGGCAGTGTATTAACCATTTTTCGTCTTTAAATAAAACAAGAACTGCGAATCGTACTTCGTGGCGTTTTCGCGACCCCAACGGAAAGAGTCGCCCCTGGAACACGCTGTATACTAATAATTTTTCATATTAAAATGCGTTCAATCAACACCAACCGTGACGAATCTTTTGAACTTTAGGAATCGAAATGAATTTTCTTTATTTCGCGTCCGAACAAAACATGAAAAGGTGTACGCAAAAACGACGCAAAAGGCCTTTCTTACCGGATGTTTGTCTTAAAAGCAGTTATCACCTACATTTAATGAGATTTGATTTGTAAAGAGTGTCCCCGACAACCTTTTTTCGTTTGTTTTGCATTTTTAATTTCGATAAAACGCCACTTTGAATTTATTGCAACGCATTTTTTAGATTTTATATTCTACGATTTCTCAAATAATTTCATGTGCGTGTCTTCTTATAAATTCTATAAAATCAACTGGGAGGTTTTGGTTTAGTTTTTAGATGAATTATGAGCGTTATTTTAAAGGGTAATGTATTCATCGAGTGGAGGAGGAAGGGTGATCGTATGAAATTTGCTGACTAGTTGCAAATCTTCCAGTCAATATTGAGCAAATCGTTATCATTACATAATACGTTGCTTAGTACTAATAGCAAATTTATTAAATTTAATTTATTGTGCCAAAAAAATGTATTTTAATTGCAGTAATATAAAATGCATGAATGAATAAATACTTCAATCTTGATACACATATGAGGGGTTTTGTCTAGACTAATGATGTATTTAGCTTATACGTCAAAGCTTCGTAGTTAAAAAAAGCTTTAGATGTGTAAGTCATCTTTAGCAGACCGTCGTCAATAGAAACGCACGTTCTAACATACGCAGAATATATTTTATGCGAGATAATGTACTTTATTTTCCCCGGTTTTCAAAAAGAAAGTCGCCCGCTCGAAGCCCGGATCCAATTTGTCTAATGACTACATTAAAGTTGTTAAATTAAAATCTAAATGTCACACTAATTATATGTCACAATACCGCTATTTATCTTTATTATTATTTTTCCGCGCTCGACATTGGATTTTACTTACAGACGCATTAATTATAATTATTTCCTAACATATATATTAACTCGCCGGGAATATTGTGTTAAAAGCGCCTAAGAATTCCGAACTTAACAAATAAAACAAATCCGTTAATACGTGATAATTCCTAAATAATTCTTCACTTTCTGCCCATTATAGAATGTAATAACTTCGTTTGTAACAGAAACGCGCGTAAAAAATTTCTATTGCACATAATAATAGTTTGTAAGGTGACCCTAGGTCGCATAGCTAACATAATTTGTAATAATTTGCAATTTTTTACTGTTACTTTTAAGAAATTGCCTTTCATCGTTGTTGTATAGAAATTTACACTTTTTTTAAGATTGTTTTGGTTATAACTTTATTATCCAAATAAATAAAAAAGTATTGCTGACACTTTTTTTTTATTTTCCATGATTGGTTACATAAAATAATAACGGATTACGCACCCAAAAAACTGCTTTCATGACGAGTTAGGGAAACCGGTTCCTCGTAATTGACTTTCGTAATTTTAATAAAACCAAATACATTGACAAGGAAATAAAAATTCTTACACAAAATCCTAATTTTTTATTACTCAGAAATCTATATTACGATGCGGCAACTAATTTTAAATAATAAAATCGACGTCTATTTAAACGATGGGAAAATATCAAATAAATTAAAATTAGGATGACTGATTTAAAAACAAGTCAAATAACGAGTGCGATTTCACTTGGTACAAATGACTGGCCTGGCAAATTCGTTGCGTAGTTTTAAATCAGCCCATTTCCTGCAAAAGATGTCGTTATCTGAATAATGTCTGGAACTGCAGATCGGTTCCTGCTCTCCTGGTCCAATGGATACCACAATTGCTTCGTTTAATATGTAGGAATAATAATAATAAAAAAAAAAATTGCACCAGCTATTCTAAACGTGCAGGCAATTGCATTCTTGAAATTCTCGAAATTAAATTCCATATATGCAAAAAAGCAAATTTGTGACGATCATTTAATGGCAGAAAGAGCAACATTTGTTCGTAAGGATGCTGGTAGACCAAAAGATTTTCTGAAATCTTTAAAAAATGTGATAGTACCTCTTGCTCCGATAAAAAGGCCTATAGTTTTTAAGTCTAGAAGATGATATTTAGAGATGATGTCTTTAATGCACGAATCATAAATTGTTTTTTTTCTCAGAATTTACGTCATCTGCTTGTGATGCATTAGATTCTAAACGAATAGTGGGATCAATTATGAAGCCTTTTCTTGATTTTTTATTGATCGCTATGATGTCTATACGTCGATTGGAGCCGGTATCCGATAAGCAACGGACTTCTTTATGAACTTCAAAGTTACTTTTCCGTAAGCTGTTAATAATCATTGTTCCTATGCGATGGTGTCCAGCATTTCTATGTAAGAGACCGTATTCGCAGAATCCAAGAACGTGACCAAGGGTTTCGATCTCATTGCAGTGTCTGCAACGGGTAAGATTCTGTGAGCTCCTTCCAGGAATGACCCTTACTGGAGCAATATTTCCAACCATTTTTAGGTAATTAGTCCATTCTGTAGAACAGAGACCGGTTTTAATAAAAATTTCGTTATTGATGGCTGGGCAATCTTTGAATAAAGTAACTCCTTTACCTTTAGATGGATAATTACACCTCTTATCAAATTCACGTGCTCGTAGTGTTTTTTTTAGGAATTTGGGAATGTATCTAGTAGAATTTGATGGTAAATCTTCTGGCTGAAAGTATAGTGCTTCTAAACATATCCTTTTATTTTTAGCAAGATCGCATAAAAAAGAAATATAAGGATCATGAACTGAAGCCAATCTATCATTGATGCTGAAGGATTGAATATAAGCTCTAAGAATTGAGAGGCCTTTACATTTCTTACTGGAGTATAACATTGAGGATGGTATGTCATTAGGTAATCCCAAACATTCTTTAACTGAACTTCTGATTATTCTATCAATATCTTCTAAGAATACCTTCGATAATTTATGAAATGGGGCAGTTTGTAGGGGATATATTAAAGATGGCCAAATGTATTGGTTTATTATTTTAAATTTTTGATCTGATCGTAACATACCACATGTAGTAAGCTTATCCAGTTTATTTTTAAAATTTAAAATGATGCTATGTTCATTTACTTGTATTTCATCGGAGACAGTAACACCTAGGTATTTTATAGTTTCGTTTAACTTGAGACTTCGGATTGGTGTAGGTCTCCCATAATTAACTTCGTCTTCTACTAGATATCCTTCCTTGATACAAATTGTAACAGATTTGTTATAATTAGCGTGTAAACCAATTTGAGATAAAAGACCCTTTGTTGTTGATAATAGTTCTATAGCTGCAAGTTTTTAATTTGCGACTAATACTGTATCATCAGCGAATCCAAGCACTGAAACATGAGTTACGTTTGGTAACAAACCGAAGTGGTTAGAAATTTCAGTCTCAGCCAAGTTTCGTAATATAAAGTCTAATGATAAATTAGATAATAAAGGAGAAAATGGCGAGTCCTGTAATACACCTCGCTTAAAAAATACCTTCTTAGTCATCACTCCGTTCGCCATAATATGTGTATAATTATTATTAATGAAAGCGTCAGATTTCTCAAAGGTGCAGGTAGAGAAGGTTCTGAAGAGATAAAAAAGATAATCATGGCCGATCGTATCAAAAGCTTTGGCTACGTCGAGGAATATCACCAATAAATTAGATTTTGAAGATTTTGCATGTTTCAATAAACCATTTACAATCGCTGAATTAATATGACTTCCAGGTAAGGATGTAAAACATCGTTGATTACGAGATAGATCTATGTAGCAGCAAAATCTTTTGGCAAGAACTCTTTCAATAACTCGTCGAAGGATTGAGCATATTGAAATAGGTCTCCAGTTAAGAGGGTCATCTTCATTTCCTGATTTATATATCAGTACTGTTTTCGCTTTCCTAAATGAAGAAGGAACCATGTTCAAATTAAGCATTAACGTAGTTAATGCAGCAAGAACTCCACCAGAGTTTATTGTCTTTAATGCTCTAACAAGAGCACCATCTAAACCAGGAGATGTATCACTATTGATCCCTTTAAGAGACGAAATAATTTCTTCAGTTATTAAGTTATTATTGTGTTGATGATTTGTCAGTTGCAGCGTGAAATTTTTGGCAGCGCATAAATTGTCTCAATTAGTAAAGACCCAAATAGAGAATTAAGGATGTGGGTTAAATTGCAAAATATGTTTTGAATACGCTACAATAATTTTAATTTCCCCTTCATATTTCCTTCGGATGTCACTTTTCTTCTGGTTTCTTCTTAAGTTGGTCTTATATCGATTTACTTTCCATTGTATTTGCCTTCTTAAGTTTCTCATCTACATTGTTAAACTTGACGTGGAATATCCATAATACTAATTGAAAACTCACACTGTATCGGATTGGAACCTATTCAATCAATATTTGTGCAATATTGATTGATTTTTACTTGCTTAAATCATCTTAAGTAATTGGGACCCAAAAATAGTATTTACAATGGGATAAAAATAACAAAATGATGTTTGAATTTGTTACACTAATTTCATTTGTTCATTTGGTGCATGGTTTTTCCTTGGGTTGGATTTATATTGATTTTTTAACAATGAATGCTAATGCTAATGCTAATGCTAATGCTAATGAATTCTTCAGTTTTTCATCTCACGATGGTTTTCGTGGAAGATTCATAATATTAATTGAAATAAACTTAAGGAATTCTTTCTTTTTTGTAAAGGGTTGGACATTCGCAGCGGCAATTTTTGCAGAATTGTTCGTTTGGACGCCGCATCATTTGCCAATAATCTCATGGATGGCCAATGGGTCAATGAAAAAAAATCGTCATGCCGACAATCAGATAGGAGGATGTAGTAATGGCCGTCAGAGTGATTCAAGATTACTCTTGACCATGACCATCTTCGGGTTTGGGAACATGCAACGATTCGGACAAATCTGAATGAACTATCGAGTGTTTAGTCCACTCGAGCATTTATGAACTAAGTAGGCTCGAAAGATCACCCAACCAGCCCCAACTCAACTCAATCTAAAACGCAGAAAAGAATTAGGTAACTTGCAGCAACTGTCAAGAATAGACGAAATAGATACTTTTAAAGCGACTCATTGAAATCATGACACCAAAGTGTTCATTGAACCCAATGCAGTGGTGCGTTTAGCATTAAGTACAGTCAAGCATCGTCTTAAACAACCTGGGTTGATATCGCACGTTCTGTTTTCTCGGTTGAATAGTTGTTTCGTAAAAAGAAATATCTAAATACATTAAGACCTAAATAAAGAAGAACGTAGGATATAAAGCATAACAAGGATCCAAGCTAAAGAAGAGGGAAAGGCAAAGGGAAAAGATAGGTTACAAAAAAACTACTGTTTGCCAACCAGGTGTGGATCTAGAATATGCTAGTATTTGATTACCGCCGATTTTATAGTTGACGCACAGGCGTACACCTCCGCCCGCTTTCTTCATGACCACCAATGGTGAACCGCAGTTACTAGTGTCAATTTTGGTGATTATCGCTCCAACCCGTCTAGCTCCTTATTAACACGTTGCGTTAATGCATACGGAATCTGACGCTCCTTTGTGTAAATAGGTGGTATTCTCACATAGTTCCAACGAAAATTTCTAGTTGGGTATACAGCCGATCTTCTCTTGAAAAACATTAAAAAATCCTGACCTAATTTCTTCAATTCTATTCGCATTATCGGTAGAATTGGTTACCGCCACATTTGAGTTGATTTCATCCACGTCCTGTCTATTAGTGGCGTACAATCATCTGGAACCACGTAGAGGTCATCACTGATGCAAACGTTATTGAATCTAACGTTGACTTTCACTTTTCCATCCGGGACAAATGTGTCTTGGGTGTACGAACGAAATACGATATTTGTTGGAGTTAATTTGTTTGACAAATTCAACTTTACGAATCGACATCTTGGCAAGAATGAGAATCCAGAACCAGAATCTACTTCAAATTTAATAATTTCGCCTTCGATTGATTTTTTGCATAATATCGCTCAGAATTGGTATTCTCTTACCTATCTTATAGATTCCGTAATGTCATCCGTCACTCTGCACATGATTTGTAGAACTCCCCCTTGTACGGGGGGTACCCCTTGGATGGCTTCATGTTTATAAAAACTTTATTTACGTCCGTTGCACTCATGCTCGATGAATTCTCTGGCATCCGCCTTCGCACCTTCTAGTATAATAAAAAATAACTTTTAATAAGTAGATTAGTTGAAAGAGGAGCAGGAACAGGATGAACCGTTTATCCCCGGGAATCCCTATGTAAAGTGCTCCCCCCTCCAGATTACTAAAATTAATTAATTTTTTTATTTATGTTCTTCGATATTTCTAATTTTTAAACAATTTCATGGATTTTTGACGTATTTGATTAAAGAAGTTGTTCACGAATGTTGTTGTTGTGAATGACTCGAATGAACTGCGCACAAGATCTAACGAAATAAAAACACTGACTATATATATATATTAACAACACACGGCTTAAGTTTCGACTTTTTAGGGTCATTGTCAAGTACCAAGTCATATTTTGCGTTCGCCCGGTGACAAATTCGCAGTTGATATCAGTACGATGAACTACCACAAAATCCGCCACTGACTGTTCTACGGTATTTTGATTTTTCTGCTACTATTGATCATAAACTATGGTCTCCTGATCCTAAATCTTCACCAAGATTAGACCTAATAAAAACTCCGAATCCTCCACCAACCATTCCAAAAACTTAGGCAGTTGCAATTTTTTAGTTGATATAAAAAGGGATCTAGAAAATATAGTTACAAGTTTGAAGAAGTCTGTATTGGGACAACCATAAAGTCAAGCTTTACAATATGACAAATTCTACAAAATTGGGAAAAATAATGTTAGAAACTTAATCTATAAATGAGAGAACCAATAATATATACATAAAATGGAAAAAGTAACAACAAAATATCAATCGGTTATCATTGACGTTTTAACCATTAAATGTCACAGCAAGAAACGCGTAAATTAGTTTTAAGATAATAGTTGAAAAATATGTTACGAATTTCAAGAAATAAAATAAAAGGTGCAAAAATATAATACAATGTTACCTTGTCTGTGTGCATTTAAAATAAACTTTAGATAAGCCTGAAGTGTTATTATGTTTGCATGTTTAACATGCTACGTGCTAACAGCTATAAAAATTCATTTGGCGCAGATTTTTCATGATACCTGAAAGATCAGAAAAGATAATATTGATATTTTCGTGAGCATTCGTTCTACATTTTTCACATGATGCATTCAAGTGCTTTCGCTTGCGATTACATAACAATGCAAATTAATTCTCGCCTTAGTCATAGGCCCATTGCATCAATACTTAACCCATACAATTATAATCAAACGGCGCGCAAACAAAAATACAATGCGATAAATTTGAATTTAAAATTACATTAACAGTTAAAATAATGAAGTTACAAAATTTTGTGGGCTTACACTCTACGCCTTTTACACCTTTATTACGAATGATAGTCTCACAACTGCACCGTAATCGTTAAGCTTACACTAATAGTATTGTTATTAGAATTAACAGGATGTTCTAATTAATGGTAATGGCAGTAATTGTAATTAATATTGCAATAACCGCATTTTTATAAAAGGTCTTATGGTTATAATTAAAATGATTTTCTGCGTGTTTTATTGCAGCGTTTATTATATAATTTTCATTAATTAAATCATAATCAGTAATAATTTAGATTCTTCTTATAATAATAAAACTTAATGGTGTAATTCGTTGGATGTGTAAGAAAAATGCCCAAGCATTAATTTCATCCAAGTTTGTGATTTTACAAAATTTGTGGCAAAATTATAAACGTAAAGGAATTTAATTCAACCAATAAAGGAATTGAATGGTCATAATAATAATAATAATATTTATTTATTCCCTGGTACTAATACATAAGTAGACATTTTAGATTAACAAAGATTTGTACTCACCATTATAAAAACAAATGCACGAAATGTTTGAAAAGCAAAAGTAAAAATGGTATGAGCTCACCAATTGAATCTTCATTCTGCAAAAAAAGTAATGGTTATCATGAGTTATCAATTCACATCAACGATTCATGCATTAACTGATCAATAGTTCGTTTGGAACCATTGAAGAATATTTGAAGACGTAAAAAGTTGTCGTTACTCATTTTTGATTTCTTACACATCTAAGGAATTTTGATATAATAAGCCAAACAAATTTGCTACAATTTTTTTGTCGCTCGATTTTTGGGTTTTTCATGTGAAATAAATTTCCATCAAAATTTATATCTGCGTATAGAAAATTTGCTTTGCCAAATATGCAAGGAAATTGTTAGACTTCAAATCATCTGATTATCTGATTATTCTGACGTGAACTCGGTTAAATTTGATTAAAATACTAGTTTACTATTTTATTAAAATATCACTGGCGGAGTCAGTACTTGGTACTGATATCGACTGCAAATTTGTGGACGCAGTTTATTCGCGGCATCCACGACAACAGTATTCATGAAGAACTTCTTCAATCAAATATGCTCAAATTCCATGAAATTGTTTCAAAGGCATTGCACTAGAAGCTGCGAAGGTGAATGCCAGAGAATTGTGACTAATGCAAATTCAACGAATATGAGGGTAACGGACGTAAATAAAGTTTTTATGAACAGAAAGTTTTCAAAGCGTGAAAAGAATCAACGTGTACAACAAAAACCCAAAATTAATAACGAAGAGTTGGGTATTGTTGGCTTATGTTTGCGATGTGGTAAAAATAATCATTTTGCGAAGGAGTGTCGTTGTACCGCAATGATTATGCAAATACCAAATCTGAGCGATATTATGCAAAAATATCAATCGAAGGCAAAATTATTAAATTTGAAGTAGGTCCTGGTTCCGAGCATTCGTTTTTGCCAAGATATCAATTCGTAGAGTTGAATTTGTCAAGTAAATTATCTCCAACACATATCGTGTTTCGTTCGTATACCCAAGACACATTTGTTCCGGATGGAAAAGTGAGAGTCAACGGTCGATTCAATAAAGGTTCGATCAGTGATGACATCCACGTGGTTCCAGATGAATGTGCGCCTCTAATCGGCAGGAGGTGGATACGGTGACGGCGAATTAACCTAAATGAGTTGGATGAAATCAACTCAAATGTGGCAGTGATCAATTCTATCGATAATGCGAATGGAATTGAAGAATTTGGATCAGCACTTTCTAATGTTTTTCAAAACAAGATCGGCTGTATATCCAACTACAACATTTCGTTGGAATACCACACCTATTTATACAAAGGAGCATTGTCTGTCAGCATTGTCTATGCTGTTCATCAATCAATCTTTGGTCAACTCATCAAGCTTGTTACGGATAATCAGCCATTATCCAGAATTTTTCACCAACATTCGAAATTACCTCAGATGACTTCATCAAGACTTCAACGGTATGCAGCTTTTTTAAATGGATATAACTGAAGTCGTGACAAAGAAAGGTAAGAAAATACCAGTGGCGATTGTATATCCAGAGCTCGTGTAAGTACAGGTATGAATACATAAACTTCATAGGTAGAGAAGTTCATTGCATTTGCGATTATACTATACTTCAAATTAATTCAACAAAATTTTACTTCGATTCGAGAGGAAACAAAGACGGATGCGCTACTTTCAAAAATATTAACCGACTTACGTAAATCAGATGTAGTCGATTTCGATTATACTACTGATTGAGATATTTTTTTCAGAGGTCAAATGGTCTAGTAGTAGTCGGTTCAAAGTCAAAGTGGGCATAAGTGGGCTTATGCTCAACTGCACCAACATCAACTTCAACAATCGAGATTTTACACAAAATCTTCGCTAGGAATGGACACCCTGATATCATGGTCTCCGACAACGCCGCCATCTTCAGAAGTGAGGAATTCACAAATATCTGCAGCAATGCATGTTTGAAAAACCATTGCTCGTGGTCGTTCGGCTACGAACTGCTTGGCCGAAAGGAACGTTCAGACGCTGAAACGACATTTAGCAGCCATGTCAAATGAACCATCGCCAATACCAAAGAAAATAATGGAGATTCTATTTAATTGCAGAGCAACGCCGTTTCGGAATGGAAAATCTCCGTCAGAACAATACTTAGGAAGACAAATAAGAATTGAACTGGATTCCTTAAAACCTATCAATAAATTATCATTAAGAAGCTGGGCCTTCTCCATTACTTCGTTAAACTCGATAATGGGTTCGCCTTCAAACGACATATTGACATATGGTCAACGCAAGTATTCAACAAGTACCCAATAGCCAGATTTGCTACCGGATATGACTCAAGACATTGATCAACAATTACTTTAAACATCTGGTTGATACCAGGATGTTCAACAAGTGTAGCTGTCACCAAGAACAAGCATCACAAATTGAAGAGCCGTCAACTCCAAGCCGAAATGCTGAAGCTGAATCAACTCGCAATGAACAGTCCACACGCTCATCTAAGAGATTCCGTAGTTACCTAAAACTACTTTACAATCTCTTCTTCGTCCATAGTATCAGTATGGCAAGAGATGACCTGTCATATTGTTTAAAACAAAACAAAATCATCAATAGCATCGTGCGACGATACAGTGTTCAAATATGAATACTACGAATCAAGCACGTTTGGTTTTGATTTGTCGTATAGTTGTGTTCATGCATTTGGGGATTTTGTGAAACATATTTTGAATTGGAGGGTGGGCTTCAACTCAGCTCAAAGCATACAATTGAAACAGTTGCGTTACTTTTTGGCTATTACTTCAAGATGAGGAAGAATATTCACCCTATTTTAATGAAACTTGTATTTTAATGAAACTTTGAATGCATATGAATTATTTTTCTTGTTGGTAACTTAAGTGTTGTAATACAAGAAATTCATATCAAATATGAATTGAAATAAATGTATTTATATTATTACTTATTTGATCAGTCTGGGTTAGTTGTGATTAAAATGTTTGTTCGTTTTTGTATTAAATATTGAATTGAGTGTGGATAAATATAATTTATCGTGAACGTAAGTTGTTTGAAGTATGATTTAGCAATTGATGATGAACAATTTGTTGATTTAATTCAATTACCAAGTTATTAGTATTATTAATGAAGTTAAGTGTGTGTAAAGATGTAATATAATTCCAATCGGGGCAACGAAAGCAAATAAGTGTACAAAAAGTTATTGGTGAAAAATCATTATGCAAATGAAGAAAGACGGTATGAGATCAAGTTGAAGGTGTTCGTGGACAGGATGAATGAAGCATGTTCTAATTCGACACTTGTTTTCGCGTCAAGCAAAGTGTTGCCAAGCGTAAGTGATCAAGTTGGCCGGGCAACATAATACGCGCGATGTGATCAAATGCGACAGGCGACATTCTAAACAACTTACCAACCATTTTTATACTCGGAGTAGACCATGGGGAATGTAATATCATATGTCACCGTGGGCTGTATTAGCGGTCT
Organism: Geotrupes spiniger; assembly: GCA_959613385.1. Classification (NCBI taxonomy): domain Eukaryota; kingdom Metazoa; phylum Arthropoda; class Insecta; order Coleoptera; family Geotrupidae; genus Geotrupes; species Geotrupes spiniger. The sequence continues at coordinate 7,202,787 of OY390741.1, forward strand.
AAAAGCAGGGATACCAACTGTTATATATGCTACTGTTAGTCAACCGTCAGGTATTTTCCTAGCATTATTACATTTTTGCAATATTAAGTGTAACCGGGAAGCGCACAGCTTTGTACTTCCCCTAATTTAATTAAGTCTCAACATTCGACAAATTAAACGTTATTACGTCGTACGCTACCCGCACCGGCATATTTCGTATATTAAATTATTATTATATTTTATCGCGTAATTAGACATTATTACTATTGAACGAAACATCATAATAAGTCATTTAATTAACATAAATAGTTTTAAACAAGAATCTCGTTAACTTGACTCTAGAGAGTTGTTTCAGATAAATTTAATAAAACGCATGGAAACCTCACAATATCTAATGAGTAATTCCTGTGACGTAAAACATTCAAACGAGTTTTTTTACACAAGTTCAGCAACACCAATCAGCAGTACAATGCGAAACGTTCTTATGAAAAAAAAAATCGTCTGCATATAAAATGAAAGGAAAAAATGCTTATTGAGTTAAATGTAGTTAAAAAGTTTACAGTGAAACCATGAACAGGTTTATAAAACTACAATGGCAAACTTATGATACAGCCATACAAAAACTCACCCAATTATCGGAATAAAATTTACATCTTGGTAAAGTCCAAAAAAAATTCTAGTCTAGTCTTGGTTACTTCCAAATTAGTCCCTTATGCGCTCAGATCAATAGACAATTAAACGAATTATGATTATTAATCCGGGTTAACTAATAATATTTATTGTGGCAAAAAATATTCGTATAGTAAATAAAACGAATTAAAATATAATTAAATTATTATAATTTTCACTAACAGCCTTAATGTCAATTCGATTTTTGTCGTGATTTCGAAACGTGTTATAAATTACAAGTGGTTAGTAATATAAAAAATGTTTTTACGAAAACTCACCCAATTATCGAAATAAAATTTACATCTTGGCAAAGTGCAATAAAAAATTCTAGTGTAGTCTTGGTTACGTGCAAATTAGTCCCTTATGCGCTCAGATCAATAGACAATTAAACGAATTATGATTATTAATCCGCGTTAACTAATAATTTTCATTGGGACAAAAGTTTTTAGAAAAAATATTCGTATAGTAAATAAAACGAATTAAAATAAAATTAAATTATTATAATTTTCTCTGACAGCCTTAATGTCAATTCGATTTTTGTCGTAATTTCGAGATGTGTTAGATATTACAAGTGGGTAGTAATATGAAAAATATTTTTACGACACTTACCCAATTATCGAAATAAAATTTACATCTTTGCAAAATGCAATATAAAATTCTAGTGTAGTCTTGGTTACGTGCAAATTAGTCCCTTATGCGCTCAGATCAATAGACAATTAAACGAATTATGATTATTAATCCGCGTTAACTAATAATTTTCATTGGGACAAAAGTTTTTAGAAAAAATATTCGTATAGTAAATAAAACGAATTAAAATAAAATTAAATTATTATAATTTTCTCTGACAGCCTTAATGTCAATTCGATTTTTGTCGTAATTTCGAGATGTGTTAGATATTACAAGTGGGTAGTAATATGAAAAATATTTTTACGACACTTACCCAATTATCGAAATAAAATTTACATCTTTGCAAAATGCAATATAAAATTCTAGTGTAGTCTTGGTTACGTGCAAATTAGTCCCTTATGCGCTCAGATCAATAGACAATTAAACGAATTATGATTATTAATCCGCGTTAACTAATAATTTTCATTGGGACAAAAGTTTTTAGAAAAAATATTCATATACTAAATAAAACGAATTAAAATAAAATTAAATTATTATAATTTTTTCTAACAGCCTTAATGTCAATTCGATTTTTGTCGTGATTTCGAGATGTGTTAGTTATTACAAGTGGGTAGTAATATAAAAATTTTTTTACGAAAACTCACCCAATTATCGAAATAAAATTTACATCTTGGCAAAGTGCAATAAAAAATTCTAGTGTAGTCTTGGTTACGTGCAAATTAGTCCCTTATGCGATCAGATCAATAGACAATTAAACGAATTATGATTACTAATCCGCGTTAACTAATAATTTTCATTGGGACAAAAGTTTTTAGAAAAAATATTCGTATAGTAAATAAAACGAATTAAAATAAAATTTAATTATTATGATTTTCACTAACAGCCTTAATGTCAATTCGATACGTGTTGAATATTACAAGTGGGTAGTAATATAAAAAATGTTTTTACGAAAACTCACTCAATTATCGAAATAAAATTTACATCTTGGCAAAGGGCAATAAAAAATTCTAGTGTAGTCTTGGTTACGTGCAAATTAGTCCCTTATGCGCTCAAATCAATAGACAATTAAACGAATTATGATTATTAATCCGCGTTAACTAATAATTTTTATTGGGACAAAAGTTTTTAGAAAAATATTCATATACTAAATAAAACGAATTAAAATAAAATTAAATTATTATAATTTTCTCTGGCAGCCTTAATGTCAATTCGATTTTTGTCGTGATTTCGAAACGTGTTAAATATTACAAGTGGGTAGTAATATAACGTAATTTATGTAAACACAAGTGAATTAATTTTTCTATTAAAGTTTTGAGCGTTGTAAATCTAGACAGCACATATTCTTTTTTAAATTATAGTGTTATGGTTTCACAAATTTAAACAGGGGAAGTAGTTATAAAAGTCACTGAATTAAGACCTTATATTTGTGTGCTAACACAAATTGCCCCCAAAAAACACAAACCAGGGGGCGATAAAACGTCAAAAATATAACTTCGAAAACAGATGTACCTACATATGTTTGAATTTACAGGTCGTAAATTGTATAATTGTTATTTTCTTGCGCAAGAAAAACAAATAATTCGTTATATTTAAGTTTAATAAGCCGGGCACAAATATTCTTCCGATTTCGACTTCTATGTTCGATTTGATCTGATTTATTTTTAAGTGAACATTAATGTCCATAAGAGACCTGCTTAGCATATTACAAAAAGGGACCATTATGTTCAGATTCAGATAAAACGGATTTTATATTCGATCAATATTCAATTAGCGTCTAGTAAATAGGCAGTCATTACTCATACCTTATCCGTCTGAAATAGTTTTTATGTAAATTCGTACTTTTTTAAAGTATTTATTTGCGAATTAGCTATTTTCGAAAAGTGTCGCATATTTAATTCAAAATTTCGTTGGTTTTAATCAATAGGACATTATAATCGCCTTTCTTCGCAAATTTAATGAATATCGGAAAATTGAATAATTTATCACAGCATCTTAATAATAAAATCGGGTTTTTTAATTCCTTTTCCATGCCTTTTATGTCTATTATAATCATCTCACTTTGAATGTTGAATGATATCAACTTTAAAATGGTAGAAAGAGATGATTAATAATCATACATTAAAACTTTATTCTCCATCTAAAATGGAATCAAAACTTTCAGTAAAGTGCATGTTTACTAAAATGCATTGTAAACTCTCCCGTATAAAGTTTTGGGAATTTTCGAGGGCACAATAGGTTTGCTCCGTAGTTTGAACGTCGATAAATTAATAAACATTTAATAAATCATTATTTTTTAACGGGGTTTTAAATACCACAGGGTTTTAAATATATCATGAAACAAATATAATAACAATTAAATAATTTAATAAAATAATAAGACATTGATTATAAAAATAAATCGATAAATAAACAGATTAAAAAATCAAATCAAAAGAAAGAATTATTTTTAGAAATACAAAAATATTATATTATATATACATATTGTTGGTTTGTTTTCTTTTATTTCCACATATTTTTTATTTTCGAGTAATTGATTTTCTCTCGTATTATATATTTTTCTTCCGATCGATTTATTTTAACACCCAACATTGTTTTCATATTGAATATTTTTGTATTATTTCCTTGGTGGTATTTTTGATTTTGTTTCGTTTGATTACTAATTCGTTGTTCTTTATTACGTTTATGTGGAATTGTTTGCTTTTCTCTTATCGCCCAACCCAACCCAATCCAACCAAACACAACCGAATTTGTTTTCTTTTATCTCCACACATTTTTTATTTTCGTATAATTGATTTTCTTATTAAATATCTTTCTTCCTATGTGTTTCTTTTGACACCCAACATTGTTTTCATATTGAATATTTTTGTATTATTTCCGTCGTGATGTTTTTGATTTTGTTTCGTTTGGTTACTAATTCGTTGTTCTTTATTACGTTTATGTTGAAATCTTGTTTGCTTTTTATCGTTCTATCCAACCCAATCCAACCAAACACAACAGAATTTGTTTCCTTTTATTTCCAACATTTTTAAATTTTCGTGTAATTGATTTTCATTGTTCAAAATAATTGTTTCGTCCAAACTTTTTAACAAAAAACAATGAGATAATTTTGCACTTTTGATTGTCGCCATTTGACAGTTAGAAAATGACAATACTATAAATTACAATAATAAATATACCGATTATGAAATTATGAAATAAATACTACGTAAAAATAAGAAAGTGCAAGTGAAATACTAATTTGCATAATTTTCGGTCGTGATGTAATGGTTCCTTGGTCCATACCTGTTATCCTTATAAACGTAGGCAGAGATAATATACACTTTTAAAGATGTATATAAAAGCCTGACAAACATATGTATATACAATCATTCAAACATACATCAAGTCAATTACGTGTCTATTCATACATATTTTTTAACTACAGAGATTTTTTGATGAATCTAACAAATAGAATGCCTTTGAATGACTTTGTCTTAAGTATAAATAGGTGATATTTGGTATGTAATGTGTCGGATACGAATGACCTAAATCACTTTCTAGTTTTGTAGGCACCATATTCGATCTATTGTTATAATGTTTTAAGCATTGTATAACGATATCCATTGATTTTTTTATTGGGAAATTTTATTACACATTTAAGCATGAATACAATACTAATTGTTGCTTCAACAGCAGGATTGTATCACAGATATATGAAATGAAACATCACAAAATTAATGCATCTCCAATTTATAACCATGTAAAAAGTTCCCAGTGATTTTTAATTACATTTCAACGGTAGATGTTCAAAATTAAATAAACAAAATGTATTTAATAAAAAAAATGATTTGTTTTGACACCACGAAAGTCTGGCGCGAGACGCATAATTAAGTAAACTATAATTTGTTATTAAATCCTGTTAAAATTTGTAATAGCATGTAACATCATCTCACAGATATAGGCTGATTAATTCCTAATTTAGACATCATGATTGGTTAGCTTGTAGAACGCCCACCTGACGCAATCAAGCGACAAATAACCGTAAAAAAATTGAATTGAAAATTAACGGACACACTTTTAGCTTCGATAATACCTTTCTATTTACTTTACTAAATCCACATTTCCTTCACGTTTAAAATTAATTTAATAACACGTTTAATATTAATCGATTTTTAACCAATTAATTCTATTTAGTTAACAAATTGAATAAAAATTACCTACACAATTCTGGCATGTTTCTCTAATTAATGAAACTGTTGATGCAAATCTAAATAATTTATTCTTTTAATTGCAAAATTTTAATTATACGAGGGGCAGTCAATAATTATCTGCGATGCTGTAATCTTCTTTACGTTGGATGTACTGGTTTTTGCGTGCGCATGTCGATTGAGTCGAATTGAATGCCTTGGCCAATAAATTATTTATAAAACTTTATATTCAATACATAATATTTCCAATCTTTGAAAATAAAATTTTATAGACACAACACTTAACCTAACTCAACCAAACCCAACCCAAAAATGCCAAAATCTATTTTTCTTGTTACATTTATATGAACATTTAATGTGGCTACGTAAAATATTATAATAATATAATACACGTTGGACGCCAATAATTTGCTGTCAATGGCGTTGCTTTATCAAAATTGAAAAGAAAAATTCATTTTGAGTTTTGCATACATACAATTGTATTAAGTCGCCATTCTGTAAAAACAGCCACAGACAAGTTCTTGCAGTACAGTTCTAACGCGTAGATCCCAATCAAACCAAGTCCAACCTAACCCATAACTTTGCACACCATCAGCCTTCATATCTTTAATTTACTATAACTTCCTTCTCGTCTTACCCCACTACTATTCTATACATTTTAGAGTCTATTGACTGCATCTACCTTGATTTTTTGTTTAATCCCATTTATGAATTGCGACCATCTGTGACTCTCTCTTCCCGGTTCAATTAACTTCGTTGATCGTATTAACCACCATAGACCTCAATACATCCACACGTGCTGCTATGCAATTACAGGTCTGCTTTGACCTACGAAGTTGGTACTGTAGTGTCGGTGTACATCAAGATGGCGTTAATACACTCACACAGGCATTTATCATTCATATTTGGATAACTTTATGCACCTTCAGCGAATTTATCTTTAGTGGTATGATGAGACGTAATGGCCGTCGCCTCATATAACCTCTCATGCCGACGGCTGCGTTTTACAGTCACAGTCTACAGTTTCTACTGAGTCCCAGATCAGATTTCACAGTGTGGGTGTATTGACGTCTAGATGACGCTGATATATTTACATGTTCAAGGTTGTATTTGCTAATTATATTTGGACGACTTTACATAAACATATCTTTCCTTTTGCGTTAATATATTTTTGGCACTTTTCAATGCGGCATTTACATAGGGGATTACGAAGCATGTTCAACAAATACGTGGATTGTTTCAATTGCGCGGGCTCAGTTGACTTCAGGGAAATCCGCTTGGTGTCGCAATTTTTGTACAGATCAACAGATTACGAGGCAGTTTGTTGATTGCAAATATCATTACTGGTTGATTAGCTACGCATTGTTTGTGAAGTGTGTTTTTTTTTCATTCGTCGAATTTTAGAATTAGATTTGAACGAGCAGAGTTGCTGTGAAATTTTGTGTTAAACTCGGTAAATCAGGAAGTGACTTTTGTCATGCTCAAGAAGGCTTACGGCGTCGTTGCTATGAAGTGTGCGACATGTTTTAAGTGGCATGGACCTTTTAAAGATGATCGTCAGTCGATTGAAGATGATGAGCGTCCTGGACGTCCTTCCACGTCAATTGACAACTCACACGTCGACAAAATCAACACCCTGGTTCGGGAAAATGGACGTGTGACCATGAAAGAGCTTGCTGAAGAATGTGGGATATCAGTTGGATCATGTTACGATATTTTGACATAAAGATTGAAGCTGCACCGCGTTGCTGCGAAATTTGTTCCACGCCTGATCACGGACGAACAAAAAGCCCATCGCGTCCAGATGAAAACTTCTGATCATAACTGGTGATGAATTTTGGGTGTACGGTTTTGACATCGAAACAAAGGTTCAATCATCCCAGTGGGTGGATGAAACATCTCTTTGGCCAAAAAAAGCCCGCCAAATTCGTTCACATGTGAAGGTGACGTTGACAGTTTTCTTTGATGCCCAGGGCGTAGTCCACCACTAGTACCTCCCCCAAGGCCCCACAGTGAACCACACTTACTACAGTGAAGTTCTCAGACGTCTGCGGGGCGCTATCCGGCGGAAAGCGCAGAAATGTGGAAGATTAGTGACTGTTTTTTTCATCACGACAACGCTCCAGCCCATTCAGCCCTCAGAACTCGTTTTTGGCCAAATACTCGATCACTGTTCTTCCCCACCCACCCTACTAACCTGACCACGCTCCTGCTGACTTCTTCTTGTTCCCCAAACTTAAAAGATCTTTGAAAGGAAGAAGATTTGAAACAATTCCCGACATTCAGGCAAATGCGATATGTGTTTGCGTCGGGGAGTTGAGTACTTTGAAGGGGACCCAAACATCTAAATAAAGTACATTTTGTTTCGTCAGTCTACGTATTTTTTGAACAGGCCTCGTAATTCCTAAAATTTTACAAATCACCACGTTCATAGGTCTTTGTATAATTTATTTTTTTCTTTGATGGAGCTTCAGATAAATGTTGGTATCCGATATAAATAAAAATTATGAAAATAAATTATGCCAATTATAATTGAAAAATATAATATACAAAATTACAGATTTTCGTACAAGATATGCTATAAACTGAACCATTTTGGAGAAAAAAATTTATAATTACTGGCTGCATGTTGTGACGAGTTAACAACACGATCGAAACAATAATCAAAGACTCCAAACTGAGTTTATTTTGCAATCGACCCTGTTTAATAAATATTCACATCATCTGTTTACACGATTAACATCTATGTGGTCTTTATTTATATTATATAATTTTGAACTTGACTGATTCTTTAATGTGAATTCGTTGTGTTGGGTTGGATTGGTGAGTTTTCCTAACGAGTTTTGTGGAAAAAATGTTCAATAACTTTGGCTTAGTAAATTTGTGGCTGGTGAGTTCGTAACAAGAACAAAATGTTTATATTAAGAGTACAACATTGGTAATTTAAATTACATTTTCTCGTTTTAATTGACACGTTTAATTTTACGACCACTTCGACTAATCTATTCCTTTAAATAATCTATCGAATATAATATAATTTCTTTTGATTCGTTTAAAAATGAACATAAACGCCTAATTAAAAACAGGTGAAGCGGTTGAAAAATTATTTTAAACTTTTAATAAATGATGCTAATTTAAATAAATAAACGACGAGAGAAAATATTTTATCAGGATTCCGAATCACAAATTAACAAGTTTTAAATGTAACTAAAGCAAATAAAGTTTTATTAAAAAAGAAACAATCAAATTATATGCCGGGCGACAAAAAGGAACGAAAAGAAACAGTGTAAACATCATATTTAGTAACATTCTGAGTCCGTGTGATTTGGTCGTTGTTTGCAATAGCCCCAAGGGAATGCCCAAATTCCACAGATAACCAGACCATCAGTTAGGTGATATAAAGATCGTATTGGTTTCCATTCGTCTCCGGGGGATTTTGATTCGGAAAAGAATGTAAAAGACTCCAGGCTAACGTCGCCTACATCGTATAAGGAATAAGGAAATAAAAATAGTTGAAATCAATCTAATCTATTATGTTATTTAATTTTATGTTTGTTATATATAACCATATTTAGATATCGCGTTAAAAATGACGATGGCATAATTTATTTCACGAAAACTACTTTATTGCCTTAAAACGCCAAGCCAAATATTTATTTTATTATATTTTATCTGTGCAAAAATATATTATTTGTTACCGCGAAGCTAATGAAAAAAAAATTATATGCGTTCAAAATTAATACGAATGAATTGCTGTATTTATTTTTAATAAAATCACTTTTAATATTGGTTTCATCAATTCATATATGAAAAACATATTAATTGATATCGTATAATTAATATATTTAACGAAAATATTTAACCACTCTGACCCAACTAGCAACACAAACTTTATTCAGTAACAACATAATATTTGCCTTGATATCAATAGATCAATGAAATCCAGCGGCGTAACCATTTTTTTCGTATAGTTTATTTTAATTGCATTTTCTTTTATCTGGTTTGTTTTTTTAATTTAATTTAATTCATACAGTCATTTTTTTCTATTTTTATTTGTTTTGCTTTGTGTTTTTTATATTTTCTTAATGTTATATCCAACAATTTTCAACCTCATTTGTCCCATCTTCGCTTGTTTCATCTTTTATTTAACTTTCAATTCACTTACTGTTTTATTTATGTTTCATTTAGTTTAATTGCCGCATTTTCATGTTTCGTTTGCTTCCTTTTCATTGATTTTATTTTCGATTCGCATACAATATTATTTGAAAAAAACTCTCAGGTAGTAACGGTACACTTTTTATAATTTAAAAAACAATAGGATAATAATAAGAAACTTAATTGTTATAATAAATTTTCTGTAAGGATCCCAATAAGTATTGCTTTAGAAAATACTTGTACTATATTTTTTTGATAATTTAAAAAAAAACAATAACAATAATGAAAATGATATGAAAATAATAAAATATCATAACCTTCACAAATACACATAAAGATAAATATCGTATTACAAAAACGAGGTAGAAAATTCCCACAATGAGCGCGTACTTTTCCGGTCTTGTTACTCTACATACTAGAAAACATTACTGAAAATTGATCACGGTCGTGCTCGATCAAACAGACGTGAATGTTTTAATCTTCTTCAACAATTACATGCTTTGTTCTTATGTTAGTATATAGTTTTAAATACCATAGCATGAAAATAAAAAATTTAAAAAGTTAAAAATGTATTTTTAAACGAGGTAGAAATAGCTTGTTATTGTAAATGAAATGTTATCAGTGTTAAATGAATTAAACGGCAGTCAAAAAGGAGACATCGCACATTTTAATATACAGACATAGAGGGCACCTAGATAAAATAATAATTTATATTTAAAATTACGTTATATTCGTTGAGCGAAAGAAGTGAAATAATAAAATATTTTTGATAAATTTTTATTTCTTCTCATGTTTCAAGTTTTTTACATTTTACAAACGTTCGGTTAATTATTATTTTTATTTTGTTTCTATTCTTTCTAATTTCCAAATGTATTTTTCATTTATATCGTTTCTTTGTAAAAAAAAATGTATTTAGTTTTTTCTATTTGGTTTGTCTTCATTTTTTGTTATTGTCCTTTGTTTACTTCATCACATATTTTTACTTTTTATTTTATTTTTCTATTGATTCAAGTTTACTTTATTTAAATTTTTTCTAAATTAGTCTTTCGTTTTGGTTTGTCTTAATTGTTTGTTTACTGTCCACTGTTTACTTCATCACACTTTTTTGATTAATTTTTATTTTATTTTTTCTTGTTCCAATTTTTTTTTTTTAATCAGTTTGCTTTGTATTCTTTGTTTATTGTCCTCTAGTTATTTGATTACATATTTTTTTATTATTTTTTATTTTAATTCTGTTTCTATTGTTTCAAGTTTTTAAGTTTACATATTTTCCATGTACATACAGGGTGCTGCATTGGCGGACGCAACATAGGAAATCCCATGTTAATTTCGAGGCATTCAAATATTGGCTTCCCTAATTATTTTACAGCAAAATTCCATTTAAGTTTTTTAAAGTGCACTAGATCATGGTCCAATTGGCGCAAATTGGGCATTTTTTCATACATTAAATACATTAAAAAATGTATCGGCTAAATTTTGAAATTTGAAATCAAAACATCAATTCAGCCTTGGTCAGGACTGTCAAAGTTGACAGATATCTCATCATCGTAACTGACAACGGCCAAATTTAATAAATAATTTGTACATCGGATACAAACATAATAGAAATTTATTCAAGTATCTAACATTGACTTTGTTTTTTCATTAAAGAGGCAATTAGAAATAAGACGGAAAACTCGTGGAATAAACTAGGTACAATATTGGATTTATTTTTATTGGTAGAAATATACATACAACGAAACTCATATTTTTAAATTAAATGTTCAAACAATCCTCCATTTGCATTTAAATAATAACCCAAACGATTGTAAAATTCATTACGCACATTACTTAACTGGTATGGCGTGATTTTAGCACATTCTGCAGAAATTGCATTCTTTAACTCCTCTAGGTTCTCAAAACGTGTGTCCTTATTGATTTTAGATTTTACGTTGCCCCAAAGGAAAAAATCATTTGGGGAAAGGTCACGAGATCGCGCTGGATAATCAATAGTGTGGCATGGCCCAATAACATGGTTTGAAAAACTGTCTATTAAATATTCACGCACTGCACGTGTCTTGTGCGCTGGGCAACCGTCCATCTGATACCAGATCTCCTGATCCTCTCGAATAACATTTTCCAATGCTGGTCCAACGCGATCTTGCAGTAAATCAAGGAACCTTTCGCCATTTAAATTATGTTCAAGAAAGAAAGGTCCGATAATGTGGTGACCAAAAATTCCTGCCCAAACGTTGACTTTTGGGGGTACTGGGTTCTTGTTTCTATTAATCGGTGTTCATTTTCCGTACTCCAGTATCTGCAATTCTGTGCGTTGGGCTTGTTGTTCAACGTAAACGTGCATTCATCACTGAAACAAATATTTTTGAGAAATTGTCTGTCACTGTTAGCTCTTTCCATCATGTCAATACAAAATGGACATCTTCGTTTTCATCATCACCTCTCCTTAGTTCTTGATGGCACTCATATTTATATGATTTGTATTTATGTTTTTTTAAAACCCGTAATGCTGTTACGGGATGTACTCCTATTCGTTCGCCAAGTTGTCTCGTACTTGCTCCTTTATTTTCTTCGACAGAAAGCAAAATGTCTAGTTGTTTTCCACAGTGAATTTCTTGCACAATGCCTTGGGTTGGGCTGGGTTGGGTTTCCCTATTGTATGTGCAATTATTCAAAACTGTTCCTTGATTCTCAAACTTTGAATCTGACGTTGAATAGTGGATCTGTGCGGTATTGGTCGATGTGGATATTCAACCGAAAACTGTTTCCTGCATAATATAACTTTACTAGGAATATTTTTTCTGGTGTTGTATAACTCATTTTTAATTCGGCCGTTGTCAGTTAAGTTTATCAGAGAACTGTCTGTCAACTTTGACAGTTCGTGACCAAGGCCGAATTGATGTTTTGATTTGAAATTTCAAAATTTAGCCGATACATTTTTTAATGTATTTACGAACTGAGCATAGCGAAAATGACCATATTGTGCCAATTGTACTATGATGTAGTGCTCTTTAAAAAACTTAAATGGAATTTTGCTGTAAAATAATTAGGGAAGCCAATATTTCAATGCTTCGAAATTAATGGGATTTCCTATGTTGCGTCCGCCAATGCAGCACCCTGTATATTCCTTGCTAATATATTTTTTATTTGTTTTCTTTATGTTTGGTTTGTCCCCTTCTATTATTTTTTGTCGTCTATTTACTTCATCACACATTTTTGATTAGTTTTTATTTTATTTTTCTAAATTAGTTCTCTTTGGTTTGTATTCTTCATGTGTTGTTTTCTTTCTATAGTTTTAAAGTTTCAAGTTTATATATTTTTTCTGTTATATATATCGATTCTTCGTTAATATTTAAATTACTTTTTTCGGTTTGGTTTGTCTTAATTTTTTGTGTATTGTCCTCTGTTTACTTCATCACACATTTTTGATTAATTTTTATTTTATTTCTTTCTTACTTCAAATTTTCTTACTTTACAATTACAATCAGTTTGCTTTGTATTCTTTGTTTATTGTCCTCTATTTACTTGATTACACATTTTTGATTAATTTTCATTTTAATTCTGTTCCTATTGTTTCAAATTTTTAAGTTTATATATTTTTCATCGTTTCGTTCCTTTGCTAATATATTTTTTATTTATTTCTTTCTGTTTGGTTTCTTCTCCTCTTTTGTTTATTGTCATCTATTTGCTTCATCACACATTTTTTATAAGTTTTTATTTTATTTTTCTATTTGGTGTGTATAATTTTTTAAGTTTATATATTTTTCATGTACATCGTTTCTTTGCTAATATATTTTTTATTTCGTTTTCTTTCCGTTTGGTTTCTTATACTTTATGTATAAGTAAGTATAGGAATCATGAAAATTTTCGAACTCGAGATTTTAATGGATATACGCGTTTT